>OY747708.1:50450000-51050000 GCA_963556495.2 Valencia hispanica
AACATACAAGTTGAAGGTTTAGATGTTCTTGGCTGTTGTACAGTTTTCCAACATGATGCAAACAACATATTTAAGCCTGTTGCATTTCTGAGGACAAATAAGATTAAAGTTATCAAATGAATACGTATGTCTCCTGATCTAAACTCAATCAAATGAATCAATTACAAAGATGCAGATGTAAAGACATTGGAGATTTACAACCATATCAATTTAAACTACCCCAAAGTAGAATGACCACTTTCCCTAAGTGTGCTTTTTAGAAGTACAAAAGAATCTATTGGAATTATATTCGGTGCTGTGTGGTGAAGCAGTTGTTAGCACTGTTGTAATGCATCAAAATGGTCCTTGGTTCAAATCCCGGCTTTCTGCATGGATTTCGCAAGTTTGGGCCATGCATGAGTAGGTTATCTCCGGTATTCGGGCTTCCTCCCACAGTCCAAAACCATGACGGCTGGTTATTCTAAATTGCCCTTTGGTATGAGTGCAGAGTCACAAAGAAAAGCCATAAAATGGGCATAGTTTGATTGGTAAGTCGTCCACAGGTAAGGGATTTTACCAAGTAAAAAAGTTGTACATTGAGGGCTCTTCATAAAGTACAGTATCTTATTGCTTTAAAAACATGGCAACAATGATGGGTCAAGGATTGATGGGTGGCAAAAAAGTATGCAGTAAGAAATAGAAGCATTCTTCATTCCAAAGCTTGACGGCCACATGGGATGTGCTGCTATAAACCGCCTGAGGCAGCAAAAGACAAAGGCTGATGGGCAGAGAGAGGAAGTAGTGGAAAAAGGGCAAACTGCTGATGAAATTCTACACTGTTACAGTTATAGAATAGCATCATATGAAAACAATGAAACTTTCTCATAGTAATGCCAATAGACAAATCTAATTCAACTATATTACAAAGTGGAGACGTTTGCTTGCTGAACATTAGTCTGCTGAAATCACTCTCATGCCAGAAACACAAACATTACCAGCAGGTGACTCAGTGAGTGGATTTGTCTTGCACTCTGTGTGTGATGACACTGATTAGTAAAGTGATTATCATATGCTGTCTCTTGTGAGGAAACAATGGTTTAGTCCTTCTCTCTGATGATAAATGACAGATTTTTGTTCCCATTGAAAGGCCTAAAATGCCAACGATTGGAGTTGTGCCATGTGTAGACAAATCAACCTTTATTGCTTCCACCAAACTCTGTCTGAGCCTCCATCTCCACTGTAACACCACCTAAAGGTCGTTTGTTAAAGTCCCCTTCACACCAGATTAAGACTGACCCATTGTCTCCAGGATTAACATGGATTTAAACATCACCTGATTTCAGTCATGATGCTTCTGCACTCTGAGCACTTGTTACATTGTTTTTTTCCCCTGCAGTTTTAAATACAGCTTCTGAACAGCACACAAAAAATAGATTTCTTTTTTATTTACTGTGTGACTTTGATCAAACATTTTAGGCATCTTTCTGCAAGTTTCTCAAATAGAGTAGTCAGCTACTCTACTGTGAAACAATAATTTTTGGACTGTCACAGCAATCCTTCTCTTTTCCCTTTATAAAAACAAATTGAACACATTTTGGCTTCAAATATATGCACATATAGCTCCTTTATTAGTTTTTTATCCCCCCCTAATGAGCACTTGAAAACCCAACTCAAATTCCTTGTTTGTGTATACAATATTGTCCAATGAAGCTGATTCTGGTTCTGATAAGCTTCTCAAATAGTTTGTAATTTTGGCCCATTCCTCCTGTCAGGTTTGTAGGCTGCCTTGGTCACACACATATTTTCCTGTGTGCTCATGAATTTTGTTATGGGACTGAATTTAGGACTTTGTGATTGCCACACCAAAACATTGACTCATTGTTCTTAAGCTACTTTATAATTATGCTGGCAGTGTGCCTTGGGTTCCTGTCCATTTGGATATACACATTTCTCATCCAAACATCTTCATCTCTGGGACACAGAACCTGTCTCCTTCCTGAACAGCATGTTGGCTGGATAATCACATGGTGTTTATACTTGCATATTAATTTATAAACAGATGAACGTGGCACCCTCAGGAATCTGAAAATTGTAACCAAAAATGAACCAGACTTGTGGAGATCCACAATCTCTTTCAGATTTTTTGTCAGATTTTCCCAGGATTTCACATTAGAAAGCAATGTGTTTGATAGGTGCCCTAAATACATCCACAAGTGTGTTTTCATTTATCTCAAATGTTGTACTATCAAATCAGAAGTAAGCTTCTGATAACTATTTAAAAATATAATATTCACAATGGATTTAAACCTCAATTTGATGCATGTAAAAAAAAAAAAAAAAAAAAAAGCCATTTCTAAATAAATTCTGGTATTTAGCAAATGCAAATAATTTTGGTAATCATAACTGCAACTGTTCTGGTTGATGTAATGTTAGACAGCAAGAAAAAAATTGTACAGTCCACAAACTAGAATTTGCGTTCCAAAGAGGCTTATTTGTCTAATTAAAAGTCCCTTTTGAAAATAACCTTTAAGCAGGAATTTGTGATCGCTGAAAATATATCACTCTTCTAAAAGCAAGATGAAACTGTGTCCTTCAGTGTTTATGGTATTTAATTTAACATGTTTGGCCAAAACATGGAGGGACAGAGCATACTCTCACATTTCCTTCCCTACCCTTCTGATTAACACCTTAAATAGAATTTAGCAATCACTATCTATCTTCTTCAGCACGTCTTCTTCAATCTTCTTGTTCAGCTCCTGAAGAATCGGTCACTCAGACAGAGAATAATTAATTAAATCCTAATTACATTGGAATATTCCTGTAACATACTAAATATACTTTTCATCAAACCCAACTTTCTGTATATAAAAAAACATGTTTCATTGTTTAATGGTCTGATGTAAAAATTCTAGTCTTAAATGTTATGTTTTCATTTGCTGGAAGCAGAAAGTCGGTAAGGCAATGCAACTTTATTTGTATAGCACACTTTCAACAACAAGGCAATTCCAGGTGCTTTGGGTGGTTATGAGATAAAATAAGAACAGCAATAATAACAATAAAAGCATAAAACACAACATTAGAGACAAAAGACATATGGCACATCAAAACATGACATTCCAGCTATTATTAATCAGTTACTCAAAGGCACCTCTAAACAGATGTTTTTTAGCCTTAATTTAAAGGAACTAAGTGTTTCAGCAGCTTTACAGTGGTCTGGAAGTTTGTTTCAGATAAGGGGAGCATTTAAACTGAAAGCTGCTTCTCCATGCTTGGTTCTAATTCTAGGGATGATTACTAGACTAGAGTTGGAAGACCTGAGCTGTCAGGGGGGTTGGTATAGTGACAACAGATCATCAGCATACTTTGGTGCTAAGTCATTCAGTGATTTATAGACTTGTAAATGTATTTTGAAATCTATTATCTGAGGAACAGGGAGTCAGTGAAAAGACTTTAGAACTGGGGTGATGTTCTCTACTTTCCTAGTTCTAGTGAGGACATGAGCAGAAGCTTTCTTGATAAGCTGCAGCTGTCTAATTGACTTCTTGGGAAGACCAGTGAAGACACTGTTGCAGTAATTAATCTGACTACAGATAAACGTATAGATGAGTTTTTAAAGTTCCCGTTGCGACGTCAGTCCTTTAATCCTAGAAATGTTCTTCAGGTGACAGAAGACTAACCTTGTTATTGCCTTTATGTGACCTTGGAGGTTCAGGTCTGAGTCCATTACTACACCTAGATTTCGGGCCTGTTTGATAGTTTCTAGCTGTATTAACTAAAGCTGTGTACTGACTCTTGATCATTCCTCTTTAGGTCCAAAAGTAATTACTTCTGTTTTGTTTCTGTTCAGCTGGAGAAACTTATGGCACATCCATCTATTGATTTTCTTGATGCATTTGCTTAGGGTTCAAAGTCACCTGGTGACATACATTACTAATGTAAAGCTGAGTATAATCTGCATAGTTAAGGTAACTAATCTTATTGGTTGTTATAATCTGGGTCAGCGGGAGCATGTAGATATTAAAATAGAGGGGCCCCAGGATGGAGCCGTCGGGCACCCCAAATGTAATTTCTGTCTCTTCTGATGAAAAGTTGCCTATTGACACAAAGAGGTTCCATTGTTAAGAAGCTAGTTAATTGTTGAATTATTTATTTTTCAATAATCTTGCTGATGAATGGAAAATTAGAGATTGGCCTGTATTTCTGGATGAACATGTTCTCCAGGTTGTTCTTCTTTAGCAGTGGTTTGTTAACTGCTGTTTTTAAAGCCTGTGGGAAAACACCTGACAAGAGGGATGAGTTAACTATTTGAATCAGACCAGGCCCAATGAAAGGGAAAACAACTTTCTTAAGAATAACTATTGGTAAGATAGTGGGGCAGCAAGAGGAGGAGCTCAATTGGGTTATAATTTCATTAAGGGTTTTTTTGGTTTTGTTTTTGGAATCCAGAAATTTTTCCAGACATGTTGTTGAGTGGGGATTACATTGGTAATGGGTTTGGTATGGATGTATAGATTAATCCTTTATTTGTCAAAACCTTTTCAGTAAAAAAAATCTGGCAAATTCATTGCAAGCCCTGGTGGAAATTAGTTCAAGGGTTACTGTCATAGCAAGATTAGTTAGTCTCCCAACAGTCAGACATGCCAAACCTGTAGGGGGCAGTAGTTCCCCCAAATCCAATACACTCAGAGTAATTTGATATGTTCTAACTTCTACATAGAGCAGCAATTGAGCTTGTAAAAACTAGCAAACAAAAAGTGCTTGGACAACAGATGATCCTAACACATCTCTTAGGGCATAAATGCTGTTTCTGAGTGTAACCACAGGTCGAACAAATGATGTCGGAGCATTTTTGTCAGGTTTTTTCTGTCCACACGCAAATGCTTAAAACGGAGAAAACCTAAATCTTCACTTTGGCTGAAGTTTTAAAAGGATTCGTTTTCGGTGCCATAAATCTGTGTTTCGTGTGAATGACTGGCCAAACCGTAGAAAAATATCTTTCTTTTGTGAGATACCCTGCTACGTGTGGACATGGCATCAATCCAGAGTGTGTCCTCGATTGTGTGTTGGTTGATTAACATGCTGGGTCAGGCCAAAGTTATGAAAAATGAGGTTGTCAGTATGGACGTAGAAATGCCCTATAATGATTCATTGGTCATAATCAATACATATTACGGACAGAAGGTCACTAAAATTATTGAAGAAGTTATATTTATAAAGTTAGAAATAAAGCTTAGCTAGGGTCCTTAATCTGAAGAGCTAGATACTGAAAAGAGTGAAATGTGAACAGGAATGTATTTGTAAAAATTTATTGATATATGAAAATTGTGACCACACCTTTGAAAATTGTAATTTGTAGGAGTTGACTCGATCAATGTAGGAGTTTCAATTAGGGGTGTCAAATTATTTCATTAATTGCGATTAATTGATTACAGCCATATTTAGCGCGCTGTGTTTTTTAATCGCGTTAATCTAATTTTTAATCTTTAATTTTACAGTTTGTGCATGCGAGTTCCCTTTAAATAAAACCCGTTTTATGCACTGGGCTTCTTGTGCTTGAGTTGTTCGTGGTTAACCACACCCTAAAGTGGACATCGGTTGGCTGTAAACTCATCAGAAGATGACTGGCTTCCATCGTGGTGGGGAGGGCGAGGGGAAGAGGAACGGTGTTGACCAACTTTGCAAAATTTGGCGAGTTTTTGACCCCTCTAGCGATTCTTTCTAAAAAAAACAAACCAAAAAAATAAACAACTAGTGGCAAATATAGCAAATTTTTATGGGGTTTTTGGAAACTTTTGGGTGAAGCATGTATCCTTGTTACTCTTCTCACCGAGCAGCGGGGAGCTCTCCCGTCTCAGAGCTCACAGCAGGCAACCAGTCTGCACTGCAGACTGCAGCTCCACCTGGCCGCCCAGGTCCACCGGAAAGGCAACCCTTGGGTAAAAATATTACCCATATTACGTGTTGTGTTGTTTTAATCCATAATACAGCTGGATTTAGAGAAGATATTTACCCCACTGCATCCATAACTCTAATTAATCGTGTATGCTCGAAGCATAAGGTTGCAGGCGCCACTTGGGACTAGTCACAAAAACAGCAGAATGTAAATGGCTGGGACTGCATCTGTTCAAGTCTATTAAATACAAGAAATGACTTCATAAAGCCAGTTTTTTTAATTACATGTATCAAGAAATAAAACGAATTTCTACAGTCTTCCTTATGTCCGCTCCTGGGATAACATTCAATCAGTGATAAGCAAAAAAAAGGCCCTCTCGGAGTGATGTGCAGTCAGGGGAGGCAGTGCCATCCTGACAATTAAAATAGGTACATTAGAAGTAAATAAATACTAACAATGATAAGATAATGTGTTTTTTTTCTGTATAATTTGAACAATTTCATGTTCAGAATCACTAAATTTAGACATTGCATGTCAAAATTCATAGCAGAAGTGCAAAGGGGGGCAATGCAGTGCTGTGACTCACCTCTAGTGTGACAGAGGGAATGAAGCAGGCAGTTGAAGCACGCACATTTCTCTCTTTCTTTATGGCGCAAATATACTTGTTTGATTACACATCTGCTACAAATGTTGACATCCCACAGTCTAATATAAATTGTATGAATGTTTGTGACATATTTAGTCTTTCTGATCAACCATAAATGCACAGTGAAAATGTGCAGGGTATAAAGTACTGTGCCACACTGATAGATGGGAGTGTTGAGCCTTATAGGCACAAAGGGCATTATCTGCTTTTCTTCTATGTATTGAAAAGACTGAAAGCAATCAGAAAAATACAGTCGGAATAGAACTGTTCCAAGACGAGGTTTCTCCTTTGAAATCGTTCCCATTAAAGCAGCCAGACTTTTATTTTTTTACATGTCCTGTCTGGGAGAGTGGAACTCAGAATAGGTGTCTGACTACCAAGTAGAAGCCCAACAGATTTACTTTCACAACTCGAGCATTATGTTTTTTGCTATAGTACTCCACTTGATATATGTGTAAGAATTCATAATTAGAAATTGCTGTGGGTTTCTTTTTTCTGATATTATGGACACTGAGATGGAAAATAAAGGGGAAAAAAGAAAGAAGATGAAGAGAGGTAGGTAAAAAAAGTTAAGAAGGAGAGGGTGAGTTGAAGATACAAGAGAGGAAGGGGAACAAAGAAAACATCCCAGTCCGGCTCCACACCCGCAGGATGGCAGAGAGAGGGGAGGAACCCCCCAGTAGGGACCCAACCAGGCCACAGGGGCCATGGCCAGCCTATGGCCGACATGAGATGCCCTCACCCCGGGCCAAATCCCACAACCCAAATTCCCTCCGCCCCATGTCAGGGCACCACACCAATAGCCACAGCGGATGGACAGTATTTCCAGGCCAGGACCAGCCAGCACCTGGACACCGAATCTCAATCCTGCACACCGCAGAACACCAAGACCAAGCATCCAACGAAGATCAGTCAAACCCACTAATGAACCGACCAAGCATGAAAAATACAGAACATGCGATCAAGTGGAGACACCGGACCCGGCCCTTGCCGAGCCACTCGACAGCTACCACCAAATAATGCCAAACAGGCCCCTCCCAAAGAGATGCCCGAGCCAATGGCACGGAAGGAAAACATCGGCACGGCACACCGGCTACTAGCCCCAGACACCGAGACTCACCAACGCACCAGCGATCCTGGTACCGATACCCAAGCAGAGCAACCAGCCCCTGGACCCAGGAGACGGACCCTCTACCTTTTAGGATGGAGACAAGCAGACCACCAAAGCCCCCACAGTAACGAAGCAACCCACTAGCCCAGGCCCCTGACTAGGCACCCCAACCCTAGTCGGGGTCCCTTTTTGCTATTGACAAACAGGGGTGTGGAAAAACCCTAGCATCCCTCCTTATGTTGCGTGTTGTTATAAAGTGGATTTAAAACAGAGGGGTGGAATGTGGGGAAAGCAGTCACACACACCCATCCCCCACCCCGAGTCCTCTGTGTCTATATGCAGTTTAACATTGGGCACCAGAGGCGAAGCTGATTGAACAGCTCCCCCTCTGGATGCCGAAAAGTGTGCCCACTCCAAAGTCCCAACATGTGTGTCTCAGTAGAACGTTATGAGGGACAGTGTCTAAGATGTACAGTAAAATTGGGACCCAGGCCGTCACGGGATAGCAGAGATGAAAACCCCTCCCTGCACCCCAGTGACGTCCCCACACCCAAAGGTCCAACATGAGTGGTAAAGTATTGGAGCGGGCAGACAGAGGTATCCGAGGATGTGGAGGGCAGGCCTGAGTGACTAAATGCATTCCCAGGGAGTCAATTCCCCCACTGACTCCAATAGGGACCCCCGTTCACCAAGATCCACCAAGGGAGGGAGGCCCTGGTACGTCCACACCTGGGCCCAAGGCAAGCAGCCAGACTTTAAAAAAATGAAAGGAAATTGAGAGAGAAACAAGGAGGGATTTTGACAAAAGAGTGTCAGATATTATTGGAGGTAGATAGGTGCATGCATTTCATATACAAATGAAGTTAAGATCATACATGATCTTCAATTGTAATAAAAAAAGAGATAAGCCAAATCAAACATTTAAATAAAAAAATATTTAATTTGGTCTTGGTTAACAGTATGGAATTGATTAAACCGTAATGAGAAGCTTTTAAGAAAATTAAATGATCAAAAGATCAAAATTAAAAGACAAGCTTCTATTTTGTATTTGAACATCTGATTCCAGAGGAGTCAGTGCCTCACCAGTCATGAACCTTACTGCACATAACTGGCAATTGTATTGTATTTTGTACTTGTGGGTTTAAATATCTAGTTTCTACTGTAGCTACATGGCACTAATTTAAAAAAAATTTCAGAATGGGACTATGCAAATGCTTGTGATTAAATGGACTGCTGAGAGATTGCTGTGGTTGGAGTCTGCATCAACGGGACGCAACTTCCAGTCAATGACTCGATGGAATCTGCTGGTATTCCTTAAATAAGAAACTACCTAAAACTTTAAACTGATTGGAATGTTTGTATGATTGTATTAAAATGACTTTTCTTGTAAAGTGCCTTGAGATGACATCTATTGTGAATCGGCGCTATATAAATAAACTGAATTGAATTGACTCAGACTGGTACCAAGGGAAAGAAATCTTAATCTTTAGAGCAAATTGGTCTGTTGGAAAAATATGGAACTATAAAATATTAAAACTGTGAGTTAGCTTAGTTATTAGGAGGATGCATTTTAAATTTGACATTGTTATGGTTTCTGTCATCATTAATGCCCACCATTGCCTGCTCTAATCACATGATACTGTATCCAAAAACATGGGTCCAAATATCAAATTGAGGAGAAGAAGACAAAAGCACAGTTGCTGCTCTCTAACTATGCTACCCAGGAAAACAAAATGCATTAGCTGGTTTTTAAGCACTTTAAGCAATTAGTGCAGAGGACAGAGCCAGCTGAGCCATTGATTACTGTTATTTATAAATCTGACAGCCCCCATGATGAGGGGACAAAAACCAGCTTCTTCATCTTTTTCTCTGTTCTTCCTCCTCCCTTTCTGCAGCCGACTACTTCATCCACCTGAATTTACATTCCCTCACTCCTTCCTTCCTCCTTACACCTTTATCCCAGACTTTCCCTATCTCTTGCAAGATGTCGGCGGCCATCATAATTACTTTCCTCTCTCTCTTACTTCTCCACCTGTCTGCCAGATCACTCATGCATTTCTTTGCAATTTTAAAAGGCAAAAAAAGCTGAGAGGTAACCTTATCAGAAAGAAAAATTTATTTCTCCCTCTGTTTTACAACCCAATACTCCCTCAGGTCTGGTGGGCGCCTCTCAGAAATGTGGGAATGGTATGAGACAGAGGAGCAAACAACAACAGCTTCTCAGAAAGGCAGGGACATTCTTAGGAGATTGTCTTGCATGCAGGTATTCCTGGGTGAATGTCACTGAGTGGGAATGGAAGCATATATTGCTCTTCTTAGGCTCAGTGGGCAGAAGGCTGGTAACAACAGAGACATTATAGTTGGGCCCCGGGTTCCCTTTGTGCAGCCCAGATGGTCTAACGTTCTGAGGTGGGGAACAAAGTGCGGGTGTGTTAAGAGGTGCAGTTGGAGTTTGGGAAGCAAATGTAGACATTAGTGGCCGCACTGAGGGCTGAGGGAAAGAGATGGATCAAAGGAAGCATGTTCAGAATTTTAAGCCAGGTTTGAAATACAAAGCATGGAAAATTTAGTTTTGACTCTAAGGAATTATTTTTTCCTTCATTTAGCTGTTTATTGTTGGATGTTTTATTCTGTTGAGAGTTTTTGTTATTTCTATTTTACAAATATTGTATAGGTTACTAATCTAATATTTGCTTAAAATATTTTCGACATGCTTTTAAAATAATTTTTATCATGTTAATTACAGTACAGTCTACCCGTCTGTTATACAGTATTAAAATAAAAAATAAAAAACATTACAAATTTAGATGGAATATCTATTTTTATTATCTATTAATATTTTACTTTATTGTGATAACTCATAAATGAAGCAAGAAAGTTACCAGTAAAGAAAGAAGTTGTACTTTGTAGATTTACAAAGGGGAAACTTCTAACATTTCCCTTTGTTTTAGTTAAATGTGAGCTTCAGTCTGACATAAAGTGAAAAGTATTTAAGAGAAAACTCATCGCTCTGTCTTCAGTCCAATATTAAGAAATGACTCCTTGGGGGTTTAAGATTTTGGATTATAAAGAGACTTGAAAGAAAAAGAGATCTTTAAAATTGACCTCAAATGTTGGTGACATAGCTGTTGAATTTAATTTACCTTATAGTCACTCCATCCATAAAGAGAGGACCTTAAAGACTATTTCAATAAAAGAGTAGGAAGAGGCCTGTACAGAGACACAATCAATCATTACAGATACTCATTTTAAATTACTGCTATATAAATAGTTGAGGCAAACATCTGCAAATGCAGAAAAACTCAATAATTATAATAATATAATATTCAATATGTGCACTATATTTGAGGGAAACAGTTAACTTCTATTGGGTTTGGTAATGCGCTAAAATTCTGGGAAAAGTTTAAGTTTAAATTATGTTGCAAAAAACTTTAAACTTAGTTTAAGATTAAGATCAAGATTAGGATTTTTAAATCAGTTTAATTTGTACACTGAACCAAATCTAAATTTAAGTCTGTTGCACCAGAATTTTAAGTCAGTCAGCTTGTTCCCTCATGAACCAAACTTATGATCCATCTACAGGTCCTTCTCAAAAAATTAGCATATTGTGATAAAGTTCCTTCTTTTCCATAATGTAATAATAAAAATTTAACTTTCATATATTTTAGATTCATTGCACATCATCTGAAATATTTCAGGTCTTGTATTGTTTTAAAACTGATGATTTTGGCATACAGCTCATGAAAACCCAATATTCCTATCTCAAACAATTAGCATATTGCATCCGACCAATAAAAGAAAAGTGTTTTTAATACAAAAAAAGTCAACCTTCAAATAATTATGTTCAGTTATGCACTCAATATTTGGTCGGGAATCCTTTTGCAGAAATGACTACTTCAGTGCGGCGTGGCATGGAGGCAATCTGCCTGTGGCACTGCTGAGGTGTTATGGAGGCCCAGGACGCTTCGATAGCGGCCTTAAGCTCATCCAGAGTGTTGGGTCTTGCGTCTCTCAACTTCCTCTTCACAATATCCCACAGATTCTCTATGGGGTTCAGGTCAGGAGAGTTGGAAGGCCAATAGAGCACAGTAATACCATGGTCAGTAAACCATTTACCAGTGGTTTTGGCACTGTGAGCAGGTGCCAGGTCGTGCTGAAAAAATGAAATCTTCATCTCCATAAAGCTTTTCAGCAGATGGAAGCATGAAGTGCTCCAAAATCTCCTGATAGCTAGCTGCATTGACCCTGCCCTTGATAAAACACAGTGGACCAACACCAGCAGCTGACATGGCACCCCAGACCATCACTGACTTGACACTGGACTTCAGGCATTTGGGCATTTCCTTCTCCCCAGTCTTCCTCCAGACTCTGGCACCTTGATTTCCAAATGACATGCAAAATTTGCTTTCATCCGAAAAAAGTACTTTGGACCACTGAGCAACAGTCCAGTGCTGCTTCTCTGTAGCCCAGGTCAGGCGCTTCTGCCGCTGTTTCTGGTTCAAAAGTGGCTTGACCTGGGGAATGCGGCACCTGTAGCCCATTTCCTGCACACGCCTGTGCACGGTGGCTCTGGATGTTTCTACTCCAGACTCAGTCCACTGCTTCCACAGGTCCCCCAAGGTCTGGAATTGGTCCTTCTCCACAATCTTCCTCAGGGTCCGGTCACCACTTCTCGTTGTGCAGCGTTTTCTGCCACACTTTTTCCTTCCCACAGATTTCCCACTGAGGTGCCTTGATACAGCACTCTGGGAACAGCCTATTCGTTCAGAAATTTCTTTCTGTGTCTTACCCTCTTGCTTGAGGGTGTCAATGAGGGCCTTCTGGGCAGCAGTCAGGTCGGCAGTCTTACCCATGATTTCGGTTTTGCGTAATGAACCAGGCTGGGAGTTTTTAAAAGCCTCAGGAATCTTTTGCAGGTGTTTAGAGTTAATTAGTTGATTCAGATGATTAGGTTAATAGCTCATTTAGAGAACCTTTTCATGATGTGCTTATTTTTTGAGATAGGAATTTTGGGTTTTCATGAGCTGTATGCCAAAATCATCAGTTTTAAAACAATAAAAGACCTGAAATATTTCAGTTGGTGTGCAATGAATCTAAAATATATGAAAGTTTAATTTTTATCATTACATTATGGAAAAGAATGAACTTTATCACAATATACTAATTTTTTGAGAAGGACCTGTATAGCCTATGGCCAAAACGTAACAACCTGGGTCTTAACAACATGCTTCCGATGTATATTGTTTAATTACGTAGCCTGTTTAATTAGTAATTTTGATTTTGATATACACCCCCATTGATTTAAATCTATTTGAGCACAGTTTTTACAGTTTTACTGAATTAAGATTTATTTTAAATGGTGCAACAAAGCTCTGCTTAATTTTAAACCTGGTTTAACTCATTTTAAACATAGTTTTCCTAATCTCAGATTAGTGCAAATTTGAGTTTTTAACAAATATTGTTGGTGCAATCCAGCCATAGAATAGAATAGAGTAAATCTTTATTGTCACCAGTGCAGCAACAATGAAAAACAGTTTTAGTTGTTTTTTACAAAGGAAAAGTACAACAATCAGTCTATGATGGACTTAATGGAAATGTCAAGAGATGTGTTGCCATCGGACCTCTGTTATAAGTGATTAATTTGCCGCCCTTCAACAAACTTTATTATGTGCTATTTTTCCTTGCTTTGATTTCACTCCTGGCTTGATGCTCATATGTTTAGCTGTGTTTCCAAACTAAATTCTCTAGGCGAGCTACTGCTGTCATTAACTCTTTACTTTGTCGTTAACATAAAAAAGTACTCCTGGACCAGTGCTTCTGTGTTGTTGTTTTTAGCTGTGTGTGTTTGCTCTGTTTTCTTAAACCCCCAGTTCATTCCAGCAGATGCTCAGGTTCCAGCCAGGTTCTGCTAGACAACATTAAAACTATCATCAGTATGAGAAATGATAGTACAAAATGTTGCAGCTATATTTAGTTTTAGATATTTATTAGAGGTCTAAATATCAATCTGTTTTAGCTGACACTGATGTGTTTAAAGAAAACCAACAATGAGTCATCCAGTCTTAAAATGTTGACCTCTCCATTACTCTCCAATCATTTTAACAGACAGGACACAGAACTACACACACTGAATTGCACAAATAATATATCAACCCTGGAGATTTGGGTTATTGATGATGGTTTTATTGTTGTTTTAGACTGATTGAGGCATTTGTTTACAGTCACAAATGAACCACTTCTCATATGCCTTGGAAATATCCTGAGAGCTGCATCATCTCTGTTACTAACAAACTCAACCACAGAGGAGTTGCTGCTGCATGAAAATTAAGTTCTGTTAGGAAGTTATGCTACAAAACTGACACTTTTACTTAAGAAAACAAATTGAACATTGTCTCTGTTGATATCCACAATGCATTGCGCAGCCTGTATAGTTTGAATGTTCAACCACACATTGGATTAAAATATATGTATGTATCTTGTCATATTCGCCACTATTTTCTCAACTTTACACTGAAAAAAAAACTGAAAAATGGCTGAAAGTCTTTCATACTAATTCTAATGAAACAATGATCTGCAGCATTTTTGCATAATTTATAGACTTTGTGTGGACCTTATAATGAGTTTTGATCACTTTTAGATCAATCAGTTTTGCTTGGTCTAAATATATGTGCAAGGCAGGACTATGGATCAATGCTTCACTGACTGCCGTCAAAATTAGGTTTAAGTATAGCTTTAACATTGAATAAGGTTTTAATTTCAATTTTTTCAACTCTAATTGATCCGATTGTTACGCCCCCCCTTTTCGTGACAAACTTTATTATGTACTGTTTTTCCTTGCTTTGCTTTCCTTCCTGGCCCGACGCTCATGTTTAGCTGTGCTTCTCTCCTAGATGAAGCCACTAGGGGAGCTACTTCTGCCATTAACTCTTTACTTTGTCTTCAACATAAAAAAAGGACTCCTGGACCCTCATTTATCAAATGTTGGTAGAAACTGTCCTATATTCTATCCTACGAATGAAATTTAGAATGTTCGTACGAACAGTCAAGTCCGATTTATGAAATGTGCGGTGGCCACTCGTACGCATGTTTGTCCGCAATCATGTGTTGATAAATCCAACATGTACATGCCTAGTTGCTTGTGCCAGTTCAGTCATTTGCATACAGAAACGCCCTCAATTAACCATGTTTGGTCATACCACATCCCTTAAAAGCCCATGCAGGAAATCCCTGCCTCCTTCCCTGAAACATTGGCCAAGAGCAAAATAAAGAAATTTCAGTGACAGTGAAATCGAGGCACTGGTTGCAGAAGTGGGAGAGAACCAACAATTGCTGTTTGGTTCTCTCAGCTCGGGGGTAACCGGTAAAAGAAGAAATACCACCTGGTAGAGAGTTGCAGATGTGGTAAATGCGGTCAGAACAGAGGAGAGGTCCCTTTCAGAAATAAAAAAGAAATGTTTTGATATTAAATTGAACACGAAAAAACGTGTAGCAGAGCACAGAAGGGCCAGAGCCGCTACAGGAGGTGGACAGAATACCACAAAGCTGTCCGCATTTTACTGGCATTTTGCCAGCATAATTGGAGATGTTGCTCTGACTGGCCTCACTGTACACGGGGACAGTGACAACATAGCTTCACCAACAGAATACGCAGGACCATCCAGTGTCCACAATGAAGGTAATCCAAACTTTTTATTTTTTATTTTAAAGTGAAACACATCCTTCTTAATCTTATAGAAGAAGAAGGCGCTTTTTATTTTATAAAAAAAAAGCAAAATTGGTGCACTTTTTCTTTTAAAAAAAGGAAGAAATGAGGCACTTGATGTGACAAGTAAATAATAGGCCTATAGACTTTGTTTAAAAACAGAAGCTGTGCCACATCCCGCTGTCACACCGGAGGAGCAGCCAAGGGTCGAGCGGCTGGTGCAGGAGCCATCAGTACGTAGGGAGCCAAAGGTTCTGACAGAAGCGGTCCTGAAAAATCAAAAGGACACAATAAAGGCTCTTACGGAAGTGAAGAAGCAGTTAATTATATTGAACAAACTGTTTGCTGAGATCAATGAATCTCAAACAAGTTACTGTTTGTGCTTCACACATAATGAATAAATAACCTAGTTACAATTTGAAATTATGCATTTTTGTGATCAATTAATGTGCTAAAATCTCTGAATAACCCTTGCCCTTGCATCAATGGCAGCAGCTTTGGGCAGTGGGGGAGGCACTACGTTGACCATTGGGGGGTCCTGCAGAGGGATGCCTTGTGTGATGGCCAAGTTATGGAGCACACATCAGGCCAAGATGATGCGATACACCTTTTCAGGTCAATACTGCAAAGTAACTCCCGTGGCTAACAGACACAGCCAGCGACCTTTTAGGAGACCTGTTGTGCATGAGCCCTGCTATAACTGCGCCACCACCATGGCTTCAACGCATAACCCTGATCACCTAAAACAAAAGGTTACAATGACTGTGGGATATAATGACGCAAGCAAAACAATCCATAAAAACTGTCACACTCACACTCATCCATCTTCAATGTCACCTCTCTCGAGGTGCATTCCAACGAAGCTGTTCCGCACAATAAATCAATCGTGGGTTCAATTCAATTCAGTTTATTTATATAGCGCCAATTCACAACAGATGTCATCTCAAGGCACTTAACAAGAAGTCATTTCAATACATTTATACAAACATTCCAATCAGTTAAAAAGTTTCCTATTAAAGGATTCCCAGCAGATGGCGTCAGTCATTGGCGTGAGGTTGGGCAGACTTTCCAACCACAGCAATCCTTCAGCAATCCCTCATACTGAGCAAGCATGTAGCGACGGTGGAGAGGAAAAACTCCCCTTTAACAGGAAGAAACCTCCAACAGAACCAGGCTCAGTAGGAATGGCCATCTGCCACGACCATCTGGGGGTTTGAGAAGACAGAGCAGAGACACAGAAGGAACAGAAGATCAGATATAAGAGAACTTTCTATGTTACAGAAAGTCAAAAGTTGATAACAGGACACAGTGGATGTTCAGCCACTGGGAGCACCATCCCAGTCGATGCCCCCCGTCCAACAGGGCATTGCAGCCAAGCAGGATACCAGACCAGGTATATCTTCTATGGAGAGAAAAACACTGAGAGAACACATAGTTAACAGTCGAAATAGCAGAATGTACTGTAATACAACTGGAGAGTCGTTGTAGAAAAGGAAGTAGCAGAGTGAAGAAAATTGGCAAGTCTGTCAGACTTGAAAGAAGGAAATCCTAGAAACCTGTTTAATATGGGATTTAAATGTCAAGTCTTGGTCAAAAATAACACCAAGGTTTCTTACGTTATTACTGGGGGCCAATTTAATGCCATCCAGATGAAGTGATTGACTAATCAGTTTCTTTTTTAGAACTTCTGAACCAAAGACAGCAACTTCTGTCTTGTCAGAATTTAAAAGCAAAACGTTTAGATTCATCCATGATTTTTATGTCTTCCAGACATGCCTGTAATCTACTTAACTGACTGGGTTCATCAGGATTTATGGATAAATATAGTTGTGTATCATCGGCATAACTGTGCAAATTTATCCCATGCCTTCTAATGATTCTACCAATTGGAAGCATATATATGGTGAAAAGAATTGGTCCAAGCACAGAACCCTGTGGAAGTCCACAAGTAACCATTGAGAGTGAAGATTGATCATTTAGATGAACAAACTGGAATCTGTCAGACAAATATGATTTAAACCAGCCTAGTTCTGTTCCTTTGATCCCTGCAACATGTTCAAGCCTTTCTAAGAGAATATTATGATTGACTGTGTCAAAAGCAGCACTGAGATCTAACAAAACCAGAACAGACACCAGTCCATTATCTGAGGCCATGAGAATATCATTAGTAACCTTCACCAGTGCTGTTTCAGTGCTATGATGAGCTCTAAAACCTGACTGAAACTCTTCAAACAGCTCGTTACTGTTTAGATGCTCACAGACCTGATTAGCAACAATTTTCTCAAGGATTTTGGATAAGAAAAGAAGGTTAGATATAGGTCTGTAATTCACTAAGTCATCTTGATCAAGGGAAGGTTTCTTGAGTAAAGGTTTAATTACAGCTATTTTAAATTCTTGTGGTACGTATCCATTTACTAAGGATAGATTCATCATATCCAAAATGGGGCCAGGAACCAAATGGAACACTTCTTTAAATAATTTGGTTGGGATTGGGTCCAACATACAAGTTGAAGGTTTAGATGAGGCTAATAGTTTTGATAATTCCGAAAACTCGTCTGAATCAAAACAGCCTAAGCATAAATGAGGTTCTACAGTTCTTTCCGATGCTGCCTCATTTACTGAGGAAGAAGTAATCATGTTTGGGAGGATGCCAATGATTTTATTTTTAATAGAATTAATTTTGTTTATGAAGAATCCCATAAAATCATCATTGCTAAGAGCTGGGGGAATAGTTGGCTCAACAGAGCTATGACTCTGTGTAAGTTTGGCAACTGTACTAAAAAGAAACCCAGGATTGTTTTTATTCGCCTCTATTAATGATGAAAAAATATGCTGTTCTAGCTTGTCGAAGGGTCTTTTTATACCATTTTCTCTCCAACTTCCTAGTATTCTGCTTTAAAGTATGCAACTCTGCGTTAAACCAAGGAGTCAGCCTCCTATGGCTAGCCACTTTCTTTTTTAAGAGGGCTAAACTATCTAATGCCAAACGCAATGAGGACGTAACGCTGTGAACCAGACCATCAATTTCTGAAGGGTTAGAGATAGAATTGCTGCCATCCACTGTGTTACTCTGAGACACTGAGGAAAGTAAGAATGGAACAAATTCTTTAAAAATTGTTACAGCATTGTCTGATAAAGCTCTACTATAATGAAAATTTCTTTCAGATTTAAGATGGTCAGTTAAAGTAAATTCAAAAGTTATCAAGAAGTGGTCAGACAGGACCGGGTTATGTGGGTAGACGGTTATTTCCTCACACTCAATATCTTATGTCAGTACAAGGTCCAAAGTGTGTTCGCCCGAGTGGGTCGATCCCTGTACGTTTTGAGTAAAGCCAATTGAGTCGAAAATAGGACTAAAGGCCCTATCAGTATTTAATACTAAACCAGATAGAAAGATGTGCACTAAACCACAAACGAAAATGGTCTTAATGTTTTGCAACTTGGATGAGGAAAATTAAGGGTTAGATGTTCAAAAGAAGTGTAGCTATCAATTGGTCTGGGACTAATTAGTAAATCAGAACGAAAAATGGTTGCAACTCCTCCTCCTCGCCCAGTATTTCTAGTAATGTGAAAATTTAAATGACTGGAAGGAGTTGACTCATTAATACTGACATAATCCTCCTGCTGCAACAAGGCTTCTGTGAGAAAAAGCAAATCAATGTGATTATCACAAATCAAGTCATTTACTAACAAAGTCTTTGAGGAGAGAGAGATCCACAGTTAAATGGGATTAGGTGGGATTGTGATAGTTGTTCACAATCTATCTAGTCCACACATCCTGTCCAAATTGTCCACACAGACAAATACAGCGAATATTTATTCGCTGTATTTGAACAAGGCTCTCCATGGTGTTACAACTAAAGTAACTCCTGCCGTGCCAATGTTGCTTTGAAACTACATACAGTACAGACCAAAAGTTTGGACACACTTTCTCATTCAAGAGATCTTATGTTTAATAAACCACATTTAATAGATTTATTTTTCTGTTCAGTCAAAGTCGTATTTATCTTTATGAGATTTCCATGATTTTCTTTTGTTTGCTTACCTTTTAATCCATTTAATTTTGGCTGTGGGCAAGACACTGTTTCTATAGGGTAATGGGTGGGTAACAGTACAGAAGCAGCAGAGAGGTGGGTTAAACTACGACTCTGCTTCCTGGTCTGGACCCTGGGTTGTCAGTGTTTTGGAGGACTAATAAATTCGGCCATATTCCTAGAAAGAAGAGCTGCTCCATCCAAAGTGGGATGGATGCGTCTCTCCGGATCAGACCAGGTTTTCCCCAAAATCTTCGCCAGTTATCAATGTAGCCCACATCGTTTGCAGGACACCACCTGGACAACCATTGATGGAATGACAGCATGCGGCTAATCATGTCGTCACTGGTCCGATCAGGCAGGGGACCAGAAAAGATTACAGAGTCTGACATTGTTTTGGCAAACTTACACACCGAAGCAACACTAATTTTTGTGATCTCCGATTGGCGTAACCGGGTGTCATTACCGCCAGCGTGAATAACAATCTTACTATATTTATGCTTATCTTTAGCCAGCAGTGTCAGGTAGGATATGATGTCGCCTGTTCTGGCCCCTGGCAAGCATTTGACTATGGTCAATGGTGTCTCTAATGCCACCTTTCTGACTATGGAGCTGCCGATTACCAGGGTCGGCTTCTCAGCGGGTGTGTCGCTGAGCGGGGAAAATCTGTTAGAAACATGGACCGGTTGGTGGTGGCCCGTGGGCTGGGTCCTAGAACTATGCTTCCTACGGCCTGAGGTCCCGGCTGTGCGGGCTCTACCGGAGGACGGCTAGGGGGTTCTATCCTTGTTGGCTCCGCGCTGGCTAATGGGCTTCGGCTATCTGCTGGTTTTTCAACAGCGCGGAGCCGTGCTTCTAATTCTGATACCCTCGCATCCAAAGCTACAAAAGTATTACATTCATTACAGTTACCATTATCACTAAAGGAGGCAGGGAAGTATCTAAACGTCTGAGAAAGAGAGCAAGAGAGAAGAGAAGGGTTAGAGACAGGAGAGAGAAGAGTATCCATAGCTGCAATGAAGCTAAGCTAACTGAGCTAGCGAGACCTTACCACCCCAAGAAAAACTGTGTGAAACACAAGGAGTTCCCAAAACGTAAAGTACACCACCACAAAACATGTGTTTTAGTGTGCTTGTGTGTTAAAATAACTTAGAGAGGCCTCAGCACAGAGAAAAAAAGATAAATTCAAGAGAGTCTGAACACCAAACAGCTCCACGGAGCGCAACAGTGACAACAGGAAATGACGCAATACGGTTTACCCCGTCACAGAGTACCAACCAACACTGCCTCTAGTGCTTCAAACTGAGACTGAGCAACAACATTTAAAATGCATAATTGGGCATCAGCAATTATTTGTGCGTTGATGGAATGAAACCCTTTTCTATTTACATAATTACATTTGTTTTACTGTTGGCGTCTTGATTGCAATGTGTGTGCAATCTATTGCTCCTTTTGTATTTGGAAATCTTGCAATTGCAAAACATCCTTGCTTGGTTGCTGCTTGTTGTGGATTACGGATGGCCTAATGCGGCTCAGTGATGGCTGTGAGGTGCCCGATCTGTCTGCAATCTCACGTTGGAAGGTGCCGGTGGCGACAAATCCGAAGGTTGACAATTATTGAATATGGACCAGAATCATATTTGTTCACTTTGTCTGTCACTCCAGAAAGGGTCCCAAATCTTAGAACCATAGGATCTCTTTCGGTAAGCGGTATCTGCTCGGGAGCCTCTCTGTGCTCTCACCCATAAGATCTGTGCGTTCACGGAAGGCGCGCTCCCTCCAGGGTGCATGCTCTGCCAAATCCTCCACTAATGCAAGATCAGCCATCCTACGATCTCAAATACCTCTAGGTCAAAGGTGTCTTTTATAACTTCGAACACCAATTATGCAACAAAGCTGTTTTATTAACACACATAATTACTAATTGGGTCAGAAATAATTTATGGATGAGGAACACACTTGGATGACTGAGACCTTCAGTATTGCTGTTCCATGTTCTACCACTAGATGCTGTGCGTAAGTACGATTAGAGATGTACTTATATTAAGTAATATTCCTATGCACAAGTACAAACTGATAAATACCACACAATGCGTAGAATTGTTCCTACGCACGAAATACGCACAGATCTGTGCGTAAGTACGGTTAATAAATGAGGGCCCTGGACCAGTGATTCTGTGTTGTTGAAATGTATTAATCATACTTGAGATAAATAAATTAGATTTATTCATCATACTTTAAAAAGCCTAAAAGGGTTAAGGAGCTTAGATAAGTACTGAAATACTATGTCAAACTTCAACACTGAAACCATTTCTCAGTGACAGTCTGCACCTGAAGTACATAAGCAGCTGTGATCAATTTAGAATAGCTTTAATCTAAATGATTTCAGTTCATCTTATATCTTGAATATGACATAACTCAGTCTCTGTTCAAATATTTCAGAGGAATACGGGAGGAGAGATAGAGACACAGTAAAACACAGCCGTTTTTAGGCGCTCTCTCACCACCATCAAAGGTCACCGTGACACATCTTACATTTCTGTGGCTCTTTCTTCCCTGTAGGACCTCCTTTTCCCCTTCATAATCAAACTTGGGCTCCCCTGTGTGTGTGTTTGTGTGTGTGTGAATGAGAGCACAGACACAAACTTTCCTGTGGATGTGTGTGTGTGTCGAGATGATAGGGAAACTGAGATGAGTGAGAGTATGTGTGAGTGTGTTATACTTCCCTAGTGTGAGTGAAAGCAGAGCAGGAAGATGAGAGGGATGTGTAAGCTGTCATATTTGAGGTGAGCTGTGGGTTCATGCCGAGGTTAGATTTTTCTCAGGGGTCTGGTGAACCTGCCGAACGAGAGATCTAAAAAATTGTAGAGTGAGGAGAAGATGGAGAGATTAACACTGTCCACACACTGATATCCTCCTGACAATGCCCTTAGGCTGTGTGTGTCTCCATTCATTTCTGTCCATACAAAACTATCCACAGGATTTAATGATGGTGAGAACTTGTGAGGTCTCTCACTTAAATAATGATATTTTCTATATCAGATAGGCAAAACAGAGGCACAATTGACTTTGGCTTCCAAACATATTCACAGTCTTTGGTCTTTTTTGCATTTTCTATGTTACAACTACAAGCTTTAGTGTCTTTAATTAAGATTTTGAGATAAATCAACACAAAGCAGTGCAAATTTGGAAAGTGTAATGAAAATTATGCATGGTATTCAAGCCCTTAGCCAATGATTTCTAGAAGCACCCTATGACAGGAATTAAGACGTGCAGGTATCTCTCAAAAGTTGATAAAACAATGAAAAACAAGTAGCAATTTTGAAAAAATTATTTCTCTTTTTATCTTGAAAATGTTTTTTATATATAGGTAATTGATATTTTGAAGTATTTATAACTTTCTCAATATTCAGTGCAAAATATTTGATGGCATTACTGCATCAAACTTTTCTTATAATTGCATCTTTTCATATTTAACTAATATTTCTATTTGCTCCAAGTCTTTGAGTCTAGTTGCTATCATCGCAAGCCTCAGGGTGAAACTTGACATACTAGATCCCGCCATAGATTCACTATTAGATTCCAGTCTGGATTCTAGCTAGGCCAATCCAGAACATGAATATTACTTTCATTCAGCAGAAACATGGTGGTAAAAGCAAAATATTACTTTAAATCAAAATCTGTCAAGGGCATACAATTTATTAGGCATACGTAGCTGTACACCTTAAGTTAAAGAAACACACTAGTTTTATCCAGTAAAATCACAAATTTAGCAGGAGATACACACGCCAATGCTTAAGTGTAGTTCATAGATAACCATAAGTCATTTGTGTTTGAATGTTTACATTTGAAAATGTTAACATATTCTCTAAAATAAGATTATCAACCAGTCATTGTACCAGGCTGCTGCACCACCCGATTTCAAGGCTTTTACCATAGACCAGGTGCCTAAAAAAAGACTTTAGACCCCCCAGTGGTACTTACACCTATCATTATGATGTGCTTTGAGAAACTGTTGGGGAGTCACATAATCACCCACCTGTTAGCAGTCCCGGAACCACCCCAGTGTGTCTATAGAGCAAACAGATCCGCAGTGGTTGCCCTGGCTACAGTCCTGCTAAAAACTTTGAGTCACTTGGAGCAGAGGGAGAGCTACACATGACTGCTGTTTGTGGACTACAGCTCAACAAACAAACACCACAGAGGTTAGTCTGCAAGCTGACAGAGCTGGGACTTATACCATCCACCCTCAGCTGGATCCTGGATTTTCTGACAAGTCGCACTCAGAGGGTCAGAGTAGACTCCTACGTCTCCACTACACTTAGTTTCAGCACTGGTTCCCCACAGGGCTGTGTACTGAGCTAGTTCCCCCTACCAGTTACACTGTAAACCCTGATTTTGATTCAACTCAAAAATATTGAGTTCATATTATTTAAATTTGCCTAATTTGTTAACATTACATGTTAATTCTGATTACACTGAACTTTTTCATCTCATTTTTCAGTGTAATTGTGTGTTTAAGTCCAATCAGCAGTTTCTACTGAAACAAGTTGAGGTCATATTACTTAAACAGCTGTCATTATTCACTACATATTCACTGGCCATGTTAGCTAGCGCCAGTAACAGATTTCTCTCTCCCAGACCGCTAATGTAAATCGAGCTGAGCCAGACACCTGAGGAATCCCTTACCACCCATTAGATTACTTATATTACTTTACCAGGTTTTGATAGTTGATTTGTAAATAGGCCTGTAAATAACTGCCTGTTTAAATAATGTCAAACACCAGGTGTGACTTAACAGGTGGGTTCCAGTACATAAATGGTTGTGTTTTTTATTATGTGTACATACATAGTGTTCAGGGTGACATATGGACCCCTATTCTAAATGTGTGATCTCCTCTCTCATTCCACCAGGCTTCGGATGTGATGGAGTTCAGATGCCTTGTCCTCAGGGGGCTTCCTGTCCTTCTCGGCGATGATCCATCCGCCTTCTTCAAGGCTTGCTTGGTGAGTGATGAGAGGAGATTTAAGTGAAAGCCTGCGCCTCGCGCTGCTATGCTACCAGTCCCTGACCAGCCTGCTGTCTGCTAACTCCTCTCTCCCAGTACGTTTATCCTGTGGCAGAGTATAAAAAAGAATTACACATTCACACAATATATGTTTGGGCATGCATGGGGAGAGATTCTCACCAGTTCATCTCCAAAGAACTCTTCCTCTTAAATGCCTTTTATTACTTTACAAAGTTATTACAAAACATTCTGAGAGACAGCCTCTCTTACAGGATCCAATCAGCTCAATAACACATATTCATATATATGCAAAGTGTGCCTGTAGTCCGTCCCTAATAGGTTAAGCCCCTTTTAATATATTCCTTTTGGTTGCTAAGCAGAAAACCTTCCTTTTCCCAACAGACCATTTGCACGATCAAACTACCAGATGTTTCCTGTTTTTTTTCAGAGAATCGTGACCCATTGTCTAACTCATATCCTGTTCTTAACAGTTTTTTCCATTTAATCATGACCGTTCCTTTCTGACCCATGGGTCACATCCTGTGCTAACACTTTTCTGCATTTAGTTAATTATTTTAGCACAGAAACCCTTCACCTTTTGGCCTGTGTATTAATTTAATGCTTGTGTAAAAGTTTTTATGTACATAATGAGGAACTTTGATTTTTCTTTACCTCCTCTCACCTCTCCCCCTAGTCCCTTGTTCCACTTGTTTACTATCTTCCCTCTTTTCCCTCGACCTCCCTTCACTCTCTCCACCTCACTCTCTAGCTGCCCTCCTCTTTCCCCACCATCCATACTATTCTAAGGTTTGCTTATGTTACAAGTTACTTTTTTTTACTGTTATTGTCATTGATAAATAACTCTTTAGGCTCCACAGTTTTTTAATAAAATATTCAATTTTGATATCACTATTTTAACAGGTTGTAACTTGAAAATGGTTAGAGATAAAGGGATACTGTAAATGAAAAAAATCTTCATTATGACTCAAAGTTTGTGATGGGAGCAAAATCACTCATCTAATCTGTAAATTATGACGTCACCAGGTGGCAGCCATATTGGATTTCCAAAGTTTTACAGATGTTTACTATTGTTTTACATTGTTAAAAATGTTTCTTGTTTAGTCTGTGATGAGGCTTCAGAATTCACAATCTAAAAAAGACAGACAGGACATAAATGGGTTCTGAATTTGACAGATCCTTGTCTTCACAACATCCAACAGGCTCATCAAAATATCAGATCCTATTGTGATACTGTTCCTCATCTCTCAAGCAAACCCTGTCATCATCATCCTCCTCATTTACAACTAGTGATGGGAATTCTGGCTCTTTTAGGAAAGCCGGTTCTTACAGCTCGGCTCACCAAAAAGAACCGGCTCCTGCATTTTCCACCGGATCTGCTGCTATTTCCACAGGGTTTTACATTCCTGCTACCTCTGTCACCATTAGCGGTGTTTTGACCACCCCTGCTACCCCCACCATGTCCCTTCCTCCCATCCTGGACATGGTAAAGCAAAGGATCGGATCCATTATTTGCTGCTTGGTGACTGTTGAGAATGGGACTTGCTGTCGCTACACACATACAGTAAGGAGCGTCACTTTCTTTCTAACTGGATAACTGAACATCTTGATCAGATGGTGAATATTCCTCTTTAGAATCTGAGTCAGCCATTACTTGAAGAAGTGCTTCATCAGGGGTGAACAGACCTCTTAGCATTGTAGATTTTCGATTTCTAAAACTCACTCTGTTTATGCTCCGCCTGTAAACTGTACTCCCTTGTCTCCTCGACCAGGGGGTTGGGTTTAAAACCCTATTTTCTCAAAAACTCAGGCTGAAGTCTCAGATGTCCGCCTAGTGTAAAGTAGTAACTACATGAGGGACCTCATCTGCAGCTGTGGCTTTTTATCACTCATCACTCAGTACGTTTACATGCAGCTAGAGAAATTCAAATTATTGCCTTAGTCCGACTAAAATCGGACTTTTGAAATACATGTATACACCTTAGCTCGAGTGAAGTGGAACCGAATTGGAGTTGGAGAAATTAGACTAAAGGACCCAGATAATGCGATTGGAGAATCAAATTTCTCTGCATGTAAACTCTGACAGCCTTGGCACTCCCCCTTTGGGAATTAAAGAGACCGTGGAACAGGGCCGTGCAGAGACCTTTGGAGGGGCAGGTGCTCAAAGTATAAAAAAGGCACATGGAACAAGGGTCGGGGGAGGTAGAGGAAATTTGAGGATGGAGGGGGGGGGGGGGCAGGTCAGCGGGGGGCTGAGAGTGGGACGGAGGAAGAAACTGAGGAGCTATTGAAGCGTAGGGAATGAAACCGAGGGAGGAGGGGGGGCCGAAAGGGAGCTAGAAGGGGGGAGGAAAGAAGGGATGAGAAAAAAATTTGACAAAAAGGAAGCAAACTCATGAAAAGAGGGAGCCAGCACAGGGTGACGTGGCGGCTTATCCCCAGCAGGGGGTGCCGTGGGCGCTGGGCCCGAGTCAACAGGGAGGGGAACTGCGTCACAGGAAGTTCTGCGCGACGAAGGGACGGGGACAGCAGAAGTGGGAAACCGGGGATGGAATGGGGATGAACGGGGCTGAGGAGGTGGAAAGAGGAGCCCGAAAAGATGGGCCTTGTTGGCGGAGCGGCTGAAAGGGATACCCCTGTCCAGCCGGACATGTCGGGGCGGCTTGGAGCTGCAACCGGGGAACGCCGAGCGGGAGGGGAGGCCCGAGCTTGTGGTGCCGGAGCTCCCAGAGGATGGAGGAGGGCGAGCCCGGCCCGGCTGAAGGCGCGTGGGCGACGGCTCGAGCCAAAGACAGAAGCTCCGAGACGAGTCAAAAGAGGGAAGCTGGCCCAAGCGGCCGTAAGAGACTGGAGCGATCAGGGTGGGAAATAGATCTTGCTGCAAGATCTGGGGCGAAGGAGCAGGGGCCGGGGAAGACGTACACGGCGGGAAAGTTGGCGAACGATGAGCCGAGGAGATGCCCCGGGAGATGCGGGACCACCGCGGAGCAACTCCTCATCCGACTCGGACGGATCGACGCCGAGCGTGAGAACGTCCATTCGGGAAACAACGAAGTAGAAGCTTTGAGCGAGGTAAGCAAGCACAAATGACACGCAGAAGTCCGAAATGATCGCGTGAAAAGGAACGAGACAGATGGGGGATGAAGGGCAGGCAGAGTTTATATGTGTATCGTGGTGTGATTAGAGATGTAGAGCAGGCGTGAGGTACCGGGTGAATCGAGTTAAGACTGATTAGTATCTATGAAGCGGGTTGAGGCGTGGCCTTGGTCCTGAACCTCAGCTAACCTGTTAGCTCCATGTTATTACAGAATTTTTTTTTTTAAGGAAATGTTGCTTTGACAAAAGGGCACTTTGGGCACCAGGGGCAAAAGGGCAGGTGCTCAAGCACCCAACGCAACCACCCCCCCCCCTGCACGTGCCTGCCGCAGAAGAAGTAACAGCAAAGAAAAGCGTTGTTGTCGTCCATTTCTTTACTCATTGTGCATATCCTGCTTTTAGTCCATCTGCTTAACTGACTTTCCCGTTTGTTTACTATCTGTGTGACTCTAGTCAAATGGAAGAATGTCAGCGCAAAAGGGCGCATGTCGCCACTAAGCATTGCAGAGTCGACCACATTTCATTCAATAATTCGATTTTCTGAGTGACATGTAAACTGGGACTTGATTCACAGGTGTGTTAAGCTATTAGCCCAATTTCTGCCAAAAGCTCGATTTAGATGTGCAGGTAAGCTTACTGACTGTTGCTTATCGCAATTTTGCGAGTTTGGCGCCTAAAGAGTTAAGTAATTTTCTGTAGCATTCACTGCCCTGGCCAGTGGGTGGACACTGAACAGCTGCCTACATATAGAGCCCGTTTATAGCACTGTGTTGTCATGTTGATGTGATCATACTTTGTTCCTTTTTCAGGACACTGATGGTGAGGAAAGTTTGTACAACGATGTTCCAGTGGGGTTCCTCTGCCGTGAACAGTAAAAAATGTCTCCACACGTGCAGTCCCTTCACCGTAATGAATCCTCAGTTGGAATCATCTTAGAAGGAAACATTGTAATGGATGTTGAGAACCTGCCCCAGGCCATGTACATTGTCTTCGGACTTATGGACCTATGCACTGCACCTCAATTACCCAAAGTACAAAAAGAACACTTGTGATTTTGTTCAACGGATACTTTTGAACTTAGGTAAGACAGATCTAACACCTAAACTTCAAACACTCAAGAATCAGCTTGCATTGTAAGATCAAGAACCTCCTCTTCCCAAATTGTCAAATGTGAGATGCTTTTGTAAAGTAAATATCAATTGGCATTTAAAGAAAACATTGTAAAGATAATTTTGATCTACATTATAACATTGATTGAAGGAAATATACAAAAGGGAAGAGAGAGCGGGTTGGGAGAGAAGGATAGACTTCAAAAATAACATCAATAATGGAGAAAACATTGAAAGTGGGGGGCATGTGAAGGTGAGGTAGAGAAAGGAAGGGAGAGTGTGGCTTGGGATGGATATTTACAGTGAGTTTTATTTTTCACCCATATTCTCTTATACATGATTTCTTTTATTTATTACAGAGGAACATTTAGTTAATATTGAGTTCATAATTGCTAGGATGGAGGGGGTACAGATAAAGTGGAGGGGAGAGTATGGGCTCTCCGTGTAAGAATTTAGTCTTTTTTTTCCTTCACCCTCCAATTCTTTTCTTGTGTTTTTCACTGTGTTATTTGGAATTTTCAAGATTTGAATGTTCAGCAGGGCTGAGTTTTATCATGGTACTTTGTCCACGAAATTTCAACAGACTGTAAATTAAACATTTGTGTTACTTTTGTTGCTGAAACAAAGATATGTTCAATAGAATTATTTTGCATGCAATTTCTTTATGACTCTATTTGTTGAAAGATATATTTTGATTTTTAAGAACTATTCAAATTAAGTTTGGTCAGTTAGAATATACAATGTAGTACATTTGGTAATGGAGAAATGCATACTTAACAAGTTGAGTTAACTAAATTGCTGGAGAATCATTATTTAAACTAAGTATCTTCAGTTAATGTAACTCTGTTATTATTACATTCAACTTAAATCTTCAATTCAGTTATATTAGGGGCTCAAAAACATTGAACGTACTCCACTGCACTTATTCAACTACTGCTTCATTACTTAAAAAATTTAAGGCAACGAGTTACCTTGATTTTTTTAAGTAGATTCAACTTTTCTGGGTTTACCTATGAGTGAACTCCTGCTCACCCCAGCAACATCATCATGAAGTTTGAAGATGACACCATTGTGGTTAGGCTAATGGCAGGTGGAGGGGGATAAGGAGTACAGATACAAAGTGGACAAGCTTTCTGAGAGATACAGAGTCAATAAACTGCTCATAAAAACCAGAAAAACAAAAGAGTTGGTTATTGACATAGGGAAGAGAAAAATTTATCATTGTGATCCACGGGGCCTGTGTGGTGAGAATATCAGCCTTCTGTTTTCTGGGAGCAGATCTGGAGGAAGATCTGACTAGGGGCGCTAATACTAAGCAGCTGTGAAAGAAGATTTCCTGAGGTAAAAACCTTTTTGACCAACTTGAATGATAAACTGAACTTTACTGCATTATTTAATAACAAGGATCAATTTGGAATGCCTTGAGACGACATGTGTTGTGAATTGGTGCTATGTAATTTATTTTGCTCATGTTCAACATACTGTAGCGGCTGCATGGTGGAGCAGTTGGTAGCACTGTTTCTTTGCAACAAGAAGATCCTGGGTTCAAATCCCAGCTTAGAATCTCTCACCTTGAGATGGTTTCCCTCTGCATGTGTGGGTTCTTTCTCTGTACTCTGGCTTCCTCCAAAAGTGTTGGGTTGATTGAAAACTTTAAATCTTGTTTTAAACATTTGGTGACAGTGTTGACATTTTATTCATCAGTTGCTTGACAATAAGAAGGGCGGAGAGGAGAGGGGAGCCATGCAGTGGTCTTGGTTGCGACTTCAACTCAGGACAGCTGATTTGAGAACTATAGCCTCTCTAACACTGAACCATGCTGTGCCCCAAATATGCAAAATGTGATATAACACAGATCGATTTTTTTTTTTATCCTGTAAACCTGACAACAACCTCTGTTATCATAAAGCTATGGAGGTGGAGAAAATGTTATGTAACACATATCAGTTAAAAATATTCAAGTAGTCTAAAAGAAATGATGATTCAGGCAAGCTTTACTATTTCCTCCACATTTGAAAGTTTTTTTTTCAGAACTGTGAAGGATTACACGGCTTCAAAATTGAATTTTTGATCCAGAGGAGCTTTATCTCTTTATTCTCAGTTCTCTGTTTGTAGAAAAATGCTGGCTTTTTCAAAGTGTGTTCACTTCTGTATTCCTCCATAGCAATGAAACATATCAAAGTGGCATGCTGGGAAATGTGTATGGTTTGACAAGACAATCAGTGATTACAGTCAGTTCCTGCCAGTTGTGAGGGAATTTAGACAGAATTTATCATCAAAAAAGACAGAAGGAGCTGGGAGAGGGAAGAAACGACTCCTGCTCAGCTCAGCCTCCTAATGAAGAGATCCTCCATGCAGACAAAAGACGTCAACACATTTTTCAGAAATTCTACATGAGCTCATAAAAGAGAAAATTCAGAAAAACCAACCGAATTCTCTGCTTGTTATTCTGTGACTGCTGGACTAACAGATGTCAACTGCAAAAGAAAGCAAGAAAAACTAAATTGCTTCTCTCTTTGTGTAAAGATTTTTTCCATTAAATACATTTATTTATTTTTCTCTCTTTCACTCTCTCTAAGATTAGAATAAACGAATATATGCTTTACTCCAGATTCAAATTAAGTATTAAATAAATGGATATCTTTGGTACGGAAGCATATTGGGCTTAAACAAGGAAAAAATAAAAAATAAAAAAAAATTTCCCCCCTACCTGTCTCTGCTGAAGCGAGACAGAAAAAAAAATCTTAATTATTTAAATTTTTTACAATTATTATTTTACTTGCATATGACTTTTGAAGTCCAGAGAAAAAGAAAAGTTGGTCAGATTTAGAAAATGGGTCTTCAACATTTTTTTTCTATCGTTGCCTTTCAGGGCTTCTGTAGTATCATCCAGCACATTTAGGGGGAGAATGGCAGAAGAAGCCCTGATTGGTGGTTAGATACAAACAGTCAATTAAAGGGAGAATTATTTAAACACGACCTGTGTTATTTATGAAAGCTTCTAACCTCATACTGGGGCTTCTTTTGCCAGTCTCATCACGGACATGATGGCAAGGGCAGCTTTACACCTTGAACACTGATGCAACACTGGACGATTTGATTTAGACAGCCACATTAAAAGGGTTGGTAAATATTCTGCCAATAATTTGAGCATCTGGATAAAGCCATACACGAAATCCAAAAGGCATTAAATTAAATAACAATATAGAACAACTTCAGCCTTTCCTCGCCATTCTCCTCCTCCAACATTGGTCGCCTCGCTCTTCAATCTCTCAAATACGGAGCTAAATAGGAGCGAGTCGACGCCTGCCGGCCAACTTCAGTCAGGTGCATCACCACGTTACAGAATGTGTACTTTCATCTGTGTGAGGTGTCTGATTCAGAGGATCACAGACAACGGCAACATCAAGGCAAGTTTGCTTTCAGGGTGGAGGAGCAAGCAGATGATTCCATGCTGGCTGCTATCGCTTCAGCCTGCTCACCACCGGCTCCTCCCGCTTCAGTCTGCCTCAGCCTGCAACGCTCCGGCCTTCAATCCGGCCATCTTCATTTCACCCGCTGCTTCTGCCTCCATGCCAGCAGCAGCCGTGGTCGCAGCCTTTATTTAACTACAACAAGACGATTGTCCCAGTTCATTATTGTGAGATCTTATTTCAGGATATCTGGTTATATGTGGACGTGCCAGGGCCTCCGTCTCTTGGAGGATGTTGTTGAATTGGGGTGCCTATCAAAGTCAGTGGGGGAGCTGGCTCCCTAGAAAGGCATTTTGTCCCATCCCTCCCCATCTCTGGACACCTCTGTCCACCCGCTCCATCACTTTACCACTCATGAAGGGCCTTGGGATGTAGGCACGTCACAGGAGTGCGGGGAAGGGTTTCCATCTCCGCTACCCTGTGGCAGCCTGGGTCCCAATTTTACTATACAACCTAGGTTAGGGGAAGTGTGGCTTTCTTCCACACATCCCATCCCTCTGTTTTAAATGCACTTTATAACAACACGCATCAACACCATACTCGAGCGGGAGGAGGGAGGCTAGGGGTCTTTCCACACCCCTTTTCGCTATTGGCCATCAGGGGTTGGGGTCCAGGAGGAGGAACAGGTGGGGCTGTGTGAGCTTTGGCGGTCTGCTTGTCTCCATCCTAGAGGGTAGGGGGCCCACCTCCTGGGTCCTTCTTGCTCTGTTGGGGTATCAGTACCTGGACCTGGGAGTATAGAGCGTGTATGGGGAGTATGAGTGGGTGTACAGCGTCCTTTCTCGTGTGTCTTGGTGTGCAGATGAGAATATATGTGTGTATGTGTCGGAGCGAACGCATGACTGTGTCTGTGTGTTCCTTCTAGCCTGGGGCATCTCAGGCCCCCCACCAAATGAGGGGCCTATTTCCCCTCCGTCACTCCCTGCTGGTGACTGATGCCTCTGCCCACCGGTGCATTAGTGGCTCTCGGTGTCCGGGGCTTGGTGCTCGGGGGCCTGCCTGTTCATCCCTGGTTCCTGCACCTGGCCTGGTGGACCGGGGTATCAGTCGGCCACTGTGCCGGAGCATCCTCTTTGGAAGGGGCGAGTTTGGGCATTGTTTGGTGGTAGCTGTCTGGTGGCTTGGAATGGGTTAAGTCCGGTGTCTCCACTTGATCTCCTGTTCTGTATGTTTCGTGCTTGGTCAGTCATAGGTGGGTTGGTTGACCTTGGTTGGATGTCTTGGTGCTCTGTGGTGTGCAGGAGTGAGATTCAGGAGCTGGTTGAGCTTGGTGTCCGGGTGCTGGCTGGTCTTGGCTTGAAGATGCTATCCGTCTGCTGGGGCTATTGGTGTGGTGCCCCAGCATGGGGCGGGGGGGGGGGGGGGGGTGTTGGGATGTTGGCCCTGGGAATTGGCCTGGGGTAGTGGCGGCGCATGGCGGCCATCTGATGGCTGTGGCCCCCACAACCTGGCGGCGGGGGGCCCCAGTTGACCGGTCCCTGCTGGGGGGTAAGGTGCCCTCGGGCCCTGGGCCCATGGCTGGATCTGCCCAGGCCCCTGCCTTGTAGCCACTGGATGTTCCTCCAGGGCTCTCCTCTGCTGCTCTCTTGGGGGTGTGGTCAGTCCTGCGTTGGTCTGCCTGGGTCTCCTGTGGTCTGGGGAACTTTTGGATATCTATGGCTCCGATCTCCTTTGTGTAAGCATCAATTCCTGGGAGGCGGATTGATGGCTCCTCACACCAGCTATTGAACACTCGTATGGAGAAACCTTATATGCACCAGCATGGTCATACACACACACACACACCCAAGTCCGTATTGCTACCCATATTAGGACTTTATGTTGACTTCCATTCATTTTAATAGCTACATTTATGCCTTACCCAGACCCTTACCCTAACCCTAACCATTACCAGTTTATTCCTAACCCTAACCTTAACCAAAACATAATTCACACCATACCTCTAAACCTAACCCAAAAAAAGGGGGTCCACCATATTAGGACCAGGCTGTGGTCCCCACAAGGTCCATTGGTCTTCAGAAGGTTAGCAAATATGCCAGAAAAGGTTCTAAATAGGATAGCAATACAAGAACACACCTACACACACCTACACACACAAAGGTGTGGGGATTCCGATGTTTACAGGTAGATTCTTGGGCTTAGGTCCCATTACTAAATCTTGTAATAATCGGTACCATGAGCTTTTCAGTGACGCTGTTATTGTATTTATATATCTATTTGTGTATTGTGGTTGTGCAGCTCTCAGTTTGCATTGTTTGATTTGTTTTGTCGTTGCTGTTTTTTTCCATCTCCCTGCCTTCCTGCTGGTGTGGAGCAGGACTGGGATGTTCTCTTGTGTTTTCTTTGTTCCCTCTCCCTCTTGAACTTTTTTTCCTCCCTCTCTTCATCTTCTTTTTTCTTTCCCTTTATTTTCTCTCTCCCTGTCCCTGGCGCATAAAAAAACAACACAGCAATTTCTAAGAAAGCTTTCTTACACATATATATCAATGCTGTGGAGCTTTCACAAGTGGAGGCGTAATGCTGCACTTGTGAATGTAAATCTACCGGGCTTCTACTTGGTACTCAGAAAAATGTGTTTCACTTTTTATTTTTTTAATGACTTTTGCAAAAACATCAACACACAAATACAAGCCTAATTGTATTTGACAATAATTTGAATAATTTGCACAAATGTTGTGGTGCACCTAAATTATATTGTTAACCTTCTTCAGACCTACCAGGGTTGATGTTTGAGGATATATTTCAGCTACAGAACTACAGCTGAGCTTTACTGTCCAGTGCAACGCATACACAATGCAATGTTAATACGTTTCCTCATGTGACATCAAATACTTTTGCAGCTATCTGGTGTACACTATTTATTCTTACAATGAATATGTCATTTATCAGCATTGAAGCCAGACTTGATTAAAATATTTCAGTGTTTAAATTAAAGTCTCATATTCATTGCTGTCAAATCCAATCACAGGTGTAAACCCCCACTTTAAACTGTTAACCAAACAAATCTAATCATGTCACTCCACACAGTTTGACCTGTTTACCCGATGCCACCATCTGTGGAAGGTCGCACACCGGAGCAGGAAGAAATAATTCCACCCAAGCTGCTGTCTCTTTGGACCTTCGTCATCTCATTTAGCTCACATCAGTTATCACGCCTGTGCTGTATTATGGTATTTTCGAAAAAGAACTCTATGAGCATCCAATTAGCATCCAACAAAACTAACACAACCTGTCACACTGGATTATCCCAACCGAGCTCCCCCCCCAAGCACACAGACACGAACACACACGTCTCCACATAACATGCTGGTTTGCACCACTATCCTATTTACATTTTTATTGGCCAATTATCTCCCTCTTTCCTCAGTCTGTATAGGAGCATGGTGCTAAAAATCCGGGGGAATCTCAGCCATTCTCTAATTGAAAGACTTTCCGGGGATTACGGAGAGGTCAGGAATAAAGTTATTTTAAGAAATCATAAACACAAACCTTTTCTCTCAGTCTGTTGAAGAATATAATTTTTTTCCTCCAGCAGCTGTTTATCATTTCAGGAGTTATTTTCTTTCTGGGTGAGCAGAAGGGCTTATCTCTCCACTGTGAATACTTTAAGTCTGGAGTCTGGTGCTTTTGTTACCACTAGGAAAACAGGGAGGGACAGAGGTTTGACTGGACTTTATGATGGATTAGACTGACCTTGTGTGTGCCATTTCGGTTTTCCTCTCAATCAGTAACATCTCTGTTGTGTCATTTTTTTCAGACTGTAAAAGTCAACCACATGAAACAACAAGCCTAACACGACAACACACAAATGTGCATTCATCCATCCTTTTCTGCAGTAGGAATCGGAAAAGGGGAAACAAATCTCTTATGCTAAATTCTAATTGGTTAGTTTTGTTCGCCAGACGCTTTTGTGACAGGACAGAAAAGTTTAAGTGCGGTTTGTTTTTTGCTCACGGTGTCTCTTGAGCCTAGGAACAAATGTTAACAGGGCTAAACAGATGTTATTTAAGGGTATCAGGGGAACAAACTTTAAAGTATGTGCATCCACAATGTGTCTACCTAACGGGAAGGAAAGTTCAGGGCAACAAACAAACTTTGTAACATACTGTACTCAGGTGTGCTATAAATTTAGAAAAATATATTTACTTCTTTATATTAGGAACAGAATAAGTGTTTTATTTTCTCCACTCTTTGCACATCCTTTCAGAGTTTGAGATAATAGGCCATATTTTATACAGTCACCCACCGCTTTACGTAGGCACACTGTTTCAAAGGCTGTTTCAGACAGATAGTGAATCAGCCAATCGCATGGCAGCAAGTCAGTGTTTTTAGGGATCTGGAAGTGGTAAAGAAGAAGAAAGAGGACATAAGTGACTTTGAATGTGGTGCCTGATGGGTTTGTCTGAGAATTTCAGAAACTGCTAACTTATAGGATTTTCACGCACAACCATCCTTTAGGTTTAAAAAGAATTATCATGAAAAGAGGAAATATTCAATGAGTGATAGCTGTGTGGAACAAAATGGGTTGTTGATGTCAGAACTAAGAGGAGAATGGGCAGAATGCCTCAGGATGATGATTCAAGAGGGCACAGAAGCTTTTATAACCCCCTATTACAGCAAAGACATGCTAAATATCATTTCTAAACACATAACACATCAAACCAGAACTGTCATTCTTGTGAGATCTTATTGCAGGCTGATATTGCTGTTATCAGCCTGTTTCATTTGAGCTTTTATCTTGTTTACTTTCCACAACATCTCTTTCACTGACTATTTCTTCCCAATGCTTGAACAATATCAGTCAATCTGCTTGGTAATTTCAAAAGTAAAGTTGGTGGTACTGCCAACATAATTAGTGTAGTGATCAGTGATTTAAATGTTGCTCAGTTGGGATGTGTGGTAATATGGGGTTTTTAAAATAGCAATGGCATGGCGTTACCAACCCCCCAGACCACTCAGGTCTTCCAAATCTAGTACTAACCATCCCTAGAATTAGAACCAAACAGGTTGAAGCAGCTTTCAGATTCTCGGCTGAAACATAAACATTTTTAGAACAAAGCTGAAAACCTATCTGTTTAGGCAAGGCAAGGCAGGCAAGGCAATTTTATTTGTATAGCACACTTTCAACAAAAAGGTGATTCAATGTGCTTTACATGATTAGAGGTCAAATAAAAACAGCATTAAAACACAAAGCAAATAAAGTAAAAGCAGCAATAAAGGAAGGAGCACACACAGATACTTCAAGGCATTAAACAGCAAGAAACATAAAAAAAACATGATGCAACAAGGCATTACTCAAATGCAGCTCTAAACAGATACGTTTTTAGTTCTGATTTAAAAGAACTCAGTGTTTCAGCAGCTTTGCAGTTTCCTGGAAGTTTGTTCCAGATTAGAGGAGAATAGAAACTGAGAGCTGCTTCTCCATGTTAGGTTCTAATTCTACGGATGTTGAGTAGACTGGAATTAGAGGACCTGAGTGGTCTGGTGGGTTGGTATAGTAACAGCATATCTTTAATATACTTTGGTGTTAAGCCATTCACTGATTTTTAAACTAGTAAAGTATTTTGAAGTCTATTCTCTGAGCTACAGGGAGCCAGTGTAAGGACTTTAGAACTGGTGCTCTACTTTCCTGGTTCTAGTGAGGACACGAGCAGCAGGGTTCTGGATCAGCTGCAGCTGTCTGATTGACTTTTTAGGCAGACCTGCGAAGACGCTGTTGCAGTAGTCAATCCGACTAAAGATAAACGCATGGATGAGTTTTTCGAGGTCCTGTTGCGACATCATACCTTTAATCCTAGAAATGTTCTTCAAGTGATATAAGGCTGACCTTGTTATTGCCTTTATGGGACCCTGGAGGTTCAGGTCTGAGTCCATTACTACACCTAAATTCCGTGCCTGATCAGTAGTTTCTAGCTATATTAACTGAAGCTGTGTGCTGACTCTTGATCGTTCCTCTTTAGGTCCAAAAGTAATTACTTCTGTTTTGTTTCTATTCAGCTGGAGAAAGTTATGGCACATCCATTCATTGATTTGCTCGATGCATTTACTTAGGGTTTGAATTGGTTCAAAGTCACCTGGCGACATCGTAATGTAAAGCTGAGTAACATCTGCATAGTTATGGTAGCTAATGTTATTGGTTGTTATAATCTGGACCAGCTCTACACCTTCAGCAGGGTCCTGGAGGGTGCGTGGGAGTTTGCCCAACCGGTCTACATGTGTTTTGTGGACTTGGAGAAGGCGTTCGACCGTGTCCCTCGGGGGGCCCTGTGGGGGATACTCCGGGAGTATGGGGTACCGGGCCCCTTGATACGGGCTGTTAGGTCCCTGTACGACCGGTGCCAGAGTTTTGTTCGCATTGCCGACAGTAAGTCGGGCTTGTTTCCGTTTTGGTGGCCTCAGGATCGGGTCTCTGCTTTTTGCAGATGACGTGGTCCTGTTGGCTTCATCGGAACGAGATCTACAGCTTTCGCTGGGGTGGTTCGCAGCCGAGTGTGAAGCGGCTGGGATGAGAATCAGCACCTCCAAATCCGAGGCCATGGTCTTGAGCCGGAAAAGGGTGGGGTGCCTTCTCCGGGTCAGGGATGAGGTCCTTCCCCTAGTGGAGGAGTTTAAGTATCTGGGGGTCTTGTTCACGAATGAGGGAAAAATAGAGCGGGAGATCGATAGAGGGATTGGTAGTGCGTCTGCAGTTATGCGGGCGCTGTACCGGTCTGTCCATCCTGTGGTGAAGAGTGAGCTGAGCCGAAAGGCAAAGCTCTCGATTTACCGGTCGATCTACGTTCCTACCCTCATCTATGGTCACGAACTCTGGGTGGTAAATGGTAAATGGCCTGTACTTGTATATCCTTGAGGACCCCAAAGCGCTTCACACTACATTCAGTCATTCACCCATTCACGCACACATTCACAGACTGGTGATGGCAAGCTACATTGTAGGAATGTAGCTTGCCATGGGGTTTCACTTTGACCGGGTGCTGGCTGGTCTTGGCTTGAAGATGCTATCTCCCTCTCCGCTATCCAGTTTCAGTGCCTGGGGCACACTGACAGAAGCGAGGCTGCCGAACACTGGCGCCACCGGGCCCTCTGACCACCACCAGTAGGCAGAAGGGTGAAGTGTCTTTCCCAAGGACACAACGACTGAGACGGACGGAGCGGGGGCTCGAACCGACAACCCTCCGGTCACAAGAGGAACTCCTCACTCCTGAGCCACAGTCGCCCCTGGTGACCGAAAGAACAAGATCACGGATACAAGCGGCTGAAATGAGTTTCCTCCGCAGAGTGTCTGGGCTCTCCCTTAGAGATAGGGTGAGAAGCTCAGTCATCCGCAGGGGGCTCAGAGTAGAGCCGCTGCTTCTCCACATCGAGAGGAGTCAGTTGAGGTGGCTCGGGCATCTGGTCAGGATGCCTCCTGGACGACTCCCTGGTGAGGTATTTCGGGCAGTTCCCACCGGGAGGAGGCCCAGGGGAAGATCCAGGACACGCTGGAGGGACTATGTTTCTCGGCTGGCCTGGGAACGTCTTGGGATTCCTCCTGAGGAGCTGGAACAAGTGGCTGAGGAGAGGGAAGTCTGGGTCTCTTTGCTTAGGCTTCTGCCCCCGCGACCCAACCCCGGATAAGCGGAAGAAAATGGATGGATGGATAATCTGGGCTAGTGGGAGCATGTAGATATTAAGATATTAGAGCTGCCTTTAATAAACTGATTAATATTTGCTGGCATGTCACATGTTTTAATGTGTCATATGTGTTTCTAATGTTGTTTTATGCTTTTAATGCTGCTTTTATTTTTATTTTATCCCTTAATGATGTAAAGCACCTCAAATTGCCTTGTTGTTGAAAGTGTGCTAAATAGATATACTAAAAAAGATAGGTTAAGTCTGCTATATTTTTGTTTGTTGCTTTTTAGTTCTGTACTTTACAGTTACTTCTTCTGCTGGCAATCTTACAATTTGCAAACTTGGCGGCACCTGTCAGAGAATTTAAAAGACGTACAAGCTAAACCCAAAAAACATCAACATAAGGCAGCAACAAAAACATTACTGCATCTGAGGCAACTCGTCAAAAGAAAGAAGCAAAAAAGCAAAAACATCACTGACTGGAATTTAAGTATGTGACACGTGGAGGGAAAATTTGATACCTGTTTCCTCCTGTGTGTACTGTATTCATGCTGATTTCCCAGTGGGTCTTTAGCTGGAAATTTTGCAACCAAATGAAGAAGAGAAACAAGCCTCTTGAGCTGAACCTCAGAAGGAAAAATGTTTAAATAAGTCAGACTTGCATGATAAAAAATAAACCTTGATAACAGTGGTAGCGTTCAGCAAACTGGAGGAGGAGGTAAAGCGGACTGAGATAGAGAGTCTGTGATTCATAAAGGTTATGAAAATATAATGTTGCCTTACTTTTGTACCAGGCCCATCTTTAGAAAATATCTTTAGATGGAAACCTTCCTGCCTGTTTTGTCCTTTGTTCTAACCAAATGGGGCCATGATGCTGCTAGACATAAACAACCTTTAGAGTTTACGTGTTGTTTCTGGACCTCATTATGTTCCGAATTTTTTATTTGGGTGCTTTCTGTATCTGTTTGCTATTTGCTTGCTATATCTGTGGCTTAGAGAACTCTGTTCTGTGATACAATTTCACTAGAAATGACGTTTTGTTGCGTTTTAATCTGACAAAGTGATGTAAACAATGATGTTTTAACATGCTCTTCATCTAAAGTTTGAGATTAAGCACCAGCTAACAAGAGTTAGGCTAATGGTAGCTTGGCAAAACTAGCACAGGAGCTCTTAAATAAGCAGTGAAAAACATTTTTCAGAAAAAATAAAGTAATTTTCACTTGTTAATTAGAGAAAGACATATGAATTAATATAAAGGTAAACTTGCTCATGTTTACATATTTCCTGCCCAGTATTTTCTTTATGTGGAATCATGTACTCTGCTGCTTTCCCTGGTGAATCTATTATCGCTGTATCAAGAAGAAATACGAATGGAGAACCAGAGGACAGAGGAAGTAAAGAAAACATGTAGAGGAGCTGAAGAAAACATGCATGTGAGTGATAAAGAGGTTGTGTGCTTAAAGGTTGTGGAGATGGCTGGCTGTGGAGATAAGTGGACAGAGTTTCCAGCCACACAAACAGCAGCCATGAGAGGAATGCAGCGGAGAGGCTCTCGGGGAAAGACGTAGGCTGCACTTAAGAGCCAATTACCCACCATGTACACATCTCCTACTCCTCCCTCTTCTTCCCGCTATCTCTCCCTCTCCGCTATCCAACATGGCACTCATCTTAGTTTAATGGCCCACAGGGACTCTCACACATACATACACACAGGCATGTTTGCATGTATGCCGTGTGATTGTGCACGTAAACCTCTGCCGTGTGTAGGTGTGTGTGCGTGTGTGTGTATTTCCAATCTTTTCATCTTTTCTTTAACTCTTTACGTTCTTTCTCTAACCCTGTCTCTACTTGACTGTACACACACAACACATTGACACACACTCATCTTATATTAATGCGTCTGAAGGGGAGGCACTCAGCAGCACAGCAGGGGGCTTCCTGGCAAGTCACGAAAGCCCTGAAAACATACACTCTTGCTCACGCTACCACTACAGCACACACACATTAATGGAATGTGTACTTTCATGAAAACAGAAATCAAACTGCTGGAAAAAAAACCAAAACAGAAAAAGTTATACTACAGGATTAATGCATGTTCACTGAATGGTGAGGGATACAGAGGATGTGGTCCTATGCAGTGACCAGTATCCATTGCATGACCTGGGTAGAAATTCCGTGATCAGGAGGCTGAAAGTGCTCCTAAAAGCACAGGGAACTCTGCCAAAGGCTATCCTAACATGACATGGTGTCGTGACCTTTTTGTCAAGCCTACTGAATCATAAAAACATGATTTATCTCTATCGTTTAAAGTTTTACTTTATTTTTTTCCAAGGAGGAAAACTTTTTTTTTTTTAAACAAACTGAATGAATGCACAAATGGTCGTAAAATCGTAAAATGTTTTCTATTGTAACACAGTGGTCCAAAAAACACATCACAAGGACAACAGCTACTGTACCCAGATCTGCCCTCCTTTGTTTAGTGGATTGTCTTTTTCACCTTGATTGCCTGTCGTGACAGCCAAACTTCGATGGGTCCCCTGGAGCCTGAGAGTGTTTTTTAACTCAATATCACTAATTAGAAGAAAACAAGTGAGTTAAAAGCATTGCAGAATTAGAAGCTTTAATTTTCAGGTAACTAAATGGGAGGAATACTGAGTTTAAACCGGGGATTCAGTACTTACTAACACATAGGGACAGAATTACTTAAGATTCAGCAGCAGCTTTTGAAAAGGTAGATCACAGATTCTTTTTTATCTAGCCTGGAAGTCTTGGCAATAAAAGGTTCAAGGACAAACCTAGGTTCTTTAATCATGATCTTACACTGTAAGCAAGCTGGTTGTGTTATGTTGGATGTAGAGCCTCAGCCTTGAACGTAATGGTTGTCATCAAGTGCTATTTTAGAATTGCCAGGTATTTTTTTTAAATAGCCAAAACCATCTATGTTGAAATTATTGCCTGTATGTGTTATGCAGGATGCAGCAGTTTTCTTTAAGAAATGCAGTGCTGGTGTCTTTGTGTGGCTTTGAATTAATAGTACCAGATGTTTTACCAAACACACCCAGGTTGCCTGAAGAGAAGCTTGAAAGGTTACGCTGTACAAAAAGCTGGGTCCCCTGAGCTCAACCAGACAGTCGCTGTCAGAAAACACTAGAGCATATTTGTGCTTCTAAGCTGTGTGCATTAAACAAAGGGAACTTCAAACATTACTAAATGTAAGGAGTTTTATTTTGTCATTTAAAACAGTTTAAGTCCCTTATTAATAAAATGAAGACATCAATCATACAAAGCAGAATCAAACAAAGCTCTTTGAGCTGTTTACTGACTCAAAAGAATATGGTCGAATTCTAAGTGTATGACAGGGTACTCCATGTCAAACAAAAATCTCACGAAGTACTAACAAGAATATCAAGCTAGATATTTTTAAGGCTTCCTATTTTTGACAGACAGCTCTTCTTCCTATGGCTTATTCCACCTGGTGCTGTCACCAGATGGATGTATGCTCACTGCATACTGGAACCAGTTTTCAAGTCAGTTGATGTTTCAGCTGCCAACTGTGTAACATCCCTAGACATATACAACAGTGGTCTCTCTCTCTGAGCTACAAACAGATGGATTTAGGTGATGTATGGGAACAGATATAGATAGCTAACCCAAACAAGAAATGGTGCAGGTACAGTATCTTTCAAAAGTAATCATTAATCTTTACAGAAACAGATAATGATAAATGGTCTATATTGCACTTTATCTAGCCCTGAGGATGCCGATGCACTTCACACAACAGTCAGTCATTCACACACTGCTGTGTGTATGCCAAGCTACATTGTAGCCACAGCTGCCCTGGGGCAATCTGATGCAACAATCGAGACCAGTGTTGCCAACTTAGCGACTTTGTCGCTATTCCTAACGCCTTTTCTGACCCCCTTTTTTTCCAACAAGTGCTTAGCAACAAATGTAGCGACATTTCTGACCACCCTTACTTTCTGTGAAACTTTGTCACCGATATTCTCTACAGATTAGAGACCCGGCTTGTTCAGCATCCAGACTGTTTCCAGACACTCAGAATGGGAATGATCTGCACGTGCATGCAGTATAATCACAGTACACCTGACCAATCATAAACCTTTCTTGGTTCATTTCACCCATTTGCATAAGTATATAATAACACAAGTATATAAGACCGATCTTTCTTTTATAAGCCACACAAAAAACGCATGGTTCGAAATGCATGGTGAGTTCAATGATGTAGGACATTTAAAACTTATAACAAAAACACAGAAAATAATACCATAAAAATAATAATACCGTAAAAAAAACAAAAACAATATTATCTCTATTATTTTGGCCTTCTTGAGATATCTCAGCAAATGGTTTTTTTGGTTGTTTTTTTTCAGAACGTGAAATTTTGTTTAAAAGGTCTTGGATGTCCAGTTTCAATTTGATATCTGTTTTACACCAGTTCTTTTAGCAGTATACTAAAGGCAAAATAATATAACATATTCCATAGTCTCTTCTTGAAAAACAAAAGTCATATTTCCCTGTAGCATGTTCCCCCTGTTTAAATAATGTATTGTTTAACTCTGTAAGTCCAAATCCTAATTTAGATATAATTATTTCCTCCTTTCTGTGTCGTTCTGTTTTTGTTATTACACCAACTTTCCTTTGAATATATAAGCCACCTACCAGTTATTTCTTCTTCTCATTTTTTCTGCCATCTTTCTTGGACCTTATGAGGCTGCCTTTTTCTATTCCATGGGTTCTTTTATTTTGACATGTCTGAGCACACAGGTTTTGCACACTGTTTTTGCACAGTTTATATTGCACACTGGTTTTATTAGTATTAAATGTTTTGGAGAAATAAAATGAAGACCACCAGAAGAGTGATGGTGTCTTCACGTCGACATGACGTGATCAATATGCAAATTAGCATATGACATCTGTGTCATCTGGCGACTTTCTGGGTCAACTTCCGCTACTTTCTGTTAGAGACAAATGGCAACACTGATCAAGACAAACAGAGCAGGGGTTCGAACTGGCAAACTTTCTCAATTGGATATGGGTCTAAACTCTAACTTGGGTTTATTTCCTGGCTGTTGAAAGAGGATCAGCCTCTCTTGATCTCTCCAAATCTCTTGCCTTATTTTCTTTTCTTGTTTTTTTCCTCAGCTCTCTGTTGCTTTTTTCTTGGTGACTTTGTATACCCAGCCTCAAGAGTTACCATATTAGACCGGATTTCTTTTTAGATTACTTTTTGATGGACTGTGGGATAACAAATTGCCACTTTGCTCTGCTGAGGACTTTGACAAACGGCTCCAGAGAATAGATGCTATGGAAATGAAGATTTTATAATCTCAAAGTGAATGTGGAAGCAAACACTGGATATGGAAATTAGACGACTTTACCGATCAATGCTAACAGTGAGATAGAACCGGGCAGCACTTTTTAAATTGACTTTTGGTGCAACTGTCTTGGAAATAAGGCACAGCACAATACTACTCCCTCAGCAGAAGCAATGCGCTTAACTGGAAGGACACTGCATTTGCACTATGATAAACAATGGCCTGCTCTACAGCGCAGCACCACCTCTACCCCTGCTTCGAGGGAAAAAACAGAAGATATTCCAACCCAAAACGAGAGACAGTACTCCGTTCAGGAAAAATATTGCTACTGGAATCCCGCTCAAAACAGATTTGCAGCACTCAGTTCCCAGCACTCAGTTCCCAGAAGGACAAAGCACCAGCCAAGATCGCCAGGAAAAATCCAGCCCCATGAAGTAGACACACAAGAAAGTAAAAAAACTCCCACCAAAGGTTTCAACTTGTTCATGATGATTCAATAAATGGCACGTAACATTTCTGCACGAAGAATACCACTAGTGTTATCAGTTGCTTACGAGATACGGTGAGAAACTTAAAAAAATCCTGATAATCATAAATCAACATCTGAAATTGGAAAAGCACATTATTCACACAGGATCTGCTGATGTAGCCAAAAAAGAGTCAGAGATTTTGAAAAGGGATTTTTCTGATCTGCTGCAAAGACCTGAGGGACTTAAGATGCACATATTTATCAGCAGACACCTGCCCACAGGAGATGATGAAAGATTTAGCAGACTTTGTATGCTGCACAAATGCTGAAAAAACACCTGCACTGACAGTCCAACAAAATTGATAAATAACTTTAAAATATTATGTGGTGCAAAACATCTCTTCAGAGAGAATGAGCACTATCTGAACAAAGCCGAACTGAGACTCTTACCCTCTCGCATGTTCTGCTATCTCAATCCAAAAAGCTCTGGATGTTCCAAAATAGTTGATAAAGCACCCAAGCCTGGATAGTGGTGGATGGTGACCTGGTTAGACAGTCACCAGAAAAAAATGAAACACCTGAGAATTTAGCTCTCCAGATTAAGGACCCTAAAATAGCTTTATTTGAAACTTTTTATAAACCTCCAAAACTTAGCGCTTATTAGTGCAATAATTTTAGCGACATTTTGTCAGTAATATGTATTGAATATGAACAAATAATTAGTGTGGGGGATTTCAACATCCATACTGACATCCATACTGACAACCACCAAGATAGACAAATAAAAACATGAGGTGACATTCTTCTTAACTTCGTCCTGACCCAGCATGTCAAACAACCAACACACAATTGAGGACACACTCTGAACTTAATCACTAGCAAAGGTTATGAAGAGTGTCACCTAATGTTTTTGCTTGTCTATCTCTTTCATCAGCAAAGGTTGAAATATTTCCAACATCTCTGTAATTGATGTTGCATTATCTGACCATTTCTATTATCTTTGAAAATAACATCTCTGCAAAACTATCTTGCCACAGTGAGGCCGTTATAAAAATGCTTTTTCTCTGCAACAGTTCAATTGAAAGCTTTAAACAAATTTACCCTCCCACCTTTCCCCCATCCCCTTCATCCTCCAACTCAAACTCAGTAGACAAGCTGGTAGATAATTTTCTCTCTAAAATTTCAGACATCATTGATACCATTGCTCCAACCAAAGTGAAAGTAAACCCGGGTGGAATGAACCGATCCACTGGTATGTAGTGAAAAAAGGGAGTGTCGACAAGCCAAGAGAAAATGGTGGAAAACTCAACTCCAGGTTCACTGTGAGATCTATAAAGACAGACTGAACAGATATTTAACTTTGAATGATCGGAGGGAATCATTATTTTCTGAAATCATTAACAGAAACATTAGTAATGCACTGATTTTATTTGCAACATCCGAGAGACTAATTATCCTGTGACACTAGCCCCTGAACAAAATTCCATCAGGGTTTGCAGTGAATTTGCCAGCTTTTTTACAGAAAAGATTCTGACAATTAGAGGGTCAATCTGTACATCAGTACCAAAACCATTAACAATGTCATCCCAGCTCAACACCAATGTGGAGAAAATGTCTGAATTCCAAAAACTAAACCAAAAAAAATCCTTGATGGAATCATAACCCAACTAGAAAAGCACTCGGTCAGCCTTCTATCACCTAAAGAACATTTCCAGGATTAAAGGATTAATATGAGACCTAGAAAAATTCATCCATACATTTTTCTTTACTCAGATTGATTACTGCAACAGTGTCTTCACAGATCTCTGATGGACTGGCGACTTTTCCAGGGTGTACCCGCCTCTCGCCCGATGAATGCTGGAGATAAGCAACAGCCCCCGCAACTCTGCATAAGATAGACGGGTATGGATGATGGCTGGATAGATGCCTTCACATGTTTGCCTAAAAAGTCAATCAGACACCTGCAGCTGATGCTACAGTAGAGCACATCACCCCAGTTCTAAAGTCCTTACACTGGCTTCCTGTAGCTCAGAGAGTAGATTTAAAAATTATTTTACTAGTCTATAGATTGTTGAATGGCTTAGTACCAAAGTATGTTGAATATCTGTTGTCACTGTACTATGGGGTCAGATCAGTCTCATTAAGAATAAACTCATGCAGGGTTTTTCACAAATTCACATCTGGTTTGCAAATATAATTTTGAAGAAACACTTGTAATATAACTTCACAAATGCACACGATCCGTTTCACAAATGCACACGATCCGTTTCACAAATGCACACGATCCGTTTCACAAATGCACACGATCCGTTTCACAAATGCACACAATCTGTTTCACAAATATAATTTTGAGGGAAGCTTCAAATATAAATTCAGATCATACAGATCGGACCAGTGACGATATGTTAAGCCGCATGCTGTCATTCCATCATTGGTTGTCTAGGTGGTGTCCTAAAAACGATGTGGGCTACATTGATAACTGGAGAACTTTTTGGGGAAAACCTGGTCTGATCCGGAGAGACGGCATCCATCCCACTTTGGATGGAGCAGCTCTTCTTTCTAGGAATATGGCCGACTTTATTAGTCCTCCAAAACACTGACAACCCAGGGTCCAGACCAGGAAGCAGAGTCGTAGTTTAACCCACCTCTCTGCTGCTTCTGTAATGTTACCCACCCATTACCCTATAGAAACAGTGTCTTGCCCACGGCCAAAATTAAATGGATTAAAAGTTAAGCCAACAAAAGCAAATTATGGAAATCTCATAAAATAAAATACAACTTTGACTGAACAGAAAAATAAATCTATTAAAATGTGGTTTATTAAACATAAGATCTCTCTCCTCAAAGACTTTGTTGGTAAATGACTTGATTTGTGATAATCACATTGATTTCCTTTGTCTCACAGAAACCTGGTTGCAGCAGGATTATGTCAGTATAAATGAGTCAAATCCTTCCAGTCATTTACATTTTCACATTCCTAGAAATACTGGGCGAGGAGGAGGAGTAGCAACCATTTTCCGTTCTGATTTACTAATTAGTCCCAGACCAATTGATAGCTACAGTTCTTTTGAACATCTAACCCTCAATTTTCCTCATCCAAGTTGCAAAACATTAAGACCATTTTTGTTTGTGGTTTTGTATCGTCCACCAGGCCCTTACTCTCAATTCTTGGATCAGATCTCACATTTTTTATCTGATTTAGTATTAAATACTGATAGGGTTATTATAGTGGGGGACTTTAATATTCATGTGGACACTGAAAGTGATAGCCTAAATGCAGCCTTTAATGCTATTTTAGACTCAATTGGCTTTACTAAAAAAGTACAGGGATCGACCCACTCGGGTAAACAGACTTTGGACCTTGTACTGACATACGGTATTGAGTGTGAGGAAATAACAGTCCACCCACATAACCCGGTCCTGTCTGATCACTTCTTAATAACTTTTGAATTTACTTTAACTGACCATCTTAAATCTGAAAGAAAATTTCATTATAGTAGAGCTTTATCAGACAATGCTGTAACAATTTTTAAAGAATCTGTTCCATTCTTACTTTCCTTAGTGTCTCAGGGTAACAGTGGATGGCAGCAATTCTATCTCTAACCCTTCAGAAATTGATGGTCTGGTTCACAGCGTTGCGTCCTCATTGCGTTTGGCATTAGATAGTGTAGGACCCTTAAAAAAGAAAGTGGCTAGCCATAGGAGGCTGACTCCGTGGTTCAACGCAGAGTTACGTACTTTAAAGCAGAATACTAGGAAGTTGGAGAGAAAATGGCGCTCTACACACCTAGAGGATTCCTATTGAAACCTGGAATAACAGTCTACTGCTGTATAAAAAGACCCTTCAACAAGCTAGAACAGCATATTTTTCATCATTAATAGAGGCGAATAAAAACAATCCTAGGTTTCTTTTTAGTACAGTTGCCAAACTTACACAGAGTCAGAGCTCTGTTGAGCCAACTATTCCCCCAGCTCTTAGCAGTGATGATTTTATGGGATTCTTCATGAATAAAATTAATTATATAAAAAATAAAATCATTGGCATCCTCCCAAACATGATTACTTCTTCCTCAGTAAATAAGGCAGTATCGGAAAGAACTGTAGAACCTCAGTTGTGCTTAGGCTGTTTTGATTCAGTTGAGCTTTCGGAATTATCAAAAATATTAGCTTCATCTAAACCTTCAACTTGTATGTTGGACCCAATTCCAACCAAATTATTTAAAGAAGTGTTCCATTTGCTTCCTGGCCCCATTTTGGATATGATGAATCTATCCTTAGTAAATGGATACGTACCACAGGAATTTAAAATAGCTGTAATTAAACCTTTACGCAAGAAACCTTCCCTTGATCAAAATGACTCAGTGAATTACAGACCTATATCTAACCTTCCTTTCTTATCCAAAGTCCTTGAGAAAATTGTTGCTAATCAAGTCTGTGAGCATCTAAACAGTAACGAGCTGTTTGAAGAGTTTCAGTCAGGTTTTAGAGCTCATCATAGCACTGAAACAGCACTGGTGAAAGTTACTAATGATATTCTCATGGCCTCAGATAATGGACTTTTGTCTGTTCTGGTTTTGTTAGATTTCAGTGCTGCTTTTGACACAGTCGATCATAATATACTCCTAGAAAGGCTTGAACAAGTTGCAGGGATCAAATGAACAGCACTAGGCTGGTTTAAATCATATTTGTCTGATAGATTCCAGTTTGTTCATCTAAATGATAAATCTTCTTCACTCTCAAGGGTTACTTGTGGAGTTCCACAGGATTCTGTGCTTGGACCAATTCTGTTCACCATTCATATGCTCGCAATTGGTAGAATCATTAGACAGCATGGGATAAATTTCCCCAGCTATGCAGATGATACACAACTATATTTATCCATAAATCCTGATGAACCCAGTCAGTTAGGTAGATTACAGGCATGTCTGGAAGACTTAAAAACATGGATGACCCTAAACGTTTTGCTTTTAAATTCTGACAAAACAGAAGTTGCTGTCTTTGGACCAGAAGTTCTTAAACAGAAACTGTTTAGTCAATCACTTCATCTGGATGGTATGAAATTGGCCCCCAGTAATAACCTAAAGAACCTCGTCGTTATTTTTGACCGAGACTTGACATTTAAATCCCATATTAAACAGGTTTCTAGGATTTCTTTCTTTCACCTCCGAAATATTGCTAAAATTAGAAACATCCTGTCCAGGAGTGATGTGGAGAAACTAATCCATGCATTTGTTACCTCAAGGCTGGACTACTGTAATTCTTTACTATCAGGAAGTAAACAAAATGCCATTAAAAGCCTTCAGTTGATCCAAAATGCGGCAGCAAGAGTTCTGATGAATATTAAAAAGAGAGATCACATTTCTCCTGTTTTAGCTTCCCTTCATTGGCTCCCTGTTAAATCCAGAATAGAATTTAAAATCCTTCTTCTTACATACAAAGCCCTTAATAATCAAGCTCCATCATACATCAGAGATCTAATTGTTCCATATGTTCCTAACAGAGCCCTTCGCTCTCAGATTGCAGGTTTACTTGTAGTTCCTAGGATTTCTAAATGTAGAATGGGGGGCAGATCTTTTAGTTATCAGGCTCCTCTCCTGTGGAACCAGCTCCCAGTTTTAGTCCGTGAGACAGACACTCTGTTTACTTTTAAGGCCAGGCTTAAAACTTTCCTTTTTGATAAAGCTTATAGTTAGAGTGGTCATCCTGAGCTATCTCTGTAGTTATGCTGCTATAGGCTTAGACTGCTGGAGGACAGACTTACCAATTTTCTTCACTCTGCTACTTCCTTTTCTCCTACGACTCTCCAGTTGTATTACAGTACATTCTGTTATTTCGACTGTTAACTTTGTTTTCTCTCAGTGTTTTTCTCTCCATAGAACATATACCTGGTCTGGTATCCTGCTTGGCTGCAATGCCCTGTTGGACGGGGGGGCATCGACTGGGATGATGCTCCCAGTGGCTGAACATCCACTGTGTCCTGTTATCAACTTTTTACTTTCTGTAACATAGAGAGTACTCTTATATCGGATCTTCTGTTCCTTCTGTCTCTGCTCTGTCTTCTCAAACCCCCAGACGGTCATGGCAGATGGCCGCTCCTACTGAGCCTGGTTCTGTTGGAGGTTTCTTCCTGTTAAAGGGGAGTTTTTCCTCTCCACCGTCGCTACATGCTTGCTCAGTATGAGGGATTGCTGAAGGATTGCTGTTGTTGGAAAGTTTTTGCATCAACGGGGCCCAACCTCACGGCAATGACTGACGCAATCTGCTGGGATTCCTTAAATAGGAAACTTTTTAACTGATTGGAATGTTTGTATAAATGTATTGAAATTACTTCTTGTTAAGTGCCTTGAGATGACATCTGTTGTGAATTGGCGCTATATAAATGAACTGAATTGAAATTGAATTGAAATCGCTAAATGTTCATTTACGAACCACTTCTCATTTGCTTATCTCTCTGTATTTGTGAGAGAATTTTGTGTGGTGAATTTTGAGACTGTTGTAATGTTAGAGGTCAACAAACGACACCATTGGCTAATGAATCTGTCAATCAAATTTACAATTCTTATTGACAGATTCGTCAGCTAACCAATTTCTTCGTTTTCAGCCAATCGTATGGCTGCTTACAAGAGAGTTCTGACACTCACATAGACTTCTATGGAAAGAATGGAATGCGGAAGTCACGTGGGTCTGCAGCTGCAGATACTTCCAAACAGCGCAGCGTCATTGACCGCAGTTCATTCTCGGCGATTTGGAACTATTGTTCCGGTAAGTTAATGGAATCACAACCTTTTTTAGCATTGAAAAGCATTAGCTGACTGCTTTGTACCAAAAATAAGTCAAGGGTCATATTTAATGTAGCCAGTTTTGGTTAATTAACTGTGTTGATGAGCTAGTTGTAGTTTAACTGCAGCTAGTTAATTGTGAGTAGCAGAGGTCTGGAAAAGCTTGACGACCTATTGACGGGTTTATTTCAGTATGTCAAATTCAGCCTTTTAAAAATATTCATCACAGTTTGAAATAGGATATACACTTTTATATCTCTTTAATCATAATGGTAATTTTTTTTGTCTAAAATTTATCTGAGTTGCTGGTCGCTGTATCAACAGTCTTTAACTGACTTTGATGCATCAGACATGGAAGCATAAATGGAGATATCAGTAAAGAAAAATGTGATTGTGAAGATGAGAAATTGTTTCTTTATTTTTCAATTAAACCACATAAGAACTGACTGCAATAAACTGCTTAAGCATATGTCACACAGGATCACCAAAGTAACAAGATATGTTGTTTTCTTGTTTTGTGTCCTCCAAAATAATAAGAGCTGAATCAAGACATTTAAAGAAAAGTACTTGAACACCATAGCCTTTATAAAGTTGATATTTACTGCAGAACTGTTCATTTGCACTTGTTTTATGAAATTATCGTTTGTAATCATTTGATTAAGTAGAGATTACAATCTTTTTTTTAACACACAAGAATTGAAGAATTATTTAGAATGTCAGCCTAAATAAACAACTGTTGAAAAGTAACTAAAAAAGTCTTATTAAACTATTACAGGTAACACTGCGTTGCATTCATGTCCATCTTCCTGTTTTCACATGAGATTCTGAACGGTGATCAGGTTTGGTGGAACTTCCCAGTTCTGTCAGTGATGGAGTGATACATAAGTTGGTAAGTGGAGTGCTGGAGGTGGCTGGGTGGTGATGGGAAGGCTGTCAAAATAAAATCAAAATGATCAGAAATGACTTCATTTCATACCAAAGCCAATGCAAGCATTGCAATCTTTTTTTTAATTATTCCCTGAACATGCCAAGACTATGTATGATTAAAATAACATCTGTAGAATCGTTTAAATTAAAGCACAAGGGACAAAAAGAATTCCACAAAAACATACTATATATATATATATATAGGTATTGAAGCTGATGTGGGTTGTTTGCAAAAAAGAGACCAAGTTCCTCCATGGCAACAATCAAGGTGTTTGGTGGGGGCTTGCTTGTTGTGCTATCAGATGCTGTTTTGCATTGCTGTTTTTTGTTTGTCTTGTACTTCCAAGATGCCCAGTATTGGACAGCACTTTTTTTCTTTCTTATGGAAGACCTGTTTTGCTGCCATTTGTAGTCTCAGCCTGATGAATCTGCTGGTTTTTGGGGTTTTGTTGCACATCATGACATACAGGGAGCACGCTTTCTAACAGACTTGATTTTCTCTCTAAAGTGGCCATGGTATTTGGGAGCTCCATGAGAGATGCACCAGACCTTGTTAGGAAAAGCTGCTCCACTTTTTGGACCAGACCGAAGGCGTCATGTGATGGTCGACACAGCACTGCTGGTTTGAATTCCTTCAGTGTCAATAGGGTACGGTGATCTCCTTCCAGACTGTCATCATTTTTGCTTTATTGAACTAGAGCATCCATCACAAATGTTGGAATATTTAATGATTTTTTGTTTCCTGTAAAATGGTACAGAATATGTCCATGGCCAGGCATGTCTTTTGGATTGATAAAATTGTAGATGTTGCCATCACAATTCCTTTTTGCACTGGTTTCCAGCTACCTGTTTGACCAATCTTAAGTCCACAGAAGAGTGTTATCATGTCTTGGAGGAATGTGATGGCTTTGTTGTACTCTTCCATCTTATGCCTAAGTGCCATCACAGGGTGGCATGTAGAGCCCTGATTGAAAATATTTGACAGTGCAGATTGAACTTATTGTACACAGCTTTCTGTTATTATGACCTCTGGCGATGGTGAGGTTTCTCCTGCTGACTTGAGCCAACCATTTCCTTCTTCTTTCTGTGTCTTTAGGGAAGCTGTACGTTCTGATCCCTTTCTTGGACCGATTGCTGCATCCAAATGCAGCACAGCCAGTCATGGTAAAGCAATAAACATATAAAGGTATTATTTAAATATTCATTTTACACATATGAAATGTTGTACAAAACCAAATATAATAATATGTATAATTACACTTTAAACTTTTCTCTTGTTCCACCCTAAACATCTTGATTTGTAATTTGAATTTTTCACCCACTAAGTCCTTCAAAGCAAAACATTTTACTAATGAACTGTTTCTTTATTGTATTCAGGAAGCTCACCAGTGGTTGATATCAAAGGGAGCTGCTGTTAATGTTACCAAGGATGAACCTTCATTAGGACTTCAGCACATTTCCACATTGCCCAAATTTGATCCATGCAGTGAATGTGTACAGATGTAATAACTGTGAGAATGATGAAATACTTCATTAAAGCTTGTTTTACATATTTTGTAATATTTAATAAAAAGTTTGCGTATTGTTTTTTCCTCAATTAACACACTTATTTTTTTTACATAAACTGGTTTTAACATTATCAATGAATTACTATTTTACTGTAGTCAGGCTAGAACCACATCAACTGGGTTATAGATGCATGAGTTCATAAGAAAATAAAGAATTATAGAATGATGTCTTCTACCAAAAAAATTCATAACTTAACTCAGCCTTACATTCAGCTAATTTTCTATCCAACAGCAGGCAGAGAGAACATAGACTGAATGTCATCTGCTAGACATGTAGGGTGTTTTAGGAGTAAATCCTGGGAACAGTAATATCCCATGCTTTGTTGAAAGATGGAGATCTAAAGGTAAGCTGGAGCAGAGGTCTTAACCACTGGCATGTTTTAAGTGTATAGGAGGACAAGGTATGGCAGTACCATGCTAGCATTCAGAAAACAGGCTATAAATTGGGTATTATTACTCCAATTTAGGGTTTCTTGTGGCACAAAGTTATTAAACATGCTTATATTGAGCAGCGTAGTGCATTAATTTATCAATAAATATGATCGGCGATCTACATGTATTCTACAATGTGTTAGCACTCTCGTCTCCCTCCAAAATGTAGAACAGTGACGAATGTCTGTTCCTCTAGAAATGCTTTGAGAAATGAGAAATATTCGATTTTGCGTTCTCTCCCGCCAGAAGCTGCTCAGACTGACTGACAGCGCTGGGATGTTTGGAACTATTGAGGACTCCATGAACCACGAGACTGCGTGTCGGCTAGTTCAAAGTCTGTCGTAACTCTATCTCTCTATGACGCTGCACTGGCAGAGCTGTTATGTGCGCATGCGCAGTGAAGTTTAACCGCGACACATGGCGATAAGTAGCGACCGTTATATACAGTCTATAGTTTACTAATCATCCCTAGAATTAGAACCAAGCATGGAGACGCAGCGTTCAGTTTCTATGCCCCCCTTATCTGGAACAAACTTCCAGACCACTGCAAAGCTGCTGAAACACTGAGTTCCTTTAAAACAAGGCTAAAAACCCTTCTGTTTAAAGCTGTCATCTGTTTAGAGCTGCTTTTGCCCGTAGCTCATTATTAATTGCTTGAATGTCAAATGTTTAATGTGCCATATGTTTTTTGTCTTTAATGTTGTGTTTATGCTTTTATTGTTGGTTTATTTCTGCTTTTATTTTATCCCCAAATCACCCAACGCACCTTGAATTGCCTTGTTGAAAGTATGCTATACAAATAAAGTTGCCTTGCATTGTCCTGTCGTTTATTTATTTATGTGAAACCACAAATAAACCCAACACATGTCCAAAACGTGTTTCTAATTATATCAAGGTATTTTTTTTCCATGAAAGCTAAAGGAAATCTGTTGGCAATCTAGGGTGACATTATTTTGATTTCCATAAAAGATGACACTTGGTCCAATCCTGAAACCTTTCAATCATGCTCTGTTTACTTAAAGAACACTTTTGGCTTTAACATCTTTAAAGTATTCCTGCTCTATTTGGTTAGAATAGTTAAATAAACTTCAGATAGACTTTTACAAGTCAAACATTACTGAGTTTGCTATAAAATCAAAATCGAAATAATTACTCTTCTTATTAGAATATAAACCTATAACAATAATAGTTCAACTTTTAAATCATATAGGACAAAAAATTATATAAAATCTGACATTATATTCTGAGAAAATAAGTATTATTTTTCTATCCAAAGTAATTAAAATTAAAATGAACATTCTTCCACAGACACCTTAAGTGTATACTCCAGTCTTTGTTTTTTTACTGTCAATTTAATACATGAACTCTTACTTTGCAAAGCCTTTTCATTGTTTTTGCATCAGTGTGACCACGGGATAATTGGCACCCGTCATACACAGAAACAAATCTACCAGCTGTGTGCACTGTGCACTCTGCCTCCGCTCCAGGTAGGATCAAGATTTGTAACCCCCATCCACCACCACCCAGGCCAAATGGAAATGTGAGGGTGTGTGTGAGATACATCCCTAGTAGGATCCTAAAGACTAGTTTATACTTCTCAGTCTGCGGAGGTGCGGAGACACGCAGCTCCATTATCCGTGTACGCAAGGGCACTCTGTCACTCACACAAGGCACAGAGTGGAGCCTAATTATTTTACCATCCATCGAACGCAACTGAGCTCGCACCTCTGTGATTGGTCAGCCCAACATCAGCCTCAGATCATTTCACCAGAACGGTGCTCTATAGTCGATATCATTTGTAGTTATTGCAGCTTTGCAAAGCCAGTTTATCTAACATGGTATTTTTGCGATTTTGAACACCAGGATGTGTAGAGCGCTCTTTCTTTGTTTGCACGCGTTTTTAGAGTATTCCATCAGCTGCACTTCTGGTGAGAAGCTTTCCAGCTCAATCGAAACTCGCTCTCTGTTGGCCATTGCTCCTTAGGTGGATGTGTGTTTACAAGCTGAAGTAAATAAAGGTAAATAAAAGTAAAAGTAAATAAACTGTTGTCAACCAGAGACCTCACTGCAGTGGTAGTCAGACCCGCCAGAAAAGGTCAGCACCCCCTGCTGTCCTGGCGGAGAATTGATTTGCAACACTGACACACCAACGCAGAGGTATGAAAAGAAAACATCTCTGTCAATACGTGTGTGTGTGGGTGCAAAGTTGCTGACAGAGAAGTATAAACTAGGCTTAATTCACATCTACATCAGAAAATTCTGAACTCATGAATACTTATCCCAAGGCGGGTTGTTTACACGGAGGACTCATTTTAACAAAAACCCTGCAGGGTAAGTGCAATAATAATTTATGTATTTATAGAAACCTTCGACCCTAGTTTGAGAATTAAATGCAGGCACAGAGGAAGGGAAAAACAACAACAACCAAGAATAGCACATCTTGAGAGTTTGTTGGTATACTTCAGTTGACTAAGGAGGCCAGTGTTTGCTGCAAGGAGTAGGATGGTCATAATAAAAAAATTATCAGATATACTTAGATTCAAAATATAAAGCTTTTAGTTGGAAGGTTGAATAACTGCTTTTGAATCCAGTTAACTAGCTAGCTTAATTTAATTAGATTCAACCCATGATGCCAGGTTACTTTGAAGTAACTTGTTTGAAAGAGTGTCTCATATATGCTATATATCCAAATGTATTCACTTACTCTTTCAAACCATTATATCTGGTTATTCCAATCACTTCCCTTGATCCAGGTGTGTAAAATCTAGCATCCTGGAATGCAGACTGCTTCTAAAGGGTCGCTTCAGGAGCTGCATTCCAGTAATGCAGTACGATGCTGCTTATGCAATAAGTCTAGCTTTAAAATGTTCTCACTACAAAATTTTCAACATTTAATGGCAACATAACAATTACAGAAACAAATGGGAACAATAGCAACTCAGCTACACAGCGGCCACATACTCAAAGAGTTGGGTCAGCGGATTCTGAGGTGCATTGTGGGTGGTGGTTACTAAATATCTACAGACTCTATAGGTGCACTTCCACTATCAAAACTTCAGTTTACTGGACCTTCACAGTATGTGCGTCTCCACCAGAGTGGGCCAGCCCAACAGGGCCGTTTTCAGGGCCATTTCAGGAACCAACTGAGTACCAGTCTTGGGGTGTGTATTTGTAAATGACCTGAGCTGTGGTTAACTCATGCTGATTGGTTGTAACTCAGAGGGAAATGATATCTGTGTCACCCAACAACAGGCTTTGTGTAATTGAAAGAGTTTATGGCGAAGCAGTGTACATAATAGAAACATGGCAACCATCCCTGCTTCTGTCGATCTCTTTGTTATTCTCTGCTACTGAGGGAGTCTTTTAGCTGTGAGAAGTGACGCCACTTGCTGCTGAAACTGTCGCGATATGCGTACGTCTTAGCAAATTACTCAAAGGACAATTTTGGTATGGAGACACGACAGCTGAGAGAACCAGGCAGACTGATTTAACCTGCCAGAAATAGATCTGGTTAAATTACCCAGAAAAGTTCTGATAGTGGAAATGTGCCTCATAGTGTCAATTTCTACAGCTCTCCAAGCTCTATGTGGCCCTCAGATTAGCTCAAGAGAAGTGTGTACAGTTCTTCATTGAATGGGTTTTCATAGTTGCTGCATCCAAGCCTTAGATGACCAATTGCAACTCAAAGGATGCAGTGAAGTAAAGCACACTGCTACTGGTTTCGAGGGCATGGGATACATGTTCTCTGGGGTGACCAATCATTCCCCTCTTTCTCTGTGAATATGATGGACAACTGTAGGTTTGGCTGTTGTCAGGAGAGTTGTACTTGTCTGAATGTGTTAAATATACAGTGGGGCAAAAAAAGTATTTGGCAGCCACCGATTATTCAAGTTGTCCCACTTAAAAAGATGAAAGAGGTCTGAAATTGTTATCGTAGGTACAATGTGAGAGACAGAATGTAAAAATAATGTGGCTCATTAGGGCATCTGCCCCACGGAACATTGGCGTAACAAACAGTACATGTCCCCCGCACTTTTTTTCAGCCGTTTAATCCATTAGTATCCTGTAGCATATTTTTCCGAGCCATTTTAAACGCACCGTACAGATTTGTAGACATGTGTGCATTATGCTGAGCAGAGAAGCATGTTCCAGACACAGCGTAAGGCAAAAACTTTTCAGTTTTTTCCAAACAAGCTATGTAAGTTGAGTTATGCTGTTGCATGCATATAATGTTAGCTAAATGATGACTAGTGAATACATGTTAATATATGTTAAGCTATTTAACAATACTAATGTTGCCTATCTTACATCCTTTGCTAGTTAGTTCATGCTAGGAATAAACCCAATCATCTTTCATTTCTGTGCAGAACTTTACTGCTTCCCTCATATTTGTAAGAAATATTTATCAGAAAAGACAGAGCAGGGTCAGGGAGGGTCTGCACAGGTGGAAAGAGAATATAAGTAACTGAGAAAAAAATGAATGGCATAAAAGGGATTTGAAGCAAATTTCCAAATCAATTCCACTGCTACTCATTATAATTCTATTTTAAAAATTTGCTTTCCACAATTTCATATCTTTATTGCCACAACAGAAAAAATCTGTCAGGGAAAAGACTTAGGAGCTGAGGCCAACAGCAGGGAAGATGATGCAGGGTCTTCACCGGTAAGGAGAGATTAGAACTTGCTGAGAGAAAGAGATTCATTGCTGGGAGAAACCAGACAGGAATCAGGACAGGGTGAGAACTGATATTTAAGAATTACTCACATTCCTACTCCAAAATATATTTTATCTGTATTTTAATAGGTTAAAAGATTTATAAAACTTTGATACATAAATAAATTCTCTGGACTGCAGCTTTAAATGGTGCAGTCTGCACATTTACCAGTGTAGTAGTAGATTAGATAGAATTGCAGTTTATGAGATTTGAGTCCAGGTTATTGCAGCAGAACATAATTATTTATTTTGTAGGGGAAAGGGGAAACAGAAAAAGCTGCGTGTGTGTGTGTGCAGCCTTTCTTTCATCATTTTACACTCTCACATCAGTAGGCACCCGGCCTAACTCACTCTTGGTGTATTGTGTTAATTGGGTGCTGGTGGCCTGGATCAAATTTCCGGCCTGAATTGTCGTCCCAGTCCGCCCCTAATAGGGACGGTTGAAACACTTTTTTTTAGATTTTTCCAATAAATCAAAAACCATTTACACTGGAATGCCCTATTGCAATATCATAAACATCAATGTGTCAACTACTGAATAAATGTATTTAAGTAGTTTTATGAAATATGTACAGGTTGCAAAATTCATTTAAATGCAGTCATTCCACTGCTACAACTGTCCCAGTGCACAGGGACAGTTGTAACATGTAACATGTTTAAAATATACACAACTAATCAAAGAAATGCTCAAATTGAAAAAATGATTATTTCTTGTTACCAGGGCGGCTCACACTTTTTTTTTCACTGGTGGGAACTTCTAGGTGGGGGGGTTGCGGTTTTGTGGAACCCTCGCTGTTCCACACGCCCACAAGGTGCCCCTTTTTCCACACCGAGCACCTGCCCCTCAAAATGTCTGTGCACGCCACTGATGCTGGAAGATCCAGACACATTTCATCACCAATGTTCTCACTGAAGGAAGATGGTTTTTGCCCAAAATCTCACTTTACATGGCCCCATTCATCCTTTCCTTACTACAGATCAGTCGACCTTTCCACTTTGCAGCCCCAAACCATAATGTTTCCACCCCCATGCTTCACAGTGGGTATGTTATTCTTGAGATGCAACTCAGCATTCCTCCACCGCCAAACACGGTGAGCGGTGTTCATACGAAAGAGCTCCATTTATGTCTCATATGTTCACCTGACATTCTCCCAACCCTCCTCTGGATCATCCAGATGGTCTCTGGCAAACTTTAGACAGGCCTGGACATGTGGTAGCTTAACCTTGAGCGCTGCAGGATTTTGACAATGATGTTGTGTGTTACTAATAGTAACCTTTGTTATCACTGTGGTCCAAGCTCTCTTCAGGTCATTGACCAGTTCCCCCTATGTAGTTTTGGGCTTTTTCCTCATTGTTCTCAAGATCATGTGTACCTCACAAGATGAGATCTTTGATGAAGCCCCAGGTCGAGAAAGATTGTCTGTGTTCCATTTTCTAATAATTGGTCCAGTAGCTGATCTCTTCTCAGCAAGCTGCTTGCTTATTGTAGATTGGCTCATCCCAGTCTAATGCAAGGTCTACAATCTTGTCCTTGGTGTCCTTGGGTAGCTCTCTGGTCTTTGGCCATGGTGCAAGTTGGACTCTGACTGTTTGAAGGTGTAGAAAGGTGCTATTATTCAAATAATGACTTAAAATAGATACCATTATTACAGGTAACAAGTGGAGGACAGAAGAGCTGCTTGAAAAATAAGTAACAGGTCTGTGAGGGCCAGAATTCATGCTTGTTTGTAGGTGCTAAATTGTTATTTTCTGCACCATTATACAGATATCTTTTTGTAAATCAAACAATGTGATATCCTGTTTTTTTAAACATTTTCTCTCAAACCCCTGCTTTCCACCGGCCGCGTAAGCGGTGCATAATATAATAGACATGCTTTACAAGTCAGCAGCGTGTCCCTTGCCATCGAGTGTGGTTTAGATCATGTATCACTCGCGAAAGCGTTCCACCCAGCTGGTCCAGGGAGATCTCAAAATCACGGGAGATTTGCAATTGCATAACTTAAAGTGTATTTTGCAGGGGGGAAATGTAATTCTATGTTAGTAATCAGCATAAACTCACCATCCAGGTGAGTCCTGATGTCACAGGTAGTCATGTTTTGTTTTGTTTTTTTCGCAGTTAGATAGAAATCTGCACGTGTTGTTTTAAAATTTCCGACTATTTTACATTGTTTCCGTGCCTGACTTCCTATCTGGTCCGATCTAAACAGCTGAGATTGACACGTTTTAGAAACGTAGCGCATAAAAAATAGGCTGTTCTGAGACGCGTCCGATTCGCGCTGCTTTGCGCCTGGTGGAAATGGTCCCATTGGTAAGCAGGGGTCACAGCTGAAATTTGCCAATGATGAAAGTTATAGACCTCTCTTATCTTTTTAGGTGGGACAACTTGCACAATCGGTGGCTGCCAAATTCTTTTTTGCCCCACTGTAAATTTGATCCATGCTTGTTAGGTAATTGTTGTGGTTTACCTAAAAACGAGTCACACACAAAAGTCGGAGATAATTTAGACAATAAGCTCTGCAGAGGTAGATGTGGTTCAATCAGTTCTGCAGAGGGAGACCAGCAAAATACGGTAAGGAATGAGCCAACCGTCTGTCTGTTATCAGCTCCTGTCACTCGTCTCCCACTGATCTCATCACTGGTCTCAAAGGGTCTCACCTCTGCAGACTCTCTTTATTTAGTCACACTTCATTAACATATTAAAAGAACAGGATGTCATGCACAAGAGCATGTGACTGAAACCAAAATGACATTTAAAAAGTACATTAGAACTATGTGATAAAAACACCCTAAGAAAATAATAATACACCATTATTATTTTCCCTAACATTTCCCCCCTGAAATGTGGTTTTTAAATGTGATCACGAACAACAAAAAGTTGTAAAATAGGTAACAACTCTAATAATATAAAAATATAAGAATCATAAAAACCAGACAACAAAAGGTTGCAAAATAAGTAGCATCCCAAATTCAAAAAAGGTAATAAGACATATAACAAAGAAATTGCAAAAGTAAGTAGCAATTTCAAAAAGGTATTTATGCGAGCTTCACCTAGACATCATCCAATTAATCGCTACCTGAACAGTACTTAGATTAATGGAATCATAAAAGGTTTTTACACATGTTAATTACACTTCATCTTCTTCTTTATTTCTATCTTCATCTTCAAGCCTCTGATTAAGAAGAGAGTATTGGACCATTGTGTTAGTTATCATCTTATTCATCATTTGTTTTATACATGGAAGAACACAACTAACAAAAATGCAGAAAAGTATCAAAATTACAATGAATGGCATAGCTATTTTTAAAAGAACCTGATACCACCTGCCAGTTGTCAGCCAGGCCATGAGATGCCATTGTCCATTACTGCTTTCCTGTGATTCTAAAAAGTCAGCTAATCCCCGCACCCGGTCACCAATTACAGTACAAAGTCCACCTTCAGAAGCAAAAAGAGTGTCCAGAGCTACCCGATGTTGCATCAGCATGGTCTTCATCGCCAGTTTTTCAGGATCGTTGGCCAGCAGGTTGGACATTTCAGCAAGGATGTCTGTGATGTTTTCCAAAGTCCACCAAACCTCGTTCATCCGTTTTGTCAGACTTGCAACTCCAACAGGTGGGAACATGGTGTGGAAGATTCCTTTTGCATCACTGTAGAGAGGTTTTCGTCCACCATTGTCAGAGAACAGGTTGAACACTTGTGGAGGGTTGAATTTATTCAGCTCTGTAGGTTTAGAAGGTGCTCCGTTTTCTGTTATGATGTATGAGGAGGGTTGCAGTCGAGCCAAACTACATGTGCCACACCAATCCTTAGGTAGGTAGAGGTAGAAAGTGTGACCACACTTCCAGATGTATCCGTCAGGCGTTCCCAGGCCAAATTGGGATTATTTAAGGTGGTTGGGACAGCAGTCATCGATGAGACTTCTTCAGAATGGTGTGGGATCCATGAACAGACATAACAGCTGGTATTGAAACCTAAACGTTTTGCAGTCAAATTAACTATTTGGTACCAGGTGTTCTTGAACGCATGGTGGGTTAGAATTTTAGCTCTTCTTTCCTTTGATGTCTGGGCGTCATCAGGTGTGAGGAAAGGGTTAGGGTTAGGGCAAACTGCCAGACAGGAGGGGAGCCAAACTAGTTCATGTTAGCTGGAGGCAAATAAGAGGACTAGCCCTCCAAAACAGAGGTTTGACCACTAAGGGGACAGGGATGCTGTTCTGCTGGGTTTGAGACCAGAGGCCCTATTGGTCACTCTGTCCTTTGTAGCCCAGACTTCCCCACTGTCCCGTGTCTAGTCCCCTAATTGCCTTTGCAATTTGCAGTGTGAGATGTGTATCCACGAGGGTCTCTCAGCGATTTTCACAGCCGTGGGTGTGGTCAGCAGGACTTCAAAAGGTCCTTCCCAGCGGGGACTCTTCTTTTAAATCACCTTGATGAAAACCCAGTCTCCAGGTTTGATTGGCTTTTCAGGATCCTGCAAAACAGAAGGAGAGATAGGCAGATTGTGTGCGCTTTGCACTTCTTTGGCTAGGATAATTATCTTCATGTAATCAGCTAATGTGATTTCTTATACATGTTAGGCATGTTTTGAAGAAATGTTTTAAGTATGTTTCCAGGTTGTATGTTGAAAAGTGTTGCTGTATTATTGATACCATCCCCCCTGTGGAGGCATGGCAAGGCCCATGGCTCACAAACGCAGCAGCTTTAAACAGTGATTTGGGTAGGATGGGTTTATTACGAACTTCATAAAGTCCATTTTCATTTAGAATGGCACCTGTTGTTAATAATTCCTCAATTACTGGTTGAATTCCTAACTCTGCTTCCACAGAGAGGGGATATTGTCTTACTCTGGGTCTAAAATGTGATTTAGCAGTTATTTGAACGGGAGCAATGGATGAGAGTAGGCCCACATCAGTGGGGCTTTTAGACCATAATGTGTCAGGGACTTCTTTGAGTTGCTTTTCTTCCTCTTCAGTCAATGAGAGGGTTTCTGCTTCTGGTCATTCTAATGTTGCAATTTTGGTTGTGCAGTGGAGTGGCATGATAAGGGGCAGTCTATATAAACCTGTGGATTCACTGTATTGCCAACTATCTTCTTTATTTTCTTGCAAAGTTTTAAAATCTGTGGTATTATTTGCTTTTCGCACCATATATCCCAAATCTTTCCAACGTGATGTATTGCTTTTTGTCAGGGATATATGCGGATCTGTAGGCAAATCAAAGAATGGTTTAAGGCTGGTAGACAGTGTTACTGAGGCAGCTGAATCAGATTTTCCATCAGTAATGATGTATGAGGTGAACACTACAGCAGATGAGAGTTGCATAAAATAGTCTTGGAACTTGGGATCAGGTTCAGGCCTCAGAGCCATAGTCACATGTAACTGTGATGTAGGCATGATTTGTTTGTCGGGTCCAGGAACTACCTGCAAAACTGTGTCCATCATTGTTGTTGTATCTTTAAGGTTTTCTTTAGGTTCAACTCGTAAAGAGTAGTACAGACCGAGCCTCTGTGGTCTATGAATTGTATTTAGGTAAATGTCATCATTTCCTGTTCTCACAGCTCTCATGCCGTCTCCCACTGGGATAATTGAGATTTTTAGGGTTGACATTAAGTCTCTGCCTAACAAATTGAGTGGACATTGTGGTGAAATGACTATTGAGTTTTTAGAACTTAACCTAGTTTTTGGATCTGTTATTAACACTGGTTTAGATAAAAATGAGCGAGTAGTGGCACCATCTGCTGATTTTACCAAAATGCTTTCTTTAGATTCTGGCAGATTAACGCCAGAAGAGATCACTGTTCTGCAAGCTCCAGTATCACAAAGGAGCTCTACTGTTTGTTCATTAACTTTAAGTGTTATGTAAGGCTTCTCTTTCAGAACATTAAGTAATTCCCAGGCGCCACAGCAGTCCACCACCTCATTAGAGGCGGTAAAAGTATCTAGTCATTGTTGTGTGAACCGCGAGTGATCTGGGGCAGTTGAACCCTGTGTATGGATCTGATCTCGCCCTATGCCCCCTCCTCGGCCTCTGCCTCTGCTACATTGATGTGAAATGTGGCCTACTTTCCCGCAGATCCAACACGTGGGGGTAGTGTGACCACCTTGATATCTCCATGACCCCTGTGGTGTGTGATGATATATATTCCTTTGTGGTCTAAACCCCCTTCCTTTGTTGTGGTTGTCACTTTGATAACAAACTTCCCCCTCATCGTCTTCAACCTGAGTGTGAAATACCTGTGTGTCGGAGTCTGGAGGTTTTGGTTTCTTCCCCTTTCTTTCAATGACACCTTCTGCAAAACGTGCATTGGCCATAAGGGTAGTAAGGTTGCATGTTTCCCATGTCAGAAGGTGATTTTTAATCCAATTAGTGATAGTGGGGTGGAAACTATTCAGCAGGCCATTACACAAATGCCGTATATATGGGGTGTCATCACCAAGCTCTTTTGTAAGGCCGCTATGGATGTCATGTTCCTTTTGGTATCTGTATTTAAAATCATCTACAGTTTCCCCAGGCTTCTGTTTTATGGAGGCCATATGCCCATAATCTGGTTTCTTTTTAAACTGTGCACGAACTTTATCCGCTACTGCATCGAATTGTTGCTTTAGTGCCCCCTGGAAATCATTCTGAAATTGTAACACAACTCCGGCATCATCTCTTCCTGTGTAATTTCCAGCTACATGGTGCCAGTCTTTCCCCAGCGATGCAGCCATAGCCTGTCCTAATTCATGACTGTTTAACCGGTAGGATTTGACCACATCAACCATATCCTCTGTCCATTTTTCTGGATCCTCCTTATGGCTAGTGATTTGTTCTACAACCTCTTTAACGTCTTTAAGTGACCATGGTCTAAAAACATATCTCGGAGTACCATCGGCAGATGGTACTTGAATCATAGGGTTGATATTTATTGAGTCCTCTGGTTCACTCTCATAAGATTTATCCTCAGATTTTTTTGGACCTGACTTCTTTGTAATTCTAAGTCTTTGTTTTATTGTGGTACCATTTGTTTTTTCTTCAATTGCAAATTGATCTCTTGGAACAGGAGGATATAGACCTTCCCCTAAAGCCCCCAGCTGGTCTGCTGGGGGTGCTGGTGGAGGTGCATAAGGTTCTCCTCCAACAGCCCCAGGGGGGTCTGTCTGAGCTGTAGGTGGTGGTGAATAAGGGGGAGGGCACAGTGTGAGCTCGTCACCTAGCTTTTTCATAAGAAGAGCCTCATCTTTAGCACCTTTGCTCTCTTTTCTGTTTTTTATATTTTGTTTCCTTTTCTCTGTTTCATCAGCCCACACACGTGCTATTTTTAACTGTGTCTGTTTAAGTTTTTTCTTTTTACCTTTAGCGATAAGTGTTTTTGCTTCAAGAACACATACAAGTTCTCTCCATTGGCTTCCTTTAAGCTTCCCATCTACTTTATACTTTTTGCGCCATTTTGTTAGAAACTGAAGATTTTCGGGGTTCTGTTTATACATATATTTTGAATCGCCTTCTAATTTGTCGGTGGAAACATCGTTTCCCATCTTTGCGTTGTTTTTAGATAAGCCTTAATGGGTTCTATTAATTGGTCTGGTAAAGTCTGTTGTTAGAATACCAAATAGTTCTATGGGAATAACAACAGTAATTAATATTAAGGTTAAGGTGAATGAAAAAGCAAGAACTATGAAATTAGTCTGTTGATGAGTTAAAGTTAGTGATTTATTCTTTAATTAATTAAAGTAATCTTTTTTTTTTGGTCATTTATTTGAGATTTTTACTTGTACTCAATTTCTGCTAAAACTGGATCGTATAGTTTTTACTCTAAGTGTCTCTCTTGTGCAACTAGATTGAGCCGTCTTATGGCTTTCCTAATCTAAGGATGTGTTGTGTAACCTATAAATCCACACAGAACGTCTCTTGTAGTGCCCGTTCAAACCGTACTTTAACACCGTTAGGTTTCAGGTTGGACTGGCATACATAAAGATTATGTCCTGTGTCTAATCTTTCTTATACCCACTTAGGGTGCGGTATTTCGTTTTGATTCTGCTGTTTGTGTTTGTACTTCCATACACTGGCGTGCTTTATTTCCCAGCGAGGTGGATTGGTTCGCAAACCTAACCCGTTACAACCGTATATTTTTCAAGGTGGTCAGGTTCGCAGACCTGTCCCGTTACGCCCTTTTTCAAGGTGGACCGGTTCGCAAACCAGGTCCGTTACACCCTTTTTTTTTTTGTTCAAATTTTATTTTTGAAGGTGGTCAGGTTCGCAGACCTGTCCCGTTACACCCCTTTTTCAAGGTGGACCGGTTCGCAAACCAGGTCCGTTACACCCTTCTTTTGTCACTAAACAGTTATGGATCAACACCTGATATTTTATCAGAGAGGCTAAAGCGTTCTTTAGGCCCAAACAGCAGAATATACCCTGACTATCTTAGAATTTGTTTTGTTAAATGTAAAGGTGCACAAAAAAGACGTACTCACAATGTTTGCCCTATGCGAGTGACTCAAACCAAATCGATCGCACGGGAGCACGCGCAGGGGGTCCTCGTGGAAGTTATGCAGCCGGCCAGTGCAGCAATTCAGCGATCTGGATGTCAAAAACAGCCCTTCGACGGAAACCACCTGCGGGAGTGCTCCGTACGTCGGGTCTCGGCACCAAGATGTTAGGTAATTGTTGTGGTTTACCTAAAAACGAGTCACACACAAAAGTCGGAGATAATTTAGACAATAAGCTCTGCAGAGGTAGATGTGGTTCAATCAGTTCTGCAGAGGGAGACCAGCAAAATACGGTAAGGAATGAGCCAACCGTCTGTCTGTTATCAGCTCCTGTCACTCGTCTTCCACTGATCTCATCACTGGTCTCAAAGGGTCTCACCTCTGCAGACTCTCTTTATTTAGTCACACTTCATTAACATATTAAAAGAACAGGATGTCATGCACAAGAGCATGTGACTGAAACCAAAATGACATTTAAAAAGTACATTAGAACTATGTGATAAAAACACTCTAAGAAAATAATAATACACCATTATTATTTTCCCTAACAATGCTCATTACATAATGACCATAAATCTCTCTCTAAAAGAACACTGTATTCAATGACCTTGGATAATTTCAGAGCAGAATAAACGTAACTGACTTTCGGCTTCCTTTGGCTGTTGTAAATATCAAAATAAAAGCACTACCTGTTTCATTTATTCAGGATCATTCCTCTCTCTTTGTCAATCTGGTGCATGGCTGTGGGTTTGGCTATTGCCAGGAGAGCTGTACTTATCTGTTTAAAATGTATTTATTTACTTATGGCAGATTGTCTCAATTATAGTGTTTTAATTTATACCTTAACTTTTTTAATGTACTTGAGTAAATAAAACTAGTTACCACCCACCTCTGTGTACAAAGACTAACTGACAGTGTTCCTATTCTCAGTTCAACATAGTGTAGAAGTGTACATGGAGCATATTGTATTGTATTGTAACATAAAGAGCTCAGCTCATTATAGAGATTAGATCAAACAGTTCTTTCTAGTCTCTGCATCGTGTATGTGTTTGCTCTATAGACTGCTAGGATATATTGTCCTTCTGAATGCACATATGCTTCAGTTCCTTCAAACAGCTCTTAGAACCTGGCAGGTGGGCAGCAATGTAAAGTGGAGAATAATTTCAGTAACAAAATGCTCAGGAAAATCCCAGGTGGGAAACTAAAAACATACATCAAAACACAGAGCTTTTTCAGGCATGCATTTAATCCAAACCGTCACAAGTGTGGAGTGTTAGGACAATGAAACCCCCTACCTACACTTAGAATCCAAGGAAATACCTGTGTGACTTCAGCCACGATCAAATCTGGCTACTTCTTTTTCTTCTGCACAGCACAGAATAAACTATAAATGTAAAGATTCCCTACATCAGCTATGCCTTCTTTTTGCACCCGAGTGTCACTCCACATCATAAAATGTAGCTTTTACCACATTTGCTGTGGAGCTGGCAGTAGGGGGGATTGCGACTGAACAGTGAGTGAAGAATAGGAAGACGGGAGGGAATATTCACAAAAAGCTTAGAGATGGAAGTAAAAGCTGTTGCTTTAGCTCCCAATCATGGGCTCAGAATAACAGTCTCCGCAGATCAAGGTTCAATTCAGTTTATTTATTTAGCGCCAATTCACAACAGATGTCATCTCAAGGCACTTAACAAGAAGTCATTTCAATACATTTACACAAACATTCCAATCAGTTAAAAAGTTTCCTATTTAAGGAATCCCAGCAGATTGCGTCAGTCATTGCCATGAGGTTGGGCAGACTTTCCAACCACAGCAATCCTTCAGCAATCCCTCATACTGACCAAGCATGTAGCGACGGTGGAGAGGAAAAACTCCCCTTTAACAGGAAGAAACCTCCAACAGAACCAGGCTCAGTAGGAGCGGCCATCTGCCACGACCGTCTGGGGGTTTGAGAAGACAGAGCAGAGACAGAAGGAACAGAAGATCCGATATAAGAGTACTCTCTATGTTACAGAAAGTAAAAAGTTGATAACAGGACACAGTGGATGTTCAGCCACTGGGAGCATCATCCCAGTCGATGCCCCCGTCCAACAGGGCATTGCAGCCAAGCAGGATACCAGACCAGGTATATGTTCTATGGAGAGAAAAACACTGAGAGAAAACAAAGTTAACAGTCGAAATAACAGAATGTACTGTAATACAACTGGAGAGTCGTAGGAGAAAAGGAAGTAGCAAAGTGAAGAAAATTGGTAAGTCTGTCCTCCAGCATTCTAAGCCTATAGCAGCATAACTACAGAGATAGCTCAGGATGACCTAAGCCACTCTAACTATAAGCTTTATCAAAAAGGAAAGTTGTAAGCCTGGCCTTAAAAGTAAACAGAGTGTCTGCCTCACGGACTAAAGCTGGGAGCTGGTTCCACAGGAGAGGAGCCTGATAACTAAAAGATCTGCCTCCCATTCTACTTTTAGAAATCCTAGGAACTACAAGTAAACCTGCACTCTGAGAGCAAAGTGCTCTGTTGGGAACATAAGGAACAATTAGATCTCTGATGTATGATGGAGCTTCATTATTAAGGGATAGGTATGTAAGAAGAAGGATCTTAAATTCTATTCTGGATTTAACAGGGAGCCAATGAAGGGAAGCTAAAACAGGAGAAATGTGATCTCTCTTTTTAATATTCATCAGAACTCTTGCTGCCACATTTTGGATCAACTGAAGGCTTTTAATGGCATTTTGTGGACTACCTGATAGTAAAGAATTACAGTAGTCCAACCTTGAGGTAACAAATGCATGGACTAGTTTCTCAGCATCACTTCTGGACAGGATGTTTCTAATTTTAGCAATATTCTGGAGGTGAAAGAAGTAAATCCTAGAAACCTGTTAAATATGGGATTTAAATGTCAAGTCTTGGTCAAAAATAACGCCGAGGTTCTTTACGTTATTACTGGGGGCCAATTTAATGCCATTTAGATGAAGTGATTGACTAATCAGTTCCTTTTTTAGAACTTCTGGTCCAAAGACAGCAACTTCTGTCTTGTCTGAATTTAAAAGCAAACAGTTTAGATTCATCCATGTTTTTATGTCTTCCAGACATGCCTGTAACCTACCAAACTGACTGGGTTCATCAGGATTTATGGATAAATATAGTTGTGTATCATCTGCATAGCTGTGGAAATTGATCCCATGCTGTCTAATGATTCTACCAATTGGAAGCATATATATGGTGAAAAGAATTGGTCCAAGCACAGAACCCTGTGGAACTCCACAAGTAACCCTTGAGAGTGAAGAAGATTGATCATTTAGATGAACAAACTGGAATCTGTCAGACAAATATGATTTAAACCAGCCTAGTGCTGTTCCTTTGATCCCTGCAACATGTTCAAGCCTTTCTAAGAGAATATTGTGATCGACTGTGTCAAAAGCAGCACTGAGATCTAACAAAACCAGAACAGACACCAGTCCATTATCTGAGGCCATGAGAATATCATTAGTAACTTTCACCAGTGCTGTTTCAGTGCTATGATGAGCTCTAAAACCTGACTGAAATTCTTCAAACAGCTCATTACTGTTTAGATGCTCACAGACTTGATTAGCAACAGCTTTCCCAAGGATTTTGGATAAGAAAGGAAGGTTAGATATAGGTTTGTAATTCACTAAGTCATCTTGATCAAGGGAAGGTTTCTTGAGTAAAGGTTTTATTACAGCTATTTTAAATTCTTGTGGTACGTATCCGTTAACTAAAAAACGGTTCTTTGCAGCTACATTATTTAAAATGAGACACTGATTGAACATCTGCATTGCAGAAGCCATCAGACACAGCCCTATTCCTAAAAAAAATAGTGAATCCTCCAGCAGTCTTTTCGAAAATATTGTAAATAAACCTTCACTTATGAGTTACATTTGAGGATACCAGTTAAAAAATGCAATAAAATAAAATCAAAAGAAAGGAAAAATAAATGTGAAAACACTTTGAGAACTTCTAATTTCTAAACAGAATAGAAGAGGGTCAAACACGTTCAGTCAATAGTTTATCAGTACCCAATAACTATAGCTTACATTTGCTTCACCAAACAGCAGCTAGTTTTTGAGACAGACTTCACTTTGACAAGGAATATTTTTGGCTTTTGAGACGATGTTACAGCCTTCAGGGAACAATAGTCATTCCGAACCTGACTAAGCACTAGGGGTGGGAATTGACATGTTTTTATCAATTTCAATGTTATTGTCATTTCGATCTATCAATCCGATTGATTATCAATTCTTGAGTAGTTCAATGTGTGGTAAAAAATTTATTCTAAACAGTCTCTTGTACAGCCATTTAGTTTTTTCCCCCAAAATTACGTCTGCACAAGACTGTGAACATGAACATATTAAACTGATGTTTATATGTGGGATTAAAGACCCTCACCATCTCCGTAAAACATTTATCAAAAATATTTACAGTGGTTAGGATATAATCAACAACACATAACTGAACATATAATTCTGAAGATGTATTAGCCACCAGAAAAACTCATACTTTACTTTTAAAAGTTCACCATAGATATGTCATATGCCGTTAAAATCAGCTTTAAACATTCCAGCTGTAGATAAACCACCTACTGAAAATGGGGTTGCTCCACAGTGGAGAAAGGATGTAAGCCCTTTACCGCGAACATGATCACTGCCAGGTGACGTTTCTGCATCTTCTCATTCCACCTAGCTCCCTGAGCAACAACCATGAAAGGGGTAACTTGAGCCGATGTTGAGGGGCTAGCTGCTGAGATCTTTCTCTGTCGGCCTGTCTGTATCTGTCATCATCGCCGTCATCATCATGATGTAAAATGAAACCCAAAAATATTTGAAAGTAGCTCAGCCTTTAATAGAAATAAATAAAATAAATGTGTGATGCAGGATATATAATATGACCGTTAGAGTTTGAGGATTGACTGTCATACTTTGTTCAGACATCAGATTGCTCTCAGGCTGCTATTAAATGAATGCATTTCAGAACTGTGATTACTCTGTAACATATCCTTTCACTTTAAATTCACATAAATACTAAGCAAATCCATTCTCTTGCAATTATAAAAGAAATACATCACTAATACCATAGATTATAGGAAGGTGTTTACAAACCATGTAGTGGCTCTCTAAGTATATATCTGTTCTACATTGTTTAATTTGTTTTGCATAGGGTTAGATTTAGACCCATCTTGGTAATTAGCAGATGTTTAAACATTGTGTGAATTTCTTTTTGCTCTCCTTTACTTTCCCCCTTATTTTCCCTCTGCAACACTTTTTCTCATTGTGAGCAAATTCTTGAACAAAAAAATTGTCATCAAATCACCACCAACAGCTGGTACAGGTACTAGCTTACTCTGTCAAATGTGCAAAATAGCTTTATTTAAATAACCTGTTTTTAGCATGTTATTTTCACTGCTATCCCCATCTTAGCTTTTTAGTGCAACTGCATATACCATGTGTAAGACTAGCTGCTAGCTGAATGTTAAATTTGATTATATTTGGTAACCAAATAATGATAATGGAAGCAAAAGAAAGCTAATGTTGTTCCTATCCTCTGAATATTTAAAACTGGTCTGATAATCAAACGCATTCATTCAAAAATGGCCCATATCCAAAAGATTTATGACAAGCAAGTTGTTCGGTAGCTAGCGATGTATTTGGAAATGTTTATCCATCCATCCATCCATCCATCCATCCATCCATCCATCCATCCATCCATTTTAGGGGGATTCAAGGCCAAATGTTTACATGCACAGGGTACACATAACTTTTTTGTCCCTTTAGGACATTAAATCAGACTAAATGTTTTTGTTTAGTTCAGTTAGGATTACCAAAATTATAAATATTTGATGAATATCAGATTATGAGCAGGGGGCTTTTTTAGACTCATAAAATTGTTTTCTTCAAATTCAGAAGTCATATTCACAAACAAGGGAAAAATGGAGTTGGAGATTGATAGATGGATTGGTACAGCATCTGCAGTGATGCGAGCACTGTACCAGCCTGCTGCGCTGAAGAGAGAGCTGAGCCAAAAAGTGAAGCTCAGTTTACTGCTCCATCTTTGTTCCTACCCTCATCTTAGGTCATGAGTGACCAAAATGAGTTTTCTTCCACAGGGTGTCCAGTCTCTTCCTTAGAGATAGGATGAGGAGCTAGTGAGGTGTTCCCACCCAGTCCCAGCAGGAGGAGGCTCAGAGGAAGACCCAGAACACTTTGGAGGGACTATGTTTCTTGGCTGGCCTGGCCTTGGAGTTCCCTGAGAGGAGCTGGCCCAAGTGGCTGGGGAAAGGGAAGTCTGAGCCTCTCTGCTGAGGATGCTGTCCGCATGACCTGATCTGTGCAAAAGGATGGACGGACGGACGGACGGACGGATGGATGGATGGACGGACGGAAACACAGACTGACACACTGACGGACGCCCGATGGAAAAATTCAGAAGCTTATACATTTCCTAATATTTTGTATCCTTTTCAAGCTTCTCAGAGTAGTTGTTTTTGAGATGCAAAATAGATGCAAAATTTGGCTCATTCTTCCTGATTAAACTGGTGTACATGAATCAGATTTGTAGACTGTTTGCAGATGCCTTTTCAATCTCACCACAAAATGTTTTTGAGACTGAGATGAGGGAGTTGCATTGACTTATTTGCGCTTACGCTTAAAGTTCCTGGGTGGTACATTGAGATGTTGCTTCAATACATCCATGTAATTTTCTTGATGATTGATTCATGATGGGATCCATTTTGTGAAGCGCACCAGTTCCTCCTGCAGCAAAGAAGGATGTTTGAGATACCTGTGAACTGGTTTATGGGTATGTGGAATATTTTAAAGTTGGGATCAAGATAAAGATAATCTAAAGAACTTTTGAAGTTTGAGTCAGGAAAAGTGTGAAATTTTTATATAAAGACATTTTTGAACCACATGCACTGATTACAGCTGAAAAGCCTCTGTCTGTTTATTCAATTCACACTCCATCCTAACATCACATGTAAAAACATTCTAAGATATTTAAGGCCCTCTCTTTACCTATGTTGCAGCCTAAGCCTGGGGGGCAAAGTTCACTTTGTCCTCAGAATTAAAAGAACTGACTGTCTTTTCACACTCTGAGACCAACAGTTACCCAGGGATGCCCAGTGATGAAGTATCCATTTTAACTCACATGTCAAGACAAATAGAACACTGTTTTATCCCTGAAGGTACCTTCATTGTTAGTTATAACTTGGAAACATAGCTGTCATCAATGGTGCTTTCAAAGCCATTTACTATCATTCAGAGGGATTCTACCATTATCCATGTATTCAAATGGATATATCTAGTGAGAATCCCTGTCAAGAATACAAAAGGTAGCTCCTTGCAGTTAGTTGATGATTACACATGCCAGAGTGAAGCGTGGCATAGAAGTAGACAGCTTTTTAGACCCACATACAGAGAAACGGTTAGTTTGCTTTCACAGTGTACAATCCATGTTTGCTGATACACTGGAATGAGAACAAACGCCTGACAAAATGTTTCTGTACAGACTGCAAAAATACAGGAACACAGTTGCGCGCGCACACACCCATTTAAACACACACTTACACACATCCCAAGGCTGCTATTTCAGACATAAAAAGAAATAATACAGCTTTGCACTCAGAATCACCCCTGTTAGTCCCCAAGCATGAAATTTCAGCTTTGGCAAAGAAGTGGGGACATAAAACAGAGAGACAATAATAAATCACACAAACACTCATTTATAGACTCACACACATCCTCCCACATGCAGAGGTGCCAGATTCGGATTAGGCTAGTGATGTGTTTCTCTTCTCCCCGTCGGTCAGTAGCTTGGTACTGGTGCTTGGTGCCTGCTGGGTTACTGTCAAAGGGCAGATATTAAACTGCAGCCCTCTTCCTTCTTGCATAACTCCTGTTTTATCAGGCCAATTCCCTGCCGTGTAACGAGGCCAATAAAAATCAGAGTCTCATTAGCATACTTACATAAGCTGAACCATTGAACTAGGTTCAGGATAAAAACTAAGCCATATTTGGAGTATTTACAGTTAGGCCGAGTTAGGAAATAAGACAGACATCTATCAAAAGATAATTGAACTAATAAAATGTAATATCAATTTAAAAAACATTTTGATTAAAAAAAATTACATTTTAAAAATTATTTATACCCTTCGCAATATTTGAAAGAAAAATCTGTAGCGGTTTACAGCAAAACTTCTTCATAATTGCTGACTATCTCATTAAATGTTTCCTAGGGTATTTTGATGATTTGACTTGATTTGATCTTTGGTGATGATACTCCAGGCTTTGAAAGCCTTTATGCCATCAACCTAATCGTTAGCTATCTTCACATATCCCCTATTATATTTAAATCAGAACACTGGCTGTGGCACTTCATATAGTTAATATTATTTCCAGTCAAAAGAAACATGCTGGTAAAACACAAGACTTTTAACCTCAATCTGCCAGGGGATAAATGTATGAATAAAATATTTTCACATTAAAGTACTTGTTACAGTCACAAAATTCAATATATTTCATTGAGAATTTTGCTAGGTAGTACATAATTTCAAAATTTTTAAAGGAATTTTTTTAAGGAAAAGAATAAATGTTTTTTCTTATTTTTTACAAATAAAAATCAGAACTGTGTGGCTTCATTTATATTAAGCCCCCTTTTTTCTGATACTACATAATGGAGGAATAGGCCCGAAATTGCAGCAGACTACACAGCATATCTTGTGGAAGGACACCCACAAAGGGGTAACCAAAATCTTACCATTTAAAAGCCACGTTTACCAATTAATAAGGAAATGCCTATAAAGCTTGATAAAATAACATTAAAAAAAGTTATTCTCATTATTTTGGTATAGCAAATACATATAAGTGGCAATCCTGACTGACCTAGAGCAGGGACACTTTACTTTGGTTTAATGTCACAGTAAGAAACAAAAGATTATGTGTCTTTTAAACATTTTATGTACACTCCTCCACATCAAGAGGAGGCAGTTGAGGTGGCGCAGGCACCTGGAGGTTAGGATGCCTCCTGATGATGCCTCCTGGCACGTTCCACCTGAAGGAAACCAACAGGAAAACCCTGGACACGATAAAGGGACTATGTTTATCACAAACATACAAATGCAGGCCATTTGCCATTTATTGCTATATGCTGGCCTTGGAATGCCTTGCGATTCCCAGGCAAAGGAGCTGGCCCAAGTGGCTGGAGAGGGGAAAGTATGGTCCTCTCTGCCTAAGCTGAAACTAGAAGGAGAATACCCAAAACCTTTTACACAAATACAGCACAAAATATAGGAAATGTGTAAGATTCTAAATTTTTCTATCCGTCCATCCATCCTCTTCCATTTAATTTGGGATCGGGTCAGGACCAGCATTCTAAGCAGATAGGCCCAGACCTCACTTCTCCAGCCAATTGGGCCAGCTCCTCCGAGGGAATCACAAGGCATTCCCAGACCAGCCAAGAAGCATAGTCCCTCCAGCGTTTCCTGGGGTTTCTTCTGGGTCTCTTCCTGGTGGGACTTAGCCGGAAAACCTCACTAGGGAGTGGTCCAGAAAGCATCCTAAGCAGATGCCCAAGTCACCTCAACTGGCTCCTCTCGATGTGGAGGACCAGCTGCTCCACTCTAAACCCATCCTGGATAACCAAGCTTCTCATTCTATCTCTAAGGAAAAGCCTACACCCTGTGGAAGAAAAATAATATCAGTCAGTTGTATCCGTGATTTCGTTCTTTCAGTCACTACCCAAAGCTCATGATCATAGATGAGGGTAGGAACAAAGATGGACTGGTAAATTGAGAGCTTCGCCTTTTGGCTCAGCTTTTGCTTCAGCACGGCAGGCTTTTACAGTTCTCGCATTACTGCAGATGTTGTACCAATCCACCTATCAATCTTCCGCTCTGTGAACAAGACTTCTGAATTTGAAAAAAAACAATCTTATGAGTCTAAAAAAGCCTCCTGCTCTTTTTTCTGGTATTTAGCAAATATTGATAAGTTTGGTAATCCTAACTGACCTAAAACAAAAGCGTTTAGTCTGTTTTAAAGCCATACTCCACAACTTTCATGATATTTGCTCTCTGTCGCCCTCTCCAGGCTTCACAGCTAGGTATTCAGTTTGTGGGGGAAGTCAGGGTAATTGGAAAAACAGTGGGATTAGACACAGAGAACGTCTAAGCGCCACGTAGCAAACACCTCCCGACACTAGAATCAGCCTACATCTTTAGGTGTTTTTAGGAAAAAATCAAACAAAAATATAAATCACTAGCTTGACAAAACCAAAAGAAAAAAGTTTGACTTATATACTGAAATACAGCGACTACGCCGGAGTTTACAGCTTTATCTACAGAACTGAGTCTTACACGTTAGCATCACATTAGCTTCTAGATGGCTAACGGAGATCGACTCGGTTGTGTAATTCACATTACTACTGTAAGGCATACTGTGCAAACTATGTTCATCCACCTTCACACATTCACACTATCCATTAACAGCACGGCTAACTCGGCGTCCGTAGTACATGACGTTTGTTCTAAAAGAACTCTCCAACGAGGAAAAGCCGGCCCAATATTTACTCTGGTCTTTGCTCTCTCTCTCTCTCTCTATCACGTTCTCTTTTTCTTTTTCTAGCTTCTTCTGATATGGGATTTCTCGGTCTCTTTGGTGGATCAGCTATCTCTACAGTCTCTAAACAGTGAGCCCGTATGACTCTGCGTAAAACAGAACTCAGTCGGTACTTCAGGCGGCGGGCCGCCGCTCAAAAGTTCTATAGTGAAGAAAAAAACCAAGGACCCCTGTAAGGTGGTGATAACTCTAAAATTAACATAATAGATGATAAAATTCCACCATAACTTTTGAAAAAAACATTATATTAAGGTGTAAAAGTTGCGGAGTATGCCTTTAATGTCATAAAGTGAGAAAAAAAAGTTATGTGTAGCCTATGCATGTATACATCTGGTTCCAACTGTGTATCCCTTTGTTCAGGGAAGGCCTTGAATTCCCCTGTTGGGATCCATTTTCCTCAAACGAACTGAACAGACTGCATTTCCTAGCATTCCTAGCTGTGACCCCAACTATGATCCCATTGGTCCCTGGCCAACGATGACATCACAAAGTTTATAAAAAGAGGCAGCAATGAGCGCTGCCCCTTCTTAACAAGCTGCTCTGCCGGCAGTAACAGGACACTCTTCACCTGTGAACCCCCTTATTTCTGATCTGCTGGGTGGTAAATCTGGAAATGGTGGGAGATAGAAATCCCCTTTAAAATCTTGGAAGTGCAACTGTCTACTTAGCGGCTGTCTGTGCATCCAGCGCCTGGATGACAGCAGAACTGTTCCAAGACAGTTTTAGTTAGGAAACTAATTAAAACTTTAAACTAATTGGAATGGTTGTATGATTGTATTGAAATGATTTTTCTTGTAAATTGCCTTGAGATGACATCTGTTGTGAAATGGTGCTATATAAATAAACTGAATTGAAAATTTAATTGAACGCCTATTGGATTTAACATGTAATGTGTATTTGTGTAATGAGGGAGGGTGTGGCCCAAAGAAACAAATACTCTATATTAAGATGTGCATAGTTATTAGACAGCATCTAATTCTCTGGCAAAGAGTCCAAAAGAGATTTACCTTACCCTGAAATGTTAAAGATTTTTAAAAAGTCTTTCAAAGGGATGGAGCACTACTGAGATCTCCAAGGCATTTGGGCGCAATTGCAGAATTATCAAACATTTTGTTGCAAATAGTCAACAAAGTCACAAGTAACATATAGAGCAAAAAAGCATAGAATGGAAAGTGAAGTTACCAGGGACCCATCCATTGCTGTCATATTCCAAACCTGCAACTTGAATTAAGTAACCAGAAAGACAAAGTACTCAGAGACATGGCAGAGTAAAGAAAACTGAAACATGACCACCACTGAAAAAGACATATTAATTGAAAAACCATGACTGGACCAAGAAGTATCCAAAAACAAAGTTTATGCACGGATGAGATGATAGTGACCCTTAATGGACTAGAAAGATAAGTGCAAGGCTTCATCAACAGATTTCCTCTTGACCAAGAGCCCAGGCAGATTGAGTTTGGGACTGGTGTGGGCTAGTATTAGGACTGTTTTCACTATCGGAACTTCCATGTATTTTGATCAGACCTTCAGAATACTCGCGTCTGCATTTTGGCCTGAATGGATCACTTTCTGGGCCATTTCAGGAAACAAACAAGTTCCTGCTTTGGGGTATGTACTCTGAATGCCCCTGTAGAGTTGCTGGGTAAGTCTTGTGGTTAACTCATACTGATTGGTTGTAACTCAGTGGGATATTATATCAGCAGATGTTGCCAAACAACTGGCATTTGTAAAATTAGAAACGTTGCTGGCAAAGCAGAATGGAAGTGAAAAAAACATAAGAAAAGCTACAACAAGTGGATCAGCCATCGCTGTGTATAACTACATAGCAAACCGAAAGGCAGCAACCATCCTTCTTCCTTTTTCAAACTCTTGTAATTATCTGCTGCTGTGGACGCCTTTTTGCACTGATCAGTGATGCCACTCACTGCCGAAACAGTTGTGATAAGCTGACGTCTTAGCAAATTCTGTAACGAGAAAATTTTGCATGGGGACGCAACGGTTGAGAGTACTGAGCCTTCATTTTTACGCTGTCCCTTCCCCCTTCCCAGAAATGTTCTAAAACTCGTCTAGTCTCCCTGCATAAAAGATTAGTTAGTCTGGCCTTTTCTGGTTAAAGATGGGCTTAAGATCAATTTCAGAACCTACATGCAGTTTTTAGAAGACACTGTTTCCAAGCAGTTGTACAGGAAATTGTCAGGATCTTTCAAGAACATCATGATCACTGATTGTTCACTGATTGTTGTCCAATAAATGTGCACAAATAGATTTTCAAAAATGTTCTGATCTTTGTTTGGCATTTGGTAAAGAAGTGTGGTAGGTGCCCAATGTAAACAGGCTGTTGGTCCTTGACTCAGTGGTCCAGACATGACTAGATACTTTTGCATCCTTCATTTGCTGCCCATTGCCTGTGTGACACCCACTCTGAATAAAGGCCACCAGTGTCACAAAATCTTAAAAGTAAATAAATTGGCATTCAAGTCTGAGGTTTATTAACATTTTGGATTGACTGAGAGCAATATAGTTATTCGACTTGCCTAATAATTGTACATAGAATGTAAATGTTTGGTTTCTGTATGTACACTTTTGCAAGACACTACAAGTATTTCAACATTAAGGGCTGTAGTGTTTTTGTTTTTTATGCCTACCTCTGTAGTCAGGAATCAGCTCCCCGTTTTTGATCAATAGGCATGGAAATTGTTTATGGCATTGTCAACAAATTCTCTCATTATCCACTGAATCCTACCATCTGAGTGCAACGACGTATGCTTTTGACAGTTTGAGAAGGAAAATAAAGAAAAAATTGTGGGGGTGAGGGACAGGTTGAGGAGCGGATGATGGAGGAGGATTGTGGTGGCTGAGAGAGCTGAAGAGGAAGGAGACAAGGTTAAGCTGGGTGAGGCTAGGCCAGTAACTTGTCAAAGAGAAGGAGAGCCAAGCAAAAAGGGGAGAATAGAGTCAGTGGGTGAGAGCAGAAAGTCAGGGCTCCTCCGTGGGGAGTGCTGCTCTTCACTCCTACAGTTCCTTTTTTGATGCTTTTTTTCAAAGTCTTATGTCTGGAATCTCACTTCATTTCTTTCATGACATCTCTGCCTGGCCTTGTCCATGCATCGGTGCCCTGCCCTCATTCCACTGTCTGCTTCCTCCGCTGTCTTTGTAAAGACGTGGTGGGAACTCTAGGTGTGGGTGTGAATGTGTGTGCGTCGTGTTATTGCTAAGCTGGAGTCTGAGATAAGCCTCTCCTAAACAGCATGAGATCGACAGAGCTGCAGGCCTTTCAGCTTAGATTAGGAACACCCACCCTCTGAGCAAATTTAAACCACACACATGCACACACACATGCAATATGTGGTTTTACAAAAGTTTGAGTTACTTGTAAAATTTTGTGTTTTTCCATTGCACATGCCAAATATATGTTTTGTTACTTTTTTGTGACTAAATGTTTAAACAAATCATGGTCCACCATGTTTTTGCTGAAAGGCAAAAGTGCTAAAAGCTGTGACATAGGTACAGACCCTATATGGTTATGTATTGTGATTAATAAAAGTACTCTGACCTTCAAGCAGCGTATAGAGGAGAACACATCAATACCTTGTTTTTGGGGAAAAACATGGTCTATAATAACACAATTTTTAAACTTTTTCAATGTCTGATGTGACATGCATTTCCTAGGTCCTTGATACACCTTGCTTGTAGGAGGTCGGAGTCCTTTTTCACTTCAAATCAGCCTTAGTTTTATGGCATAGATTCATCAAAAAAGTTGTCTATTTTGTGGTCAGATCTTACTGGAACCACGCTCAAGTCTTCACTTGTGTAACCACTAAAGTCTCTGATCCAATCACAACAATCCATCTTTACAATCAGAAATCTACCTCTGAGCTCACTGTTATGGTGAGCAGCGGAATTTACTTATCTGGTCATCCTTTTGACACCCTGCTCACCTAAACACCTGGATACACTGCTTGATGAAAGGAAAGAAATAATTATTACCTGCAGAACCTACGTGCTTGCCTTTCACTGCTACACTCGTAGCTACCTGGAACTCCATCTTCATCCGATGCTCTTACGTCCTTGCTAAATCCCCATACTCCAAACACTAAGGTAGCTTTCTTGAATAATCCATATTTACCTTCAAGCTAACCTGAGCCACCATAATCTTTTCCTCTCCATTGCAGATCCACCAACAACCTCCCAAAAAGTACACAGAAGTCTACCTCCACCTATCATTTTGATGAACGTTACCAATTTTGTGCCCTTAATATGTTAGTGGTTTTTGCAGGGGAATAAGTATGGAACATGCAACTTCAATGAAATTTAAACTGTGTAATTTTAAAATCATACCAACTTTGGCTCGCTAGGTAGAGTAGTTGGCTTGTAATCGGAGGTTACCATTTAAAGTCAAGAAATGGGCTTATCCACATTTTATAGTGTAGTGGTAGAGAGCCCACATTTTACAGAGAGTTTATAGTTCATGGTCATCCTAGGTTCGATTCCTGACCTTTAAACCTTTGCTTTATGATTTTCCCCATGTTGTCTCTGCCCATTTCCTGTCCGGTACTTTCAAAAACTGCCACTAGTGCCAATAGGCTTGAGCTTTAAACAAAGAATTGGGTGTACAAGTTTGAACCCACTAGGACAATGTTGGTTAGCAACTTCCACCTCATCCACAGACTTTATGTTGCCATTAACAAGCTTTTTACCTAATTTAGACTGTATAAGTTATTTTATTTTATCAGAAATATTAAAGTATATTGAAACTGGTCGTTTTTTTGGCACATATCCAGGTTTTGAATCATGGTCTAAACATTTTCAATATGGTCGGGTATCCCAACAAAACACACTGTGAGCATAACGCAACCTCCCCCACCATGCTTGACAGCTAGTAGTGTGTTTTCCGAGTTTGAGCACATCACTTTGTCTCCTCCAAAACATTCTACCTATTGTTATGACAAAACTTTAAGGTGCAAATTTCAGTTATGCTTGAGGGTGACTTTTTCCAACAGACACTTATTTTTTGATTGGCACCCACATTCCCATCCATACCAATTGCTTGGGTGTTCCAATAGGACAATAATCCTAAAGACACACACAGACACACACACACACACACAAACACACACATGCACGCACGCACGCACGCACGCACGCACGCACGCACGCACGCACGCACGCACGCACGCACGCACGCACGCACGAACAGTCTTGATTTGGGGTACAATGTCTGGTGGAGGTTAGGGACTGCTTTCTTAAATCCAAGGTCACCGCATCAGTCTACCAGAATGTTTTAGAGGACTTCATGATTCCTTCTGCTGAGGATCTGTATGAAGATGCAGATTTCATCTTCCAGCAGGACCTGGTCCCTGCCCATACCGCCAGAATCACCAAAAACTGGTTTGATGCCCATGATATCACAGTGGTTGACTGTCCAGCCAACTCACCGGACCTAAACCCCATTGAGAATCTATGGGGTATTATCAAGAGGAAAATGAGTGGCACCAGACTCAAAGTCACAAAGAAGAGCTGGCGGTAAGCATCAAGGAAATCTGGGCTTCCATAACTCCCAGGCAATGCCACAGGCTGATTGCTTCAATGCCACGGCGCATAGAGGCAGTGATTAAAGCAAGGGGATTCCCTACCAAGTATTGAAGATTGACAAGGCTGCTGAGATGAGCTGCTGCTGAGATCTCGCGAGAGCTGTGCGTAAGTAATATGGCGGTAACCTGGTAAAACAAACAAGCTCGGGAAAAAACAAACCATAACATTTGAGCCAAATATAGCAAACGTTTAATAATAATAACCATTATTTTGTATTTCTCCATAAACAAACTGGACGAGGAAACCTTGCACAGCCTGGAAAGCTACTTGGACGAGTGCTTTGACAACATTGTTATGGGCAAGCCACAGAAATCCACCTCTGCTGTGCCGACAAGCACATCATCACAAAAACGCACTCGTTCTGAGGCCAGCACCTCCACTATCTCTCCAGAGAAAAGCTACAGCGATGTCCTGGACTCAATAGATAAGAAGCTAACCAGCCTAGACGCCCGTCTGGCCCTGGTTGAGGTTCTCCATAAAGAATTTCAAGCTGTAAGGGAATCCCTGGAGTTCAGCCAACAACAGGTAGCATCGCTCGCTGCAGAAAACCAAACGCTTAGGGAGAGTGTAAAGAAACTCACCGAGGGGATGACGCAGCTGTCCGGAGAAAGTAAGAGGATGAAAGAAACTATCTTGGATATACAGGCCAGGGGAATGCGGGACAATCTTGTTTTTTACGGGATCCCAGAACAGGCTGAGGACGACACTAAATTCGAGCATTACAGGCAAAAAGAGCAGGTCAGAGGCCAGGGCAGAGAACTGCGGGGGACGAATTACAGCGTTAACGATCAATATCAAAAGGAAATCCTGGATAGAAGGCGCGTTTTGTTCCCAATCAGGAAGAAATATATCAGTGAAGGCACCAGAGCTACAGTAGCGGTAGATAAACTGTATGTTAATGGGCAGCTGTTCAGGGACCCCCAGCTTACTCCTTGGCTTTATTAGTCATGTAACACTGGTCAGATAAGAGTTGTTTTATCAGTCAACTATAATGTAATGTTAGCACAGCTCTGTAAAGTTGTTTACATTACTCAATGTGGGCGGGGCCAGGGCTAAGCACTGGGTTACTGGCTCTTTTTTCTTTTCTCATCTTCACATGTCTATCACCAAATGTCTTTGTCACTCCTTTATTCTTCTTTTATAACTCACACACACACATAATTTTTTCATAACATAACTATTTCTTTCTCTCTCACCCTCACCCTTCACACCTTCACAACTTTCTTCTATTTCTCTCTTTCTTATATCTCGGCTTTTGGATTTTCAATCAGGCAACCCCAAGCACAAACTAATAATACACCTGTGTTTATCAGTTTCTATGGTGATATGGACTTTACAACTTTTATCTCAAAACTATGACTACTCTAAGGTTTGTCACGTGGAATGTTCATGGAGCTGGCACCAGAGAGAAAAGAGTTAAGATTCTTAACCAGCTTAAAAGATTGAAGGCAGATCTCGTCTTATTACAAGAAACCCATAAATCTACCTCAGCTGCAGATGATCTTAAACCCCCTGAGTTTCCTAATGTGTTTTCTGCATGCTATAACTCCAGACAAAGGGGAGTAGCAATATTAATAAATAAAAATTTAAATTTTACAGTAATAGATACAGTTACAGATCCAGAGGGTAGATTTATTATAGTAAAACTATCTATACATAACCAAAAGTTATGTATTGTCAGTATATATGGTCCAAATGTTGATGACCCCTCATTCTTTCATTTCTTCTTCTCTGTGCTCCTTGAACACATGGATTGCTCACTTCTTCTTAGGGGCGACCTCAACTTTGGTTTAAATGAAGAAATAGACAGGCTCAGCACAGCAGGGACTCAGCGCAGCTGGAAATCTATAGATATAGTCAAACAGTACATGAGCGATTATGGACTTTGTGATGCATGGCGATCTCTTCACCCCAATGACAAAAAATATACTTTCTTCTCAAACGTCCACCATTCATATTCTCGACTGGATTATTTGTTAGTCAGCAGCTCACTGTTGACTGACATTTCAGACACTGAGATACACCCTATAGCTGTTAGCGATCATGCTCCTGTTTCTTTAACTTTAGTAAATAAAACAGAAACACCTCAAAGCAAAAATTGGAGATTTAATATATCCTTACTTAAGGATAAAGAATTGATTAAATATTTTGAAAAAGAATGGGCCTCGTATTTGGAATATAATGACCTCCCTGGTACGTCGCCATCCATTCTTTGGGAGGCAGGAAAAACTGTGATTAGAGGTAAAATAATCTCATTCTCATCAAATAAAAAGAAAATGGGAAAAAAAATGTATTCAGGAATTAGAAGAAACTATTAATTCATTACAAGCTTCTCTAGATGAGGAGAGACTAGGCAAAATCCGTAAAGCAAAGCCAGAATCAAATCAAATTATTAATAAACAGACCCAGTTCTTAATTCAAAGACTTAGGATAGAAAACTTTGAACAAGGTAATAAATCAGGTAGATTTTTGGCTAACCAGCTTAAAATTTATAAAGAAAAAGCAACTATATCTGCTATGTGCTATATGCTATAAAAGATCAGACCGGGAAAACAGTATATGATCCTGGAAGAATGAACAACACATTTAAAGAATTTTACAAGGCTTTATACTCACCAGAGATAAATCCATCGGATCATGAAATTGAACAATTTTTTGATAACATAACACTACCTAAATTATCTGAAAGTCAAACGATGGCCCTGGATTCACCACTAACAGCGGCTGAACTCCAGGAGGCCCTCCAAGGCATGCCCAATAAAAGGCTCCAGGGCCAGATGGATTTCCAGCAGAGTTCTATAAAGAATTCTGGAATATTCTGGCACCAACATTCCACAGAATGCTGCAGGAAACCAAGGAAAATGGCCGACTCCCACCAAATATGAATTCTGCCTACATTAGTCTTCTACTAAAATCAGGTAAAGACCCTTTGTTTCCCACCAGCTATCGTCCCATATCCCTCATTAATGTTGATCTTAAAATAATCTGCAAAGCCCTCGCAAAAAGGACTGAGAAAGTAACTCCTCTTATAATACATCCTGATCAAACTGGTTTTATTATAGGGAGACATTCATCCACAAATTCACATAGATTAATAGATTTAATAGATTTTTCTTACTGTAAAAACATTAAAACTAATAAATTATCTTTAGATGCAGAAAAAGCATTTGATAGAGTTAACTGGAAATTCTTATTTGTAACCTTACATAAATTTGGCTTTGGAAATTCTTTTATAAACTGGTTGAAAATATTATACAGTTCACCAACAGCATGTATCAGGACAAATAACCAAACATCATCTAGGTTTTATCTTCAGAGAGGTACCAGGCAGGGATGTCCTCTCTCTCCCTCCCCTCGTCGGCCGGTCCCTTGTCGGGTTCCTGCTGGGGGGTGGGGTGCCCCTGGGCCCCGGCTCTCCCGGTCCATTGATCTATTTTTGTGTGATGTGGTTGTGTAATTCTTAGTTCACAATGTTTGGTTTGTTTTGTCGATGTTCCTTTTTCGTGTTTTGTTTTGTTTTTCCCCCTCTCTCTGCCGTCCTGTGGGTATGGAGGCAGACTTCAATGTCTTCCTGTGTTTTCTTTGTTCCCCTTCCTCTCTTGTATTTTCAACTCACCCTCTCTCTTGACTTTTTGTTTCCTACCTCTCTTCTGGAGATAACAATGACAAGGTTCATTTATGAACATTTTTTATTGTATCATTTAAGGTACCAATGACTGTCACTATGTCGCACAGCACACTCTTTCTTTCCTTTAACTCGTTTGTCACAGAATTGATGGTGTCTCTCTGTGTCTGCATCACAGCTTCAGTCAGAATCCGACCACTGCTGGATGCACCACGGGCACCGGCAGCACTGGTGCTGGGGGCAGCCGGACGCTGGGCAACCTCATCTTCCTCAGCCTCCTCATCCTCGCCACCTACCGACTGTGGAAGAGCTGAAAAGACACGGCATATTAGTCTGTCTCCTTAAAATATGCTCAAATTTGTTAACATAGCCACGCAATAAAATATATACAAAAGGTGCTTTACCAGGTTCATCTGTTGTTTCTGCCAGGTCGGTGTCGCCCTCCTTCTCTGACACAATAGCCTACACGCTTGATGTTCCCATGATACTTGCCATCTTCCTGTCCAGTGGTGTCAGCTCGGGTGTACACATACCCCCTCCAGTAGCAGACCGACTCGGTAAGTTTTTTTTTTGCCTCGACTTTGAGGTCCGACCACTTTTTTTTAATTTCGGGTACCGTCCTGTCAGTTGCACTGACAGTCTGCACTGCAGACGCCACATGCTGCCACTTGCAGTTCTTCCTTTTATTTGTGACACCACTGCTGTGTCCACCAAATAAAATGTCTCTTCTAGCCTCCACTTCACCCACTAGCACTTCAATCTCCATCTCCGTAAAGTTTCTCTTCTTGGTTTTTTTTTTGTTGTTGCCATATTTCCCCTCTTCTTCATATGCATAAATATTCATGTCCTGCTTTGCATTGACCTTTTATAGCCGGATTTGGGCGTGTTCAGGGCGGGATATGAGCCAAATTCACGTGCGCAAACTTCCAAGAAGACTGTGATTTATAAAGGGGAAATTGCTTACACCTGTGCGTAGGCATGGTTTTATAAATCAGAAATCTTTTTGGCGTACGCAAACTTTTTGTTTTGGTCGTACGTACACTTTTAGTAGGGATTCTACGCACTGTTTTATAAATGAGACCCCAGAACAGCCACAAGTTATTTATCTGAGGCCATGAAAATATTATTAGAAACTTTCACCAGTGCTGGTTCAGTGTTTTGATGAGCTCTAAAACCTGACTGAAACTCTTCAAACAGGTCGTTACTGTTTAGAATAGATTTTCATATACTTATCAGCAACAATTTTCTCAAGGATTTTGGATAACAAAGGAAGGTTAGCTAATGTTTCGTAATTAACTAAGTCATCTTAATCAAGGGAAGGTTTCTTAAGTAATGGTTTAATTGCAGCAACTCCAAATTCTTGTGGTACATATCCATTTACTAAGGATAGATTCATCATATATAAAATGGGGCCAGGAACTAAAGGTAACTCTTCCTTAAATAATTTTGTTGGGATTGTGTCCAACATACAAGTTGAAGGTTTAGATGAGGCTAATATTTTTGATAATTCCAAAAGCTCGACTGAATCAAAACAGTCCAAACACAAATGAGGTTCTACAGTTCTCTCCGATGCTGCCTCGTTTACTGAGAGAGAAGTAGTCATGTTTGGGAGAATGCCAATGATTTTATTTTTAATATAATAAATTTTATTTATGACGAATTCCATAAAGTCATTACTACTAAGTGCTGGGGGAATAGTTGGTTCAACAGAGCTATGACTCTAAGTTTTGGCAACTGTACTATAAAGAAACCTAGGATTATTCTTATTTGCCTCTATGAATGATGAAAAATATGCTGTTCTAGCTTGTGGAAGGATCTTTTTATGCAGCATTATACTATTTTTCCAGGTTAAATAGGAATCCTCCAGGTGTGTAGAGCGCCATTTTCTCAACACTTTCCTAGTATTCTGCTTTAAAGTATGCCACTGTGAAATAAACCAGGGATTCAGCTTCCTATTGCTAATTACTTTCTTTCACTGTTGAGGGTAAGGCATTAAAGTTTAAATCCATTGATTAAGGCCATTAAGGCCCAAATTAATATAACATGTTGATGAGGACTGTATGTAAATCTCTCGCCAACACACTGTCGTTCGTAGCTTGAAGAAACCCTCAACATAATTTCTAGCTTGATTACATTTGATATTTAATTTTGGTGTCCCCTCCCTCCCTTTGAACTGCTAAAGTGTTTCTAATTGGGAAAGTTGTGACTTCTGAGATTAAATTGATTCATGGCCAGACTTTATCACTGTTTAAAAAATAAAGGAAGAGTGATAAGGAAACATTACCAAAGAGAATGTGGAGGAGGACAGGTGGCAAATAACTGCAGCTGGCTTGTTTTAATTGTGGCCTTAGTCCCCTGTGCTTGCAGGGGCCATTACAGGGACTGAGGTGCTCTCGTGGATGTTCTTGTTTGCTATGCACAATAGCAGTAACTTATGGTGACTCATGCACACAGCATTTTGTTAATAGCATTATGTGGACTGGTTCCACAGGCACATGGAATAATTTCTTCAATGCCTCTGTACAGAATGTTTAAGATGTGTGCTCTGAATTTTCTAAACACAGCATCTGTTGCCAGTGAAAGTCAACAGTGTGACACTGACCAAACCCTGACTGTGGACTGTTAACAAAACATTCAACAAGAAAAAAACGGAACTCCCACACTTGCAGTTGTCTAATTTGCATAAAGAAAGAGAAACTGGCCCTGACAGAATTTTAAATCTGAGCCTTTAACTGATTCTGCTCAAAGGCATCTATGAAGTTGACCAAGGTTGTTGTATTCAAAGAGAGCAAACTGCGATTATCCTGGTGGAGAAAATCCCCATCATCTTTAATCAGGAGGAGAAAAAAGTGTCAAGGAAAACTCTCTTCTCGTCCGTCTTGGAGTTCTTTTTTTATCACACGGCTTTTGTTTGATGTGTTCATGAGAGAGACAACGAAGAATGAGTGTGTAAAAGAGACCGTGTGCTTGGGGGAGAGATTCATTACATGGATAATGAGTCCATCTGGGACGGTATGAGACAGTTCACTTCCCCAGTGGTTGTCTCCAGTGTTCAGGAAGAGGACATTTTTCCAACTTGGAGGCAGGGGACTTTAAGCAATGCTGGGGGCTTGTTAGTATGCCTGAACATGGATGGCAATGCTCCTGCTGCCTCTGCTGTACAGAGTTTTGTACAAGTCAAGTGTGTCTTTATAGTATTATACTCTATTTGATGGGATTGGTCTATTTTTTAACAGAACATAACAACTACTGCTTTCCAATTAAAGATGTTTCTCATTCAATCTCAACAGTAAAGTTTATTTTGTAGAAATTATAAAAAGGTCTGTGATGGACTGGTGACCTGTCCAGGGCAAACCCGCCTCTCTCCCCTGCCCTTATGGAAAAAGCACATGATTTCACATGGGCAAGATCTGAAAAATCTTTGACCCATGTGAAATTCGCATGTAAAAAATTTTTGAAAAACATGTGAGATGTGTGAAGAACATGTGACCACCTGTGTTTTGCACACATCTCCCATGTGAATTTGGAACATTTTCATGGTAATAAACTGTGAAACCCATGGACATTAACATGTGAATCCAATGTGATAACATGTAAACCATATGTGAAACATGTTATTTTCCACATGAAACTTACATGTGAAAAATATGTGTGAAACCCACTGGAAATTACACGTGAAGCCCATGTGAAGTCTTTGTGATTACATGTGAGAAAAATGTGAAACCCATGTAAAACCATAAATGTGAAGTCCATGTGTGCTATACATGTGGTTTACCATGTGCCACATGGGATAAGGTGATCCCATGTGAAGAACATGTTCAAGCCCATGTGACTTTTCTGTAAGGGTGCATAGGATGGACGGGTAAAGATAATGGATGGATGGATGGATGGATGGATGATAAAAAGGTAACATCATCAAGATATATTGAATTTCTTAGATCAGACTTATATCAGGTATTACTTCATTCATCCGATAGCAACTTGCTTAGGTTTCAGCAGATAAGTAAGAATGAAAGGACTATACAAAAATTAAAAAGGGAAATTAATCAAATTAAAGGATTACTATGATATACTCTGCAAGTTTACCTGGAAGTGAGACTGGTGTTAAAGGAGTCATATTTTGTCCCATCATGACTACAAACCTCAATTTATTTTAGAGATTTCTTTGTTATAGACCAACACAAAGTACAGTATTGTTGTGAAGTTAATGGACAATAACACATGGTTTCCATTCTCTTTGCAAATTATCAGAAAATTAAAATCTGAAAAGTATGGTGTGCATTAATTCGCACCCTTACTTTAATAACCATAAATAAATCCAGTACAACCAAGTGACTTCAGAAGGTGGCTCATCAGAACAGTTGGTGCCAGATGTTATTACACTGGAATTTCTTGAACCACTGAGACTGAAAGCTCAGAGAAGAGCTATATATTTAAGGAAAGTTAAAAAATAAGTTTGGATCTTATTTGTAGTGCTTACTAAACTGTGGACGAGTAACGGTCTCCTCTGAGTTTCCTCTCTTGGTTAGTTTCTGATAGGACCCAAGTGCAGTTAGACCGTAGGCAGAGAGGTAATGTGATAAACTGATTTAATGAAAAAGATGGTAAACTTACAAAATGGCACAGGGACAACAGTATGTCAGCCTCAGAAGTGTAAGGGAAGAAACCAACATTGAATAAGGGAAACCAAGAAGCTTAAACACTGAGGAAGGGTAGGGAGAGACATCAAAACCAGGTGAGCTAATTCAAAGTGATTTAGAATTCCTGTGGGAGAGCGTGAAGCACTTCCACAAAGACACCTGCCTGAACCATTAACCTAGTTAGTTCTCCTTAGCACTCTATAGTTGTCCTCACCGATAAACACAAGCAAGAGAGGCAGCAGCCAGTCATCAGCTGGTCTCATTAAAAGCTGGAAGAAGCTTTCAAGGAACAACAGGATTAGTAAGTGAAGAGGAGGACCTGAAAAAAACTGAACTGAACTGAAACTTAGCAACTGGTGTAAGGCATGCACTTATTTAAAACTGCTGGGAAAATGTGGTTGTTAAAATATGCACATCGCCCGCAGCAGCAATGCCTGTAAGAGCATTTTAGATATGCAGCCAAGATCCCCGGCTCAGGTAGGCCAATCTGTTTACAGGAAAAGAGAAGTTCAGACAAGAGATTATTTGTTTGCTTTGGGAACCTCGGGTTCTCATCTTCATTCTTTCTAGGATATGTAGCTCTGTTGAGGCCTTCATCCCATGACCTTTAGTGTGCACTGAAGCAGAGTACATTCAGTTCCCGATGGTTCACAGAAAAGGGTGGAATGTTTGTAAGATTTTCTGTTCCATGGCAATCTGTATTTATAAATGTCTAAATTTCAACATAGAATTTTAAATTATTAACTATGAAAATATGTATGATTTCTAGTTTGTCTTTAAACTCAGTTCTTGCAGTTGTTTAAATGTAGCCTGTAGCCAGAAATGCAAAGCTGTGAGTGAAACAAAAACATGTCCATTACACGTAGAAATCGCTTTAGCTACAATTACTCTCTGTAGTTTTTTTCTGTATGAATTTATCGATGAATTTTGAATTTTATTGATGAATTTTGGCTCTGTGTTCTTGCCAACCTTGGTTTAGTACACTGAGGTGCGCACATGTTGATTGTTGCACAGCTGTTAGGATCCTGCTAAGATCAGTCAGGTAAGGTCTGTCTGGCCCTTACCTGGGCCTTTGTTGGGGTTACCACCTGCAACACCAGTAAACTGCTGCTTTAACAGAGGTGGTCACACTGAGGTTGCTTTGACTACCAACTAGTATATTTTTTTGTTAAATACAGCCCCACTGTGAACATCTTTTTAAAAAAGCAGCTCAATAAATGCTTATTTGCTATTAATGTTTTTAGATTCGGGAAAGCAAATGCAGAATGTCTTCTAGAGAAAGTAGGGGGGAAGGAAACTGGAAGAGAAAACTGGGTCTTAAAAATACTATTCAAGCAGTAATAAACAAGTTAATCAAGCCTATTTATGTCTAATAATGTATTGACAGACAATGTGGAGGTAAATGGGTTTCTTTCAGCCATGTACATTCACAAAAACAAAAACAAAAAGATTTATTTCACCTACCCAAACCCCACACAAGGGTTATTAGAGCAACAGTTGTATCCTCTGCCATGCTTGTTTCATCCACTGATTGGATTCGTTTGATTACATCTTGTTGCTTCCCACATCTTGTCAACTTGTTACAAGCCATCATGTAAAAGTCAGAAAAAAGGCAATGACTGTTCAGCCTGAGGTTGCTTTGAAAAACATCTGGCATGTATCTGATTTAGCACCAGGCCGGGGTCTGATCTAAAATAAAAAGCAGGGTGTCACTTTGGTAAAAATTGTTTATTAATCACTTAATCAAGCCGTAAACACTTGATCTATCTTTAATAAATTGCTTCAGAGCATTAGTTAAGGGCAGAAAGAGAAAAAAGAGGCCTCTTTTGGCTAGTTTCCACTAAGCGATATAGCACGGGCCGGTAGTGTACGGTACGCTCTTTTATGTTCCAGCATAATAGGAGAGAATTTCCACCACTAGTTGGACTCTTAATGAGCAGGTAGTGTTAAACCCAAATGCCTAACGTGGCATCATACAAGAGGAAAGATGCACTATGCATATCTTGTGTCTGATGAGCATATATCTGACTGTTCAAACAAACCATTAATTAAACTTTTTGTCCATATTTTTTCAATGTTGAGGCTGTGCACACAGAAGTTGTAAAATAAATGAACAAATCACTGTACACATGACTATTGATGACTAACACCTCAGAAGATACACACACAAAGTCTGAAACATAGTTTCTTGTACAAATAAATTCTCTACATATGTTGGCCGGGGGGATCACACTTTCGATCCTGGTAAGGTCTATTCAGGGGTTCTTGAGAGGAGGGTCTGACAGATAGTCGAACCTCAGATTCAGGAGGGACAATGTTTTTTTTCTCCTGGCTGTGGAACACTGGAACAGCTCTACACCCTAAGTAAAGTCCTGGAGGGAGCATGGGAGTTCACCCAACCGGTCTCCATGTGTTCTGTGGACTTGGAGAGGGCATTCGACCGTATCCCTGGAGTCCTGTGTGGAGTACTCCAGGAGTATGAGGGACCAGGCCCCTTGATATATAGGCTCTTAGGTCCCTGTACGACTGGTGTCAGAACTTGACTCACATTCACCTGCAGTAAGTCATTTCCGGAGAGAGTTGGACTCCTCCAAGGTGTCCCTTTGTCACCAATTCTGTTCATAACTTTTATGAGCAGGATTTCTAGGTGCAGCCAAAGTGTTGAGGGGAACAATTTTGGTGGCCTAAGGATTGGGTCTCGACATTTGTAGATGATGTGGTGTTGTTGGCGTCATCAGACCGTGATCTACAGCTTTCCCTGAAGCAGTCAGCAACCGAGTCTGAAGCAGCTGGGACAAGAATCACCACCTCGAAATCCGAGACCATGGTCTTGAGCCAAAAAAGGGTAGAGTGCCTTCTCTGGGTCGGGGACAAAGTCCTGGGCCAAGTTTAGGAGTTTAAGCATCTGGGGGAAAAATGGAATGGGAGATTGACAGGCGGATGGATGCGGTGTCTGAAGTGATACAGTCATTTTTCTGTTGTGGTGAAGAGGGAGCTGAGCTGATAGGGGGAAGCTCTGGATTTACTGGTCGATCTATATTCCTGCCCTCATTTGTGGTCACGAGCTCTAATAAGAATAAGAATAAGAATAAGAGATACTTTAATAATCCCTGTGGGGAAACTAAGTTTCAGTACAACCAATCCAAGATCATACAAACACTTACAAACATTAACACAGTACAGGATTTGGAAGACCGCGATAGCAGCCTGCTTTCCCAGCGCCCCTTTTAGCAGATTGAAATGATTCACAATAGGTAGGGGGGTGAACAGGGGGGAAAAAATGGGCAACTCAGCCCAGCCCCCTACAGGGAGCCGAGCCGGGGTGCTGAAAAAACCCACTGCAAAAACATATAAGCACATGTATCAGTCATCACATATGAGAACACAAATGGGACAGGAGGGGGAGGATCAGCAACCCTCCACACAGAAAAACCAGGCGCACCCATCTAGAGCGCGCCCATCATTTCACTGTCCGAAGAGTGGCCCGGAGACTTTAAGGTTAACAGTGAGGACATTGAACTCAGGGTGTTTCTGTAGTTGTGGCGTGAAAGTCTGTGCGTGCGTATGTGTGTGCATCAGTAAGTAGGTAAGACTGTGAACTCTCCCTCAGTCCCATTGCTCACAAGCCCCTTTCAAACAGGCCATGAAAAACTGTAATTTTCTGGACTTGGTCTGTTTTGCTTTTGTGTCTGAAAGCAATCTTCTGGACTTTGTCCAGATACCCTTTACCGGTAATTTTACGGCTGAAGACCTAGTAAAAAGAGCGGACTTTTCGCGGTATGGTGTTTACATTCAGACAGTCTGGTAATGTTCCGGGAAAGCTGGAGGTGTGTGGGGTGGTGGGGGAAAGGAGAGAGGGGCAGGGAACGCTGTGAGGGCACACATTGATGATGTATAAATGTCACTATTTTCCTTTCAGCTTTTTCATCAATGTCGCTTAAGCGTTTCCATGCACGCAAAATTGCACACATCACAAAGCGAGCACTGCGAGTAGATCTGCTGTTTACATAATATCCACATACAACCCCCCACTCCCCCGCACCCCCCACCCCACAGACATTCATCAGGATCCTCCGGTACATTTCTTGCTGTGTGAAAGCAGCCGAAAGGCAATATTCCGGAAAAAAGTGGCGTGTTTGAAAACACAACTCCGGTTAAAGACCAGATGGAATTGTCCGCAAATATTCCAGAACTTGTCTAAAAACAGCTACAGATTCATGTAAACATGGAGATGGTGTGGGAGTAGGAGCGTCCGTTTACATTCTTCTCTTCGCAGAGTTTGTGATGTCTAGTCTTTCAAGGCTGCACCGGGATCCAATTCAGATAGCATTTTTAGTTGAGGCTGGGGCACTTTTCAGCCTTAAAGTTTTTTCAACGGTCTCATAGCCACAGTGGCGCTCCAAACATCCGAATAACCGCTCAGTTTCCATCAGCCTGGCTGAGAAACTTCTCCAGCTTGTTTCCCAACTTGCGTACGCGTCCATCCACCGCATCCTGTTTGCCAGTCATGGCATCCAGTTTACGGTTTTGCTCGTTCAGCGCATTAGTCTGAGTGTTTACAGCACAGCATAATCCTTCTTGAAGCTGCAAAAGCTTGCCAATTACTTACCGCTTCTTCTCTTTGCGATACATCAGGAATCCACCCAAGCCAAACAGCAGAAACCCGATTATCATGAATCCAATTATGTAGATATCTTCCACGTCCACCACTGACAGACAGACATACGATCTTCCACTTACTCCAGGAATCCATCGTATATCCTGACGGGTACCGGCAGGGCAGGCGGGTTCCCCCTTCCCCAGTTTTTGGGTTGAAACAATTTTATCAATTGCATTCAGAGACCAGCTGACCAGATCCACAGTTGCTTTCCAAGAAGAGTGCAGACAGGTGCTCCAGATAGGACACGAGACAGAGAGCAGGGGGTGGAATGGAAACACGAGGGAGGAGAAGAGAGAAAAGCGTCTATCCTCGTCGAGAGCCGAAAGAAGAGGTAGTGACCAAAAGAACGAGATCACAGATAGAAGCGACTGAAATGAGTCTTCTCTGCTGAGTGTCTGGGCTCTCCCTTAGAGATAGGGTTAGAAGGCCGGTAATCCATGAGGGGCTCAGCTGCTGCTCCTACACATCGAGAGAAGTCCAATTGAGGAGGCTCGGGCATCTGGTTAGGATGTCTCCTGGACACCTCTCTGGTGAGGACTTCCGTGCACGTCCCACCGGGATCTGCTCAAGCTGCTGCCCCTGCGACCGCATCCTGGATAAGTGGGAGACAATGGATGGCAGTGCAATGATCATTTATTAGTTACAGGGAGGCAAAAAAATATTTACCAGCCACCAATTGTGCAAGTTGTCCCACTGAAAAAGGTGAGAGAGGTCTGTCATTTTCATCATAGGTACACTTCAACTGTGAGAGAAAGAATGTAGAAAAGATTCCAGGAAATCACATTGTATGATTTTTAAGAATTGTTTTGTATAATGGTACAGAAAATAAGTTTTTGGTCAATAACAAAAGTTCACCTAAATACTTCGTAATGTAACCTTTAGTTCTTTAGCAGGTTTGTACACACTGGACCTTTAAGTTTTGGTCCTTTTTTTCCTTGTAGATGTTTTGGGGCTGTCGCTGGACAACATGGACTTTCAACTCCCTCCACAGATTCTCTATTGGGTTTAAGTCTGGAGACTGGCTCGGCCACTCACGACCCTAAAAATGTTTTTTTACATAGCCACTCCTTCGTTGCCTGGGCAGTGTGTTTGGGATCACTGTTATGCAGGAAAATCCAGGCATGTTTCATCTTCAATGCTTTCACTGATAGAATGAGGTTTTTGTCCCAAAATCTCACGATACATGGCCCTATTTAATCTCTTCTCACCAAACTGGTTGTCTGTTGTAGATTGGCTCATTCTAGTCTTGTGCAGGTGTACAATCTTGTCCCTGGTGTCCTTCGACAGCTCCTTGGTCTTGGCCATGGTAGAGGTTGTAGTCTGACTGTTTGAGGGTGTAGAGAGGTGTCTTTTATATAGATAACCAGTTCAAAATGGTGCCATAAATACAGCAACATAGTGGAGGATAGGAGACCTTCTTAAAGAAGAAGTAACAGGTCCGTGAGGGTCAGAATTCTTGCATGTTTGTAGATTTGTAGACACTTCTTTTTAGCACCATTTTGCAAATACATTTTTTAGAAATCATACATCGTAATTTCACAGAAAATGTTCCTCTGATGAAAATTACAGGCCTCTGATTTCTTTAGTAGGACAGCTTGCAAAGTCGGTGGCTGCCAAATACATTTTTGCCCCACGGTATTAACAAATTGTTATAGGTTATAAACTTTACAATAAGACTCTCTTAGTTAGATTTTTTTTAGATATTCACAATGAATTCATAACGTTACATTATAATTTGCTAAGGAAGTATGTTTACAAATGCTTGTTGTGCTGCTTAGAAGGTAGTAACTTACTCTGAAATGTGGAATACTGCAATTATAGATGATGCTAAATTATGAGCAGATGGCTTACTCTTTGGCACAAAACTGTTCCCCTTTTCTCTCTCTTGCCCTAACCAATTCACTGAAAGACAGGAATTTAAAACTGCTGTAATTAAACGTTTACCTAAGAAACCTTCCCTTGATCAAAATGACTTAGTTAATTGCAGACCTATATCTAACCTTACTTTCTTATCCAAAATCCTTGAGAAAATAGTTGCTAATCAAGTTTAGTCAAGTCTAAACAGTAACGACCTGTTTGAAGAACTTCAGTCAGGTTTTAGAGCTCATCATTGCACTGAAACAGCACTGGTGAAGGTTAATAATGATATTCTAATGGCCTCAGACAATTCAATTCAATTCAGTTTATTTATATAGCGTCAACTCACAACAGATGTCATCTCAAGGCACTTAACAAGAAGTCATTTCAATACATTTATACAAACATTCCAATCAGTTAAAAAGTTTCCTATTTAAGGAATCCCAGCAGATTGCGTCAGTCATTGGCGTGAGGTTGGGCCCCGTTGATGCAGACTTTCCAACCACAGCAATCCTTCAGCAATCCCTCATACTGAGCAAGCATGTAGCGACGGTGGAGAGGAAAAACTCCCCTTTAACAGGAAGAAACCTCCAACAGAACCAGGCTCAGTAGGAGCGGCCATCTGCCACGACCGTCTGGGGGTTTGAGAAGACAGAGCAGAAACACAGAAGGAACAGAAGATCTGATATAAGAGAACTTTCTATGTTACAGAAAGTAAAAAGTTAATAACAGGACACAGTGGATGTTCAGTTACTGGGAGGATCATCCCAGTCGATGCCCCCCGTTCAACAGGGCATTGCAGCCAAGCAGGATACCAGACCAGGTATATCAATGGACTTGTGTCTGTTCTGGTGTTGTTAGATCTCAGTGCTGCTTTTCACACAATCAATCATAATATTCTCTTAGAAAGCCTTGAACATGTTGCAGGGATCAAAGGAACAGCACTAGGCTGGTTTAAATCATATTTTTCTGATAGGTTAAAGTTTGTTCATGTAAATCATAAATCTTCTTCACACTCAAGGGTTACCTGTGGAGTTCCAAAGGGTTCTGTGCTTGGACCAATTATTTTTAATACACACACACACACACACACACACACACACACACACACACACACACACACACACACACATATATATATATATATATATATATATATATTGGCAAAATCATTAGAAAGCACGGGATACATTTCCACAGCATTGCGGATGATGCACAACTATATTGATCCATAGAGCTTGAATCCAGTCAGTTAGGTGGATAACAGGATATAAAAACTTGGATGACTCTAAATGTTTTGATCTTAAATTTTGACAAGACAGAAGTTGCCGTCTTTAGAACAGAAGTTCTTAAACAGAAACTGATTAGTCAATCACTTCATCTGGATGGCATTAAATTGGCCTCCAGTAATAACGTAAAGAACCTCACAGTTATTTTTGACCAAGTCATGACATTCAAATCCCATATTAAACAGGTTTCTAGGATTTCCTTCTCTCACCTCCGGAATATTGCTTAAATTAGAAACATCCTGTCCAGGAGTGATGCTGAGGAACTAGTCCATGCATTTGTTACCTCAAGGCTTGACAACTGCAATTCTTTACTATTAGGAAGTCCGCAAAATGCCATTAAAGCTTTCCGTTGATCCAAAATACTATTCTGAGTTCTGATGAATATTAAAAAGAGAGCTCACATTTCTCCTGTGTTAGCTTCCCTTCATTGGCTCCCTGTTAAATCCAGAATAGAATTTGAGATCCTTCTTCTTACATACAAACACCTTAAAAATCAAGCTCCATCATACATCAATACATCATATATTGTTTCATATGTTCCTAACAGAGCACTTCACTCTCAGACTGCAGGTTTACTGCTGGTTCCTAGGATTTCTAAAAGTAGAATGGGAGGCAGATCTTTTAGTTATCAGGCTCCTCTCCTGTGGAACCAGCTCCCAGTTTTAGTCCGTGAGGCAGACACTCTGTCTATTTTTAAGGCCAGCCTTAAAACTTTCCTTTTTGATAAAGCTTATAGTTAAGTGGCTAAGGTCATCCTGAGCTATTTCTGTAGTTATGCTGCTATAGACTCAGACTGCTGGAGGACAGACTGACCATTTTTCTTCACTCTGTTACTGTCTTTTCTACTACTCTCCAGTAGTAGAACAGTTACTTCAACTTTTAACTTTTTTTTTTTCTCAGTGTTTTCTCTCCATAGAAGGTACACCTGGTCTGGTATCCTGCTTAGCTACAATGCCCTGTTGGATGGGGGGCGTCGACCAGGATGATGGTCTCAGAGGCTGAACATCCCCCATGTCTTGTTATCAACTTTTTACTTTCTGTAACATAGAAAGTTCTCTTATATCAGATCCTCTGTTCCTTCTGTGTCTCTGCTCTGTCTTCTCAAACCCCCAGACGGTCGTGGCAGATGGCCGCTCGTACTGAGCCTGGTTTTGCTGGAGATTTCTTCCTGTTAAAGGGGAGTTTTTCCTCTCCACTATCGCTACATGCTTGCTCAGTATGAGGGATTGCTGAAGGATTGCTGTGGTTGGAAAGTCTGCATCAACAGGACACAACCTCAAGTCAATGACTCAAGCAGACTGCAGTCTGCTATGATTCCTTAAATAGGAAACTAACTAAAACTCTAAACTAATTGGAATGTTTACATGATTGTATTGAAAATACTTTTCTTGTGCCTTGAGATGACATCTGTTTTGAATCGGCGCTATATAAATAAACTGAACACTGAATTAAATTCTAGATGATGCAAAATTATAAACAGATTGCTTACTCTTTGGAAAAAAACGGATCCCCTTTTTCTCTCTCTTGCCCGTACCAATTCACTCAAACTACTTATTGATTTTATTAAGTTTTTGCAGCTTAATTAATAACTGATTTCTAAAACTTTTGATTAGCCATTTTATAAGGGGCCCATATTGTAATGCAGTAACCTTTTTCTTTCTGTCCTACCATCTCAAACACAAATGTATAACGTTTGCTAAAGGCTATGGGAACCTTTAATGGTGTGCTTTGATCACTTTAGGCTAATACCCCTGAAACTCACTTTTGCATCAACCTTTTTATTTCAAGAGAGTTGGAAGACATGATGGCATGGGAAAATGACACTCCCCCATAGCCTTTCTATACCGTAGCATGAAAAAGTAACTTGCCCAGCCATAATGTAGCAATTTCACCCTGTTAATCTCCAACATTGATGAACTTTTCACAGCGGGAGCACATCGATACTATCACACATGCTTCAAAGACGTCATAGGACTTGATGTTTCACAAACTCATCTTCATTTTCTCATGCTTTGACCAACAAAAGTTTCATTTTTTTAAATGCCAGTATGCATAGAAAGATAGGAAGCCATTTGACAGCAGCTTAATGTTGATGAATGAATACATAGTAAAGCACCACATGTCAGTTGTTAAGTTTGGTGGAAGATCTGTGATAGTGCGGGCCTATTTCCTTTCCAAAGGACCTGGGAACTGTTTGAAATACCAATTGAATTTAAATACAGATCTGGTGGACAGGTGGGTTTTCCTTGGGTCTTTTTACAGCATAATGGTCTAAAACCTTTGACCACATTCACATTAATTGTTCACCAGACACAAAATCAACCATTCTTATGACCATTTCAGTCCCCAGACCTAAATCTTATAGAAGATAAGTAGGTGAGCCAAAGAGAAGCGCATATAACAGAGGTCCAAGGACTATGGAACCTCTGAAATTGTGAAATCGAATATAGTCAAAGATCCCTCTCGTTGTGTGTTCCTTTCATGTGAAATGTTATATGAGAAGATTAAAGGGGCTATATGCAATTTTCTGAAATTTAAACTTCCGACTGACCCCATGTGGCCAAAAACAAAACTGCTCTTCCTTTCTGCGCGCTCGTGCCCGGTCGCTCTTCTATCTTTTTCGGGCACTTGTCAGAGGTTTAACTTTTTTAGTTTTACGTGGAGTTACTGTTGGTGTCAGAGTTGTCCTTGGTCTCTTCCGTGTAGTCACACAATCCATTTAACTGCTTGCGAGTGCTGACTAGCGGTGGTGGCAGAGTGATCTGAAACATTTAACATGAATGCACTTGACGTCACATCCGCAGACAGCGCGGGAAAAATCGGACCCGACAGAAAATAGAATAGGTGCACCCACTGTGAGGTGACAAGGTGTCAGTATGCTCATCAGGAGATGTTTGTCATAAATGGACAAATAAAAAGGCTATTGTTACGTTTATTTTGGGGGAAAAGTTGCATATAGCCTCTTTAAGTGAAGTCCAACCAATTGGCAAATATAAAGTAATAGCACCAGAGGGTGCCAATAACGTTGGTCGCACCCATTTTATAAAAAAAAGAAGAAAAACACACAAAAAATACAATTTCCCAATGTGAGATTTTCCCCTCATACAATGAATGCAATTAAATGTTCTTCAATGTAAATAAATATTTTAGTGTGAGATTAAGCTACCACAAAAGATCAATTTTCCTTCATGGCTATAAACACATCTCTTTTAGGGGTGCCGATAAGTTTACAGTGTGCTCTATATGGTAACAGGATAGAAATAAAAAGACCGGTTTTGTCCCAACAGTAGAACCTCAGAATCCATCCAGGATAAAAAAACTCCTGAAACATTTTTAATAATTAATCTTTAATGGTAAATGTTTTGATTGTGTGATTGTCTTGAAAATCCTCAACTCTGAAGGCATTTCCATCATCTCTGAGCATCTCTCTGAATACTCAAAGGTTGTTACTGGTTTTTAGTTATTTTATTGATTCCTGTGGAAAGAAGAGTGTACGAGTCCTGTGGCAAAAAACGCCGAGATCTTGTCATCGCCATGCTCTTTAGTTTATTTATAGGAGGTGTGTGTGGTACAATGCTGTTTGCCTTTTGTCAAATGTAATGCATGGATTATTGCATAGCCTAACATCAGTATTTATGCCATGGCATAAATTGATGACAGCATTAAAAGCTGATTTAGAGCATATAAGGTTTGAAATGAAAGCAAATGTGGAATGAACCAATTTAGGTTTCTCAAAGTGGCAGCACTTCTTTTTGATTCTTTTCTTTTGGCCCCTCTGTGCCCTGAGTGGTGCAGTGCTGCGTGGGGCATCCAGATTGCTGAAATAAAGCTTAAAGTATGGATTTTTCCATCGAGTTGAGCTGTCAGTTTAGCACCCTTAGTTGATGTGATTTTGTCTCTGCTGGATTTGGTGCCTGCTTCCTGATGGGAGAAACAGAAACGTTAATCAATAGATTCTCCCCCTTCTTGACTCGCCCCGTCTTTTTCAGATAAAAACATGCAAACAAAAGAGCAGCTCAGCCTCGCCAACGTGGACATAGATGTGAGAGCAACTTTTACAACTAAAAGGGAGAGCCAGGTAGTCTCTGGAGCACATTGGTGAACATATCTTTTAAAAGAGTGTCTTCTGCCTCTTTGTCTTTAGATAGTATGCAATGTCCTTTTATCCTTGAGCTAAAATACCCAAGCCATTGGTGGGGAAGCCCGGCAGGAGAAAGGAGAGCCTGTAAGAGATTGCAAGGTCAAAGATAAGGGAAGGCATTAACTTGCAGAATGAGGCAAAACGAGAGCAACAAAGACTCACATGCATGTTTTATTCTAAATTCAAAACTGCTTCTACAGTAGCGCACAGGTATCACATAGGGACACTTCTCTTGTCATTAATCATGCTGACAGGCCTTTTGTTGTCCCTTGGCAGGTGTGTGCTGGGAACATTAGTTCTCTATTTGTGATGTCAAACACTTGTGCATGAGACACCACACATGCATGTACATGTGGGACTGTGAGCTGATGTTTACACTGCTTGAACCAAACAGTTGTTTTTATGCCTTGATATCAGTTACATTCAAAGTAGATAATGCCAAGAAAGTTCTCTAAATTTAGGTAATATTCTGAATAAAATCAGTATAGCATTCAATGACAATAGTTTCCAGGATTTCTTTCTCTCTTGTCCTGTCTTGGCATTTCAGGCATACCACATGAAGAAGTCGGTTGCCTACATGAGATAAAGCAGTTTTACTCTACTTCTCTAAATGGTATCCTAATTGCGTGACTAACTACAGTGAGGAACATAAGTATTTGAACACCCTGATATTTTACAAATACTCCCACTTAGAAACTATGGAGGGGTCTGAAATTCACATTGTAAGTGTTTTTCCACTGTGAGAGACAGCTTTTTTTTTTATTCAGGAAATCACATTGTCAGATTTTTTAATAATTTATTTGTATTTTATTGCTGTACATAAGTATATGAACAGTAGGGAACATAAGTGTTAATATTTGGTACAGAAGCTTTTGTTTGCAATTACAGAGGTCAAATGTTTCCTGTAGTTCTTGACCAGGTTGCACACTCTACAACAGGGATCTTGGCCCACTCCTCCACATCAGCTCTTCTCTAGATCTGTCAGGTTTTTGGGCTGTCACTGAGCAACACGGAGTTTCAGCTCCTTCCAAATATTTTTTTTTGTATTTAGGTCTGGAGACTGGCTAGGCCACTCCAGATGCTTGATATGCTTCTTACAAAGCCACACCTTGGTTATCCTGGCTGTGTACTTCGGGTCATTGTCATGTTGGAAGACCCAACCACGAGCCATCTTCAAATATCTGACTGAGGGAAGGAGGTTGTTGCTCAAAATCTCACAATAATGGCCCCATTCTTCCTCTCCTTAATACAGTGCAGTCGTCCTCTCCCCTTTGCAGAAAAGCACCCCCAAAGCATGATGTTTCCACCCTCATGCTTCAGAGTAGGTGTTGTTGTAGCTCATACTAATTCCTTCTTCAAGGAGTTGTTTTTGAGACCCCCTCTCAAACTTCTTATATTGTAACTGTCTATTTTAATTGTTCAAAGACTAAATATACCTTTATATGCATTAAAACAAACAGTGAAAGCAGTTTTGGCACCACCAGAGAAGCTAACATCTACAGTCTTCCTTTTTTCTACTATTGGGGATTCAACCAATTAGCGCCTGCGTAAAGGAATGCTGGTCCTGGTTTGGCTGCTTTGCATACCCCAGCCAGTAGTGTGTCAAGTAACATTGTGCCTAGGTATTTCAGCTTCACAAGCTGCATTTTCTTTTTAATATTTTTAGAAAAACTCTGCGAATACTGAACTGTCACTAGGTGGGGGTCTACTGTATACTGAATGTATGAGTCTGTTTTTGGAATAGGGGTGTGTGGGAAAATTTGTCACATGGACGTGCAAAGTTGTTAGAGGGGAGAAAAGAGTAGAAACCGTACAACGCTTGGCGACTAAAAGCAACACAGGGCAGGTAGCCTTGGCCCTTAAAAGCTGCAGCTGCCCTAGGCAGACAGACACCAGACTCTACCCTTAGGTCTGCAGCAAAGCACAAGAGCGCCAGCCCTAAAGCCAAAGAGGCAAAGGGAGCGACTCCCACAACCATATCCCCAAGTGTAGATGAAAGTTAATTATTAAGATAACTTATATTTCAATTTTGTCTCTTTTTCCAGTTTTGAAGTATCATTTTCTTTGCACACTTAAAGGAGCAAGTTGCATCTATTCATATCCATATTAACATTTGTGACATCACGAAGGCCGAACAGCGAGGGGGAGACTGAGGCCCTGTCTACATGGAGATGAAACCAGGTGTAGCAGCAAAGATATTTCATCGAACAGGAGTCTCATCCAAAAGGAGCTGGCATTTCAGGACTCCGTAAACGATCACATTTGAAACTGGGTCCCATAGTGGGGAAATCTCACAAGGCCAGCTCAGTTGTCCCCATGATTAGAAGCTCTCTGGCATTTATTCTGAGTGGATGACATGGCCGCCTCATTCCTATGTTGAACATGCATGCGCAACTCTGTGATAAAGTAAACAAACATGGCGCTGTACGGTGTTGCAGTCCTAATAAAGCAAATACTAACCTTATTGTGGATCCTAGAATACGATTTACCCTCCTCTATCACCACCAGCAACAAAATGGATCCAGAGAAACACAGATACCATCTGCTTTGGAATGAGTCTCTAACTTGAAGCTAGTTTTTGTAGTGTTTGCCACCGGGTTGACTGCACATGCTCAGTGTTCTTTTCTGTGTTTCTCTGGCAGTGTCACAGCGCCATCAGTGGGCTCTGCATATGTACTGTAGCATCTTAAGCCAGTTTGTGTGAATTCATTTGGACAGATGTTTTATTTATTGTGGCGCTGTTTTTACAGACTCTGTTTTTGAAACTATACCTGTTTTGTCTCTGTGTAGAACAGGCCTGAGAGTGTGTACTTTTGGCATGTTGATATGTTTTCACATCTGTAAGTCATAGACATATCCCATTTTGGATATGATGAATCTATCCTTAGTAAACGGATACGTACCAAAAGAATTTAAAATAGCTGTAATTAAACCTTTACTCAAGAAACCTTCCCTTGATCAAGATGACTTAGTGAATTACAGACCTATATCTAACCTTCCTTTCTTATCCAAAGTCCTTGAGAAAAGTGTTGCTAATCAAGTCTGTGAGCATCTAAACAGTAACGAGCTGTTTGAAGAGTTTCAGTCAGGTTTTAGAGCTCATCATAGCACTGAAAAAGCACTGGTGAAGGTTACTAATGATATTCTCATGGCCTCAGATAATGGACTTGTGTCTGTTCTGGTTTTGTTAGATCTCAGTGCTGCTTTTGACACAGTCGATCATAATATTCTCTTAGAAAGGCTTGAACATGTTGCAGGGATCAAAGGCACAGCACTAGGCTGGCTTAAATCATATTTGTCTGATAGATTCCAGTTTGTTCATCTAAATGATAAATCTTCTTCACTCTCAAGGGTTACTTGTGGAGTTCCACAGGGTTCTGTGCTTGGACCAATTCTTTTCACCATATATATGCTCCCAATTGGTAGAATCATTAGACAGCATGGGATAAATTTCCACAGCTATGCAGATGATACACAACTATATTTATCCATAAATCCTGATGAACCCAGTCAGTTAGGTAGATTACAGGCATGTCTGGAAGACATAAAAACAATGATGACCCTAAACTTTTTGCTTTTAAATTCTGACAAAACAGAAGTTGCTGTCTTTGGACCAGAAGTTCTTAAACAGAAACTGTTTAGTCAATCACTTCATCTGGATGGCATTAAATTGGCCCCCAGTAATAACGTAAAGAATCTCGGCGTTATTTTTGACCAACACTTGACATTTAAATCCCATATTAAACCGGTTTTCTAGGATTTCCTTCTTTCACCTCCGGAATATTGCTAAAATTAGAAACATCCTGTCCAGGAGTGATGCTGAGAAACTAGTCCATGCATTTGTTACCTCAAGGCTGGACTACTGTAATTCTTTACTATCAGGAAGATAACAAAATGCCATTAAAAGCCTTCAGTTGATCTAAAATGCGGCAGCAAGAGTTCTGATGAATATTAAAAAGAGAGATTATATTTCTCCTGTTTTAGCTTCCCTTCATTGGCTCCCTGTTAAATCCAGAATAGAATTTAAGATCCTTCTTCTTACATACAAAGCCCTTAATAATCAAGCTCCATCATACATCAGAGATCTAATTGTTCCATATGTTCCTAACAGAGCACTTCGCTCTCAGACTGCAGGTTTACTGGTGGTTCCTAGGATTTCTAAAAGTAGAATGGGAACCAGCTCCCAGTTTTAGTCCGTGAGGCAGACACTCTGTTTACTTTTAAGGCCAGGCTTAAAACTTTCCTTTTTGATAAAGCTTATAGTTAGAGTGGCTAAGGTCATCCTGAGCTATCTCTGTAGTTATGCTGCTATAGACTTAGACTGCTGGAGGACAGACTTACCAATTTTCTTCACTTTGCTACTTCCTTTTCTCCTACGACTCTCCAGTTGTATTACAGTACATTCTGTTATTTCGACTGTTAACTTTGTTTTCTCTCAGTGTTTTTCTCTCTATAGAAGATACACCTGGTCTGGTATCCTGCTTGGCTGCAATGCCCTGTTGGACGTGGGGGGGGGGGGGGGCATCGACTGGGATGATCCTCCCAGTAACTGAACATCCACTGTGTCCTGTTATCAACTTTTTACTTTCTGTAACATAGAAAGTTCTCTTATATCAGATCTTCTGTTCCTTCTGTGTTTCTGCTCTGTCTTCTCAAACCCCCAGACGGTCGTGGCAGATGGCCGCTCCTACTGAGCCTGGTTCTGTTGGAGGTTTCTTCCTGTTAAAGGGGAGTTTTTCCTCTCCACCGTCGCTACATGCTTGCTCAGTATGAGGGATTGCTGAAGGATTGCTGTGGTTGGAAAGTCTGCATTAACGGGCCCAACCTCACGCCAATGACTGACCCAATCTGCTGGGATTCCTTAAACAGGAAACTTTTTAACTGATTGGAATGTTTGTATAAATGTATTGAAATGACTTCTTGTTAAGTGCCTTGAGATGACATCTGTTGTGAATTGGCGCTATATAAATAAACTGAATTGAATTGAATAGACAGATGGGGAATCCTAGGCAGAAAGAGGAAGTGATGACCCACTAAAGTTTCTACTCATTTTAGAGATAAACTTTAGGAGTTGACATTTTTAAGGTTTTAAGGTTGTTGATTACTGGACAAAATTCTGTGTTTAGGTGTATGGTCTTGAATATGGACTGGATGATTGTTTTAACTGATATTTAAAAAATATATTTTTATCAATGCCATATAAGTCCACTAAATGTAAAATTACATGAAATCTTTTTTGTCAAATATATCTACTGAATGAGTTATTCGTTTGGTATTCCATGTTGAAAAGTTAAGTGATCTTTTATTTTGAAGGATGATGGAATACACTCACCGGCCACTTTATTAGGTACACCTTAGTAATACCAGGTTGGACCCCCTTTTGCCTTCAAAACTGCCTTAATCCTTCGTGGAATAGATTCAACAAGGTACTGGCAGATTTGTCGGCTGCACATCCATGATACAAATCTCCCGTTCCACCACATCCCAAAGGTGCTCTATTGGATTGAGATCTGGTGACTGTGGAGGCCATTTGAGTACAGTGAACTCATTGTCATGTTCAAGAGACCAGTCTGAGATGATTTGAGCTTTATGACATGGCGCATTATCCTGCAGGAAGTAGCCATCAGAAGATGGGTACACTGTGGTCATAAAGGGATGGACATGGTCAGCAACAATACTCAGGTAGGCTGTGGCGTTGCAACGATGCTCAGTTGGTACTAAGGGGCCCAAAGTGTGCCAAGAAAATGTCCTCTACACCATCACACCACCACTACCAGCCTGAACCATTGAGACAAGGCAGGATGGATCCATGCTTTCATGTTGTTGATGCCAAATCCTACCATCCGAATGTCGCAGCACAATTTGAGATTCATCAGACCAGGCAACATTTTTCCAATCTTCTATTGTCCAATTTTGGTATGCCTGTGCGAATTGTAGCCTCAGTTTCCTGTTCTTAGCTGACAGGAGTGGCACCCAGTGTGGTCTACTGCTGCTGTAGCGCATCTGCCTCAAGGTCTGACATGTTGTGCATTCAGAGATGCTCTTCTGCATACCTTGGTTGTAACAAGTGATTATTTGAGTTACTGTTGCCTTTCTATCAGCTCGAACCAGTCTGGCCATTGTCCTCTGACATCTGGCATCAACAAGGTATTTTTGCCCACAGAACTGCCGCTCACTGGATATTTTCCCTTTTTCGAACCATTCTCTGTAAACACTAGAGATGGTTGTGCGTGAAAATCCCAGTAGATCAGCAGTTTCTGAAATACTCAGACCAGCCCGTCTGGCACAAACAACCATGCCACGTTCAAAGTCACTTAAATCACCTTTCTTTCCCATTCTGATGCTTGTTTTGAACTGCAGCAGATCGTCTATATGCCTACATGCATTGAGTTGCTGCCATGTGATTGACTGATTAGAAATTAACAATAACGAGCAGTTGGACAGGCGTGCCTAAAAAAGTGGCCAGTGAGTGTATTTTGATGCTCAAATACATGATATTCCCAATCTGCTATGAGGCTGAGATATATATTAGGGAATATATGAAGTTCCTTAGTTCTTTTCCAACTAATAGAGTAGTGTGAAATTGAGAATATAGGCTTGAAACCTTCCTTTGATTAAGATTTTCCTTACAGTGGTTCAGGTTATTCTGAGCTATTGCTATGGCAAATCTACTTCAGGCTTAGGATGTTGCAGGACATACTGACCACCTTTCCCCACTGCTACATTCTCTTATGGCCTGGCCTGCCTACCTGCATTTGTATAGCGCTTTTTCACTCAGAGGACCACAAAGCGCTTTACGTTACATTCAGTCATTCATCCATTCACAAACACATTCACACACTGGTGGTGGTGACATTGTAGCCACAGCTGACCTGGAACACACTAACAGAAGCGACCGCACACACAGGCACCACCAGGTTGGTTGAAATGTCTTGGCCAAGGACAAAACCACTGGTTTTGGGACGAACTCCTACAGCCTGAGCCATGGTCACCCCGACTCTCCAGCTAGACATTATCTGCTGTTATTTCTCCCATTAAGTTTATATTCACTCTCTTTTTGTCTGTTTATAAATGTTACACCTGGCCTAGTGTTTTGTCCACGATGCTCTCTCAAGAGTAGAGATTGCTTCATTGACTTAACCCCATCACCTGTTTCATTTGATGCAAAACGTTTTATCAATCGAAATTGATTTCTGTGTATTTTTTCTTCTTTTTTTGGGGAAAGAGCATCGAGACAACAGTTGCAAACCGGCACCATAAAAACACTAAATTGATAGGAGTTTGTATTTTTGGTCTCACACACACATTTAAAAAAATCTTTTAAAGCTTTGCTTGAAGTTTAAAGCTCTTAAGTGCCAATATCTTCCCCTAGCTGGGGTACACTGTTTTAATCTAACTTGCTGTTGCTGTTGCTGTAAAGCCACAGAATGACCTCCCGATCCCTGAATAGTGGGCCATTTAAAGAGTTTTTCTACAGTCACCATTGCTCAAGCTCCCTCAGTGATAATCCTCCTTATGGTCAACAGGGCCAGTTGCTGATCCAAGATCTCCTTTGGTAACTGGTTGTTCATGTATCCATCCAGCTCTCTACTATAAAATTCGACCTACTCTTTTTTCTTAGAAATGTGTCAATACTGCAGTTCCTAGCCAGTGGTTGAATAGCTTCTTCCATCCCAGATTGTTAAAATAATGAAAAGTAATTTTACAATTAGGTTAATTGTTTTCACTTAGACAAAGGTCACTGTGTTCCATCTGAATTAATGGCGATGATGTTTCTGATCTTTCTGTTGCAAGATAGAATTGCATGTGGAAGATGGAATGATAGATGTTTATAGTTTTTATTCAAAGGAATATTTAAAAGGCTTATTCCTTCCATTAATCTCAATAAGAAAATGGGAGTTTTCTTGTTATAAGGGCATCTACCTGCATGTGCATGTGTGCATGTATGCATATATGCTTATTCAAAGATATATATGTGTAAACATGTATTAGTTTGCAGATTGGTATAGTTATGTATGGAATTTTACTGGCCAATAATATTATCTTCAAGTTCAATTAGTTTTATTGTATTGCCTAAATGTTGTAATGCAAAAACAGAAAAGAACTGCTCCATATGGTGATTATTTTTTCATTACATAGGAGATTATGTGGTAAAAAGAATAATAATTTGAATTGTGTGAGCATAATTCTAGGCTTATCTTTTAAAGCACTCACAAGCAGAACTAGTGAAAGCCAGTGAACCATAACAACTAATATTTTTCAGTGCACATTATCAGAGTAATGCATAAATTAGCCATTGAAATATAAAACAATATGTAATTTGAATTTTTTCAACTGATGTGCCAAACTATCTCTTAAAGCCACAAACACTTTGAGTGGTGCTTGTGGATGCAGTCACATGGGTTGTAACAGATGTTTTTATTTACTCTAAGAAGCCTTCAAAACAGAAATCCAGGACAAATGACTATGCATGAGCTGAATATCAGGCTGTCTGACAGGAAAATAAACTTTTCTTCTTTCAGCAAAGGACCAAAACTAACACAGTGGGACCAGGGTATCTGCAGAGGGTAGGGACCACATCCAGTCATGAATCGATGAAATCTGTAATTACTGGAAACCCATCTAAAAAGACTTAGAGCTCCCTGTTTTAATAGTTCAAACACCAAATATACCTTAATTTGCATTAATGCAATTTTATTACTTCTGCAGTAGCTAATCTTTACAGTTTTCCTAATCTTCACTCTTGGGGTTACAGCCAATCGGCGCAGAGGGAAAAAAATGGCGCTTCTAGATTGCCTGATTTGCAAACGGGCTCCACTGCTTGTCCAAATACTGTCAAGAGACACAAATGTGATTGCATTTAAGTATTTTAAATGAAAGCCACGTTTTATATAGGTTGTGAGTTACAATTTTGAATTTCAAACATGGAAAATAAATGTTAATACTTTCGTTACAAGCCTCTTATATATTTTTTCTTGTTCAGGTTTTAAAGCATCCCTATTTAGCAGACTGATTTAGAAACTTAGGGAAGTTCATTTGATTCAGTACCAATGAATTTCATAATTTTTCCCCATATAAAATATTGCAGTATAAATGTTAATGTGCTGGAGACATGTTTTGGTTTATCTGGTTGAACATTCAACACTGTACAGCCAGTGCACCGATAACAAGAACTCTTCAGAGCAAAACTAAAGTTCAGTTTCTCATAAGCATAAAAGGTAAGCTATTCAACATAAATTGTAATTTCCAAACAGAATTACTGCACTCTCATTCTGAGCTCTCACCTGCAAGCACAACTTTCGAAGTTAATTCATAGTATCTCTCATAAGGCAAAGATGATTCAGCATTGACCAAATGCCTTGAAGACAGATGAGAAATGTTGAGTTATTATTCAAATTCAAATTCAAAAATACTTTATTGAGGTATTTATACTCCTCAACCACCTCCACTTCTTCTCCCATGATGGAAACAGTGTTTGACTTATCCCTGTTTCTTCTGAAATCTACAATCATCTCCTTTGTTTTGTTCACATTCAAGGTGAGACGATTGTTTCCACACCATGTCACAAAGCGGTCCACCAGCTCTCTGTATTCAGCTTCTTGTCCATCTCTGATACACCCGACAATTGCAGAGTCATCTGAGTATTTCTGCAGATGACAGGTCTCTGATTTGTACTGGAAGTCTGAGGTGTACAGAGTGAAAAGAAATGGTGAGAGTACGGTCCCCTGTGGCGCTCCTGTGCTGCTGATCACCTGGTTTGACACACAATTCTTCAGTCTCACAAATTGTGTTCTGTTGGTCAGGTAGTCATTGATCCAGGCAATTGTTGAGGGCTCCACCTGTGTCTTCAGGAGTTTCTGACAAAGCAAATTAGGCTGAATTGTCTTAAATGCACTGGAGAAATCAAAGAACATGATCCTCACAGTGCTGCTTGCTTTGTTCAGATGACAGTGGGTTGGTTGAAGCAGGTGTATGATGGCATCTTTAAGTCCAACTCCACAGCGACAAGCAAACTGCAGTGGGTCCTGATACGTTCTTGTTTGCTTACTCAGGGGGGCCAACAGGAGTCTCTCCAGGACCTTCATGATGTGGGATGTCAGGGCAACAGGTTTATAGTCATTGATGACTGATGGGTGAGTTCTTATTGGTACTGGAACAAGGCAGGGTGTCTTCCACAACCTTCTCCTGAGTTAGGCTAAGGTTGAAGAGGTGCTGCAGAATCCCACAGAGCTGCTCAGCACAGGCCTTTAGGACTCTGGGACTGACACCATCTGGACCTGCAGCCTTGTTCCGGTTGAGTTTCTCCAGCTGCCTCTTCACCTGACTTTTGGAGACAGACAAGTGGGAGGGGGAGGCAAAGGGGGTAGCATTTCCTGACTTGGTTGAAGTCAAACTTGTGGAAGCAGAAGACTCCATGGCTGAGGTGAAGGATAAAACATCCGAGGTGTAACAGGAAAGTTGTTGATCAGAGGAGAGTGGGATGTCTGTTTGGCTGGGAACAGGAGAGGAGGATGCTGAGCTAGGTCCTAAACTGAACCTGTTGAAGAATGTGTTCAGTTCATTGGCTCTGTCCAGACTTCCAATCCAATCCTTCCTGTCCTTAAAGCCTGTGATCTTTCTCATTCCTGACCAGACATCTCGGATATTGTCCCTCTGTAGTTTGTTCTCTAGCTTCTTCCTGTATGCCTCTTTGCTGTCTCCGATCTTGACCTTAAGTTGCTTCTGTATACTCCTCAGTAAGTCCCTGTCTCCCTCCCTGAAGGCTCTTTTTTTTCTTGTTTAGCAGTTCCTTCAAGTCACTGGTGATCCAGGGTTTGTTATTATGGAAGCATCTCACTGTTCTGGTGGGGATGATGTTGTCCACACAGAAGTTTATATAGTCAGTCACACACTCAGTCATGACATTGATGTCCTTTCCATGTGCTTGGCAAAGAGTCATCCAGTCTGTGGTTGCAAAACAACCCTGCAGGGCTTCTTCAGCTTCCTGTGAACATTTTCTCACAGTTCTTTTTGACACAGCTTGCCTCTGAACAAGTGGTTTATATTCTGAACAGAGAAAAACAAGATTGTGATCTGTTTGTCCCAGAGGAGGTCTTGGTTTGGACATGTATGCATCCTTTATATTTGCATAAAACAAATCCAAGGTCTTGTTTTCTCTTGTGGAGCAGCTGACAAACTGTTGAAATGTTGGAAGTGTAGTAGAGAGCGAGGCATGATTAAAATCACCAGATATTGCCACAAATGCATTGGGGTGCTGTGTCTGTAGTTTAGCAACAATGGAACTGATGACATCAATTGCATTGTCGGCAACGGCTGAAGGTGGAATGTAAACAACTGCCAAAATTACACTGGTGAACTCTCTTGGTAAATAATATGGATGAAAAATCACTGCCAAGAGTTCGACATCTGGGCTGCAGAGACGACACTTCACAGTAACATGTCCTGGAAGACACCATCTGTTGTTGACAAGCACTGCTACTCCACCTCCTTTCCTTTTCCTGCTCGTTTTCAGATCTCTGTCTGCTCGTACAGTCAGGAAGCCTGGCAGAGAGACGTTGGAGTCGGGGATATGATCCAGCAGCCACGTCTCGTAATATGTAATAGTATTTGTACAAAAAAGTCATTGATTCAGGAGCAGTAAAATAATAAAACTACACCAAATATGGATGAAAAGTCCTGAACATTGATGGTGTTTGCACACTGAAATGTGAGATTGTGGAGCTCTCCTAGTAAAGATACTGTTTTGGTTATTGAGAAGAGTTCAAGCACAACTCCCTTTGATCACTGCCCACATTTTAGATATGATGAATCTATCCTTAGATACGTACGTACCACAGGATTTTAAGTAGTAACAATTTCACTCAAAAGAACCTTCTCTTGACCAAGATGACTTAATAAATTATAGACCTATATCTAATCTTCCTTTCTTATTGAAAATCCTTGAGAAAACAGTTTCTAGTAATGACTTCTTTGAAGAAATTAGGTTTTAAATCAGGTTTTAAAGCTCATCACATCTGGTCACAACCGATCATCGGGTCGTAGTGTGAGAATAACATTATTTATACAGCTACTTTTTTTTGTTTGGGACATCATTACAAAAATCCAATATAATAAATATAGTGTTCAGCAGGTTTTAGAGATTGTTACCTGGAGTGGTTAAATTTCGATGAATATTGGCCACCTGGATAAAAAATTTTTTTATCAGTTTCATACTTTGTCAAACATTTGTATTACCAAGTTAATTCTGTACTTCATCTAGAATAGTGCCTTACAAAATGGCATCGTGTTAAATTATATCTTTCACTTCCCCTTGGATTTAATCTTTTTTTTTGGGGGGGGGGGGGGGAATTTGGGTTGGATACTGTGCAGCTGGAATGATTTTTGCTTTTATCATTTTACTTTAGGAAAGTTGTCATGATGCATAGCCATAGCACCGAGGAGGGTTGTTTTCAACAGGGGACTGCTGACATCTCTAAAGCTTTAACAATACCTGAACTACAACCCCAATCCGAGACAAAAGGCAGGAATTCAGATTATCAGAAAGGGAGTATCATGTCTTTCACTGTACTCGGGACTTGATTTGACTCTACTGGGTCGTTTGCAGCTGGTCCAGAATGCAGCGGCGCGCTTGCTATCCGCTTCGAAATGGACCGATCACATCACCCATGTATTAAAAACACTGCATTGGCTTCCCGTGTCCTTTAGGATTTTATTAAAAGCGCTGCTTTCTGTTTTTAAATGCCCAAATACCCTGTCCCCCTCCTACTTGTCAGTGCTTCTTACACCCTATAAACCGGCCAGAACTATGAGGTCGAGCTCCCATTTGCTCCTAGTCGTGCCAAGCACCAAATACAGGTCGCGTCGTGATATAGCTTTTCGATGGCTGCCCCCAAACTCTGGAACAGTCTTCCCTTTAACATCAGGTCCGCCAACTGCCTAGCCTCATTTATAACATTATTTAAAACATATCTTTATGAGCAGGCTTTTCAACCACAGGTAGCCTCTGGTCATTTTACTTTGATTTTTACTATCTAAACGTATGTCTTTTCAGTTTGTATTTTCTTTTATATGTCTTATTTTGTGATATTCTGTGAAGCACTTTGGGCAGTAGTCACCACTGTTGCAAAGTGCCACATATTTGGCCTAAGTGCTCCATTTTGTTTGATTTTTTTTAAGTTTTTTTTTTTCTTTGTTTTTTTTTTTTACAATTGTGCTAAAATCGTGATCATGATTCAACTTTTAAAAAATTGTGAAACGACACTCTTTTTGAAAATCGCCCGACTCTATGGAAAGAACATCAGTAACATGATTGATAACATGAAGTGTGTAACTGACCTTCTATACTATTGATATAGACAACACCAGTTCCACCAGAACAGTGAGTTGCTTTCTAAATATCAAAGCCTGGATTACAAGTGAAGTTAATAAACTGCTTAACAAGAAAAAAAGGGACAGGGAATTACTGAAGTGTTTCCAAAAGCAACTCAAAGTCAAGATTAGAGCCAGCAAGAAATTGTACAGTTGGAGAGCAAGCTTCAGCAGAACAATATAGGAGATGTGTGGTCAAGGATGAGGAAGATCACAGGGCTCAAGCATGAGGAGGATCGGATAGAGGGAAATCTGAACAGAGTGTAAGAACTGAAGACATTCATCAACTGGTTCAAGTCAAAGCTTCAGATCTTTTCTTTACCACTTTTGTATTGTATTGTTGTTTTGAATCTACAGAGAACCTGTCCAATGCCCCTGTCTCAAACTAGTTCAAGTAATTAACTCAAATGTCCCACAACTGCTCAAGTTACACTTTCAAGCAGCATTATTATAAATTCTGTAAAGGTGTGTGATTTAGCCACAGTTCAGAGTTGTCCTCTATCAACAACCCTGCAGAGGATGGACGGGTATTGATAAGGGATGGATGGATGTATGGATGGATAATGACAGAGATATTTAAAAAGGTAAGTGACTATTAGCACTTCATCATCTCTAGAAATTGTCTTTGTTAGAGAATCTCTGGCATTGTGATGCTGCTTTGTCTTATGCTGATGAGTGGCCTAGTGAAGCAGAGGTGGTTTTGTCACACAAACAAGGATTTTTAAATAGATGAAAAAGAGGCAGATGGTTTCTATTTTAAAAATGTCTCCACTATTAGAGGAGGAAAAAAGGATGTTTAGATTGATTGGACATGGTCAATTAACAGAACACTTTTGTTTCTCTACCATGGCTTTTCTAGATGACTTAGTTAGACCAAACTACTAGCATGCAGTACTTTACAATATTTATGTTGTGCATGTAACCTTTACGACGCGGTTGTATGCTGTACGTACAGTCACTTCGGGGCTCATTATTTCATAATAAGGTGGGGACTGTTTAAAACAAAGTGCTCCATTGGGCGGTAAAGATATTACAAAAATGACACCATTTACCTAAAACAAGAAAAATGCTTCCCATTAAAGTCGGGCTGTACTGTTCAACATGCTGCTACCAAAGTATGAATTGTTCCAGGGATTTTTTGATTCAATATGACAGATCCAAAAGATATATGACTAAAGTGAAAAGACTCCAGAATTAATAATCATAGATAGATAGTAACTAGACCAAAAGCTCCAGAATGAGATTGACTAATCTTACCTACCTCAGTTTTTCCATGGCCATGCATTAACAGCGTTAAAAGTTAAACAGCTTCCATATGGTTATCTGTTTTTGTATGAACGCAACATTATACAGCGTCTGTAAATAAGATTCATTGCACTTAGACTTGTTTTTACTGTTGAATGGAGGGTTATGTCTGAAAAGAGTCTGTCCCAGGATTAAATCATCCATCCATCCATTAATTATCTGGTGCCTATCTCCGGCAGTACGGAGCGAGAGGCGGGGTACACCCTGGACAGTTCGCCACTCCATCACAATGATTAGATCATTTGGGAAAAATTATATATTTTTTATTCATTGTTATTTATTCATGACACCCCCTTTTGCTGAGCTTGGAGTTCATTGCTGCACAAAGTAATCGTAAACAATAGAGGTAATTAGCAGCATCTTCACTGGTCATAAATGATGAATATTGTGCCTTGCTGAGATATTCATAACACTTCAACTTTTTCTCAAATTGTTATGGTATCACTACAAGATTGATTGTATTTTGTTAAGATTTTATGTGAACGGCCAACACAAAGTAGCTTACTGCAAAGTAGAAAGAAAATGACCCATGGTTTTCAAAATGTTTTATATCTAACCCATTTTTAGTTTAATAAATAGAGTCCACCTGCATATAAATTGGAGACACTCCTAAATGAAGCAAATCTCCAGGACAGACAGACACAGGTAGTAAATAATTTATGTGTAAATTCAGATATTGTTTATCTGTAAATTTCATACACCTCTTAGATGGAATACAGAGTTATTTATAAATGAGTCCAGAAGGGTTACAGGAAAACATGAGGCTGAAATTTATACTATATGAATGTGTTTATTTACATAGCAACTGCAATCACTGAGGTACTCAGAGGCTCAGTAGCGAGTTCTGAAGCTACAGTGCCTATAAAAAGTATTCACCCCCTTGGATGTTTTATCCTTTTACTGCTTTTACAAATCAGTTATAATCAACAAAATTGACCAAAGAGAAATACAAAAACTCCTTCAATGTCGAAGTGAAAACAGGTTTCAACAAAATAATGACAATTAAATTCCAATTTTTTACATAAAAAGAAATGATTGCATAAATGTTCACCCCCTTCAAGTCAGTTTTCAGGAAATGCACATTTGGTTGCTATCACAGCACATATCTGTGTGGATGGGTCTTTATCAGGCTTTCATATCTGGACGCTGGATTTTCCACCATTCTTCCTTGCCAAACTGTTTAAGCTCTGTCCGGTTACATGGGGATCGCTCTGAACAACCCTTTTCAAGTCCAGTTGCAAATTCTCAAGGGGATTGAGAGCTGGGCTTTAACTGGTCCCCTCCAGATCTTCCATCTTGTAATCTTTAAAGAGCATATTGCAGGTTAAATATTTTCTGAAATAGGTGTAAAATTTTGTCCAAAAATTACTATTTGAAATGTTTATTGAGGGTATTTTAAATTTCAAAATGGATAATGGCACAAATTTTAATTAAAAAGTTTCATATGCTTTGCGTTGCCTCAGCTCAGTAGGTAGTTATCAGGTCCAGCGGTCATGTTATTGAGAGTCAGGGTTTACTAGTTTTGGATTATATTCATTTTTATTAAGAATGGTAAATTTTTGTGTTTGCTTTACAAACACCAGCCTGTCAGGACATCGAGTCCACAGGTTTCCTAAAAAAAAGACGCTATTTTATGTTTCTGGGTGCGTTTCGTGCAGCTGAAACTGCACTTAACGCAGACATATCATGCTTTTAAATATTTCCTTTTTACATTTAAACTATGCAGTTGTGGTCCTTACATTGGGGAACTTCAATGATTGGGTCTGAATTCCTCATTATTGGAGCTCCACAGGCCCCTCTTATAGCCCTTTTATTCCCCTGTTCTGAGGTGTGTCTGGTAGCAACTCGTTTTGGTGCTGTCACGTTTTTATTAATACTTAATGAGAAAATGTCAACAATGGAATAATGAATAATAATTGCTAACAAAGATTTTGACCTCGTTAGTAAGCGAGCTAACACCAGCTGAGCTAACACCAGTGCCAAGCTAACGTCACATAAAGCATTTGAATCCAGGCCTTTTTTTAAGACAAAAATGCCCAAACGTAAGTATGTCACACTGAATACACGCATATCCTTTATATCATGAGCAAGAACACCGATCGCTTAGCGTTAACATGTGAAGAAAGGTGCACCAGCTAACATCAATGCTAACAAAACAATGACCAGGAGGTCTTACAATCACACTCATTTTAGCATTACAGCTTACTGAAGTTCTGTGTCCATCGTTTCCATAGATCGTAGGAAAAGACCTTTATGTTTATCCACTGGAACTTTCGGCATCCTTGAGCTTGGACTCTAGGCCTGGACTACAAACTCGCAACAAATAAGAAAAATGGTGGATTCACGGAAGAATTCGCTTACCTTATTTGGCTGTGCCGCTGCAAAGATTGTGACGTAATAGCCCAAGAAACATAATAGACGGAAGAAAAATCTGAACAGACTGCCAAACTGGACCAAAATAGAAACTAAATATATCTTTTCAGCACCTGAAGAGACCAATTTCAACTTTTCTCCACTCCTAGTGTCTCCAAATACACAGCAAAAGGCATTTAAAGGTTAAGAAAGTTGACTTTGCATGATATGTCCCCTTTTACTTCTGCTTTGGCTATGAAAAACAATGACCGGAGGATTAAAATCGCAGCAATGTGATGGAGTTTTACATGGGATACTGAAGCAAAGATCACATGTGATTCACACCAGCCACAGCAGTGCCTTCGGTGCTTACAGCTTCATGGGGATTGCTGCCATCAGCTGTTTCTGGACCTGCTGCAGGCAGGAGACACGATCACGGATTGATCAGAGGTTCAGCTCTTTGCTGACGGGATCTGTGCATTGTAAGTCTTGTTGTCTAATATCTGCTAATAACCAACTTTGTTGAAAGAATGAGATCAAAGATTAGAATTAACGCATGTGGGTTATTTAAAAAAAAGTAAAGCTAGTTTGCTGCACCCAGGCTAATAACGTGAGCTTCGTTTAGCAATGTTTTGTTTTTCCATTTATTCTCCCCCTGGTCTCTCTCTGCTCTCTGTGGCGCACAGCAGGCTCATAGATGTATGGTTGTGGTTCATCATATGTGTAGTTGTAAACATTTAACGTCTTTTTCTGTCAGTTTTCTATTGATGGAGCTGATAGGACTCCCTTCTGCTATGTCACTTCCGGTCTGGCGGAGATTAAATCTTCTCACAAAACTCCAAAAGCTAAAATAATTAATGTATGAGTACATATTTATTTAGAAACTGTTACTATTATATTTCTCTAAACATTGGTTTAAGGGGGGCTCTAACCTGCAACCTGCACTTTAAACAATTTCTGGATAATAAATATAATTTGAAGCCGTAATTCTCTTGCAGATGGAAACAAATTGCCCTCCAGGATTTCTCTATGTTTTGCTGCAGAGCAGCATCCCCACAGCATGATGCTGCCACCACCATGCTTCACAGTAGGGATGGTGTATTTGTGGTGATGTTTGGTGTCCGCCAAGCATATCATTTTGTCTGATAGCCAGAAGCTCGATTTTGGTCTCATCATACCAAATAAGTTTTTTCCACTTCACCATGGAGTCTCCCACATGCCTTTTGGCAAACTCTCTGAGTCTCTTGATCTCAGTTTTGTTAAACAGTGGTTTTCTCATTGCTATTCTCTCATAAAGCTTTGACTGGTGAAGAACCCAAGCAACAGTTGTTGTCTGCAGAGTCTCTCCCATCTTAGCTGCTGAAGCTTGTAACTTCTTTAGTGTTTTCGTAGGTGTCCTAGTGACCTCTCTCACTAGTCTCCTTCTTCCACTCAGTTTGTGAGAATGGCCTGATCTAGGCAAATTTACACATGGGCCATATTCCTTCGATTTCTTGATGACGGATTTAACTGAACTCCAGCAGATCTTCAGTGTCTTACAGTTTTATTTTCCATCCCATGATTTATACTTTTCAAGAACCTTTTCTCTGATTTGCTTTGAGTGTTTTTTAGTTTTTATGCTGTAATACTAGCCAAGAATACTGATGAACCAGTGAATGGACCTTCCAGATACAGGTGTCTTTATACTACAATCAGCGGAGACACATTCACTATATTCAGGTAATCTCCATTCCCTTAATTGTGAGACTACTAGCACCAATTGGCTGGACCACTGCTGAATTAGGTCAGTAACTTTAAAGGGCTGAATATTTATGCAGGCACTTATTTCATCTTAAAGGGGGGGTATTATGCTTCTTCCAGGCACATGTTACCCTTCTATAGCACACTCCAATAAAATTGTCACCTTAAGCCTTTTAAAAGACCGTCATATATCCAAATCCACCTTAAAGAAATTTACTTCCGTATTTGACGCCTTGATTGTCGCCTGTGCCTCTCTAAGACCCTCCTACTCTTTCTGACACTCCCCTTTCAGTTCGTCACATACCATGCATCATCGCAGCATGCACGGAGTCGGGAATAAAATCCCACAAAAGACGCGCAGCTGCAGCTGGTGTGTTATAATTACTGCACCTGGGATTCAGCCGGAGTTGTGTGAGGTGGGGAGGGGCAGGGGAGCTCTGCAGGGGCGAGGCTCTCGGGTGAGTACGTAAGGTTGGAGGAGGAGATGGGTGGAAAAGGCGGGGATAGGTGGGAGGCGTTTCAGCAACCCCGAGAACTACCAGCAGAGACCGGCACAGACTCAAAGATTACTCTAACATGAGTGAATGGGTCAGAGCAACACTTCAGGCATGTTTTAATGAGGGAAAGACAGGTTCTCAGGATATCAAGCTTCAGAAAGTCCATTTTGCATAATACCCCCCCTTAAAATACAAAGTACTTGTGTTTATTTTGTGGAAATCAGTTTTTACTTTGACAGTAAAGGTGTTTTTATACATTTTTCTTTTAAATAGGCTAAATTTTATTGATCATGATTGATTTGTAAAAACAATAAAAGGGTAAAACATTGAAGGAGGTTTTCATTTCTTTGGCACCTGAGTGTTGCAAATCTACTGGTAACCTTTAGCTCTCTGTGCTCCTCGAATAACTGAGTTTTTTTGAGATATAACTTTTTTGTGAACTTACCTTGTTGACCTTATCTTTGTTCCTTCAAAGGTCTTCTCGCATTACCTCCTCATGATCAGTCATCAGCTTTTCTGTAAACACCGGTCTCCAGTTCCATGACTGACAGCTGTAAAGCTTCTCGTTCCTTCTTGGCCAGGTTTCTGCTCCAAGCTCTGCCTGCCCACCCTGCGTGCTCAGTTCCCGTTCTCTGGATCCACCTCCTCCGTGTTCCCCTGAAAACCTCTGGAGGATCTCGCAGACATCCTGGACTCTTAGCTCTCTCTCCCTGGCATCCTCTCCGTCACCTGCAAAGTAAGATTCACCTGAGTACTATCACACTATCTGGATTGATCAAACAACTTAACTTACCTGTGCACTTCCTGCAGTTCTGCAATCCTCCATTTCCCCATGCAGTGTTTCCTGTTTCCTGTGATAATCTTCTACATAAATCTTATTTTCATTTTACAACTTGTCTCCCAGTGGTTGTTTTGCATATGGGTCAGAAAGCTTGATAATAACATGACACTTTTATTTTAATGTGAATGTGAATCTGACCATTACTGAACAGTACTCGATACATAAGCTTTATTTAGAGTTACCAAAACATAATATGGACAGAGGGGGGAGATGGAGTACTCAGGTAAAAATCATACACATACTCAGCACAAAGATCAATCTCCAAACAGAAAGGTTTTTTTTTTTTTTTGGCTCCACAATGGCCCCGAAAACTTAAGTGCATCAATTGTGTTATCTGTCTGACAGATACAAAAATGTTCAGTTTTTATTTTCCAACTGACTTTAAATAACTTTTGATCATCATCTATTATCATGGTGGTATTGTAAAGTTGTAGGCTCTCACAGCTGCTGATCCTCTTGGACTTGGATCCTCAGGGAAACTTGTTAAACACAACAAATGTTCTAGCTTTAAAAAGTGATGAAGTTGACCTTGCACAGAATATGATTCTGTGTAGAGAGCTAACATCTAAATCAGTGATATAAGATCCATTTTCTTCTTGTTAGGCTAGGCTTTTACTAATCAGAACAAGAGAGTGATTTCCAGTGATTTGCTTTGGCTTTTACGGGCTGATTAAATGAAGCAGTTCGCCAACATGCAGCAAGCTTGCTGAATACAAATGTCCCTCATCCTTATAGGTGCCGTGCTGCTAAAGGGCTGACACAATGGAGCTCCTTCTGATTTAGTTTTAGTTCAGTCAGATAATAACTTGACCGTGCAGATGTGTACACACATGGCTGGATATGAACTGGCACTTTCTGTCACACATAAAAGGATTTACGGTGTCTTGGGCTTTTTGCTCCCTATGCTATATCTACAGTCTTGGCAAACAAATAAATAGGCTGCATTCAGTCAAGATAAGCTCATCAGCTGTATGCGTGTGTGTGTGCGTGTGTGTTTGTGCGGCGCTTTAGGGGGCTGTGGGCAATTTGCTCCCAAGAAGCTGAATTCTGGACTCACTTATTAGCGTGCATGGATCCTGACAATCCTGCTGGGTCAAACTGCACAATGCTGAACTCTATTTGACCCACACCTCCAGTAATGCAAAGCTTTGCAGAACCTCCCACAGTTTCATACAACCCTTACTATCTTTTTCAATATCAGGCTCAAAGACACATTGAGACTTTCTAGACTTCTAAACACGTGTGTTTCATGCAGGAATGCTGATACACTCTCCTCAAACTCCTTTCCAATGTAGATTTTGACACGTTTAATTTCTCATCCCAAAGCAAAAAGAGCTCCAAAATCTTTCACACCCTGTTTGAATCTTTCACATTTTCCCATGGGGTAGCCAACATCAAGTAACATATATTGTAGCTGGGAAGTAGAAGAAAGAACTCTGTAAAGTCCAGGGTGAATTTTTGCTTAGGCTCCTTATTGCCCTTAAATTAAGTCCAGTGCAGTCAGTTCAGCCAACCCAAAGCCATCCAGTTGGTAAAGAGATTTAATTTCTTAGAGAAAGTTGGTGAATAAAAGGCAAGGCAAAAAAATTTTTTGTATAGCACACTTTCAGCGCCAATACAATTCAAGTTGCTTTGGGTGATTAGGGGAAAATAAAAGCAGCAATGAAAACAATCATAAAAACAGCAGTTCACAGCATCAGAAATATAAAGAACATTAAAACATACTACCGTTATGACATTCCAGCTATTATTAATCAAAGGCAACTCTCTACCGATGGTTTTTTTGCCTTGATTTAAAGAAATTCAGCTTTGCAGTTGTCTGGAAGTTTGTTCCAGCTAAGGTGAGCATAGAAACTGAAAGCTGCTTCTCCATGTCTGGTTCTGATTCTGGGGATGCTGAGTAGGTTAGAATTAGAGGATATATTTCTTAGTTTCGGTCGATACGATATAATTCCGATATCGATATATACTATATAAAAGTCTCAGAAAAACTGCCAAGAATGGCTACAACAGATGGTTAATTATATACTTATTAAATGGCATTTAACAAATATACCAAGCATAAATTGCACACATTAAAAATAATATAAAAAGTAGTGTCTTTGGATATAAACGTCCTATTTTGTGTGAAGCATATTGTATTTGTTACAGAAAAGATTTTAGTAATAAATCCTCATACCATACACAAAATAACGTAAAACTCAGGTGTGTTTTAACTGTATAACTTATCAATAGCAGAGGTTGGTCGGTGCCCGAAGCATTGTAGTCTTGTCCATGCGTTCATCTCGGCTCAACTCGTTAGGAGCACTCATTTTGTTGATAAAACTTGCCTCATTGAGATTAGCCTAGTTTATCTGTCCACCACGTCCTAAGCACAGCCAACTGCTGCTGCTGGACTCCTGTCTGTGGTGTACGTCATCACTCACGTAGCCAATGTGTCGCAGCTCTTTCTGTTCGGCTTGAATCGGCTGCGCTCGTTAACGCCGTGAAACGTCAGTCAGTGAAACGCTGTAATTATTTACTGTAATGTATATTCATTCCCTCCTCTCTGACCCCTTTCCTGTCAAGTAACTGTCATATAAAGGCCACTGGAGCCCAAAAAAATCCTTTAAAAAAAACCAATTACTCTACTGTATATCGAATTACCGGAAATGTGTTTAAAACTCATATCACCGTTATTGAATAAAAGTATATCGCGGTATATATTGATATTGAATTATTGTCCAGCCCTAGGACCTGAGAGGTGTGGGGGTTTGATATAATGACAGCAGATCTTGAACCCACTTTGGTGCTAAGCCATTATATGATCTGAAATCTATTCTCTGAGCTACAGGGAGCCAGTGTAAGGACTTTAGAACAGGGGTGCTCTACTTTCCTGGTTCTAGTGAGGACACGAGCAGCAGTGTTCTATATCAACTACAGCTGTCTGATTACATTTTTAGGCAGACCTGTGAGGACGCTGTTGCAGTAATCAATGACACTAAAGACAAACGCATGGATGAGTTTTTTGAGGTCCTTTTGCGATACACTTTTTGGCTGACCTTGTTATTGCCTTTATGTGACCCTGGAGGTTCAGGTTTGAGTCCATTAATACACCTAGGTTTTGGGGCTGATCAGTAGTTTCTAGCTGTACTAGCTGAATCTGTGAGCTGACTCGTTCATCTTTAGGGTCAACAAATAATACTTCAGTTATCTTTCTATACACCTCAAGAAAGTTATGGCACATCCATCCATTGATTTGCCCAATGCATTTGCTTAGCGTTTGGATGGGTTCAAATTCAGCCGGTGACACTGTAATGTAGAGCTGAGTATCATCTGCATAGTTATGGTAGCTAATTTTATTGCTTGTTATAATGTGGCCTATTATCTGCCCTGTTGGACGGGGGGCATCGACTGGGATGGTGCTCCCTGGGATGGTGCTCCCAGTGGCTGAACATCCACCGTGTCATGTTATCAACTTTTTACTTTCTGTAACATAGAGAGTACTCTTATATCAGATCTTCTGTTCCTTCTGTGTCTCTGCTCTGTCTTCTCAAACCCCCAGACGGTCGTGGCAGATGGCCGCTCCTACTGAGCCTGGTTCTGTTGGAGGTTTCTTCCTGTTAAAGGGGAGTTTTTCCTCTCCACCGTCACTACATGCTTGCTCAGTACGAGGGATTGCTGAAGGATTGCTGTGGTTGGAAAGTCTGCCCAACCTCACGCCAATGACTGACGCAATCTGCTGGGATTCCTTAAATAGGAAACTTTTTAACTGATTGGAATGTTTGTATAAATGTATTGAAATGACTTCTTGTTAAATGCCTTGACATGACATCTGTTGTGAATTGGCGCTATATAAATAAACTGAATTGAATTGAAAAAATTATCTGAAAATTGAAAGTTTATGGCATAATAGCAAACCTACTAATACATGGCTATCAACCCAAACCGATCAGACTTGGCAATAAAAGCATTAATCAGCAAAGCAGCAGAGAGGGCTTTGATAATCTTATAGAAGGGACTCAGGAAGCACACACGTGAAAGAAGATGTCTTGTCAGATGACAATAAAATAGAACTTTTTGGCCCACGTGTAAACGCTATTTATGGCAGAAACCTTCACTGCACATCAGCTTGAGCACACCATCCTCAGGGTGAAGCTTGGCTGTTTAAGCATCAGGCTGCAGGGACATGGAGCAGGCTGAATGTACTCCTGGACCAGTGCTTCAGTAGTTATTTATTTTGTGTATCGGCTTTGTCTTCTAAAACTTCAAAACCTCAAACCGCAGATGATTGCTCACACTGGGCCAGGATCTGCTGGATTTCTCTTTTCCTCTGTCACCACTTACATGCTCAGTTTAAGCAGGTGCTGAAAAATTTCTAATCTCATACAGCTGTGATTGCTGCAAATCAGCTGGGTTTCCATTAGGGGTGGGCAATATAAACAAGAATGAAAAAAATGTTATCACTTTTTTTGTCTGATATTTATGATGATAACAACAATACACATTCTTTACAGTCTTTTTTAAGATAACTGTATGGATGTGACTGCAGATTACTGCTGTCAAAGCCCCAAAAATATATACTGTATACCCCTTAAACATTCCCATTTTGAAATGGGCTTCCTCAGGACACCAGTGACAAAGTGTGATTCCTATTTCTTAATAGCAACTTCATTTAATCAACCAACAATGGAGGAAATAGTAAAAAAAAAAAACATAATTGAATAGAATTTATTATTGTCATGATAAATCAAAATTGTTTTCTTGATGAAAAAATTTTCACGCTAACAATAAGGGTACTTTCACACCAGTTAGTCCGCTGGACTCGGTACGATTGGGGACCAATCTTGCAACATTGTTGTAAACTTTGAGCTGGTGCGGTTATATTTACATCGTTCATCGACCTATTCTCGATGAAGCACTGGACTTCCTCCCAACTCCACGTTTGACCACGATTCATTGTTGGCGCGAATGCTAGCAAGTTACAACACAGAAACGGTGCCTCCCATAGTGCAAAGCGCAGCGCGCAGGGATGCCTACATAAAACCAAAAGGACTTTTATCAGGAAGTTGGACTGAACAGAGGCTGGTTCGTATTCACACCTAAAGTGAACCACACCAGAGTCCGTATGGAAGTGGACCGAGACCACCTCAAAATGTGGGTCTCAGTCCGGTTTGTTAGTCCGGACCAAATCTCACTGGTCCGCATTCACACCAGCTCAAACGAACCTTACTAGCAAACGAATCGGACTTGAGTTCGTTTTAGTCGAACCAAATGCTGCAGGTGTGAAAAGACCTTAAATGTCCATTCCTTGTTTCCATAGATAGAAAGCTTTTTAGCAAAGCTTTTTACTGATCAGTACAATAACTTGATCTTTAGCAGTGTTTTATAACCAGTTTGGAACTGGAATGGATGTAATTGACTTTAAAATTGTCTGTGTGAATGGGTTCAATTGACTGTATAGTGCTGCAGGACCACAAACCTATACATGTAGCAAGAGCTACAATAGAATGGTTTAGATCAAAGCCCATTGATAATTTAGAACAGTCCAGTCAAAGACCAGACCAAAATGCAAATGAGATATGTGGCAAAAATTGAGAATGTATTTTCAAAGACACTCTTCATCCAACTTGATTGAGATTGGGTTATTCCCCTAAGACGAATGGACAAATATATACAAAGACTCAGGAGAGCATATGCTCTCCTCACTTTCCAGATTGTTTTTATGGCCTTCCACTTCGCTTTTATGTGTTACTTGTGCTGGTCGATCACATAAAATCCCCTCAAAAATACATTAAAGGTTCTGTCTGTAATGTGACAAAATGTTATAAAAGTTTAACTAGAAAGAATAGTTCTTCAAGGAACTATGGAATGTTTGGTGAGAGTTGCCGTTTTCCTTCCTTCAGTCTTCGTCCTTTCCCTGTCATTCCTCATTTTTCTTCTTTAAATGTACAAACTGCCCCTCTGAGAGAACCCATCATAGTTAAAGAGCTCTTCAGATGCAGCTTGGGATCGAGTGGGGATGATCCGATTGGCCAATGTGCATAGATTTGCATAGATTAGATGTCCTCTTTTATTCACCTAGATCAGGTGTAGCAGTATGTGCTTTCCTGCTGCTTTAGTGCTGGCTGGCCTCATCGTATAATGGGGCAGTCACACTTTATCAGCTGCAAAACGTGTCCCAAATCGATCCTTATGCAATGAAAATGGATGCGGAGAGAATCATAAAAGACTGGAATGAATTGACATCATTGTTTCAAGCTTGTAAAAGTAAACCCCAGGGGCGCAGAGACAGATAACTGCCTCCAATTATGCTCAGAAAAGCAACCCATACTCACCTTACACAAAAGGATTGCTTCCATGAGGCAGGTAGGATTCCTTCAGAAGTGGAAATGACCGAGGAGATGCATTTCGAGATGATAGGAGGAGGTGCCGCCAGTCAGATCAGTGAAGTCCCTTTGCAAAAGGTGTGCCTCTAAAATGACAACTGTTCCCTGAGTAATACATGCCAGCCTCTAATCATAGAAAAATATCCTCATGCAGTGTTTGTTATTGTCTGTGTTGTTGACTGCGATTACATAATACCTTTTCAGGGAAAAACTAGCAATAAAAGGCTGAAAGGAATGTTTTCTTTACGTCTCAGATGTTAACAGAAGCTGTTAAATGGAAACTAGATTTTAAGACACCTAACTTGATCTATATAGCTGCCGGGGGGGCTGACAGTGAATTTTTATGCTTCTTCATCAGAAGTTTCCAGAAGTGCACGGAAACATTGCTGATAATGACATGTCTTGTCAGGGGACACCTGTTTAGACAAAATACGTGTAGATTTCTCTGACGATCACATTTAATTGAAAATGAACAAGGTTTTTATTCCTCTCTTTATTTTCTTTGACTGGTGTACCAGATGAGTATTAGAGAGTACAGTAACAGTATTCATACGCCTTGAGCTATTATATATTTTATTGTCTTTTAATTAATAAAAATCTGAAAAGTGTGACATACATTTGTATTCAACCCACGCTTGAGTGAAAACTTTAGAGAATCAACTTTTGCTTCAAGTTTTTGGAGTCTCATATGGTCTGAGCCTATTCTTTAGCATCTTTGGGTATTCCACTGCATAGTTTGTGGCAAACTTTAACTAGAAGTTTTTACAGGTCTTTTTCATTGAAATTTGTGGGTGTGAAGTTTTGTAAGGCAATGTAATGAGCCCTGCTCCTAAACATGAATGTATTGGATACACAGGTGGGAATACCTGCCTTTCATATGCTATGTGCCACCTCCCTGAAAAGATTGCTGCTTTCATCTGATTATGTTTAAATATAAAGTTCAGCCAAACTGCTGCCCATATTTAAAAAAAACAATCACAGAGAGCCCAGAAGAACAGGGATTCACACAAGCATTTATAGAAGATTATATAGATTTCTTTATCCATCTTAGGCACTAAAGGACAGACCAGTTTTACAGTTTCAGGTAACTGAGTAGCTGGGCCACTATTTTGTTATTTAAAGTTTACTTTTTAAAATCAAATTTTGAAGTTGTGTGAACAGAAGGGTGTGCATGCCTGGAGTTACAAATGTTACAAATCTGTGTAATATTTTCCTATGATCTTCGAGCGGAGCAAAGACCAAGTAAGGCAAAGACTGGAAATCAGTGAAAACTTAAATATAAAATATAAATATGAAATATAAATATAATATATATAATTCACCTTCTATAAAATATTTCAATTTATTTTGGGATATCATTTTACTGCTATTGTTATATAGCTAAGTAGAGAAAATGTGCTCAATTAGACGTGCTTTTTCCTAGGTTTTAAATTCACTTTGGCATTTTAGGTGTCAGGATCCTGCAGTGTAAGTGTGTTTTTCAATTCAATTCAATTCAATTCAGTTTATTTATATAGCGCCAATACACAACAGATGTCATCTCAAGGCACTAAACAAGAAGTCATTTCAATACATTTATACAAACATTCCAATCAGTTAAAAAGTTTCCTATTTAAGGAATCCCAGCAGATTGCGTCAGTCATTGGCGTGAGGTTGGGCCCCGTTGATGCAGACTTTCCAACCACAGCAATCCTTCAGCAATCCCTCATACTGAGCAAGCATGTAGCGACGGTGGAGAGGAAAAACTCCCCTTTAACAGGAAGAAACCTCTAACAGAACCAGGCTCAGTAGGAGCGGCCATCTGCCACGACCGTCTGGGGGTTTGAGAAGACAGAGCAGAGACACAGTAGGAACAGAAGATCTGATATTAGAGAACTTTCTATGTTACAGAAAGTAAAAAGTTAATAACAGGACACAGTGGATGTTCAGTTACTGGGGGGATCATCCCAGTCGATGCCCCCCGTCCAAGAGGGCATTGCAGCCAAGCAGGATACCAGACCAGGTATATCTTCTATGGAGAGAAAAACACTGAGAGAAAACAGTGTCATCTGTCTGCCCAGAGGATCTCTGTAGCGGAATGCAAGAACTTGTGGCAGCAATCAGGCTGCCAGCAAACTTAAGGAGGTGCAGGGTGACCATTTGGTGCCGGATGATAAACCGGATGAAAAGCCTATGCTTCTAGACTCTAGTTCTGCTCCTCCTACAAACTACAAAAAATGGGGATAAATCTACAATATGCAGCAATAACTCAAAGAAGTTGGTCTCAGTATGACTTTCTCAGTTATTCGCATCCTGTTTTAGGAATTTCATCCCACTCTTTTTTTTTCAACATTGCGTCATTCAATGAGATGTACAGATGTTTATTACTGCTCATCATTCTCATGGTCCCACCACAGCAGTTTGATCTGGTTGAGGTGGGAACTTTGACTGGCACTCCACAGCAACTTTATTCTTCTCTTTTTTTTAGATTTGCTGTTCTAGGTTTTCTGCTCTTTTAGCTGATTTCAGCTATTTAAAATAACTCAAGCTTAAAACATTCATATCCATGAGATGCATTGTGTAATAGCAGATATTAACTGTAATATAATATCCTTCTCAAATTCCTTTTTCATATTGCTCATATAGTCATTTAATTACCATATACTTTAGGGTTATGTTCACCTAAGGCTAGAGCAAAGGGTTTGTCTTCCTAAAGTAAACATTTAAAAAGAATCTGCAAGATGTTACCTGAAGGTTGTATCTTTTCTAATCTTTCTGCACAAACAGCATAGCACCTTGACTTACCATAGAGTGTGCAACATCATTAGGTCCAATGTTGCATGTGGTCCATTGTATTGCTTTAGAAAACACATCAGGGTTTGTGTTTTCTGGGGCTGGTTTGCATACATAAATTATTTGACTTATTACTCCAAGCATTCATGACCAATTACCAGGTTAAATCCATTGTAGTACTCACACTAAAAGTGAGCCATGTATTAGTTCAAGCAGGATTTATTTCTGCTTGCTTAGTGTTATTCACATTGCTTCCTTAGCTGAATTTTAGTTCAAGAAGGACATCTTCCCTATCTGTTTGTTCTTGCTTTTTTAAGATTCTTGTTTATTTCAAATTTAAGGGAATTCATTCATGAATATTTTAACAATGTTGCCGCTTAATTTTTTTGGTTCTCTGTTGATGAAAGTGATTTTAAAGAGCCGAGTACAGACTGGGAAGAAGGGAGGTGATACATTTCTCTTAACTAAAATTAATCAAGTTACAAATGACAGTCAGGATACAGTATGTATCTTTAAGAACCAAGATTTGTTATCAGGATTTTAGAATGAGGCCTAATGGACTTTATGCACAGTGGGTTTAGTAGAACTTTTGGTTTTCAATAAGCCAGTAAGAGAGTTTCCGGCTACGTCTGTGGGAAGCATTGTGTTGATAGAGTGCAGCACTGAGGTAAATCGAGGAATGTGATATTGATTATAATCAAGACGACAAATAGTATAGTATAGTATAGTATAGTATAGTATAGTATAGTATAGTATAGTATAGTATAGTATACAAATATAATAGTATAATATAGCAGTATGAGATGAAGCCATCTTACAAGTTTCAGTGTCGTGAACAGTCGGCAGCTGAACACTGCTCTGTTCCTTTGTGTACCTCGTCAGCTAAATTAAATTCAACGGTCAGTTTCACGCATTTCCATCGGACGAACAACTATGAAATAGACAGATTGTGAACATTAGAAGGGGAAAAAAGGAGGGAGAAGGAGGCTAAAGCCCGGTGCCGTTTCGTTTTTTTTTCATTGGAAGAACTATTCTCTCTGTGTAAGTATGCGGCTTCTCGTTCTACTTCATAGATCTGAAGCAGCATACCTTCACTATCACTTCTCCTGTCTCACTCTTGTTGGAAAAGTGAGACAGATAAGTGGTCCTGCCTTATTTGCAAATACAGTTAGTGCTAACGTATTAAAACAATGTAAGTAGCAAAGCATTTATCTCAAAGAAAAGTACAAATATATTTCTGTGTTGAATGTGAACTTAATATTAATCGTTGAATGTTAAGCTGTCCTTATCAGTGTCCTAATCAGACTAACATATGAATATATCTGTCTCACCTTCTTGATTATGGTACCTGCGAGCTGCTGCTGTAGAGCCTTATGAAATCCCTTGCAATGATGCTCCTTCTCTGTTCCTTCTTGTTTAGGGCTTTTCTGTGCAATTCCAGTCTAATCTGTTGTCCAGGTGGTATTTTTAGTCTTCCACCGCCTCTGCTTCTTCCATGATGGAAAAAGTGTTAGGCCTAACTGTTTCTCTCAAAATCTCTAATTATCTTTGCTTTCTTCACTTTCAAGATAAGATTATTGTTCCCACACCATGCCACAAAGATGTTCACCGACTCTTTGTACTCAGCCTCTTGACTATCTCTGATCCAGCTAATAACTGCAGTCATCAGAGTATTTCTTTAGGTGACAGGAGTCCATTTTGCACTGGAAGTCAGAGGTGTACTAAATGAAAAGGAATGGTGAGAGCTGCGCATCACGCACAACGCATAGGGCACCAAGTGCCCAGGGGGCACCAACAATAAGAAATACAAATGTAATACTTGCAAGACAAAAACAAGAATCTCTTCCAGTTACTGTCTTGTTCCGATTGGTGCTCAGAGCAGCTGTAAGCATTGTTTTAGAAAAAACGTACTCTAAACTGCAGTGTTAAATGTTGTTAATCTGATGTAAAACATAGCTTAATCTTAGGAAGCTCTGCAGGCTTTGAGGATTTCTGGTTAGAGATCTGTTCAGATAGGGCAACGACGATAGGCGTGTTTCCACTCTCGAACCTTTAGTGTAATTTAACCAAATCTTTTTCTGACAGGGTAATCTGTTGGCCCGTTCCTCTCAGCCACCGTGTGTCCATACACAATCGGCCCTTTAAAAAAATCAACTAAAGACATCCGCATATCACGACTCTCTCTGCAGTGAGCAGTGTCACTGATCAGCACAAAAAGGCGCCCAGAGCCGCAGAAGTAACAGAGATCGACAATGGAAGTATTGAGGGATGGTGCTGCGTTATGTGTGTTGCTGTTGTAAAATTGCTTCGCAAGTAACTCTTCTTTTGTTTACAAAGCTGGTTGTTTGGCAACGTCTGCTCATTTCCCTCTGAATTACAACCAATCAGTGCGAGTTAACCACAGCTTCTGCCGAGCGACTCTACCGGGCCATTTCCTAGTACACACCCTCGGACTGGTACTCCGTTGGTTCCTGAAATGGCCACGAAAGCGGCCCTGTCGGCACGGCCCGATGAAATGGAAATTCACATATCGGGACGGTCCGGTCCAATTACCCTGAAGTTCCGATAGTTGAAACGTGCCTTGTGGCTGGGAAACTAGGAGGGCTGCCGGCGTTCATGAAGCCCGTCTCCCCCATTATTCCAGTGCACCCGCTGCATTATACACCGCGACGCACTGGCATCTTAACAAGGCTGCGGGTCCACTCTGTGGGATTCTGCAGCACCTTTTCAACCTTAGCCTGACCCACGAGAAGGTTCCAGTGTTGTGGAAGACATCATGCCTTGTTCCAGTACCAAAGAGAACCCACCATCAGTCATCAATGAGTATAGACCTGTTGCCCTGACATCCCACATGGACAAAAAGCTGAATACAAAGAGCTGGTAGACTGCTTTGTGACATGGTGTGGAAACAACATCTTCCCTTGAATGTGAACAAAACAAAGGAGATTATTGTAGATTTAAAAAAACAGGGATAAGTCAAACACTGTTTCCATCATGGGTGAAGAAGTGGAGGTGGTTGAGGAGTATAAATACTACAGAGTTCACCTTGACAACAGACTGGACTGGAGGCGCAACAATGAAACCGTCTACAAGAAGGGACAGAGCAGACTGTGCTTCTTGAGGAAGCTTAGGTCCTTCAAGATTTGCAGCAAGATGCTGCAGATCTTCTACAAGTCTTGTGTGGAGAGTGTAATCTCTTCAGCCATTATCTATTGGGGAAGCAGCATCAGAGCCAGGGGCTTAAAAAGGCGAAACAACCTGATACAGAAGGTTCTGGTTCTGTTCTTGGGACGACTGTGAAACATCTGGAGATAATGATGCAAAGAAGGATTCTTCATGAAAATCAAAAAAATTATGGACCACCCTGAGCATCCTCTTCACGACAACAGTCTCTGCAGTCGGAGGCTTCTTCCGTTTCGCTGCAACACAGACCACTGCAGCAAATCCTTACTCCCCACAGCCATCATGATCTACAACAACTCCTTAAATAATTAATTGTATGAGCTAACAACACTTAATTTCCCTCTGGGATCAATAAAGTATTTTTGAATTGAATTAAATTGAAACAGCCGAGTCCCAAGCTGAATGATGTAATGATCGATGTCTTCGACACAGTCAACTACATCAAAACACAACCTGTTAAAGCTCCGATTTTTGCGGTAGGCTTACTGTGCGAGAACATTTTTTAACGAAACTTTCATATAGTAGCATGTTTCTGAACAAAAATGTTCAGTGAGCCAAATTCAGTGATACAGGGCACAATCACACATCTCCACCTGGCAGATAAAGTGACATCACAGCAAGTTCACACCTGTTACTGAAAAGTTGATGATTGAAGACCTCAGTTTTTCAAAACAACCTTTACAATAGTTTTAATCCCTCCCAGAGTTCTTTATGTGTTGTGCATTGAGAGGCATTAAAATGTATACAAAGCAATGCTAGATAATACTATACAGTAAAACTTATGAAAAATAAAATAATAAATTAATTTTAAAATGTAATAATTACACTGGGGAGGGGGGGCGTGAACCTTTTTTAATAAACCAAGCGGGGCCCAGCAGAACTATTCTGGGAACCATTGTCCTATATACACAAAAGAGCCACTACTCTCAAATATTGTTCACAAATCTGTCTAAATCTGTGTTAGTGAGCACTTCTCCTTTGCCAAGATAATCCTTACAGTTGTGGCATATCAAGGTACTGAACAGACAGCATTAATATTGCACAGCTGTGCCTTAGACTGGACACAGTAATAGGCCACTCTGAAATGTGCAGTTTGATCACACAGTACAATCCCACAGATGTCGCAACTTTTGAGGGAGCATGCAATTGGCATGGTGACTGCAGGAATGTCCACCAGAGCTGTTGCCCATGAAATGAATGTTAATTTCTCTACCATAAGCGGTCTCCAAAGGCATTTTTAGAGAATTTGGCAGTACATGCAACCGGTCTCACAACTGCAGACCACGTGTAACCACACAAACCCAGGACCTCCACATCCAGCATGTTCACCTCCATGATCATCTGAGACCAGTCACCTGAACAGCAGCTGCAACATTTGGTTTGCATAGCCAAAGAATTTCTGCTCAAACTTTCAGAATTGTTGTGCCATTTATCCCCACTGCTGCCTGAGATCCACCTTATAACTGTCCATTTTAATACCACATATACCTTAATATGCATGAATACCCACAGTGGAAACAGCTTTAGCACCACTGCAGAAGCTTACATCAACAGTCTGTCCTATCTCAGCTCTTGGGGATATAGCCAATCATTATCGAGGAAAATGAATGGCGCTGATGGATTGTCTGCTTTGCGAACATCAGCCGACTGGCATACAAAGTACCATTGCGCCTAGGTATTTAAACCTCCCAAGCTCCATTTTTGTTGAACTTCATTTTAAGAGATCTAGCCCGATGAAAACTAAACTGTGATTAGATAAATTTTCTGCAAATAACTTGAAGTTAAGTTGCACAGTAAAATATGTGAATCCTGGGAAGGTGACAGGGGGTAAAACCACAGAGCATTTTTGCTTAGGGCAGCCAAATGGCTATCTTTACCCCTGGGTGAGATTACAGTCCCCTGTGGTGCTCATGACCACCTAGTTAGACACATGACCCTTCAGTCTCACAAGCTGCTTGTCAAGTAATCATTACTCATTAGATGTCTAGATCAGGGGTGGGGAACCCTGGTCCTCGAGGGCCGCATTCCTCTAAGTTTTCCATGCAACCCTGCTTCAACACACCCGACTCAAATCAAATGGATCCAACAGCCAATGAAGTTCTGCACAATTACTAGTTAATTTGAATCAGGTGTCTTGATGCAGGGAAAGATGGAAACCTTGCAGGATGAGGGCCAAGGTTCCCCATCCCTGGTCTAGATGAAGTCTTCATCTGGTTTTGTTGGCAAAGGGAGCAGCAGTATCTCTTGATATGGTTAAGACCAGTGTTGGTTGTTATGCGTTACAAAGTAACTAGTTACTGTAATGACATTACTATTTTTGTAACGTAGTAGTGTAACGCGTTACTGCGGCAAACACTGTAATGACATTACAATTACTTTCGAAAATATGATGTCATTACTCGTTACATAAACTGTTCCACCCCACAGCCCTGCCACCGGGTCACTGTGGGGGAAGGGCGGGGAAATGTCCGAATTTAGTTGACCTGTGGTCACTGATTGCATATCCTATCATTATAAACCTCAGAATCTCAGGTAAAGACTCATATAAATATTTTCTGTGACCTCCAAACCCAGAAAAAATAACAAGCAATTAAAAGAGCAGTTGTGCTATTTTGCGATTTTTACATGAACACATTCAACCGAACCTGTCGGTCACCCTGCCGAACAGAACCAAGCAAACTTTGCCTTCCCTGAAAGCCAGCATCTCACAGATTCTTAAGCTGCAAGTTTCATCGTGATACGTGCAAATTTCAGCAAATGAGCTGCAAAATAAGCCCAAAAATATGTACAGCATTTGAAAAACAAGAGCATAAATTCTTTCTTACCTTTGTTTTTTCCTTGCTGAAAAAAATAATCCACCGTGATATGACTGTATTTCCAGAATAACTAAAATTCCCAGTGTGCATGTAGAAAAGAAAAAGTGAAAAAAACGTAATCCTTTGCCATTATTTTTTACATTTGATTCGAGGAAGCTCAACCTGGGGCCTGTTTCACAAAGCAGGTTGAACAAACTCTGAGTTCAAACCTCGACTCTGAGTTGAAAAACTCTGAGTTTTCGGTTTCAGAACAGGTTTTAACAATCAGATCAATCAACTCTGAGTTAAAGTAACTCTGAGTTACACTCGTGCATGAGGATATAAAAAGCCCTCATCAATGGGACACAGATAACATGATTCACCATGGCAACCAGTGAAAAAAAGGGCAGATCCTCCTACTTCTCCCCAGTGGAGATGGAAATATTAATGACAGCATATGCTGAAAATGAGCATATCCTTAAAAAAAAAGCAATACTGTGGCAGCGGCAAAAGAGAGAAAGCTTGTGTGGCAGAAAATTGCTGATCAAGTCAATGCGTGAGTATTAATTGGAGGGGAAAAAAGACATGTTTGGTCTTAAATGTTCCACTCATTCAACATTGATATCTTACATGTTTTTTTGAGCACATAGGTGCAACCCAGCAAGCCGAAAAAGGACATGGCAGCAACTAAAGATGAAATACAAAAATACAGTTCAAACAGGTAAGGTATAATTTAATTATTACCCATTGTGGTGATGTTTAGCCTGCCTTCATTAAACTGCATTCAGTGGTTACATTCTACATGTGATAGCTATATTTAAGTAATTAGGGAAAATCCCTAAACAATGAAAAAGCCACATCTTCAGTCATACCATCACTGCCAGTATTCAATATTGTCTATATGAAAGCCACACCTTAATTCCTGTTATATGTGCATGTCTCAAAATTTGAGTTCTCTGCATATGTTCAAACTTGACCTCCATCGTAGCCAACAAAAAGAAGGCTGAGGCCAGAAAAACAGGCGGTGGTCCAGCACCACCACAACTCACAGAGGCTGAAGAGATGGCACTCAGTCAGAACCGTGGGCGACCAACTGCTGAGGGCATCTCTGGGGGGAGTTCGTCGGACCCAGCCATGCCTCAGGACACAAAGGCCTACATTAGAGGTATATCATTCAAGTAAATGGCATATGTTAGATGTAATGGCCATCCATTCACCTGCTACAGTTATCTGTAATTGGCTGCTCAGATATCAATATAATCTAAGGTGGCTAAGAGTCATAAGAATTGTGATGGGACCTGCACTGTATTTCCAAAACGAAGGTAGAAAAGAAAATAGGTAGGGCACTCTTCTGGGTAATAATCAACTGAATAATCTTCTTCCACCAGTTGTTGATGGTGTGATCTGTGTTGTGGAGCCCTCTACTATAACAGACTTCCATGCAGTTGTAAATAGCTACCAGAGTTTTTATTTATGTTTTTTTAATTTATTTTATTCCAGAGTTTTGATGATGGGTAGAATATAACACAATAATTGTTACAGGAGGATGATGAAGACACCTTGTCAGCCACCACAGGGAGGGAAGATGCAGAGAGGCCTGTTGAGATCAAAACCTTTGTGTAAAATGACCTTGGTTTCAGTCAGTGTTAGTGTTGTTCTGCAATACAACTTGCAGCTTCTTTTTCTCCAACAGAGCAATGCTGGAAACAACAGAGGGTCCATCAATGAGGAAGTGGTTCCATCAACTTCCACAGCACAGCTTACCTCAGTAGGAATATTCAGTATTGACCCACGACTTACTATGACACTAAGTAGACATGGCACTATGACATTCAACTTCATTTGTGTTCCTATAGCTCCCTGTGAAGCAACTATATACGGTCTATCTCCAAAAACAAATTGAAAAAACAAATGTGGAAATGGAACACATAAAGCTACAAGTGAAGAAGACACAAATGGAAATACAACTGCTGGAACATAAGTTAAAGGTGGGTGATGTGCCCACAGGTGGATGATTTTTTTATTTTTCAATTAACAAAATTAACAAAAGCTATTATTTAGGCTTACCTGTACATTAATGCTGTGGACAGATTTCCTATTCACATAATCTCCTTTATTTATTGAAGGAGATATGATAGGAATGTGAGTCCCATCAATGCAGCCAATCACACCTGGAAACCCTTAAATATATCAAATTGAGTTCTTCCAGTCTCAACATTTTTAATTGCTTGACATTATTCATTGCTTACACTGATACCTGCAATTCTGTGGAATGCTTCCTTGAGATGTCTGGTGGTTTTGTGACCTGGAAACACTACAAACGTGTACAGTAACTGTTTGAGTGCAAGGGTCACATTTCTCACAGCCCGACAGACGGTTGCCTTGGATACATGCTCCGCATCACCGATATTGTAGAAAAAACTGCCGTTCGCAAAAAAACGTAGCGCAATACAAAGAATTTGTTTGGAGCAGAGCGCTCTTCCACGATGAGTCATGTGAGAAATGTGTGGGCCAAGGATATTGTTTAAATAAACTACTGATGGTCTAGAAAAATGGAAACGTTCAAAGAGGTACTCATCATGGAGTGATAAAATATCCACTCGGGGTCTGATAATCCTCTCCCAACGCAGATTTCTGCGGAGTATCTGCGCTTCTACATCAACAGGCTCATCAAGAAACGGACACGCCATGTCTGCCCCTAATTTCAGACTGCAGCTTCAACTTCAGAGCAGGAGAAACTCAGAGTTATTTGAAGCAAACCTGCTAGCGAGCAGGTTAGGTTCACGGAGTGTGTTGCCCGGGTAACTGACTCAGAGTTACGCTGAACTGGCTTTGTGAAACCGAAAACTCAGAGTTTCCCTCATCTCAGGGATAACTAACTCAGAGTTTTCACTAAACCCGCTTTGTGAAACGGGCCCCAGGTCTGTCATGCGCACTGTGAACTTTCCCCGTGTAAACATTTGCTTTGTCCAATCTGCTTCAAAGTTCTGATATCAGCGGGATTCAATAGGATCTTACGATTCCAACCACATGTCAATCATCCGAATCGGCCAATGGAAACTGGAATTACAGGTCTGCGTAATTCTAAAAACAGATATTTTGTTTACCTCAGGGGTGAGCGCTGTGACGCAGTGATCAGGTGAGAGTGAACGATTCAGTTTCGATTGTTTTGTTTGCGTTCGAAAAATGGCGCTTCGTCTGTGGGTCAAGAAGCTTCTTCCTGTATCCCTCCTTGCTGTCTCTAATCTTGGCTTTAATTTGGTTCTGTATGCTCCATAAGAATTACCTGTCTCCCTGCTTGAAGGCTTTTTTTTCTGTTTAGCAGTTCCTTCCTGTCACTGGTGATCAACAGTTTGAACAAGGGATCACATATAAATTTATATAGTCACATACTCAGTCATGGCATTGATGTCCTCTCCATGTGGCTGGCACAGAGCATTCCAGTCTGTAGCCTCAAAAATTTGGAGTCACTACAAAATATCATCAAATTATTGTCATTGGGGACAACACAATATTTTCAACATTCTATCAACTACTATCTGTTGTGCTTATGTATAATTATTTTTCCTAATAGGAAAATGCATTTCGTATTCTGACCAGCATATCTATCCTAGTTCATTCAAGTGTAAAAACAGATGATTCTAGTTAACAGAAGATTTCCTGGTGCTTCTGCACCAATAAGCAACAAAATGTTACACCTTTACAAATAATTATGCAGTTCCCCACCATCTGCTTCTGAAAGTGAGTAAATGAGAAAATATAATTTCATCTAAAACCTTTTAACTAACCAGTTAACTAACCAGTTTGAGCCGTTTAATTCCATCCATGTCTTTTGCAACTGTTGCTGTTTCTGTTATCCAAAGACGTTGCCCTCTCAGCGTCTTTTAAAGATTGTTGCATCTGACAAATTTACTATAAGCTTTATCATTTAGATACTGTCATTAAGGTATGACCCTATTTCTTGTTATATTTATTTCCTGCCTTTTGCAGAATTTAGCCAATAGCACTTGTTCAGAGTAGTGTTTATCATACTTTAAAAGGTCTTTAAAAGAGTAGGCTATTCATTGAGTGAACTAAATTAAAAAAGGGCACAGAAACAGATAAGATAAGAGATAATGATGCAACTCCTCTTCGGACAGTAAAATATTGTGTATTACTGTTTAAGTTAGTCTTGTGTGACCTTGTCAAATGTAGTTGCTGAAGTGAGCCAACACAAATTATATTTTTACTGAGGCAGTGTGGAGGGCTGGTGCCAACATGACAGAACCTCATATGGGTTTGAATAAAACCCGATTAACCAAGTCTGTTTCTAATTTTTAGTAATGTAATGTACTTGCTTAGAGTAATTCTAATTGTTTGGAAAAATATATGGTTTTGTGTAAGATATACTAGCTCCATTTTATTTTATATTGCCATATGATTAATTGTAAATCAATACATCCATCCATTGTCCATACCACCTTACTGTTGCGAGTGGGGTTGGGGTGGTGGGTTTTGGTGGGTGGCGGTGGGGGGAGGTTACACTGGGCAGGATGCCAGTGCAGTCCAGGTTACCTTGAGGCAATTTGGAGATACAGTTATGTTTTGAGTTTTGTGAGGAAGCCAGAGTACCCTAGGGGAACCTACATATGCACAGGAAAAACATGCAAACTCCAAACAGAAAGACCCTAGGCCAGGATTTGAACCCAAGACCTCATTGCTGCAAAGCAGCAGTGCAAAACAAATAGTTTTCCTTTCCCACTGAACAATTAAATATTATACACCCAAAAAGCCCTTGATTTTAAATTATCTCTCAGCACTAAGACAAATTTAACCAAAGATAGAAACAACAAAGAATATACAATTTCTGGTAATAATCAATTCAATTTCAATTCAGTTTATTTATATAGCGCCGATTAACAACAGATGTCATCTCAAGGCACTTAAAGAGTAACTAAACCCCAAAACAACTTTTTTTTGCTTCTAAACTGTATAAATGGGTATTTACCAATGCAATCTTTCAGTTCCTGGGTTTTAATTTCACATTTTCACATTTTCGTGTAAACTTGTTTAATTCTACATTTTTTGGTCTAGAAACGCCTTAGTGCTGCCCCCTTAGGGTTGGACGGTGGCTACTGCATTTGAATCTTGTGATTGGTGGAGAGTAGTACATCTTTACGTCACAGGTATTGACTGTGTCACAGACATGGTCTCACAGACACGCCTCGTGGGTTTGGATATAAAACTATCAGACATACCGGCCCCGTGGCGAGTTTGGAGTTCAATTGCGTTTTTCAGGTTACCATTATTATCACATTAGTACTTAGTTAGCATAGCTAACATACTGATTTGAACATTAGTCTATGTTAGCATTACCACTCAGAGACTGGACTCCTCCTGTCTCCCTCTGCCTCAGCAGCGTCGGCAGTACCGGCCTCGGACAGCGCTGACTCAGCGCCCAGAGCCAGCTGCTCGAATTGAAACGGCTCGGGGCCGCTGGGCTCCATAAACCCTCCCTCTACTCCTCTACCTCCGGTGACGACGGAGGTGATCCGCTGGCTCAGGGTGAAGCGGGCGCTGCTGCTGAGGCAGAGAGAGACAGGAGGAGTCCAGTCTCTGAGTGGCAATGCTAACATAGGCTAACATTCAAAACAGATGAATGTTGATCAGATCGATTTTATTGTATTTTCACAAAACATTGTATCCAGTTTTATCTGACTGTTTATCTTATAGGTAGAGGTAGGAAAGTTTTTTTTTCTTCAAAACATTATTTAGTTTCAAATCATAAGAAAGCTGTCCATAGGCAGGATGTCATTCCAACCTTATTCCTTGCTCTTTCTGCCAAATAAGTCAAGACCTGTCCTATCCTCAATAGGCCTGGGTTGCTGTGAGCAATGAGAGCAGGCAACAGAAGTGCTTCCAAAAGATATGGATATTTGATGGGATAACTTTTTCAGATTACAACCAGTATCCTATCTCTAATTATAGAGATAAACAAAATGGAATTAATGTTTTAGCTAAAGTTCAGGAGCAGGACCACGCCCCACAATCCAGTTTCTTCGTAGTGCTGGTAGCCAAGGTCCAGCCCTCAACCATAGCCATGTAACCCTTACCTAAAGCTCTAAAAAACAAGAACCATTTACGGTTATTCACCTCTTACCACTTACCTCCGATCTTCTTAGCCGTTATATCCACACATTTGGCTCTGACTACTCATCTCCTTCCGTCGACTCTCCACTCGAGTTCATGTTCCTGCTGGCTAATTCTGGCTTCCTGCGCTCCTGACTTTACCCCATCTTCATTTAGACATGACTCTTCAATTCTTTCCTGTCTCTCAGACATCTCAATCCACAGCCAGGACACCCTCATCTTCACCCTCCACAGAAGTAAAAATGACCAGCTCGGCGCATCCTTTCAAATCCACCGATTCCTCTTAAGCTCCATCCTTCGGGTTCTACATCCCTTCCCTCATCCCTTCATCCTCACATCCCCTTCCCTCATCCCTTCATCCTCACATCCCCTTCCCTCATCCCTTCATTCCCTTCATACTCACATCCCTTCATCCCCTCCCTCATCCCTTCCCTATATCCCTCCATCCCCTCTATATCCATCCTTCCCTCTCCCTACATCCCCTCCCCACATCCCTCCATCCCCTCTATATCCATCCCTCCCCCTCCCTACATCCCCTCCCTCATGACCTCGTCCCTACATCCTCACATCCCTACATCCACTCAGTCCTAGCCTCCTAACATCTCTCTCTTTCAGGTTCTGTCTGGGGGGGTCCTAAGCAGAATCGGGAAAGACGAATTCCTGAAGACTGCACCCCCACACTGAGTCTTCTCCCTAGCCTCCATTGGTGCATCTCCCCAGACCTTTCATCCGTCATTCCATTCCTTCAATAAACTTTTAATTCAGATCTCTGAAGCGTGGTCCGAGCTAGTGAAATGTTACTTGCCTGGTTGTGTTAACAGCAGGTTCTCCAGGTGAAGATTATGGAACACAGTCTCTTCAGAGACACATAGAGACATCATACAGACACTATGCAGGCACAGTCTGCCCAGGTGATCAGACTACACTGTGTGGGCGATTATTATTGTGTGTTATTGTGGGTATTTTGACCATATTCTCACATTATGCATATTTTCTAACTCCAAGCTGGATAAACTTGAATGCCTAACAGAGTTTAGCCTAGGAGGTTATGTGAATTTGTGTAATGAGGAAGTCGACAACCTATATTAAGGTGTGCCTAATTGTTAGACAGCTTCTTTTCTTTAGGCAAAATGATTCAAAAAGAGTTTTAAGGCACTCTGAAAAGTGAAACATTACCAAAAATCTCAGAGGGATGCAGCACTCTTACAATTGCTACGATTTTGGGAAGAGATCATAAAATCCTCTAACGTTTTGTTGCTAATAGCCAACAGGGTTGCTAGAGACGTGTTGAGCAACAGAAGACGTAAATTACCTTCCAAGGACTTGAGAAGAATCGAGTGTAAAGCTACCAGGAATGCTATATCTTTCAGTTTGCTCATATTCCATTACTGCAACCAACCTGGAGTACCTGGGACGACAGCAGGTCAGGAGGTAGGAGTTTATCCTGTACCCGGTGGGTTGCCTGCTGGTACTGGTCAGAGAGCCCGATGGCACTGTTTATATGGCAGTCTCACTTCTGTCAGTTTGTCGAAGGGCAGCTGTGGCCACAATATAGCTTTCCACCATAAGTGTGTGAATGTGTGCATGAATGGGTGAATGACTGACTATAGTGGCTTTGGAGTCCTTGAAAAATATACAAAAGCAAGCCCCTTAGAAGTACAACATATTCAGTGCTCAAGGCAATTCAGGGACAATGATCTTTATTAAACATGCCTGATCAAGACAAGCACAAACGGAATAAAGCTGTGCATTGGGCTCAAAACAAAGACTGTGGGCACGGTGCAATTGTGCATTACGCAATAAAATAAAAAAAACCCGACCAAATCCAGCACTGTTCTGCAGGCTGCGCGCGGGGGAGTGCGCAGTTGACTGCCGGGGAACTGGTGTGTGTCTGTAAATGGAGCTAGACAGACAACCGGTTTATGTGAGAGTTCTTTTGATTACTGTTTTGTACGGCATGATTGCGGCCAGCAGCAGTTGGCATTAAAGCTTTCAATTACAACCATTGTCTGCATCTATCGGAGAACATTACAATATTTTAAACATTCAGGCCTGTAAGGCCCACATCATGTTTTTACAAGTTTTTTTTCGCTACCATTTACTGCGTTCCGGGACCTGTGCGCGTCTCTGGTCATGCCTGCGCTGTCATGTACTTTGCGTTCCGGCACCTAATGATTTACAAATTAAGCACTGAAGCCACAGCACGTTGAATAGCGTGGACGTTCTTCGATCTCCCTGTAGACTGTTCAAGCAATATCACACGAGAGGCAGCGCTGTTGTAGTCTACTTTAACATCAGCACCGATCAGCTCTCATGGAATGTCTCTTGTCCAATCAAATTTCAAAAATTAACACGGCATAAAATCGACCAACCAGAATTTTGGTCGACTCAGAACGCATCGAACAATAAGTCGAGCAGTCGACTAGGACTTTACAGCCCTATATGTTACAGAAAGTAAAAAGTTGATAACAGGACACAGTGGATGTTCAGCCACTGGGAGCATCATCCCAGTCGATGCCCCCGTCCAACAGGGCATTGCAGCCAAGCAGGATACCAGACCAGGTATATCTTCTATGGAGAGAAAAACACTGAGAGAACACAAAGTTAACAGTCGAAATGGCAGAATGTACTGTAATACAACTGGAGAGTAGTAGTAGAAAAGGAAGTAGCAAAGTGAAGAAAATTGGTAAGTCTGTCCTCCAGCAGTCTAAGCCTATAGCAGCATAACTACAGAGATAGCTCAGGATGACCTTAGCCACTCTAACTATAAGCTTTATCAAAAAGGAAAGTTTTAAGGCTGGCCTTAAAAATAGACAGTGTCTGCCTCACGGACTAAAACTGGGAGATGGTTCCACAGGAGAGGAGCCTGATAACTAAAAGATCTGCCTCCCATTCTACTTTTAGAAATCCTAGGAACTACAAGTAAACCTGCAGTCTGAGAGCGAAGTGCTCTGTTGGGAACATATGGAACAATTAGATCTCTGATGTATGATGGAGCTTGATTATTGAGGGCTTTGTATGTAAGAAGAAGGATCTTAAGTTCTATTCTGGATTTAACAGGGAGACAATGAAGGGAAGCTAAAACAGGAGAAATGTGATCTCTCTTTTTAATATTCATCAGAACTCTTGCTGCCGCATTTTGGATCAACTGAAGGCTTTTAATGGCATTTTGTGGACTACCTGATAGTAAAGAATTACAGTAGTCCAGCCTTGAGGTAACAAATGCATGGACTAGTTTCTCAGCATCACTCCTGGACAGGATGTTTCTAATTTTAGCAATATTCCGGAGGTGAAATAAGAAATCCTAGAAACCTGTTTAATATGGGATTTAAATGTCAAGTCTTGGTCAAAAATAACGCCGAGGTTCTATACGTTATTACTGGGGGCCAATTTAATGCCATCCAGATGAAGTGATTGACTAATCAGTTTCTTTTTTTAAGAACTTCTGGTCTAAAGACAGCAACTTCTGTCTTGTCAGAATTTAAAAGCAAAAAGTTTACGGTCATCCATGTTTTTATGTCTTCCAGACATGCCTGTAATCTACCTAACTGACTGGGTTCATCAGGATTTATGGATAAATATAGTTGTGCATCATCGGCATAGCTGTGGAAATGTATCCCATGCTGTCTAATGATTCTACCAATTGGAAGTATATATGGTGAAAAGAATTGGTCCAAGCACAGAACCCTGTGGAACTCCACAAGTAACCCTTGAGAGTGAAGATTTATCATTTAGATGAACAAACTGGAATCTATCAGACAAATATGATTTAAGACAGCCTAGTGCTGTGCCTTTGATCCCTGCAACATGTTCAAGCCTTTCTAGGAGAATATTGTGATCGACTGTGTCAAAAGCAGCATTGAGATCTAACAAAACCAGAACAGACACCAGTCCATTATCTGAGGCCATGAGAATATCATTATTAACCTTCACCAGTGCTGTCTCAGTGCTACGATGAGCTCTAAAACCTGACTGAAACTCTTCAAACAGCTCGTTACTGTTTAGATGCTCACAGACTTGATTAGCAACATTTTTCTCAAGGATATTGGATAAGAAAGGGAGGTTAGATATAGGTCTGTAATTCACTAAGTTATCTTGATCAAGGGAAGGTTTCTTGAGTAAAGGTTTTATTACAGCTATTTTAAATTCTTGTGGTTTGTATCCGTTTACTAAGGATAGATTTATCATATCCAAAATGGGGCCAGGAACCAAATGGAACACTTCTTTAAATAGTTTGATTGGGAATGGGTCCAACATACAAGTTGAAGGTTTAGATGAGGCTAATATTTTTGATAATTCCGAAAGCTCGACTGAATCAAAACAGCCTAAGCACAAATGAGGTTCTACAGTTCTTTCCGATGCTGCCTCATTTACTGAGGAAGAAGTAACCATGTTTGGGAGGATGCCAATGATTTTATTTTTAATAGAATTAATTTTATTTATGAAGAATCCCATAAAATCAACACTGCTAAGAGCTGGGGGAATAGTTGGCTCAACAGAGCTATGACTCTGTGTAAGTTTGGCAACTGTACTAAAAAGAAACCTAGAATTGTTTTTATTCGCCTCTATTAATGATGAAAAATATGCTGTTCTAGCGTGTCGAATGGTCTTTTTATACACCAGTAGACTGTTATTCCAGGTTAAATAGGAATCCTCTAGATGTGTAGAGCGCCATTTTCTCTCCAACTTCCTAGTATTCTGCTTTAAAGTATGTAACTCTGCGTTAAACCAAGGAGTCAGCCTCCTATGGCTAGTCACTTTCTTTTTTAAGGTGGCTACACTATCTAATGCCAAACGCAATGAAGACGTAACACTGTGAACCAGACAATCAATTTATGAAGGGTTAGAGATAGAATTGCTGTCATCCACTGTGTTACTCTGAGACACTGAGGAAAGTAAGAATAGAACAGATTCTTTAAAAATTGTTATAGCATTGTCTGATAAAGCTCTACTTTAATGAAATTTTCTTTCAGATTTAAGATGTTCAGTTAAAGTAGATTCAAAAGTTATTAAGAAGTGGTCAGACAAGACCGGGTTATGTGGGTGGACTGTTATTTCCTCACACTCAATACCGTATGTCAGTAGAAGGTCCAAAGTGTGTTTGCCCGAGTAGGTCGATCCCTGAACTTTTTGAGTAAAGCCAATTGACTCTAAAATAGCACTAAAGGCTGCATTTAGACTATCACTTTCAGTATCCACATGAATATTGAAGTCCCCCACTATAATGACCCTATCAGTATTTAATACTAAATCAGATAAAAAATGTGAGATCTTATCCAAGAATTGAGAGTAAGGGCCTGGTGGACGATACAAAACCACAATCAAAAATGGTCTTAATGTTTTGCAACTTGGATGAGGAAAATTAAGGGTTAGATGTTCAAAAGAACTGTAGCTATCAATTGGTCTGGGACTAATTAGTAAATCAGAACGAAAAATGTTTGCAACTCCTCCTCCTTGCCCAGTATTTCTAGGAATGTGAAAATTTAAATTACTGGAAGGAGTTGACTCATTTATACTGACATAATCCTCCTGTTGCAACCAGGTTTCTGTGAGACAAAGCAAATCATTGCAATTATCACAAATCAAGTCATTTACTAACAAAGTCTTTGAGGTCTTATTTTTAATAAACCACATTTAATAGATTTATTTTTCTGTTCAGTCAAAGTCGTATTTATCTTTTTGAGATTTCCATAATTTGCTTTTGTTGGCTTAACTTTTAATCCATTTAATTTTGGCCGTGGGCAAGACACTGTTTCTATAGGGTAATGGGTGGGTAAGAGTACAGAAGCAGCAGAGAGGTGGGTTAAACTACGACTCTGCTTCCTGGTCTGGATCCTGGGTTGTCAGTGTTTTGGAGGACTAATAAATTCGGCCATATTACTAGAAAGAAGAGCTGCTCCATCCAAAGTGGGATGGATGCCGTCTCTCCGGATCAGACCAGGTTTTCCCCAAAATGTTATCAATGTAGCCCACATCGTTTGCAGGACACCACCTAGACAACCATTGATGGAATGACAGCATGCGGCTAAACATATCGTCATTGGTCCAATCGGGCAGGGGACCAGAAAAGATTACAGAGCCTGACATTGTTTTAGCAAACGTACACACCGAAGCAACACTAATTTTTGTGACCTCCGATTGGCGTAACTGGGTGTCATTACCGCCAGCGTGAATAACAATCTTACTGTATTTACGCTTATCTTTAGCCAGCAGTTTCAGGTAGGATTTGATGTCGCCTGTTCTGGCCCCTGGCAAGCATTTGACTATGGTCAATGGTGTCTCTAATGCCACGTTTCTGACTATGGAGCTGCCAATTACCAGGGTCGGCTTCTCAGTGGGTGTGTCGCTGAGCGGGGAAAATCTGTTAGAAACGTGGAACGGCTGGTGGTGGCCCGTGGGCTGGGTCCTAGAACTATGATTCCTACGTACTGTCACCCAGCTGGCCTGAGGTCCCGGCTGCACGGGCTCTACCGGAGGACGGCTAACGGGTTCTATCCTTGTTGTCTCCGCGCTGGCTAATGGGCTTTGGCTATCTGCTGGTTTTTCAACAGCGAGGAGCCGTGCTTCTAATTCTGATACCCTCGCCTCCAAAGCTACAAAAATATTACATTTATTACAGCTACCATTATCACTAAAGGAGGCAGAGAAGTAACTAAACATCTGACAGAGAGAGCAAGAGAGAAGAGAAGGGTTAGAGACAGGAGAGAGAAGAGTAGCTATAGCCGCAATGAAGCTAAGCTAACTGAGCTAGCGAGACCTTACCACCCCAAGAAAAGCTGTGTGAAACACAAGGAGTTCCCAAAACGTAAAGGACACCACCACAAAACGTGTGTTTTAGTGTGCTTGTGTGTTAAAATAACTTAGAAAGGCCTCAGCACAGAGAAAAAAAGATCAATTCAAGAGAGTCTGAACACCAAACAGCTCCACGGAGCACAACAGTGACAACAGGAAATGACTCAATACGGCTTACCCCGTCACAGAGTACCAACCAACACTGCCTCCCTCTCCCTTTCTATATTTGTTATTATTGTTCATGTAGATATTTCACAAGGCTTTTATTTATTTATTAATTTTGAGTAGTTTGGTGTTCCATACTAAGCTGTCAGTGTAACTATGCTAATTATTCCTTAAAGCTGGATTTGGAAAGTGACCATCTGGATTAACCTAAGGAGAAAGGGGGAAGCTAACAGTGTCATGTCTGACTGTGGCCTAATGCTACTCGTCTTGTTCTGTAGAATCTTGTTATGGTTTTTGTTATGTTTTATATTTCATGCTGATGTTCCATTCACTATAGAACTGGGGGAAAAAAAGGTATAATGTTTATTTATGGGCAAGTATTAAGTTCTGCAGGATGGAGATGGATTTCTTGATTGGGGCCTCACCGTGTATAATGAGTCAGTCATGGTGAAGAAGGAGCAAGGTAAAACTCTCCTTTCAAAGACTAATCTGTCCCAGACCTACCATTCAGTCAATATAAATATGGATTATGACCAAAATGATGAGATTCAGATCTAAGTGGCTGAAATGACTTATTCCTGCAAGGTGACCAAAATCTGCCTTAGAGATAAGTGGAAGAGATTTGAGTAGAGTTGCTGCAAAATAAAAGCTGGGTGTTGCGAAGCTCTATAAAAATGTCTGGCAAGACAGAATTGTTGCTCATGTCACCTCTTTATCATTGTTTCTTTTCCTCTCGACATGTACAACATTTCAGCTTAAAAAATAGGATAAGACGCTTTAACGACAATACAGACGTTCAAAAATAGATTTGAAACAACAGTGAATGCAGCATTGAAGCAATTCAGTCTTATCAGGATTTTATTTAAAGGTTCACAAGTCCCCGCTTTTATTTTGACAGTCTGGTTCAGCTTATTGGCAGGTAAATTTGCATAATAGCTGAATATTTTGTTCGAAACTAAATAACTTCAATTGAATTCAGTTTATTTATATAGCACTTTACAAGAAAAACAAACATTCCAATCAGTTTAAAGGTTTAGCTAGTTTTCTATGTAAGGAATCCCAGCAGATTGCATTGAGTCATTGACTGGAAGTTGCGCCCCCTTGATGCAGACTCCAACCACAGCAATCCCTCAGCCATTCCTCATACTGAGCAAGACAGTGGAGAGGAAGAACTCCCCTTTAACAGGAAGAAACCTCCAGCAGAACCTGGCTCAGTACGAGCGGCCATCTACCACGACCGTCTGGGGGTAGAGAATAGATGGAGAAACATGGAGAATCAGCTTTCAGTTTCAATGCTCCTTTTATCTGGAACAAACGTCCAGACAACTGCAAAAATTCTGAAACACTGGGTTCCTTTAAATTAAGGCTAAAAACCCATCTGTTTAGAGCTGCCTTTGATAAATTAAGTGTGTCTTCTGTTTTTATTACCTCAGCCAGGAGATAATGTTTTTGTGCCTGTCTGTGAGTTTGTTTGTTAGTAACATAAATCACAAAGTTAAGGACGGATGCAATGATATTTTCAGGAGATGTCTGCAATGGAACCAGGAAAAACGGATTAAATTTTGGGGTTGATCTAACATGAAGCGTGTATCCACCCACCCCCCGCTCCTCTCCCACGCTCCTCCCCTCGCACAGGAGCCCCACAACGGTTGAAGCATATGCACAGCAAGTTAATAGTGCAGACGCAAATCTCCCCTCTCTGCTGGAAAAGCACAGGAACAGCACAAACACAGCCATGCATTTCATTAACAGACATTTTATTGGAAAAGTAGAGGTTAGAATTAGATAACAACATGGTGATGGGGGGGTGGGTCTGCTCTCTAAGTGCTTTTACCCTAATCACCTAAAGCACCTTGAATTGCCTTGTTGTTGAAAGTGTGCTATACAAATACATTTTTGCCCTGCCTATTTCTAAGCCTTATTCCAACCTACCCAAGGAAGAAGCTCATTTTAGCTCCTTGTATCCAGAATCTAGTTCTTTTGGTTATGAACCATATCTCATCGTAGTTTGTGGATGAGTGGGAATGTTGATGTTCCTCCCTGCAGGTTGTGGAACCCATGTCGAGGTGTTTCCTGTTACCTTTTCAGGCTGAGTCCAGGAGCCAATACTTGATAACCATGTCCTTGCCAATGACATTGACTCTTGCACTAGGTGTTGTCTGAAGAGGAGAAAAGAGAATTTAGTGTGGTAGGTTAGATTGTGTCTTGGAGTTTAACGAGTAAATCTCCATTAATTTAAACAGAAAAAACGTTTTAATTAAATTCATGCATTATTTGTTATGTTCAACTGAAAGAACCTTCACTGTCCCAAACTAGTGAATATCAGGTGTCCCACTACATAATGACCCCTTTGTGTTTTTTGTGAGTGGTGGGGAAACAGATCAGATGGAAGGGCATGTCAGTTGGTAATATATGTATATTAAAGAAAAGTAAAGTAAAACATAGATAATAGGACACAGAGGACGTTCAGTTACTGAGAGCATCATCCCAGTCGATGCCTCCCGTCCAACAAGGCCTTCCAGCTGAGCAGGATACCAGACCAGGTAAAGCTTCTATGGCGAGAAAAAGACAGAAAAAACTAAGTTAAAAGTCCAAATAACAGCAAATAATGCAACTGGAGAGTAGTAGAAGACAGAAGTAGTACAGTGAAGAAAAGTGGTCAGTCTGTCTTCCAACAGTGTGAGCCTATAGCAGCGTAACTACAGAGATAGCTCAGAATGACCTAAGCCACTCTAACTACTATATAAGCTTTATCAAAAAGGAAGGTCTTGGTCTTAAAAATAGAGTGTAGAGTGTCTGCCTAACGGACTAAAACTGGGAGCTGGTTCCACAGGAGAGGAGCCTGATAACTAAAAGATCTGCCTCCCATTTAACTTTTAGAAATCCTAGGACCCACAAGTAAACCAGCAATCTGAGAGGGAAGTGTTGTGTTAGGAACATACGGAACAATCAAATCTCTGATGTATGATGGAGCTTGATTATTAAGGGCTTTATATGTAAGAAGGAGGATCTTAGATTCTATTGTGGATTTAACAGGGAGCCGATGAAGGGAAGCTAAAACAGGAGAGATTATCTCTCTTTTTAATATTCATCAGAACTCTTGCTGCAGCATTTAGCATTTGTGGACTTCCTGATAGTAAACAATTACAGTAGTTCAGCCTTGAAGTAAAACATGTATGGACTAACTTTCTAGGATCTATATTTCAAATTTTATATGTTTGGGAGGTGAAAGAGGGAAATCCTAGACACCTGTTTATTATGGAGTTTGAATGTCATGTCTTGGTCAAAAATAAGAGGTTCTTTACGTTATTACTGGAGGCCAATTTAATGCCATCCAGATGAAGTGATTGACTGAGCAGTTTATTTCTTAGAGCTTCTGGTCCAAAGACAACAACTTCTGTCTTGTCAGAATTTAAAAGCAAAAACTTTAGATTCATCTAGGTTTTTATGTCTTCAAGACATACCTCTAGTTCAGTGCAATGATGAGCTCTAAAACCTGACTGAAACTCTTCAATTCCAAGGTTGTTAGTGTTGAGATGTTCATATACCTGATTAGCAACTATTTTCTCAAGGATTTTAGACAACAAAAAAGGAAGTTTAGATATAGGTCTGTAAGTCATCTTGATTGAGAGAAGGTTTCTTAAGTAAAGGTTTAACTGTGTATAAGTTCTGTACTGGAGAGAAAAGTTGCCGGAGTCAAATTCCTTGTATGTGTCATACTTGGCCATTAAAGCTGATTCTGATTCTGATTCTATCCATTTACAAAGAATAGATTGATCACGTGTAAAATGATCTCAAAAATATCTACTGGGAATTGTATCACTTCAGTACAAAAAAATAAATAAATCCAACTTCGCAAAAGCAGTTGAAGAAACAACAAAATTACCTAAAAAGAAGCTTTTTGTACAATTTTTTCTAGCTTCGAAACTCATATGCCAGTCCTACCTTCTACATACTCAACCAAACCCGAAAGTTCCCCTTTATCTCCACTGGACTCAACCAGGAAACTTATCTTAGCCATCTCAGGATCCTCAGTACCTAATTCCTACAAAGGAAATAACCACCTAAATCATTTACTGCAGTGTTGTTTTGTACATCAAGCTCTGTGAGCCAAAATGGCATTTAATTACAAAAAATATTTTAAACTTCATCTCTTCAATCTCAACGATTTTCAGGGTCAAAAGAAGTTTTCAAAACATACCACAACAGTTGTGTTATTGGTAAGACTCCATCCATAAAGTGTAGAAAACCCTCAGGCAGTTCTGCTGATGATAATTGCAGCTGTTATCAAGACCCATTTTATCTGTTTCCATATACATTTCTGTCACTTCCAGATTTAATTTAGTAAAAGTTATGTGTCACACAGACCCTGTCTGACCTCAAGTAATGCACACATATCTGAAGTATGAGAAACACTCACACACACAGTGTCTGACAGGGTCTCAGCAGGGACATCCCTGTCAGTCTGTCAACTCTTGGGGTTTCCAAATAAGTCAAGATAGACTTTCTGTGAGACAGAATACACGACAACTCATCACTTTTGGCTATTTGTCATTTGGGATGTAAGTCTTGGGCTGAAATGTCATGTTTACAAAAAAGCAACCAAGACTCTGTTATCTTCTGCTTGCTAGGGGAATAACACTAGATTTTAAGAAAACTGTGTACTGAATTGTTGGACTACATCTGAGGCTCACAGGCTGGCTTGCTAATTAGGATTAAACAGTAGAAAACAGAACAACATCACTGACCACTTTGAACTCGCACCCACCCACATCCCCCCTTTGCTTGCATATTCTGTCTTTTATCTCATATACTTTCTCACACACATACGTAGACAAGTTCAAATCCATCTGCCTATGTTCTCTCAAGCACATTCACAAATACACACTGCGACCTCATTATTGACGCTGTTCTTGGTTAAGACCCTCTCACGGTCCCTGCTCATTCTTGAACCTTTAAGCAAAAATAAAAACAAAACAAAAAATTGAATAAATTCTTACAAACTTAAAGACTGGCCAGTTATTTTAAGAAACGTAACATTGCGGGGGTGGGGGTTAGGACACCAGCAATCAGGAACATCCATTAAATTACTAATTTCTTCCCCTCTTGATGTTATATAGCAGAAACATTGATGTTACATGGAGGGAAGGGTTAGAGAGAGTTACAGGTCATAGTAATATTTTAGTAGGGGTGACAATACCCAATATTGGGTAAAAATAACAAGGTTAGACAGGATCTTAAATATACTTTTGGGAAAATGAAGTCTACATTTTTTTGGTCCTTTGATTTATTAAAGATTCATCAAAGGTTTCACAAAACAGTGTTCCACTCCAGGTTGATTAGTTCATATATTGCACTTTGAATCCTCATCAACCATGCTTGACTTTCAAAATAACACCAAAACATCCTGGTACTGGATACATAGACCTTCATTAAGAGCTTGCATTAACACAGGAACACCTTTTCTGGTCATTTTTATGACACTGGCACAGAGACAGACACTGATTTAAGCTACTGGAGCTTTGATATTGAAGCCTGAGGCTCGCTGGACCTAACTCAGCAACAGAAACTCTGATTTGGGGCCAATGAATACAAAGAGTCAGGCCACTTTTTCTGGAATCTTTTAGTTCTTTTCTCCCCTCCGATGTCTAATTTAACATTTTAAAGGGAAAAAGAAGATGATTAAAAAATATAATTTTCCAAAGGTTGTGGTATCCCTCTGAGTGGTAATCAGGCGTTCAAATTCTGAAATCATTTGGTCTAACACACAACAGCAAGTGATCATACAAAATTCTATTAAATTAATTTATTTATTGATTAAACAATGAATTGATAATGGATGTGTCTGGGACAGGATGGGAACTGGGAACTGGAGCTCTGGAAGAGGTAAGTGGAAAGGTCGGTAAAAGGGGAGTGGATACTGGAATAACTAGAGTTGAAGGTTAGCAGCTTACAGGAGATAAAGTGGATGACACCAGGGAAGATGAGCGTGTGCGATCTGGTTTTGATGAGGGTGGTGGAGTCTGGAGGAGATGACAGTGAGAGAGAGATATCCAGATGTATTGTGGATGGCTGAGAAGATGAGTAACACTTTGGGTTGGAGATGTTCTTTAAGGTATATAAATGGAGAGGTCTTAATGTCTGCATGGAGGGAGGACAGGATGCACGAAGGAGTTGGATGATGAGGTGAACAAAGGTGTAATCCAGAGAGGATATTTCATGGAGCACTGCATTTTAGACATTAAATCCTGGATGGCAGAAAACTTTTTTCCAGCTCAACCAGGACAAAACTGAAGCCTCAGGACTGAAGGTCCTGAGGCTCAGAGAGAGAAACTTTTACCAAAACTGCAATCACTGTCTTTTAATCCTTCTTTACAAGTGAAGAACCTGGGCGGGATTTTTGACTCTGAGCTGACTTTTATTCTTCACATAAATTTTTTTACTAAAATAGGTTTTTATCAACTAAAGAACATTGCCAGAGTCCGCCCCATTCTCTCTCGGGCCAATACGGAGACGCTGATGCATGCTTTTATCACCAGTAGGATTGATTACTGTGATGCCCTGCTTTCTGGTCTTCCCAAAAAGACTACCTCAAGTTTACAACTTTTACAGAATTCAGCAGGACGTGTCCTGACGAAGACCAGGAGGCGGGAACACATTACACCTGTCTTAGAATCACTGCATTGGCTCCCCGTATGTTTTAGGATCGATTTTAAGATTCTTTTAATAATTTTTAAGTGTCTTAATGGTCTTGGGCCTCCTTATCTCTCAGAGCTGCTTTTACCGTATGAACCTTCGCGGTCTCTGCGCTCCTCTGGCAGTCTCCTTGTCACCCCAAAAGTCAGGACACACACTCATGGTGAGGCGTCTTTCTGTTATTATGGCCCTCACCTCTGGAACAGGCTGCCAGAGAACCTCAGGGCCGCAGAGAACGTTCACGTTTTTAAGAGCAGGCTCAAGACTCACCTTTTTAACAAAGCTTTTAACTGATTATTATTTATTTAATCTGTTTAATTGCTCTGCATGTTTTATTTGATTGAATTCTTTTTAGTTTAGCTTTTAGCTGGCTATTTATCAATTATTGTTTATCTGCTTTCCATTTTTATTTGATCATATCTTATAATTGTTTTAATTTTAATATTTTTACTTATTTTAGTTTTCCTTCCAGTGTTTCCTCTGTGGGAGCCCTCTGCCTCGGGGTGGTGGTCGGCTGTGGCTGCCTTGGTGCTCTCCAGGTGGTGCTTGGGTGGAGGTGGGGGTACCAGCCCTCCCTCCTCTGGGCTCCCTGGGTCAGTGCCTTGGCTGCTGCTGTTGATCTGCTGCTGCCGATGTAGATGGCTCCCATGATGACGTTTCCTGGTTCATCTGTACTCAGCCCGTTCTGCTTTTGTTAATGTGCTGTTGTTTATTGTTGCTTTTATGCATGGGGGGGGGGGGGGGGGGGGTATAGCTGTGGTGATGTTTTTTACTTTTGGGTTTTGGGAAGGGGGGGTTGTGGGTCATTTTTAATCTGTAAAGCACTTTGAGAAGCTTTGTTTTGGTTTGAAAAGCGCTTTATAAAGAAATTTTGATTTGATTGAGCAGAAGATGAACATAAAGGTGATGACGGATCCAGATATAATATTATAAGTAGTATAGTATTAGTAGGTATAATATACTCAAGCTGACTGAAAAGCAACTAGGAAACACAGCAGGCTAGAGAGTACCATATAGGTCAACACTCAGGCGTCAAATGGCCTGGCTTCCAGCTCCTCTTATCCTCCTGCTACGATCCAAATTACCTGCAGCTGCACATGAACGCTAACCTGGCAAAAGCCTGATCTATGTGTAGCACCGCCCCGTGTCTGCACATCGATCTGGGACTGATCCCGCAGAAAGCGTCTGAAAAAGGGAGGGCCCCCTTGTATAATATTTTGATTGGAGGACGTGCCAGCTAGCGTCCACCTACTATGACTTGTCTTTAGCCAATCACAGTATCGACTCATATGATGTATACCATGTGCGCCAGGGAAGCAACAACAAATCGTGTTGTTGTGTGTTTGTGTGTGCATGGTTGTTTGTTCTGTGTGTCTTTGTGTTGCCCATCAATGGACTGGTGACATGTCCTGGGTGTACACCTCATCTTGCCCAGTGACTATAGATCATGTATGGATGGACAGATGTGGATTGATCAGGAGAAAATTCTTTAGCATCAACAGGAAGTTTCAAACCAAATGCCAATTTAAGTATTGCTAGCAGTTAGTCAGTCACTGTGTTCTTACAGCACAAATCACATGTATCTTGTCTGTCACAATTTATCTTTCTGCTGACTAGCCTACGCAAAACACTGCCACACAAACAGCTTAAAAGTTTTGTAACCAGTTGTTCTTGGTTGGCAGTGTTCCTTAGTCAATTCCAACAACACAACCCTTACTTCGAAATGAACGTCTCAAACATTAGGGCTTTTACAACACATCCAGTCTACTAAATAGGACAATACACATTATAATATTCACAATGCGATATTTTAGAAATATGTTTGGTAAAACTGAGAATCCCCTCTAGTGTGTCTCCATAAAATCCCAGATCACAAACTGTGTTTTATACGGAGCCCCACTGGTGACCTCCATAAAAAAAATAACAATGCATGGCCACGCATTAATGTGACAACAGGTTACTAATGCATGGCCAAGAATTATTATTTTATGGTGGTCACCAGAGGGGTTCTGTAGTTTTAAAGAATGTGTACATAGTTTAAAATAAACCAGTCCAGGTTTGACTGGCCTATATTTTAAGAGTTTTATTGTTGTTTAAGGTAGTCCTAATACCAAATTGTGATTTACAAATATTATAAAAGTTTAATCAATTTCAGATTGTGGTGATCAGTGTGAAATTATCCAGTTCAGGTTTGATCACTCAAATGCTTTGGATTTTCTGCCAGACACGATCAAATGAACCACTGATTGAATGACATCAGTAACATAGAGCAAGTATTTAGAATTAGTATAAAGCTAATTACCATCATTAGTCATTCCCAAAAGTTGGCCAGTCGTGGTATTCTAACATCGCTTCCTGTCCTGCTTATCATTCTGTCATTTCCATTTTCAAAGTACCCAAAATGCTGCCAAACTAATAATTTAAACCTGGTAGGGGTTCCTTAATGGCCTTTGTAATGTGTCAGTCAACTTGATAATTGGGTGAGCAGATTCTATCAATACAGTGGGGCGAAGCAGGTGCTACTTCCCTTCTTGCTTCAAATTAAGAGTCTCCAATATAGATAACCAAGGCTCATAATAAAAACTCAGTTACTTTACCAGATGACTATGTGAACTTCAGTTTGACAAAAATACAGTGGTGTTTTAATATAGCGAGATCTTGTGTCATGTGATCTTGTCACACTTTTACCAAACATAAATACAAAAGACTATCAAGGTTTAAGCACTCACCTCTATATCTGGGGTCTATGATAATAGCTTACACTTGCTTTTACAAAGTAACATGCTGATAGCCAACGGAGAACACTGAGAGAGACTTCACCTTGACCAAAAGTTTCATGGTATTTAATAATCATGTACCTAATTTCTCAAGGCTTTTATGCATCCACAGTTAAGTTGTTTTTTGTTTTTTACTTGAAATGAAATAAACATTTATCTTGCAACATTCAGGGTGACGTCACTGCAGCACATTTTAAACTTCACAGATGAAGTACAAATAATTGATGCTGAAAACACCATTGTTGGATGCATTGGTTTACACTGTGCTTTTTCAAGTCAGAGGACTCCAATGCATTCACACACTGCTGGTGGTAAGCAACAACTGCCCTGGGTCAGATTGGGAGAAGCCATGCAATCAGAGCCTCCGGGCCCTCTGACTAACACCAGTAAGCAAGGTGGGCAAAGTGTCCGTAATGTACTCAGAATGGCCCGATCAAGTCGCTGGGCAGGAGCTGTGGTTAAGTCACACTGATGTGTTGTGATTCAGCGGGGAATGAGCAGATGTCGCCATTCAACCCGCTTTGTAAAAATAAGAAGAGTCAATGGCAAAGCAGTTTATAACAACAGCAAACAGAATCACGGCAACAAGCCCCGCATCTTCCATGTTGAACCCTTCTTATTTCTGCTGCTCTGGGCGCCTTTTGGCTCTGATCTGATCTAAACCGTCATGATATGCGGCTGTATTTGCTGATTCCTTAAAGGGCCAATTGTGTATGGAGACACAGCAGCTGAGAGGAGCGGGCCGACAGATTACACTGCCAGAAAAAGATCTGGTTAAATTCCCCTGAAGTTCCCATAGTGGAAATGTGACTATTGTCATTTTTCTCCTTACATGTCATCGGTTAAAATCTTACAAGTTCTTTTACATTTATTTCCAAAGGGACAACTTTCAGAAATAAAGTGTTTTTCCAGATTGTTTTGTTTACACAAGTAATATAAGAGTGTCATCATTTAAACTGCAGGACCTGTTTGTGGGTGATGCCAACAGCCACAGCAGACATTCAGCTTCAGAGGAATTTTCTACAGGAGCAGCTCTACATGAAAACACAGAACAGAAAAGGCAGTGAAGGAGCAATCAGGAACATAAGCAGGTAAATGAGGCTGAATAATCAACACTTATGACTCCACGGATATCTTTCTAATCAGACATCTGTGTGGAGGAAAGAGGAAGGGGATTTTAGAGCACATTATGTCATTTGTGTATAAATGTACTTTTGGGTGTATGTCAAACTTGAATTAACATACACTTGTAAACACCTCCAGCTGGGAGGAGATGTGACAGAAGACATTTCAGGAAAAATGAGCTCATTAGAGTTTTTAACCCAATGTTTTAACCCTAAATGTTTTAAGGTCGTTTTTTCTGAGAAAAAGTGCCATATGGAAGAAATTTTGTTGGAATAGTTAAGGTCCTAAAGTGATTTTCATGTTCCGCATTAAAGTTGATGAAGCCTGGAAAAGTTATTCTGAGCAGACAGTATAAAACGGGATATGTTGCTGTGCATGAGAACAAAATAGGTGTATCAATAATACAGCAAATCACAGGCCTCAGATTTAGGTTCTACAAACACAAGAGCAAAAAACACATCTCTATAGTTATCAGAAGCTCTGGAAAATAAAAGCTGGTGCAATTTAAGAAATTTTTTTTATTAACTGTTAGTCATATAAAACATACATTTGTGTGAGAAAGGAAACCATAATCTTGTATGCAACCTTTTTCCCCTAGTTGGTACTTACCAACTACCAAGCAGTTGGTAAGTATTTATTCATTTATTTATTAGTAACAAGAAGAACCAAACACACCTGCCAATTCTCCTGATTTAATGGATTGTTTAATTCACAATTTAACTGATATAGGACATCTGAACTACCTTTACATGACACCATCTGAAAACACACTGTCACTGACAACATTGATAAAATGTTGGCATTAAAGGAGGATATTTTCTCATGTCGAACAAATTGAACTTGACAACTTGAAACGTATATAAAGAAGAGAAAGATAAAGGTCAGCGATGAATATCAACCAAGCAGGTGCCTGGAAAACTCCAATGGGCACAGTACCAGGGGTGAAAGTAAGCCGGTACGGTCCGGTACTGCGTACCGTTAAAAGATTCTGTGGTGGTACGCAGTACCAGGAAGATGGGAGAGCGGCTGCCTGTCTTAAAGTCCTCATTCAGAACCAGTTTATTTAAAAATTCCTTTTAACTCATACCGAATTGTTTCTGAATTGGCTTTTTGTTTTTTAACCATACAGAAAAGAAACTTCTTATGAGCTAATGCCGGTGTCGTGCGATGATAGTTATCCCCGTCAGAAATTGTATCCCTCTGTGTCGGGAGCGCGCACGTAGAAGGAAGCGATGTTCCATTTGACTCCGCCACAATCACAACCAGCAACACGTTGAACTAGTGATGTTTTATCTCTGAAAAGGTGAAAACCAAGTGTCTTTACTTCATCGTTCTGTTTGTGGGTTACCACAGAAATAAATAGATTTATTTTTCTAACGTGGTGTTGCACGGTTGGCTTAATAGGAAAACATTCACGTCTGTGTTAAAATCGATTCATATAAAAATTACACTCAATATAAATTTTTCTCGGCAAGTAAACGACTCTTTCACAATCTCCTATAAAAATACAATTTTCTCTCATTGTTTTACGTCGCCCAAAGTTCTGTCTGCTAGAAACAAAAATCCACCTTCCTGAATTCAACACTGAAAAACGCTTTTTATTTTAGTGTTATAATAAATAACTAGGCTATAACAAAGTAAAAGAGAATCAGAATCGGGATGGTTTTATTGCCAAATATGTGAACAGAATCACAGCATTAGGAAATTGCTGCGGTTGAAAAGAGAAATGGCATGTAGAACATCATTTATATTCTCAAACATTAATAGAAAATATTTTAGTGATGTAAAAAAAAAGCATTCCATGTCATGGTCTTTGTATTTTGTGTGGCAAGTTTGAGTTTTTCCTTCCACTTGGTTTTCTTCCCCTTTTTTCCCCAAGGTGCCCTCTTGTTATGTTCCTCCTGTTTGTCTCGAGTTAGTAGTTTTTCTTATTCAGTTTAATTATATTTTTGTATTCTGGCACTTCCTGGGTTCTGTAGATGTTTTTCGCCTTTGTCTATGTCCACCTTCCCATTTGTGTTTCCTTTATCTCTTTATTTAATTCCTCCTTCTGTTCTCCAGTGTGTCCTTACGTTTCCCTTAGAGTTCTCTTAGTTTCTTAAGAATCCTTTTAGTTTCTTTAGAGTCTTCTGTCTCCTAGCCAGTCACCTCCTGTCCCAGCTAATCATTTCCACCTGCTCACTCCCTCTCAGCTGCAACCGCTTCCCTTAATTGGTCCTGCTCCTTCTCTGCTTCACTCTTCACTCTCCTCCCTCAGTATAAATACGGTCCTCTTTCAGTCACAACTCGCTGGTTCGTCCGTCATTCTTCCCTCTCTGGTTCCTGCCTTCCCTGTTGCCCGTCTGGTTCCTGTTTCCCCGTTTGTTGCCTTTTGATCCTCCTGAGTTTTGTAAGTTCCCCTTCTTTATGTTTTTTTTATTAAATCATCTTTTTGGATTTTGCTGCATTTGGGTCCTCCCTTAACCTTAAAACATTACAGAACGAACCAGCCCGTTAATGGACCCAGCAGAGTATATATGGACCGAGGGGGAATGGCTCGCTCTACAGGAGTGGAGCAGAAACCCGACTGCGGTGGATTCACCTTTTGCGGGGACCCGCATGGTGATCTGTCCTCCTGGAGTTGGCCCTTGGAGGAACGAGGCTAACCCGCGCTCCAATTCGAGGTGGTCCCGCCGCCGCCGCCGTTGTCGGGCCTCTCCTTCATTGCTCCCGGTCGAGGGCCAGATCGATCTCCTCCCGGTTCCCCAAGAGGCTGTCAGTACCCACAGCCTTCCGAGACCTGGAACTGCTCCAGCCGCCCGGGTTACGGATCCAGCGTCCTTCCTCATCCCCCTGGACGCGGAGCCAGAGAAAGACTGCGGCGGGAATTCCCAGGTCGCCGGCCTTCCCCAACACTTCCGGGTTTCGCCTCCTGTCCTAAGCCGGCGCGACCAGTCTCCGATTCTGGCTCCCAGCCAGCCTCAAGCCCCGCCTTCCGCTCCTCTTCATGACTCCGTGTCTTTTTGGAGCACGGTGTCTGAGGAGGAGTTTACAAGACTCTTCCAGGAGTTTAGGGATGACCTGGGCATGTTGGAAACTTTGTACAAAGCGTACTATGAGTCCCTCTGGAGGAGACGCCGCACTCTCGCTCCTGTCCCCGCAGGGGGTGTTTCAGAGGACACGCCCCTGGTTCCTGTTCCTGTCCCCGCCGGGGATGTTTCAGAGGACACGCCCCTGGTTCCTGTTTCCGCCGGGGGTGTCCGGGAGGACACGCCTCGGGTTCCTGTTTCCGCCGGGGGTGTCTGGAAGGACACGCCTCGGGTTCCTGTTTCCGCCGGGGGTGTCTGGAAGGACACGCCTCGGGTTCCTGTTTCCGCCCGGGGTGTCTGGAAGGACACGCCTCGGGTTCCTGTTTCCGCAGGGGGTGTCTGGGAGGACACGCCTCGGGTTCCTGTTTCCGCCGGGGGTGTCTGGGAGGACACGCCTCGGGTTCCTGTTTCCGCCGGGGGTGTCTCGGAGGACACGCCTCAGGTTCCTGTTTCCGCCGGGGGTGTCCAGGGGGACACGCCTCGGGCTCCAGACTCCGCTGAGGGTGTTCCAGAGGACACGCCTCTGAATCCTGTTCCTGTCTCCGCCGAGGGTGTCCAGGGGGACACGCCTCGGGCTCCTGTCTCCGCCGGGGGTGTCCAGGGGGACACGCCTCGGGCTCCGGTCTCCGCCGGGGGTGTCCAGGGGGACACGCCTCGGGCTCCGGTCTCCGCCGGGGGTGTCCAGGGGGACACGCCTCGGGATCCAGACTCCGCCGGGGGTGTCCAGGGGGACACGCCTCGGGCTCCTGTCTCCGCCGGGGGTGTCCAGAGGGACACGCCTCGGGCTCCTGTCTCCGCCGGGGGTGTCCAGGGGGACACGCCTCGGGCTCCTGTCTCCGCCGAGGGTGTCCAGGGGGACACGCCTCGGGTTCCTGACCCCGCCAGGGGTGTCTGGGAGGACACGCCTCGGACTCTTGGCTCCGCCCTGGGTGTCCAGAGGGACACGGCCGTGAGTCCAGCGCCACGTCGTGGGTCTTCTGCGCCACGTCGTGGGTCTTCAGCACCACGTCGTGGGTCCTCCACACCGTCCTCTCGTAGGTCACCACGCCACAAGGTTCTGCTCCGCAGCCGGCCGCCACGCCACAAGGTTCTGCTCCGCAGCCGGCCGCCACGCCACAAGGTTCTGCTCCGCAGCCGGCCGCCACGCCTCCTGGTTCCTCGCCGCCGGCCTCCTCGTCTCTTAGTTCCTCGTCGCCGTTCTCCTCGCCTCCTGGCTCCTCGTCGCCAGCCTCCTCGTCTCCTGGTTCCTCGTCGCCGGCCTCCTCGTCTCCTGGTTCCTTGTCGCCGGCCTCCCAGGTTCCTGCTCTTTCGTCGCCGGCCTCCCAGGTTCCTGCTCTTTCGTCGCCGGCCTCCCAGGTTCCTGCTCTTTCGTCGACGGCCTCCCAGGTTCATGCGCCTTTGTCGCCAGCCTCAGGACTTTGACCATTGTTTGGGGACTCTTGCCCTCCTTCCGAGGGCCCCCTCCGCTCACCCTGTTGGGTTGGTTTTTTGTTTTTTTTCCTGTGGACTCTTGTGTTTCCTTTATCTCTTTAATTCCTCCTTCTGTTCTCCAGTGTGTCCTTACGTTTCCCTTAGAGTTCTCTTATTTTCTTAAGAATCCTTTTAGTTTCTTTAGAGTCTTCTGTCTCCTAGCCAGTCACCTCCTGTCCCAGCTAATTATTTCCACCTGCTCACACCCTCTCAGCTGCAACCGCTTCCCTTAATTGGTCCTGCTCCTTCTCTGCTTCACTCTTCACTCTCCTCCCTCAGTATAAATACGGTCCTCTTTCAGTCACAACTCGCTGGTTCGTCCGTCATTCTTCCCTCTCTGGTTCCTGCCTTCCCTGTTGCCCGTCTGGTTCCTGTTTCCCCGTTTGCTGCCTTTTGATCCTCCTGAGTTTTGTAAGTTCCCCTTCCTTGTGTTTTTTTATGAAATCATCTTTTTGGATTTTGCTGCATTTGGGTCCTCCCTTAACCTTAAAACATGACATTCCAACCTGTTTTTGATGACTATTTTTTGCATGTTCCTACAGGTATTTTGATATTTCTCTTTGGTGGGTGAAGAGAAATAATTCAGGCTGGAAGTCCTCCTTGTCAAAATTACAAGGTATAAATTATATCAGGGATTATAATTATGTCCACCAGAATCTGTATCCCCCTGGTAACTTTTTTATTCCTTGGCCAAACCTCTTCAAATCCACAGAATTAAATGGTCATAATACAAGGTAAATATATACCAAACCACTTGAAGATGGGATACTCACAGTCCTTTTTAGGGGGGGATACAATTTATATAAGGCATAATAATTCAGTCCGCCAGAATGTGTATCCCTCTGATAACTTTTTTATTCCTTGGCCAAACCTTTTCAAATCCACTGAATTAAATGGTCATAATCCGAGGTAGAAACATATTAAACCACTTGAAGATGGGATTCTCACAGTCATTTTTAGAAGGGGATACACATTATTTCAGGCACGATCATTCTGACCTGATGTTAAAGGGAAGACTGTTCCAGAGGATGGGGGCAGCCACTGAAAAAGCTATATCACCACGCGACCTGTATTTGGTGCTCAGCACGACTAGGAGCAAGTGGCAGCTCAACCTCATAGTTCTGGTCGGTGTATAGGGTATAAGAAGCTCTGACATGTAGGAGGGGGCCTGGGTATTTAGGCATTTAAAAACAAAAAGCAGCACTTTAAATTGAATTCTAAAGGACACAGGAAGCCAATGCAGTGTTTTTGAGTCCGTTTCGAAGTGGATAGCAAGTGTGCCGCTGCATTCTGGACCAGCTGCAAACGACCCCGTAAAATCAAATCAAGTCCGACGTACAGAGAACACCAAAGACCTTACAGGGAGCACAACAGGAAATGACGCAATACGGCTTACCCCCGTCGAGCCAGAGAACTTAGGAGAACCAAAAAATGCCGAGATGAGGAAAAAACAGGAACTGGGCAGGACTCATGAACCAGACAGGGGAAAAAATTATGGACCAGCCCAGTTAAAAGCTTGGCTAAAAAGGTGAGTGTTGAGCTTGCTCTTAAAAACGGGGGTCTGCGACCCTGAGGCCCTCTGGCAGCCTGTTCCAGAGGTGAGGACCATAATAATGGAAAGCAGCCTCGCCATAAGTGTGTGTCCTGACTTTAGAGATGACAAGGACATGGCTGTCAGAGGAGGTTCATATGGTAAAAGCAGTTCTGAAAGATAAGAAGGCCCAAGACCATTAAGACACTTAAAAACCATTAAAATTGATCCTAAAACATACAGGTAGCTAATGCAGTAAATTTAAGACAGGTGTAATGTGCTCCCCCTTCCTGGTCTTCGTCAGGACACGTGCTGCTGAATTTTGTAAAAGTTGTAAACCTGATATATTCTTTTTGGGAAGACCAGAAAGCAGTGCATTACAGTGATCAATTCTACTGGTGATAAAAGCATGCAACAGTGTTTCTGTGTTGGCCAAAGAGAGAATGTGGGGGACTCTGGCAATGTTATTTAGATGATAAAAAAATCTATTTTAGTAATGTTTTTAATGTGAGGGATAAAAGTCAGCTCAGAGTTAAAAATCACGGCCAGCTTCTTTACTTGTAAAGAATTAAAATACAGTGATTGTAGTTTTGGTAAAAGTTTCTCTCTCTGAGCCTCAGGACCAATGACTAAAACTTCAGTTTTGCCCTGGTTGAGCTGGAGAAAGTTTTCTGCCATCCAGGATTTGATGTCTAAAATGCAGTTAAAAAGTGCATCCATTGGCCGTGTGTCATCAGTAGACACAGAGATGTACAACTGTTTATCATCAGCATAACTGTGAAAGTTAACTCCATGTCTTCTGATGACGCTGCCAAGAGGGAGCATATAAAGGTAAAAAAGCACTGGGCCTACAATTGAACCCTGGGGCACACCACATGTAATCTTGTAGACCCTAGAGGAGCAAGTATCTAAACTTACCATAAAAGTCCTGAAATAGGATGTGAACCATTTGTGAACAGCACCAGAGAGCTGTTTTAAATTACTTAAAAGAATATTGTGGTTAACTGTATCAAAGGCAGCGCTTAGATCCAGTAGAACCTTGTGTGCACCCTCTGTGCATCATAGTATAATCTAAAATCATTTAAAATCTTTAAAAGGGCCGTCTCGGTGCTGTGTTCCACCATAAAACCAGACTGAAATTTCTCCAGGACATTGTGTTCATTAATAACATCTTAAAGTTTAATTAACAAAAGCTTTTCTAAAAAAATTGCTTAAAAGCAGTAGATACCGGTCTAAAATGGTTAAAATCATAAAAATCGAAATTGCTGTTCTTCAACAGGGGCCTCGCCACATCCCCTTTAAAGATGGCAGGAAAGACCCCTTTCTGAAGGGAGCAATTAATCAAGATTAAAATCTCATCTCTAAAAAATCCATAAATTGACTTAAAAAATGAAGCTGGAATTGGGTCCAAAAGACATGTGGTGGGCCTCACTGAGGAGAAAACTTGATTAAGAATCTCACCTTCTACCAGAACAAAACTATCCAGTGTTTCCTCTGGTAAAGACACATGCTCAGATTTGTCTAAAACTATGTTAATTTGAGAAGATAAAATATTAAATCTGATGGTGTCTACCTTCCCTCTGAAGTGGTCTGCAAACTCCTCACAAAGTGTGTTTGAGGGGGTTTTATGAAATACATTAGTAGCACGGTTAAAAATTTAGTCAATTGTGGAAATAGAATTTAGGGATTGTTTTTATGATATGAGATGATTTTGGAAAGGTATGCATTTCTTGAATTTCTTGCTGCATCATTGTATGATTTGAGAAGTTCTGTGTATATTTTATGGTTCATCGTGGTTTTATTTTTTCTACATTTTCTCTCTGCCACACTGTAAATCCTCCTTTGTTATTTGAGGTTTTCATTTCTCCACGGCAATGCAATTTTTGAGTGTAAACTTTTAACTTTAAGTGGAGCAAGCAGGTTGAGAATGGATTGAAGCCTACTGGTAAAATCACTGACAATAAAATCACAAGGGGAAGGTAAAGCAATAGGAGATATCTTAGCAAAAACTTCAAGAAAACCTGCAGCCACTTCAGGGGTTAGATGACGCTTCCTGACAGTTCTCACAGAGGCCTCCTGCTGGATAAAACTGGGTGTTTAAAAATACACAGTAGTGGTCAGAGCCAAGCCAACACACTGGTGGACAGGCCATACGTCATGACCAAGTCAAGATTGTGTCCTCTGTTGTGAGTCAGCTGTGTGACATGCTGGGTAAAATCCATGAAATTCAGAATATTTAAAAAATGTGTTGATAAAGGATTTAAAAGGTTATCCACAGGGAGATTAAAATCACCAGCTAAAATGATCCTTTCATAAGAGTTGTGCAGAATTGATAAAAACTCTGAAAAATGTTGAATAAAAAATGTGTGCTCTTTTTGGGAGGAATATAAACTGTGACACAGGAGTACTAAAAACAGTTGCATCATATTCAAACATGCTAAGATGATCAGATAAAACAGGTTTGGCAGAAAGCGTTGACTAACTTAAAAGAGCATCACTGCCTCCCCTTTCGCTAGTTCTTGTGGAATAAGTGAAGTTAAAATTTGGTGGGGAGACCTCTGTAAGAACAACAGGGGCATCTGCTCTCAGCCATGTTTCTGATAAAAATAAACACTTTAAATTGTGGTCTAAAATCAGATTGTTGATTATAAAAGTTTTGTTCAGCAGAGAGCAAACATTCAAAAGAGCCATATTAATAGTGATTGGAAATGGAGTGACATTTTGATTTACTAAAAGTGGGACTTTTGGTAACTGTTTGAGATTATTGGGATTGCATTTGTTAGGTTTATGATTTTTAGTCCGCTCTCTGCTGATAATAACAGGTATAAATGAGGTATGGCAAGGTCCAAGTTCAGTATGTGAGTTACCGTTAAAATCATGGCTGAGTTCATAAGAGCAGGGACCAGCTGGACATCAGGATGTGGCGGAGGGGGCAGAAAGGACAGGGGTCAACTGGGGCCATTGTGGTAGACGGGGGGGTATATGGGCATGCCAGCCTCAATGCCAGCATGCGGGTCCCTTGTCTATTAAGATGGAGCTCATCCGCACCAAACAAGTGACTCCTGCCCCACAAAATGTCAAAATTGTCTATAAAACCAATGTGAGTCACGGTGGCAGAGGAAAGTGTTCAAAGATAAAACTTGCCTCAGGAGCTCAGACTGCTGCTTACGAATGTTACTGGTACCAGCGTGAATTACTTTAATAACTTTACTCACACCTGGATGCAGTTGAATGAGCTCCGGGATTTTTTCTGCAATGTCCATCACGGTGGCTACAGGGAAACACAGCGTGAGGGCTCTTCTCATCCTTATGTTTCTGACGATGGAGGCCCCAATGATGAATGTGGTGGGAGGCGGTTCTGTGTGTTGTTGACTCTGGGCAGAAGCTCTTTCACCATCTCTGACTTTATTTGTGTCGGGCAGAGAAGCATCCCCGGGACTGCACTGATGTGTAATCGGCGCAGAGGGCTCGTTCCATGGGTTTGGAGTGAAGTGGAGCACACCTCGCCGAGTTCTGGCTGCAGTCCGGGGATTGGCACGACGTGGAGGGCTGCGGGAGTCTGACTGCTACACAGGCGGCTGGGAGGGGTTGAGCTCTAAGTGTGTGGTAGTACGGGGGCCAGGGGATGACAGAGGAGAAAGTCTGGGTCCAAGGCGCCGAAACGGTTGTTCAGTGGCAGGCAGGTTGGAGGAGAGCGGTTGCGGCTACACCATGCATCCCACCGTGGCCAGGCCCAACCGTGGATCAGCTTCTCTGCAGGACCGGAGTGGAGCTGATGGGGGCTTTTGAGAGTCCAGCCAAAGATGATGTCCATGTCATGCTCGTGCTCCTGGATTTGGTGTAGTGTGGAGATCCTCTGCTCCAGCTACTGAACCTTCTCACTAAGTTTGGCACAGCCATCACACCCAGGGCTGCAGGTAAGCGGAGGCATGATGGGGGAAAGAAGTAGTCCAAGCACTCACCATCGATTAAGACACTCCCGATAAAAGCATCAGATGATTAAAAAGTTAGTGATGCTAAAAGTGGTTAAAACCAGTCCTAAAAAAAAGTTAAAACGATGTTTGTTTCAAGCCAGTGTTGGCGGGTCTCACTGACTCTCACTGACGCAGGCACACTGCTATCCCAGTGGGAGGCATAATGGGAAGCAGTGGGAGTGATCTGAGATCTGGGTCTGAATGAGACAAATGAGATGCACTTGGACGAGGTGCCGAACTCAACCTGAGTGTCTAAAGTCTTTTGTGTTCTGAGAGTAGACCAAATGTTGGGGTGGGTATAGCTCTTCTTCAGGGATGGGACCGGGGGGACTGCCTTGGGCTCCGTGGCGCTTGGTGGTGTTGCAGCCATGGGCCCCGGGGTGGATGTGCCAGGATCTCCCTCCCTGATCTTGGCGAACAGGGGTGCCTTTTAGAGTCAGTGGGGTGACTGCCTTCCTCACATCCCACCCCTCTGTTTTAAATGCACATTATAACAACAAACATCAGCACCATACTCGAGCAGGAGGAGAGAGGCTAGGGGTCTTTCCATGCCCCTGTTCATTATTAGCCATCAGGGGTTGGGGTCCAGGAGGAGGAACAGGCAATCTGGTCATTAGCCTGGGCTGGTGGGCTGCTTTGCTACTGTGGGGCCTTTCATGGTCTGCTTGTCTCCATCCTAGAGGGTAGGGGGTCCACCTCCTGGGTCCCGAGGCTGGTCACTCTGCTGTTACCTGGTCCTGGGAGGATAGAGTGTGTATGGGGAGTGTGAGTGAGTGTACAGCGTCCATTCTTGTGTGTCTAGGTGTGCAGATGAGAGTGTATGTGGGTAAAAGGGAGGGAACGTATGACTGTGCCTGTGTGTTCCTGTGTATCAGTCAGGTTGGGTCTTGGGCTGCCCCCTCTCCTGGCGAATCTCAGGCCCCCCACCAAATGGGGGGCCTATTTCCCTTCCATCACTCCCTACCGGTGACTGATGCCTCTGCCCACCGGTGCGTTGGTGGCTTTCAGTGGCCGGGGTTGGGTGCCCGAGAGGCATACCGATTCATCCCTTGTACCTGCCTGGGGGTGCCGTTTGATTGGGCGGTCTGTGTTTGCGAAGCGCGGTGGGAGGGGGTGGAGGATGGCAGTCCCTGCATGAATGCGGGCCAGTGTAGGCATCCCTCCGCCCACTATGCAGGTGGGGGGATTGCCTGGTCCTGTGGCGTGCTCTGGCAGGGGGCTGTGCCCTGCACCGTGCAGTTAGGTACTGGGTTAGATTGGTCAGGTGCAGGTAGTCAGGGGCATTGGGGATCGCTGGAAATGCGGAGCTGTCCCTGCATGTGCAGCATTGATGGGATGAATTGTTCTTGTTCTGTGGTCTGATCATGGCGGTTTGGTTTGTGATCTGTGGGTGGATTGTTGATGGGGGAAGTCCCAGAGAGGATGCACTGGCGGTTGACCTCGGTGCGCCGCTGCGCTGCGCTGCGTATGCGGTGTGTGGTGGTTTGAGTGTGTCTGGGGTGCAGATGGATGTGCTGCAGGGACACTGGGGGTTAATTGTTTGGTGGTAGCTGTCAGGTGGCTTAACGGGGGTCGGATCTGGCATCTCCAGTTGATCACCTGTTCTGTGTTTTGTGCTTGGTCGGTTCATTGGTGGGTTTAATTGGCTTTGGTTGGATGCTTGCTCTTGGTAGTCTGCAGTGTGCGGGATTAATATTTGGGAGCTGGTTGAGCTTGGTGTCTGGGTGCTGGCTAGGCTTGACCTGGGGATGCTGTCCATCCGCTGTGGCTATTGGTGTGGTGTGGCCTCCCGACATGGGGCGGACGGGCATTGGAATGTCGACTGTGGGGATTGGTCCGGGGTGGCGGCGCATGTCTGCCATCGGCTGACCAAGGCCCACGCGGCGGTGTGAGCTCCCATCGGCCAATCCCTGGCCAGGACCCCGCTGGTGAATGGGGTGCCCTCGGGTCTCCGGGTCCATGGCTGGATCTGCCCTGGCATAGCTGCAGCCCCCAGGGGCCCCTGCGTTGTAGCTGCTGGATGTTCCCCCGAGAACTAACTGACTCACTAACTGTCTGGCACTTTAAAAAAATTTCATTGTAAAGGTTACAATGACAGTAAAAGGAATTTGGTTGGTCTGCCTGGGGCTCCTTTGCTCTGGGGATTGGAGATTGCTCTGGGGATTGGGGATTGGAGCCATAGACATCCTTTGGATGTCTATGGCTCCAATCTCCTTTGTGTCTGAAGCAATTTCTGGGAGGCTCTCGATGGCTCCTCACACCAGCTATGGAAAACTCGTATGGAGAAACCTTATATGCACTAGCATGCTCATACATACACGCGAACACGCACACAAGCACACACACAGCATACACCCACACACACACACACACACACAGGTTCGGGGATTCTGGTATTTACAGATGCATTCTCGGGCTGAGGTTACCACAAATACACTGTGTAATAATCAGTACTATGAGCTTTTTCGTGACGCTGTTGTATCTATACAGTGGGGGGAATAATTATTTGACCCCTTGCTGATTTTTTATGTTTGTCCAATGACAAAGAAATGAAAAGTCTCAGAACAGTATCATTTTAATGGTAGGTTCATTTTAACAATAAAAGATTAAAAGGAAAATTGAAAAAATAACTTTAAATAAAAGATAGAAACTGATTTGCATTTCATTGAGTGAAATAAGTATTTGAACCCTCTAACAAAAAAAGATTTAATACTTAGTGGCAAAAGCCGTGTTTGCAAGGACAGAGGTCAAACGTCTCTTGTAATTGATGACCAAGTCTGTGCACATTTTAGGAAGAATTTTGAACCACTCCTCTTTGCAGATCATCTTTAAATCACAAAGGTTTCGAGGCTGTCTCTGTGCAACTTTGAGCTTCAGCTCCCTCCATAGGTTTTCCATTGGATAAAGGTCCGGAGACTGACTAGTCCACTCCATGACCTTAATGTGCTTCTTCTTGAGCCACTCCTTTGTTCCCTTTGCAGTATATTTTGCACTGGAACACCCATCCACGACCCATTTGGTGAAGTTGTCCTGAGCCCTTAGCAGAAAAACACCCTCAAAGCAAAAGGTTTCCACCTCCATGCTTGATGGTGGAGACAATGTTTTCGGGGTCATAGGCAGCATTTTTCTTCCTCCAAACACGGCGAGTTGAGTTAATGCCAAAAAAGCTCGATTTTGGTCTCATCTGACCACAGCACTTTCTCCCAGTCACTCTCTGAATCATTCAGGTGTTCATTGGCAAACTTCAGACTGGCCTGCACTTGTCCCTTCTTGAGCAAGGGGGACCTTGCAAGCTCTGCAGGATTTTAATCCATTGCAGTGTAATGTGTTTCCAATGGTTTTCTTGGTGACTGTAGTCCCAGCTACTTTGAGGTCATTAACCTAGCCCCCACAAGGTGAGATCTTGCGTGGAGCCCCAGACCGAGGTCGATTGATGGTCATTTTGTGCTCCTTCCATTTTCGAACAATTGCACCAACAGTTGTCACCTTCTCTCCCAGCTTCTTGCCAATGGTTTTGTAACCCATTCCAGCCTTGTGCAGGTCTACAATTTTGTCTCTGACATCCTTGGACAGCTCTTTGGTCTTTCCCATGTTGAAGAGTTTGGAGTCTGCTTGCTTGATTGATTGATTCTGTGGACAGGTGTCTTTTAGACAGGTGACTAGTTAAGACAGGTGTCTTTAATGAGGGTGACTAATTGAGTATGAGTGTCTACCACTCTGTGGGAGCCAGAACTCTTAGTAGTTGGTAGGGGTTCAAATACTTATTTCACTCAATAAAATGCAAATCAGTTTCTATCTTTTATTTAAAGTTATTTTTTCAATGTTCCTTTTGATCTGTCACTGTTAAAATTAACATACCATTAAAATGATACTGTTCTGAGACTTTTCATTTCTTTGTCATTGGAGAAACTTACAAAATCAGCGAGGGGTCAAATAATTATTTCCCCCAGTGTATAACTATATGTGGTTTGTGGTTGTGTAGTTCTCAGTTTGCATTGTTTGGTTTGTTCTATCATTGTTTTTTTTTCCCTCTCTCTGCCGTCCCGGACGCATTTGTAGAAGCAGACTAAGTTGTATTATTGTATTTTCTTTATTCCCCTTCCTCTGTTATATCTTCAACTGACCCTCTCACCTTAACTCCTTTTTCATCTTCTTTCCCTTTTCCCCTATATTTTCCATCTCCGTGTTCATAATATCTAAAAAAAAAAAGAAAACCCCCACAGCAATTTTTAATAAAGATTCTTTTCAGATATACTGTATATTAAGTGGAGTACTATAGCAAAAGTCATAATGCTCCACATAAGAATGCATATCTGTCGGGCTTCAACTTGGTACTCAGACACCAATTCTGAGTGCCACACTTCCAGACAGGACATGTAAAAACAAAAAAATAAAAAACAACCTGACAGAAACCAGAGAAGCCGGGGGGTGCTATGTCAAAAGTTGATCCTGGTGTCTTGTAAATAGTGAATGGACTGAAATTATATAGCCCTTCTCTAGTCATACCTGACAACTATTTGTATTCATTTATACAGCAATATATGGATTGGTAGGGAACTTAGGGTTAAGTGCATTGACCAGGGGTACATCAACATGTGACAGGAGGATATTTTGGATTGCTTGGACCTCATTTGTTTTTATCCCGATTGAAGCCCCGCTCCTCAATTCTTTTTGCGAGCCGCTCCATAAGGTGGACTGTCCTTCACAGTCCCCGTGAACTGTCTGGCAATCTGGTCTTCAGCTGTAAAGAAGCTCCCAGACCACTGCATCACTCCAGTTTGCCATTTCAGCTGATACAGTTTACAAATGCTACATGAACTCCCCATGTTTAATTGCATTTTAGATACTGTTGCCAGCCGGGGTTCAGCGCACATTCCACACATCATCATGACATCACCCTATGTTGCGGCAAGGCGTGATCTTCATTCATAAGTCCAGCAATATTAACAAAATAACAAGACACACCATGCCTGGAAAATTACCCTAATATGCCACCACGGTATGTGTCTTTTAAAAATGCCTTCAGATGGAGGCTCGCAAGGCACCAGTTTTATCATCCTGATGGCAGAAGATTGAGTATTTCCATAGATATTTTAAAAAGGGTCAGGAGAGTTGTAAGGTTGGAGACCTTAGCACTTAGATTTGGAGGACTGTTTTTCTGGCTACTATTTAGAGTTCACCATTGGTGATGGTACACAAAGACCCTGCTCATTATTTGGGTATCAGACAACTATGGCCCTGAGCTTAAAAGGATTTAATAACACTCACGCACTTAGGAACAAACCAGCAGATAATATTGATATCTATCAAAGAACAGCTTTCTAACTGCTAAGCAAAATTAGGGATATCTGCTCATGGATTGGGGGGAGCATCTTCTCTTCCCTAACATGCTTTCCTCCTATGTGTCTCGCTGGGAGTCAGTCAAAGGTACACTAGTGCCATTGGTCAACTGCATGACCAATGGCACTAGAGGCAGCCATTGCTAACCCAGTCCTCGAACTATCTGATATGGCAGTCATTTACATGATCCATGTATATTAAGTTTAATGTCGAATGTTCCTGTCACAACGTACATTTGCACAATGACTGTTCTAAAATAGTGCTGCAGAAAATGGAAGAGACACTCAACCATGCATGCACACACTCATACCTAAGGGCAATTTAGAAAGGCCAATTAACATAACAACCAACAAAAAAGTAGACCCTTCTCCAAAATGGACACCTTTAAGTATGACTGAATTTTTCATTAGCCAAAATAAAGCTGCCAAATGCCTTCTGGAGATGTCTGGTCAGACCAGACTGATCTGTTTTACCACAATTACAAGGAATGCCTAAAGGATCAAAGTTAAGGTTTCAAATCTAGTACACTGTACCAACTGGTGCAGCATGGTACTGGTAGCATCATGTTGTCATGTTTTGACGTTAAGGAGGACCCAAAATGCAGCAAGTATAAACAAAATGATTTAATGAAAACAAGGACAAGGAACTTACATAACTCAGGAGGATCAAAAAGGCAGCAAACGGGAAAAAAACAGGAACCAGACGGGCAACCAGGAAGGCAGGAACCAGAGAGGGAAGAATGGCAACGGACCAGCAAGTAGTGACTGAGAGAGGACCGAATTTATACTGAGGAGGAAATGAGGAAGTGACTGAGAAGACCAATGATCAATTAGTGGGAGCAGATGCAGGTGGGAGGTAGAGAGCAGGTGGAACTAATCAACTGGGAGACAGAAGACTCTTAAGAAACTAAAGATAAATCTGGAAGGGAATCTAATGAAACACCGGAAAACAAAAGGAGGAATAAAATATAACCACTGGGACTAATGAAGGATAAGTATGAACTTGGGGAAAAGAGATTAACACAAACAACTGCAACCAAACACAAGACCACCAGAGGGAGACAAAGAACAACTAAAACATAATAGAACTAAATAAGGCAAATTAACAAAACACAAACACCCTGGAACCATGACACATGTTGAGGGTATGATTTGTTTCCAGTGGTACTGGATCTTCTATTTGATGGAGAGCTAGCTACAAGTTTACATAGTTGAAATTTTGACCCAATTGGTAAAGTGATCAGAAACACATCAGTTTTGGAATGGATGAAGTAGACTGAGATTGAAGGGTTAGCTCAAGTTTTTTTTAACTTGAAACTGCATCTACAGCTAAGACTGCTTGAAATCACCATTAAGTCCTCAGAATGGTCCTGGTCAGCTTTAAACAATTCTCATTTGAAACAATGCAAAGTAAAAGTGTTCATATTCTCAGATCCAACAATTTAACAAGAAACAATTATTATTCTTGGTGGTCTTTTGTTCAGCCGAACAGCATCTTTTTCCCTTTGCACTTACTTTGGTTGATCCTCCTGCCTGTATCAATTCACCAGATCAGCTGTGACTCCTTAGTTCTCTTTAGCACAACCAAGAATGGAGTAAACTTTTAGATTTTGTGCCAGACAGTTGATTGTGGAACAGCATCAAAGATAGAGGTCACTGTAATTTAGAAGTGTCGTAAATGTTTTAAAATTTTTGTCTGACTCATTATCCAGCTGGTTGATGAGGCTGGTTGACACAGCATCTGTCTTGCTTGCTGCATTACTAGACCTGCGAAAGTGTATTCCAATATGGACATGGTAATATGGCATCTTTTTACTGCAGGTAAAGAAACTATTAGCAATAAGAACTCCACAGAAGAGAACATCACTTCAAAAGAGCCAAACAAGCTCTTTAAACTCCTGGGATGGTCCTGACCTCAAACCTACTGAGAAAACTTTGTAGTCCACTCAAACTTAAGAGCTTGTCAAATGCATCATTTTAAGTCCCATGATATGACATTCATGCAGATGATGAAAGGTTAGAAAGCTTGTGGGTAAAAATTACATCATTCCATCATCAACATAAAACTAACTAACAAAATTTAAATATCAACATAACAATATCTCCATATCATGCACAGCATAAAGTGTTAGGGAGATATGTTGTATTTACTTTGATTAATAGAAAAAATGAAGGAGGATGTTATAGTTCAGGGGTTGGATGGATGGCTTTTGAAGGTGTAGGAATAAGAAAGGCTTATAGCAGAACAGGCTAAGGTGAAGACTGAATAGATGGATAAAAAGCGGGTGGGCAGTTGGCAGTGCAAGGTGATACACAGAGTCGCCAGGGGAACTCCAGCTGAGCTGGAAATAAGTGAGGAGAAAGCAGGATGAAAATTGAACCGGGAGCACAGCAGATATACACCTTCACTCTGAAGGCAAAACAGGAGGAAACAAAGAGCTGAACAAAGAGCACTCGGAAGCTTTGATGTTTCTACCTCATGGGTAGAAAGAGCAATACTGCCATGAGTTAGTGGTGAACAGGGTTCAAACACTGTGTACTGCTGGCACGCAAGCAGGTAGAGTGGAGACACAAGAACTAACGGTCCAGGAGACAGAGACAAACACGTTAAAGAAACAGTTAGAACAAGCTTTACCTGTGGCCAAAAACAAACGGTGTCCTGTCTACACATACAAAGACAGCGGAGACTGAGTAAACCATTTTATTTATTTATTTGACAAAGAGTGTTGTAGACAGAAATATCAGTTTTCATTATTGAATTTTTCAATGTCCTTGTTTCTTTTAAATTTAGGTTTTTGAGTGGAATAGCCTGGAAGAAATAATTGTTACACTTTTGGGAGTTTGTGCATAATTCAGCTAATGTGCAGGTTACATGTGCTGATTTATTAATTTGCTTACTCAACCTTTCTAATATTACAGTGCTTTGCAAAAGTATTCATAGGCTACATTGTGAACTTTCCCATGTTTCAACCACAAACTTTAGAGTATAATTAGGATATTATATGACAAAGTCATGCATATCACTATAGTACAGGGAAGAATAATACATGGATTTATACATGGTGAAAATTGTGTGAAAAAGTGTGGTGTGCCCCCCAGTCAAAATTAGATGTAAGACATTAGCTTTCCTTTTGACAGACCTGAGTAACTCTTCCAGAGTTTTTGTAGGCCTTGGTGGCTGCTTCTCCGGTTAAAGCAACACTAAGTAAGTTTTGTTCTCCGGGCCCCCCTACAGTTGGAAAAAATTTATTGTTTTCTACTATTGTAAAATTTCTAGAGTTGCGCTGCTCTGGGTGGCTGCATGTTGGAGTGGCTCTGTTGGCTACATATTAAGTTTAGTTTTTTTGTACATTGGTTCCTCTTTTTTCTTGAAGAAGATTGCATTTGTTTTACCTGTATACTTTGTAATTTTTGGTCCCGCAAAGCTGGAAGGATTTTTGCTGTACATTTTTCCCTTTTTGACAATTTGTTATGATGCGTAACCATGGCAACAATGTGGTTTACAGCCAGGAGCAGCTGATTAACATCGCAAAAGCAGAAATAATACCTCAACTGAAGCCACAAATCCCTGATGAGTTGATAAGGAGGAGACATGGATGCAGAGCAGGAGCGAAAAGGAGACAGAGAAAGAGGAAGATCAAGCCATCTCTTCCATCGATCATAATGGGCAACGTAAGATCACTGGCTAACAAGGTGGATGAACTCCAAGCCCTTACAAGGACTCAGCTAGAGTACCGTGAATGCATATGTTTTACTGAGACGTGGCTGCTGGATCATATCCCAGACTCCAACGTCTCTCTGCCAGGCTTCCTGACTGTACGAGCAGACAGAGATCTGAAGACAAGCAGAAAAAGAAAAGGTGGTGGAGTAGCAGTGCTTGTCAACAACAGATGGTGTCATCCAGGACATGTTACTGTGAAGTGTCGTCTCTGCAGCCCAGATGTCGAACTCTTGGCAGTGAGTTTTTGTCCATATTATTTACCAAGAGAGTTCACCAGTGTAATTTTGGCAGTTGTTCACATTCCACCTTATGCCGTTGCTGACACTGAATGTGATGTCATCAGTTGCGTTGTTGCCAAGCTACAGACACAGCACCCCAATGCATTTGTGGCAATATCTGGTGATTTTAATCATGCCTCACTCTCTACTACACTTCCAACATTTCAACAGTTTGTCAGCTGAACCACAAGAGAAAACAAGACCTTGGATTTGTTTTATGCAAATGTAAAGGATGCATACATGTCCAAACCAAGACCTCCTCTGGGACAATCAGATCACAATCTTGTTTTTCTCTGTTCAGAATATAAACCACTTGTTCAGAGGCAACCTGTGACAAAACGAACTGTGAGAAAATGGTCACAGAAAGCTGAAGAAGCCCTGCAGGGTTGTTTTGCAACCACAGACTGGATAACTCTTTGCCAAGCACATGGAGAGGACATCAATGCCATGACTGAGTGTGTGACTGACTATATAAACTTCTGTGTGGACAACATCATCCCCACAAGAACAGTGAGATGCGTCCCTAATAACAAACCCTGGATCACCAGTGACCTGAAGGAACTGCTAAACAGGAAAAAAAGAGCCTTGAGGGAGGGAGACAGGGACTTACTGAGGAGTATACAGAAGCAACTTAAGGTCAAGATCGGAGACAGTAAGGAGGCATACAGGAAGAAGCTGGAGAACAAACTACAGAGGAACAATATCCAAGATGTCTGGTCAGGAATGAGAAAGATCACAGGTTTTAAGGACAGGAAGGATTGGATAGATGGAAGTCTGGACAGAGCCAATGAACTGAACACATTCTTCAACAGGTTCAGTTCAGGAACTAGCTCAGCATCCTCCTCTCCTGTTCCCAGCCAAACAGACATCCCACTCTCCTCTGATCAACAGCTTTCCTGTTACACCTCGGATGTTTTATCCTTCACCTCAGCCATGGACTCTTCTAATTCTACAAGTTTGACTTCAACCAAGTCAAGAAATGCTGCTACCCCCTTTGCCTCCCCATCCCACTTGTCTGTGTCCAAAAGTCAGGTAAAGAGGCAGCTGGAGAAACTGAACCGGAACAAGGCTGCAGGTCCAGATGGTGTCAGCCCCAGAGTCCTGAAGGCCTGTGCAGAGCAGCTCTGTGGGATTCTGCAGCACCTCTTCAACCTTAGCCTAACTCAGGAGAAGGTTCCAATGTTGTGGAAGACACCCTGCCTTGTTCCAGTACCAAAGAGAACTCACCCATCAGTCATCAATGACTATAGACCTGTTGCCCTGACATCCCACATCATGAAGGTCCTGGAGAGACTCCTGTTGGCCCCCCTGAGTAAGCAAACAAGAACGTATCAGGATCCACTGCAGTTTGCTTATCGCTGTGGAGTTGGAGTTGAAGATGCCATCATCCACCTACTTCAACCAACCCACTGTCATCTGGACAAAGCAGGTAGCACTGTGAGGATCATGTTCTTTGATTTCTCCAGTGCATTTAACACAATTCAGCCTGATTTGCTTTGTCAGAAACTCCTGAAGACACAGGTGGAGCCCTCAACAATCACCTGGATCAAGGACTACCTGACCAACAGACCACAATTTGTGAGACTGAAGAATTGTGTGTCAAACCAGGTGGTCAGCAGCACCACAGGGGACCATACTTTCACCATTCCTTTTCACTCTGTACACCTCAGACTTCCAGTAGAAACCAGAGACCTGTCATCTGCAGAAATACTCAGATGACTGCAATTGTCGGGTGTGTCAGAGATGGACAAGAAGCTGAATACAGAGAGCTGGTGGACCGCTTTGTGACATGGTGTGGAAACAATCGTCTCACCTTGAATGTGAACAAAACAAAGGAGATGATTGTAGATTTCAGAAGAAACAGGGATAAGTCAAAAACTGTTTCCATCATGGGAGAAGAATCAGAATCAGAATCAGCTTTAATGGCCAAGTATGACACATACAAGGAATTTGACTCCGGCAACTTTTCTCTCCAGTACAGAACTTAAATAAGTGAAATAAAGAAATAAATACAAATAAATAATAAAGGATAATATATACACCAAACCGGGGTTATTTTACAGTGAGTATGTACAGCAGTGCAGAGTTATAGTTTATTGTTATGTGAATGGACTCACACTCTGTGACTACACAGAGTTCATCAGAGCGACAGCCTGGGAAAAAAAACTGTTCTTGTGTTGGGTGGTTTTGGCGTACAACGCTCTGTAACGCCGGCCTGACGGGAGGAGCCTAAACAGATTGTGGCCAGGGTGTGAGGGGTCTGTGGTGATTTTTCTGGCCCGCTTCTTGACCCTGGACTGGTACAGGTCCTGAATGGAGGGAAGATCAGTACCTATGATCCTCTCTGAGGACCTGACTGTTCTCTGCAGTCTGTCCTTATCTTTTCTGGTGGCGGATCTGAACCAGACAGAGATGGATGAGGTCAGCACAGACTGGACTATTGCTGTGTAGAAGATGGTCAGCAGTTCCTGAGGCAGGTTGAACTTTCTGAGCTGACGCAGAAAGTACAGCCTTTGCTGGGCCTTCTTTCTTATACAGTTAATGTGGGAGGTCCACTTCAGGTCCCGTATGATGGTGGATCCTAGGAACTTGAAAGACTCCACTGTGGGGACTGGCCTGTTGATGATTATGAGAGGAGATGTTGATGGGGGTCTCTTCCTGAAGTTCACTGTCATCTCCACAGTTTTGAGCGGGTTTAGCTCCAGGTGGTTCTGACTGCACCAGAGGACCAGCTGTTCCACTTCCCCTCTGTATGCAGACTCGTCACCATCACGGATGAGTCCAATGATGGTGGTGTCATCTGCAAACTTCAGGAGTTTCACAGAAGGATCCCTTGACGTGCAGTCAGTGGTGTAAAGGGAGAAGAGCAGTGGGGAGAGAACACATCCCTGGGGGGCGCCGATGCTGAGGGACCGGGAGCTGGATGTGAAGTTACCCAGTTTCACCTGCTGCCTCCTGTCAGTCAGGAAACTGGTAATCCACTGACAGGTGGAGGGAGGCACGGTGAGCTGGGACATTTTTTGATGGAGGAGCTCTGGGACGATGGTGTTGAATGCAGAGCTGAAGTCCACAAACAGGACCCGAGCGTAGGTACCTGCAGAGTCTAGGTGGTGCAGGATGTAGTGGAGAGCCATGTTGACTGCGTCATCCACTGACCTGTTTGCTCTATAGGCGAACTGCAGGGGGTCTAGCAGGTGATCCGTGATGTCCTTCAGGTGGGTCAGCACCAGTCGCTCAAAGGATTTCATGACAAGTGGAGGTGGTTGAGGAGTATAAATACCTCGGAGTTCACCTTGACAACAGACTGGACTGAAGGCGCAACAGTGAAACCGTCTACAAGAAGGGACAGAGCAGACTGTACTTCTTGAGGAAGCGTAGGTCCTTCAAGGTTTGCAGCAAGATGCTGGAGATCTTCTACAAGTCTGTTGTAGAGAGTGTAATCTCTTCAGCCGTCATCTGTTGGGGTAGCAGCATCAGAGCAAAGGATTTAAATAGGCTAAACAACCTGATAAAGAAGGCTGGTTCTGTTCTTGGGACAACTGTGGAAAATCTGGAGATGAAGGATTCTTCATAAAATCAAAAAAATTATGGACAACCCTGAGCATCCTCTTCATGAGACAGTCATACAACAACAGAGCGTCTTCAGTCGGAGGCTTCTTCAGTTTCGCTGCAATACAGACCGCTAAAGGAAATCCTTCCTGCCCACAGCCATCATCATCTACAACAACTCCTTAAAGAATTAATTATATGAGCTACACCAACACTTAATTTCCCTCTGGGATCAATAAAGTATTTTTGAATTTGAATTGAATTGAAATGAAATCTGTTATGGTTACACCAGGGGATTCACATTTACAAGCGATACCCTCTAACGTTACAGATTTTCACGTCTTGGGCAGCCTTTGTGTCAAATGTCTTCATCCCAGGTACATTTTCTATATTTCAGCATGTCATATGTACGGCGGCGTAGAGCTGTCAGCCATATAATAAAGAAATTAGACCGTATCACGTTATAACGTTATTGTAAAAACGTGAAAACCACTTGAAACTAAAACGTTATAACGTGATACGTTCTAATTTCTTTATTATATGGCTGACAGCACTGTTCTGACGATCTGTGCTACCTCCTCAGAATGTCTTACCGTAGCGCACATCTGTCGGTGCTACCCCTTGAAAATTATGTTTACATGCCGAAAACAACAACTGTTAGCTTTGATGTTAAACATAATCATCGGAAAATATTTTTCAAGTGACGGGATTGAAGTGGCAGTTTAGCAGTAATGCCTAACATAGCAAAAAATTATGAATAACGAAAACTTTTCTTTCAATCCACAGAACATGCTACCCGTTTAATATAAAGCTAAAACTAGCACATAAAGATGCACTAAAAACCATGATCAGAATATCCTAGCTGTTAAATAGGCCTATAGATGAATAGCACACTCTGGAAATCTGTTAGTTTGTAAAGCAGCAAATGAATATATACCAAGCCAGTAAGACGTAGAGCAGATAGCAGTATTATTACTCCAAAATATTAAAATGTAGTATGATTATAAGCACAAATTGCCCGCAAAATACACCGCATTTACTGTACGACTCTAATTAATGGGACTTGTTTACATGCAGTGCAACGATATCACAGAAGTGAAACTAACAGGCTACAAGGGCTGTCATGTAAACTTGAAACTAGTAGCTTAAGGAAAGCCTTAAAATATTTTGAATAAAAATTAGCCAGTAATAAAAAATTTGAATAAAACTCACCGTAAACTTCAAAGAAATAAAACAGACGAAATGGATCTTCCAGGTAGGAATTCTTGACGACAGATTTGCTGAGTAAGCGAATTGTGACGTAACATCGAAATGTGCATGCGGGTAGCACAGATAGTCGGAACACTGGTGTACAGATGAATACAATTTCGGCTCCGTCATGATAACAATTGTTCAAGCTACCTGCTGCTAGGTATCTTCCATTTATATGTACCTGCCGAGTATGCTCCACCCAGAGAGCCTTGCAGGACGCTGCACCTACCGGCTTTTGTGAAGCCTGCCGTAACGCAAGTCGCATTTGAACTACAAAACCGCTACCCAACGACCCAAAGTTACATAGTGCTGTTATGGCCGATAGAGGCCCGCAAAGCGAATGCAGAAGTGCCGTTTCACCCTGTTATGAGTTGATCAACCACTGACACGAGTTCAGAAAAAATATTTTAAGGTAAAAAAATCTCTTTAGTGTTGCTTTAATGCTCTCTTTGCCCAACTTGTCGTTTTAGAGGTACTACCATTTGTTGGTGGGTTTGCAGTTTTGCCATGCTCTTCGGATTTTCAGATGAGGTTTTGAACAGGGTCAGATGTTCAACATTTGCAATGTTGTTTCATCATCCAACTGTGCATTAAACTTTTACGAAACTTTCTCCCTGACCTATCTGCTGTGTTCCTATTTTCATGATGCTGTTTGTTCACTAATGTTCTCTAACAAACCTCGGAGACCTACAGAGAACAGATTTATACTGAGATTACATTACATGCTGTTCACTAATTAGGGGATTTTGATCACAGTGAATTATTTACATTCTACGTTACGATTTCTTCATCTTGGTCTGAAACAAAATTCCTATAAAATACATTTAGGTTTGTGATTATAATGTGACAAACTATAAAAGAAATTCAAGGAAGATAAATAGTTTTCCCAGACTTTAGTGTGTTAAGGAAAACCTCTCGACTCCTGTTGTACAACCTTGAACTCTTCACTGACCACTTTGGAAAAAATTGTAAAGGGTTTTGGATTACAGACTTTAAAGATGTCAGAAAGGAATCGAGTGTTTTTCCTGGCAGGAAATCTAGTTTCTGTTACCACAGAGGAGAGGGGGAGAACTGAAAATGATACTGTTGATGAAAGCGAAGAAGTTTCACTGACTCTGATCAAACAAGGTATCTAGTTGAAAAGATTAAAGAAGATTGGCTGATTCGGTTGGCTAACATGTGATTGCTAACATGCCTGTAGAGTAGCTACTTTCAACCAGGGACATAGAAAAGAAATATTACATTGTCTGCTAGATTTGGATTCTACTTTTACTTTATGTCACACTTAAATGTTCAAATCAAACAAATTTTTAGATCAGACAATGGGTAGAGTAGTCGGCTACTAATCGGAGGGATGGAAATTTAACTCCAGCTTCCTCCTGTAACATGTCAATGTGCCCCTGGGCAAAGCACTTAACCTCAAGTTGCCCACCGATCTTTATATCTGTGTATAAATGTGTGCACATTTGTGATCCAAAGGGTGAATGTGGCTTCAGTGTAAAACGCTTTGAGTGGTCAGTATCACTACAAAAATACTATATAAGTTCAGTCTATTTACCATCAAAAACAGTTTTCTATCTATGATTTATATCATTAAGGGAAAAAACTATCCAAACCAACACGGGCATAAAAAAAAAAAGCCCTCTAAAACTAATAACTGGTTGTTACACACTTAGGGGAAATCAATCAGCTGTTTGCAATAACTCACAATGCATGTATTACATCTCCCCTTTGCTTTGTAGAATTGTTTTAATGTACTAGTCTTGCTTTTTCTAATTTTTAATCTACCGCTGTCGGGGCAGACGGCTCCTCTGATGGCGTTTCCTTGCATGGTTCATCTGCACTCGGCCCAATGTCCTTTTTTACTTTTTCTTTTAACTGTGTGTGCGCATGGGAGTTGGGTTGGGGGGAGGGGGGTATAACTGTGACCATGCTTTTAAATCTGTGGGGGAGGGAAGGGAAGGAGGTTTTATGTGGGGTCATTTTAATCTGTAAAGCACTTTGTGATGCAACTTCTTGTATGAAAAGCGCTTTATAAATAAAGTTTGATTTGATTTGATTTCTACCAGGAATAGGTGTTGTTAAGGTCATGCCACAGCAACTCAATCACATATACAGCCAGACTTTGAACTGACCACTCCAAATCTTTCATTTTTGTTTTGGGTTTCTTTGAGCGCTTAAGCTATGGCATCACATTACTTGAGGGCGCAATTCATAGCAAAACGAGCATAAAAACAGGTTGGGACGAGGGTAAAATTATATTGTGGTTAGTAAAACTGTTATCATCTGCTCAAGAATTTTCTAACAGGGCACATACAATGATATTTTTCCTCACATTTCCAAAATCTTTTCCGCTTTTGCAATAACTCTGTCTGTTCTTTTCTTCCTACACTTACCTCTTCGATGTGCGCCCTCTCACTTCTGAGGGCTGCACTTATTTGCTTCCAGATTTCTCCCAGAGGGTTGTCACAGATCCAGACTAGATCCAGACTAGGCACGATTTTACTTTTTTTGTTTCTGGTCAGTGTTCCTTATGCATTATAAAATGTGTGGCTGAGTGCACAATGCTCATAGTTGGCATATATGTTTTGGTGCATAACCGGTGCTAAAGATCTCGTAGGTCACATAAACACAAAAACTATAGAAAATATTGGGCAAATTGAGAGTTTATCTATTAGACTGACTGAGGAAAACGAAAGACTGAAGTATACATTTTTATTTTAGTATCTTCGTGAGACTGGTGCCTTTTTTATTATTACATTAAAAAGAAAAGTATACTTATTTTTCTCAGACTATCATTTCAGATTTTTGTGTAATTTCTTCCCTGTATGACTTAAGAATGTGAGGTATTATTGTTACAGTGTAATGTTACAATACAGAACATTAATTATTTCAAACAACCTATTTATTTCCAAAGTCAGTTTTATAATGGTTGACCTGTGAAACCCTCAATTTTAGGAAAGTAATCGGAGTTCGGCCTTCCTCCCATGGATCCCTATGCAATTCAAACTGACTAACTTTTTTAGCCAATAAAATTTGACTTTCCACCTTTTCAACTGTCATAGTGTATGCGCATCGCGCAAAACCCATTAGGATAAGGCTGCGCACACAGGCCGCTCTCTGTCTTGCTCTTTTAAGAGTAACTAAACCCCAAAACAACTTTTTCTTGCCTATAAACTGTATAAATTAATATTTACCAATGTAATCTTTCAGTTTCTGGGGATTGTTTTTACATCTTCATGTAAACTACCGGCCCTGTGGCGAGTTTGGAGTTGGATTGCGTTTTTCAGGTTAACATTATTATCCCATTAGCACTTAGTTAGCATAGCTAACATACTGTTTTGAACGTTAGCCTATGTTAGCATTACCACTCAGAGACTGGACCCATCCTGTCTCTCTCTGCCTCAGCGCCCTGAGCCAGCGGCTCAAATTGATACGGCTCGGGGCCGCTGGGCTCCATAAAGCCTCCCTCTACCTCCAGTGACGACGGAGGAGATCCGCTGGCTCTGGAGGAGTCCGGTCTCTGAGTGGCAATGCTAACATAGGCTAACGTTCAAAACAGATGAACGTCAAATAGATCGATCAGTCGCAAAACCGCCAACGTCGCTTTGGTCACTGTCCATGTTTCAGTGTCAGATTAATCGAGCTGTCAATGTCCTCCTTAACACACCCCCAGGTTCTCCCCCTCCGCTCATCCTCCACACTTCGCCATATACCTCCGTGCCTCCTGGCACCGCCCACTTTGTCATTTTTCAAATGTTGTCTGGGGGCGGGGTTATGATTTTTCATGGGGTTCAGTTCCACTTTAAAGGCAAATATATTGGAAGAGAGCATCAGTCATGGAGAAGTTGGAGCGAACTTCTGCTAAAAAGTTATAAATTCCCCAGCTGCCTCTTTGACCCGCTGTGACACCACTGTTGAGATGTGTGTGCACAATTGTTGAGATGGGGCTACAGGAGCGTGAGGGTGGAATGAAGAGTTTCGGCAGGAGTCTTGGTTGGATTTCAAAAAATCTCTCCCTCCCTCAAATAATCCGGGCAGCAGCTTTAAAGTAATAAAAATGATGACATGACATTCTTTTTTTTTAGGATTTTCTGTTAGAGAGCAGGATTCATAGTTTCATCAATTACAGCAAGTAACCTGGTTCTGAAGCTGACAAGCAGCCCCAGGACTTTACATTACCACCCTTATATTAAAATGTCAATATGATATTCTTTTTTTTGAAAACCTATGTTAGATTTTTGCCAAACGTAAAGAGATCTACATCTTCCAGAAGTTTCCACTTTTGTCACATGAGTTCAGAGAGTCAAAAGTCAAAAGGGATTATGGGATAAGATGATTTTTGAGAAAAATCAGATGGGCCTTGTGTTCTTTTTGCTCAACCTTCCATGGATACCTTTTTTTGCCCGGTCAGGTCAGCAGCGCTTTAAATAATTTTCTTGCATTCTTCTGTGTCCTCCAGGAGAGTCATTGATGCGCTTTTAGAATCATTTTGGTAGGAAAGCTTCACAACAAATGTAACCTCAAGGTAAAATATAATATATATATAATAAATACAGAAAATTAGAGACAGCTCAATCATACAGAAAGATTCAATGTCAGTTACATACATTCTAATTTTATCCTAGTTATAAAACAATGTAGTCAAGTTCGGTTTATTCTTTAGATGGATTAAAGGTTTTCTAACTAAGGATACCCAGCCGATTGTATGGGATTCACTGACTTTGCAGCAATATATCCTCCTGAAAAAGCATGTAATGTCAGTGAAAGGTCGTCTGGTTGGTATCTGTGCCACAATTCCTTATACCGAACATTAGTGTGTTGACACCAGAAAGGAGAGCTATTCTTTAACAGGGTAAAACTTCCAGCCAAACCCGGCTCAAGTGTGAGCTGCCATCTGCCAACTGACTGGGGGTATGAGAAGACAGAACAAATACACACACACACACACACACACACACACACACACACACACACAAAGAATCACAGACGTATTGCTCCAGTAGTACTTTCTAAAGTAAAGACATAACGGCAGCTGTAGCTCCTTTAGATTCTTCTTGACAGAGAGAAACACAGCTAGACAGATAACCTCTGGGCCAGTAGTAAATATATATGGCATGAAAAACAGAATTCATGACAAAGCTCATTTACTTCTTTTGTTCAGGAGAGAGAGCTAAACAAAGAGAGTCAGAGTGTATCATCAATAGAACAATAACATGAAAGTATTGGCTGAAGCAGCTGAGCCGATGGCCTGATGTGACAGCTATAACTTCTATGAAGAGAAAAAACATAGAGAACATTAAGTTAATGTCAGCAATGACTTTCAATAATTAATTGAAAGAGAACACTGTGACTGACTGTATCAACAGTAGCACTGATATCTAATAGGACAATTCCAGATATAACTCCTTTCTGAGGCCATGAGAAAATCATGGTGTAGGTTTAGTACTATGATGAGCTCTAAAACCACACTGTAACACTGTTTTCTTCATGAGTAAATAATGGCTTTCCTTTTGTTTGCTGGAGTCCCACAGCCTTGGACTTTGTAATCCTTTCCAGACTGATAGATGTCCACAAGTTTGTTTTTGTTCTTTTCTTGAATTTCTTTAGGTCCAGGTGTAATGGGTTATTTTTTTAGATCTTTTAGACCACTTCATGTTGTTGTGCAACAATAGGTTTGGCTTGGCTACGGTATAAATAACTGTTACTAAATGCCAAAGGTAATTATTACTTCAATTAGGGATTAAGCTCAAAATGACCAAATCAGGAAATAATACCCAAATAGTTTTCAGTCTCAGTTATATCTTATGAATACCTGCCTGATGAGGCTTAGGTAAAAAATACAATAGATGAAGAATTATGTTCAGCGCTGTCATTCTTGAACTGCATATATATAGATATATATATATATATATATATGGAATAAACACAAAGAACTTCTCTTCAATATATGCATGAGTTTATTAACAAATATAATTCAACTTTCCAGTTAAAATACAATAAACTCACTAAGCCATCCACCCATTTTATTAATTTCCCTTTTTCATTTTTGCATAGTCCTTTCATTCTTACTTATCTGTTGAAACCTAAGCAAGTTGCTATCGGATGAATGAAGTTATGCCTGATAATCTAAGAAATTCAATATATCTTGATGATGTTTATTTTTATCATCCATCCATCCATCCCAGGATGGTCACAGGGGACTGGTGCCTATCTTCAACATCATTGAAGAAGAGGCAGGGTACACCCTGGACAGGACATCAGTCCATCACAGGGCAACATAAAGACACACAGGACAAACAACCATGTATTCACATACGGACACTTTAGAGAGACCAATTAAACTAACAATCATGTTTTCGGATCGTGGGAGGAAGGCGGAATACTTGGGGGGAACCCACACATGCACAGAGAGAACATGCAAACTCCATGCAGAACAACCCCAGGCCAGGAATAGATGTAAGAATATAACATTAAATATGGAATGAGTTCAGACTCATGTGAGACTCAATGAGACTTATAGAAATACTCTTCTGCAGCACTATATCCAAGTAACCAAGACAAACTAAAGTTCCTCTTGCCTTAATTAATACTTGATAACATTTATCAGAATATCTTCCCCCCTGTCATTCTGCAGTGATTCAGTTTAAGCCATCAAAAATGAATGTATCTAAAATAAACTTGTATGGTTTAAAACATCTCAGAATCATAGAGGTGAAACGAATGGAGCTGAACTGATCCAAGAGCTGTGAAAAAAGCAGCAGCAGTGTCAGTGACCGTTTTCTGAACAGCTCTGTTTCTTCAGAGCTATATTTAGCCAACACACACCAACGAGCCCCACAACATGCAGCACACACTGACCCCCACCATCTGTCTACTCCCTAGCATACAGTCTTGCACAAACGTACTGTCACACATGCAGACACACACCGTAAGGTTTTAATGCCAAGTGCGGCCCATGGACCTCCTGGGCAAACCCAGGTGGACTTGTTAACGCTTCTGGGCCGAAGGCTCTTGTGTACACATACAGTGGGGCATACACTGTATGTAAAGTCTATGTTGGATTTATATATTGTGTATGGTAAGAAGGGTTAACAAACGCTTGCTGCTGCAGCAGAGAACCATGGGGAGCCATTTTAATAAGCTTGAGTTGTCTGTGTATGTGTGTGTAGATGGTGTGTGATAAGGCATCCACACAAAAAATGTCAAACCCCTTCAGTTGTTGTGAAAGACCCTCATGACCTCCACAATGTTGCCACCTTTCCACTTTGTGTTAAAACTTCTTGTCAAGTTGTTACCCATGTGATTTATAAGCTCCAGTGTGTTGTTTGTGACTTATTTGTTGTTATTTTGTTTACTTTACAGTTGACCCCTGGTACGTCTGGGTGTTGGGAACCACGACCACCCACGAATGTGTGTTTGGTTTAAAAAGTGTAGTTGAGCAATGACCATTGCCTCTTTCCTTCTATCATTGGGTGAGGTGGGCGAGGTATACCCTTGACAGGTCTCCTGACTGTCACAGACTGATGTGCAAAGCTCAAACAAATGTAACCAAAATCAAGATCAAGAGGGCTGAATAAAGATTTTTTTTCAAGGATTGTCTCATTTTTTTTTTTTTTTTTACAAAAAAAGGCTAACCATGTACATTTCCTTTCAGTTACCCATTATGCAATTCTCTGGTATGGTCTATCAAATGAAATACTGAAGAAATACATTGAAGTGTGTTGTATGACATTGCATCATGTGAAAAAATTCACATGCAAGCTACTGTACATGTCTGTGTTTCTGCTTCAGTCCAGTAAATTTCTAAGACAGTCTGAAAAAAAAACTGGTGAAGGGCTACTGCCTACATATTAAAAGAGTCACAGAAATATTTTTGGTTGAGTTTGTACAATCTTTCTTATTCTCAGGCTCTTGCCCTGTTTTTCCTTCCATAAATCACATACATAGTCATGACATGGTGACAGAAGTCAAGGGTTTTATTTTTTATTTTTTGGTTGGTTGGTTTTTGGGGTGTTGATGATGTTAAGAGTTCAGAGCCTTCTCTCCGCCCCTCTCGTCTGTTCCTGGTAGACTGCAGCGTCAGGGTGAATATAACGGTCTTGTTGTGCTCACAGCCTATTAGACTGGCAGACTGACAGTGCAGCCTAGTGGTAAAGAAACAGAGCCTCACACATGAACACACTGCAGATAAGGAATAAAACAACAGAGCATAACTGCAATTGACTGAATACAATGCGCCTTCCTCTGCTTCAGCCTGTTGGTGCCTTCCTTGACATAGTCTTTGATTTGCACACAGGCATGATGCTCTTCCACAGATTCTGTGGAGAAGCCATTATAAGGTCACACAGAAACCCCTGTGTCCAGGCCCATGAAGGAGGAGGGGAGCGGGGGTGGTAGGAGTTTGGCACACATGGCTCTGGCTCAGTTTGGGCTTAACACTCATCTCAACCAACCTCTGTCTCCTTCAAGAAGTGGGCCAGCTGCACGTACTTTCACACTCAATATTCTATGTACGGTCATCATGGATGAGGTCGTCCTAAAATCAAGGTCTATAGAGGAGTTGCGACAGTGGTTCTCCATCTATGTTTCAATGCTCAAGAGCCGTACTTCTCAGTTGAAGACTCAGCTGACTGGGAGACCCCTGGAAAAGTATGTACATGTTTGAGCACAGAAACATCGTCATCATGATTATTAGTGTATTGTTATTGCAGAAATGCAGGTGCCAATTTCCAGTCGTTTTTGGACAAGAGGCAGGGTACAACCTGGACATGTCATTATTAATGATTTTGTTTTTGAACTCTGAAGTAGCAACAACCACAGACCAGTGAAAGAGTTTTGAAAGATGTATTAAAATAAGAATCAGGAGGTGGAAGGACGTCGTTGGAAGGACCAGGAATACTCAGGGGAACAGGAAAGTGGTTAGTATTTGTTTAGGTGAACATATGGAAATCAAATGCTGAGATGGGGAGCTTACGAATCCAGTGTGGTGTGGAGCTCCAGGGGAAGGTAAGGAAGGAGTGCAGGAGGAAGGAATCCAGAGGCTGAGGTTGGCTGTGAGGGGGTGAGCAAAGTGATGGCTGATCCAGTGTTTTCCTTCTTGCAGGTGTTGAAGCATTAGAGGTTGGACAGGCAGGAGATCCGGGCAAGCGGGGGCAGGTATGTACTTAGCGGACGTAGGCTGACCGAGGAGGAAGGCTCAAAGCATGGAAGGTGCAGACCTACTAGAAGGAGGAACCCAGGACAGGATCTATGAGGAAGACAACAAAGAGGTAAGTCTTGAGTCAAAAAATCTATAGTTTGTCTAGAAGCACAGGCTAAGGGTCCTCTTACCTCTCTAGGTGAGTAAACCATCTGGCGCCAGTCACAGGAAACTGCTCCTCCTCTAAACTCCACCTTCATGAGGCCTGATTAGGTCCACCTGTTGTAGCACCTGCCTGTCACACCCTGCAGAGAGGTAAGGAGAAAAAAATTATAGCCTGTTGTACACTCTAACTCACAGCACACAGCCACTGAATTCCAACAGGACAGGTCACCAGTGCATCATAGGGAAACACAGAGAGACACAGGACAAACAATCATCCACCCACACTTATACCTAACGTTATATCAGAGAGATCAATTGACCTAATTGCCATGTGTTTGGACTGTAGGAGGAAGACAGAGTACCCAGAGAGAACCCATGCATGCGCTGGGAGAGCATGAACAACTTTGTAAAGAAAGAGTGGGATTTGAACCCTGGACCTAAATAAAATAATTTTAGTGTTATTGCAAGTAGTAGTGGTATTAAGACCAATAAATTAACTTGTATAAATCAAAATATGGAGTGGACTAAGATCTAAAGATATACTTACATAGTGTCTTGATTTTCTTTATACTTGAATAAAATTGCAATATGCACTGGCCACTGTAAATATTTATCATTTTTATTCTAAGTGTATTAGCATAGCATCAAATAAATAAACAGTTTGTTTTCAATTCAATTTCAATTCAGTTTATTTATATAGCGCCAATTCACAACATGTCATCTTAAGACACTTGACAAGAAAAGTAATTTCAAACCAATTGTACATACATTCCAATTAATCCTTCAGTTCATTATTCTAGTCAGTTTAAAAGTTTTCATTCTAAGGAAACCCAGCAGATTGCATCGAGTCATTTACTTGCAGCATTCACTACTCCTGGACAATCTTATCGCGACAGCAGACAGTTGCCTGCTCTCTGCCATTGACTTCACAGCAAATCTTCATACTGAGCAAGCATGTAGCAACATTGGAGAGGAAAAACTCCCCTTTAACAGGAAGAAACCTCCAGCAGAACAAGAACCTGGCTCAGTACGAGCGGCCATCTGCCACGACCGACTTAGGGTTTGAAAATAAGGAGCAGAGACACAGAAAGAACGAAAGAATTGATGTAAGAGTACTTTCTATATTAAAGAAAGTAAAAAGTAGATAACAGGACAGAGAGGACGTTACTGGGAGCATCATCACAGCCGATGCCCCCCGTCCAACAAGGCGTCACATCTGAAAAGAACACCAGACCAGGTCTAGCTTCTATGGAGAAAAAAACATGGAGAGAAAATAAAGGTAACTGTTGAAATAACAGCAAATAATGCAATTGGAGAGTAGTATAAGAGAAAAGTAGCAGTGAAGAAAAGTGGTCAGTCTGCCTAAGCCTAAGCCTATAGCAGTATAACTACAGAGATAGCTCAAGATGACCTAAGCCACTCTAACTATAAGCTTTATCAAAAAGGAAAGTTTTAAGCCTGGCCTTAAAAGTAAACAGAGTGTCTGCCTCACGGACTAAAGCTGGGAGCTGGTTCCACAGGAGAGGAGCCTGATAACTAAAAGATCTGCCTCCCATTTTACTTTTAGAAATCCTAGAAACCAGCAGTAAATCTGCAGTCTGAGACTGAAAGTGCTCTTTTAGGAACATATGGAACAATCAGACCTCTGATGTATGATGGAGCCGATTATTATGGGCTTTATATGTAAGAAGGAGGATCTTAAATTCTATTCTGGACATAACAGGGAGTCAATGAAGGGAAGCTAAAACCGGAGAAATGTGATCTCTCTTTTTTTAAATTTTTCAGAACTATTGATAATTGATGTTGATAATATATTGATATATTGACATATGATTGATAATGCAGCCCTTGAGATGTGTACCAGTAATGCTTGTTCTAGGAATAAGATTACAAGATCATTCATAATAGATATATATACTATAAATATTAAGTAGATCAACAATATATAATTTAAAAGTACATATAAGGTATACTTATGAAGAAGAAAAATGTGATATCAATCAAGAAAATGACATTATTGGTCAAAACAGCTATTATTGATATTATTAGCAGCAGTAGTAGTAGTAGTAATAGTATTGATATTGTTGTTATTATTATTGTATTGTATGTTGGTGTATGCTACCATAAAATAACTCAAAGTTATACTTGTCTTAATACAGTGTTTCTCAAACTATAGGGCGAGCCCCACTAGTGGGGCGCCGTGGTATTGCAGGTGGGGCGTGACATCAATGGGATTTAAATAGTTTTCCCCCCCTAGATTCTGTCGTTGTGAATGTTTCACTGCACTGTAAATTAAATCAACCAGCTCCCCCCTCTCACAAAATTAAACACACTCAAATAAATTAGCAATTGTGATCATCATTGTAAACAGAACCGGGACCTGGAACATCGGGCTGGGAGTTTGATGTTGACATATATCGTAGCAGAACATAACAAGCTGAAGTAGCTGCATTATCAGAGATTCCATCTACAAAATGTACAAATATCTAAAAAGATCAGGGAACGTTTCAGAGTCAGAGAAGTCACACGGTCAACCACGGAGGAAATACAGGGATGAGTAACTTGCTCTTTATTTATTACATTTATTACATTTTATTTTGTATTTTTGAAAGCTTTGCATTTGTGATAAAACTACAACTTTGATTTTCTCCAACTGTGAGCTGAAGTTCTACATGTAGCAACTACTGACAGCATATATTTCTGAGCTGGTTTTATACCAGTGCGCAACCCCTTTTTCCAACTAATTTATACCCTTAAAAACTTGTAGACTAACTCGGCTATTTAAATAAATAAAACAATTTAAAAATCAGGCGTGGTCACCATTCTGTTGGGGCGATAAAAGCATGGGGGGCTTGTTTATGCTCCTTTGTCCAAAGTGGGGAATGATAAAAAAAGTTTGAGAAACACTGACTTAATAAGACAATTCACCCTCATATGATAAAAGGTTCTGATGGAGACGATCATGTTAGCATTGTTACATGGACGCTCCTCCAGCTTGTCTAGATCTTGATTATGAAACATCTCAGCATTCAGTATTTTTGTTTTGATTGCTGCATTCTATAAGCTTTACTGTAAACATTATTTGCACCGCATTATCAAAATGCAGATTCTGGCTACAGAAACGAGAAAACATTTTCCCCCCCTCAATTTTCACTGTAATTATGTATAGTGTGTGTGTGTGTGTGTGTGTGTGTGTGTGTGTGTGTGTGGGTGCGTGTGTGTGTGTGTGTTAAGGGTGCACAGATTCTGCAGTGGTCCATGAAGGTGTTTAGTGTGGAGTTGTGACGGGAGACAACAACTGATCGGAACAGGTTCATTGATCTGCAGTTCAGTAGATGAATAGATCTAGAGATCAAACACAGACACACGAATAGCCTATGTAACTGTATTTTGAATCACACTCTTCTACATCTGAAATCAGTTTAGGCTTCTATATTAATGCAGTGTGGAACATTGATAAGCGCTCAATGTAATTTGGCCTTGCAGACATGATGCTGTTTTTGGGTTCATCCCACAGTCAGTTATTTGCCACCGGGTAGGTTAGGGTGTGTATGTTGGTGTGTGTCTGCGTGTTTGTTTAAGAGAGCAGAGCCAGTGACAAATGAGGGTAAATAACAGAGAGAGGTGCAGTGTGCCGAACGCCATGACCCACAGAGATAAACAGAGAACGAGAGGTGGCCGGGCAGGTGGGATGGAGAAGGTGTGGTGTGCACGCCGTTATTTGGTGTGCCCCGCAGCTCTGATTGGCTACCGCGACTCTAAAGGACGTGCTTTCCCCGCCCACATCCCACCGGCAGCTTGCCGAAAGTCCGTGTACGTATGTATGTGTGCGCGCGCGAGGAAGCCGGCAGACTGAAGCGAGCCGAGGAGGCAGGATCTAACTCCTAACTCCAATGAGCTCGCAGCCAGACACACACACACGCACACACACACACACACACACACACAGCTCGGCGCTCTCTCTTCAACCCTGGGACACGAGGAGCAGCAGAAAGAAGAAGGAGCGGAGGAAAGAGACAGATATAGAGGGGGAGAAAGGCAAGAGGGAGACTGGCGGAGTGTGAGGGAGAACAACCATGGCTTCGGATCCGGGGCTGGCTGTGATGCTGCTATGGACTATATCACTCCAGGCTGTGAGCGCCGCAGGAACCAACAGCAATGAGGGTAAGACTGGAACTGTGAACTGCTCATTAGAATAAAAGCTAAATTATTCTCTTAAGTGTGTTTGTGTGCGTGAAGGCAGAACCTGGCGGTCAAGTTTGCTCAGAACAACTTTAAACATATCAGTCTGTGTATGTCTGAACTCCTCCTAAAATTGATGCTGTTTGGCGATGGCGCGTGAGCGACAGTCACAGCGCATGAGTCTGCTGTGTTCGGCAGTGACGTGAGAGAGTGGGTCTTCTTCTTTGGGTTCTCCGAGGACATCCTCTTCGTGTATGTCCCCAGTGTTTTCTATCCACATGGAGTATTTTCCAGCAGCTTTTTGTGTAGCCTACTTTCATCTCCCCCTGCCCTGCATCTTTCCACCTGGAGACAGAAAACTGTTGTTGTCACTTGTTCAACTGAAGTCCCACACTGCACACAGTCCCCTGACATCTTTTATTGTTCCATTCAGTTTAGGTTCAAGAGTCTGATATGAGTCTGAAAGAACGAAAGAAAGATTACAGTCATCAGGTCGAAGGTGATCCCATTCGTGGTTGGAAGGCATAGGATTTCTAGACACTTAAAAAATGTGGAAAAATATGGAGTTTATCTGAACTGTTTTCCATGTCAAAAAAAAAAAAAAAACAAGTATGGAAAATGTTTGACACACACACACACGCATATATATATATATATATATATATATATATATATATATATATATATATATATATATATATATATATATATATATATAATGTGTGTGTGTGTGTGTGTGTATATATGTATATATAAACCTTTCTTTTCCCACCTCACTTTTTATACAACCCATTGACCAAAAAGGAATTCACACTCGAGTTCTCTACTATTTATTGTGAAACCCGTAGTTCGCTCAATTTTTATTGATTTGCTAAAATTTCGATGTCAAACGAAGCAATGACTATGTAATTTTTGTGAATTTTCAAAAACAAAATAAAGCCGTAATCGGCCAAAAGCTGCATCTATTTTATTATGATTTTACATGACTAAGTCTGGAAAGTAGTCTACATTTAATATAGGATAAAATAATCTTCTAGAATTCACACATCTAATAAATAGTTGAGATTGATCTAATAACTGATGGACAAATACAAAAATAAATTACAAAGGAACCTTTTCAAGAACCCAGAACGAAGGCTGCTACTTATCCACTGTTTAGAAAAGTCAGAATGCAGAGAGCTAAGGCCACCTCAGGTCATACAAAGAAGAAATTTCAGATTATCTGCAAAATCAAATCAGATTGTATCCCTATGAAATTTTATTCCCACTTCTTTCCTTCGCTGCTATTGTTTGAACAATGATAATTTAAATCTCCCACCGTTTAGATGTGTTCCCTTTCCAGTTTGTCCTTAACGACTTTGAAATGACAAAACTCGTAGTGTGTCCAAAGATAAAGACGTATTGGGGAGTAGTCCTTATTTTTCTGCAGGTCTGAGATCAGTGATCAGTCAATTGAAACCATTGCGCTGCTGCAAGCTGTGATTTAGAAATAGATTGGACGAAAACGGTTCTGTGGGATTTCTTTTAATGTCATCTGATATGAAACTGTGTAAAGAAAGGGGAGAAAAATCTGGAAGCAAAGCCAGGAAATAGTACCTTCACCCAGCTGGATTTTTCTTCTTCATAAATGTTTGTCAAGAAAGGCAATTTTTAGCCTTCATAGACATAGTCTTACGAGACTTGACTTCCCCTTTTAACAGCTCTTTTTGTGACTGCAGGAAATTTGTTTCAGGCATAACATGAAATTCAAAATTCAAAAGTTATTTCATGTTATAACATACTTTTCTCTAATAACAAAACGTCAAATGCAGCGGTGGTTTCTCTTTAATCCACATAATTAGAAATTAATTTGATTTAAGTTTTATCCAAAACAAGAGAGGCAAGTAAGAGAATATGACAGCTCTGGTTTAAATAAAACGAAACATTTTAATTCAAGTCTCATCAGACTAAAAGAATACATTTTGGATTTGCAAAGAGAGAGAAAAAAAATCTGTTTAATTTATAATAATAAGTCCTAAAAAATGGTCTTGCTTTTGGTTTGCTTCAGCCAAAACACAACTTTAAATTAGCTGTAAATATTCAATTTCCACCAAATGAAAGAGTTCATCTTTGGAATGAATGAAGAGCCGAACTGAACTGGTGCAAAGGCTTAAAGCTAAACCTCTCCCAACAGGCGGGCGTTGATCTGCCCTCACACTGGACGAACTAGTTGTCTGTATGGAGGACAGAATAGCAGACGAGGGCAGCCAGCCATTTTGTTTTTATATATATTTCATGTTTGCCTCTATTTTTAAGTGTAAATGCTTGTAAACAATTGTTTTTGTTTTTTTATGTCCACTGACACACTGAGGCTTAATTACACTTTTGATCCTATTTGTACAAAAAGACCAAAATAGAAGACAAATAATGTTTGGAAATGTTATGTCTGTGTGTTTTCCAGATAGAAAAAAAAGAGGAATTGAAATTTGCGCTGAATCTGTCGCATGGTAGAAAGTCGTGTTTATGGTCACCGGATCAAAATGTTACATATTTTCTCATCAGATGGTAAAAACAAGACAGCAGGGGTGATCAGTACCAGGTTAGCAGGAATGTAGAGGTGGAAGGTAAAACATCTTTCAGTGAGACTATTTATTCACCTGATTGAGTCCAGGACTTTTGTTTGTTATATTTTCTTTATTTCACTATTTTACATGTATTTTTATTACTTTGCATATTTATGAAAAAAAGCATCCTTAATCCCTGAGAAGACAATGTCAAGACAGGACATTTTTTGTGCACGGCAGTTTGCAGTTTGTGCACGACTAAAAAATGGTTATATGTAAAACGACACACAAAAAAGTCAAAACCAGTCTTAGAAGCCAGGATATCTTTTTTAGTTTTTTTACTAATTTTTTCATTTTTGGAGGTATCAAAGGAGAAATGATGCATCACAAAAAGCAGCAATCATTAAAAGAAGTTTGACTAAAAATGATAAAAAGCGTTTTAGGTCAGTGATGGCCCTCACTGTCTCAGTCAGGTTTCTTGATAAATTCTTGGCCAAGGATGATGGGATTAAAAAATATATCCATGCCATTTATTAAATGACCACCAAGAAGTCTTATTTAGTTTAAAATTAGACAAAACCTATAATGACAATAGGCACATTATTATTATTATTCCAATAAACCTTACTACCGTTTCATCCATTGCTACTTTGTTACCATGTTCACGATTGTATGGTTTGCGTACACTCCGTTTTTAAAGTACATTTGTAATGTGAAACCCTTTTCTCCGTATTTCATTCACCGCAGTTTTTTGTCATGTGCCAGGTGTGATTTCAAAAAGACGATAATTCGTACATTTTTTTGCAATGATATATAATGGTAGAATTTAGATAAGCTTTTATTCTAACCTTCTGTTCATTTGGTTTAATATTCATCTTTAGCTGAAATGACTATTGAGGTATTCTGTTGGACTTTGAGAGACAAGACTACATACTTTCAGAGTATTAGGGTATTAAGCAAAAACAGAAACAAAAAAACTAATATGTAGATATAACGTGATCAACTACTCTTTAACATTTTTATTTAGAAAATGTATTATTATTTTACTTTTCATATACAGATATGCATAAAGGGAGTGTGTGTGGGAGTGTGTCTCTGATAAAACATCACCATTAGCTCTTTCATGATTTTCTTTCAGTCTCACCTTTACATTTACTGAAGATCAAGGTAGAAGTCCTAAGTCAGTCTCAAGTGTCAAGATAAAATTTTAAGTTAGTAGCAGCTAAAAGAGAGGAGGGCTAGGATGCTGTTTATATGGACGATTAGAACAGCTCTACACAATGATCTTTGTTAATACCTATTACCAATTGAGTTTTTAAAATTCTGACCTGCCCATTTACATTTTAGCTGGCTCTCGTTTCTTTTTTACGACTATTATTAACAATATAATACCTATTTTACGATCTGAATGAATTTGAAATGGAATGAAGAAATCTTTATTGTAAAATAAGAAATCGGTTTCTGAGAAATGCTTTCTCTCTCTTCATCTCAGAGACTCTGCAAACCCAGTAAAATCCATCATGGGACAGACGTAACCGTATGTAAAACAGCTAAAATAAATGTTTTCTTTGCACACTTAAATACTGAGTCATCCACTATATCACAAGGTGTTTGATTTCTTTTTCCCAAGATCAGCTTAAAGTTAATATTGGCAAAAAAAGCCTCTGATTTGCAGTGTGTTTGAGAGTACACTTATTCTAACTATGCAGTGGTCTTTCAATGATACTTATTTATAAGACGTTTATCTGCGTGTTTGTTAGTGACAGAAAGAGGTGTTTATGCAGCTCTGCAATTAAACATATAGTTTCACTTTAGTGTGTTATACTGCGGTTAGCGTGCTTGATGTGGTGGGCACTACTAAGGATGTATTCTTCATAAGTAAACTCTTATCTTATATGAAACATTCAATGGGCTGCAAATATATAGAACGCAGCATATTTCAAAATAAATATAAACAGACTCAAAAAAAATGATTGAAGCGTAGAAACTTAGCTTTCCGTGTGTTCAGTTTCTAAGTCTAACTTCCTGTTGTGGCGGCTTGAATAAACAGGCGTCACGCCTATTTTCTTGCACCTTTTATGCTTTCTTGAAGTTTAAAAATAGCAACCTGAATTTGATGCTCTCAGCAACAACGTCCACACTGACTGAAGAATGTTGATTTGGCAAAGCCAGTGAAATATATAATCAGCCAAGCAGATTATTAACATGTGGAAATCTTCTTGTATTCAAAATATTTTGTGAAATGTTCTTCATTGAGGAGTTCTGTGTTTGTAAGGTAAAGTTGGCTGACATTTTCCACCAGCAGGCGAGGGAGGGGTAGTGCTTCTGTAAGCATCTTATGACTAATTAAAATAACTTCTCTATCCCTCATAAACAGGACATCAAACCCAAATGTGGTATTTACAAAAAAAAACACAAAACACCACCCACTGGATAAATTGTATTTGAATCTAATTGTCAATATCAAAGAGACTAACATAACACACTTGTATGTGAATCTGTGTTTAGTCAGATAAGGTGTGAGTCAAATGCCGTTCATTTCAGAAGCCAACACTGGTGCATCTGATGTGCACGCATACGGAATCAAAAACTCTTCTACACAGCCCCTTCTATCTGTGAGCGCCGTCTCCGATTTCTCTCACTGCCACATGCAGCAGGGAGGATATCGAGCTTTTCTTCAGGTTGTTCTGAGAAACATGAAAAGACCCACGCAGAGAACAGGACTCGCAGCTAATGAGCAAATCGTAGGTGGGTGATTATTAACACATACCTCTGCTACAGGACGACCAACTGGGGAAATAGGGACCCCAGAGGCAGGAACAGTGGGACAATTTCTTTTTTCTGCTTTATTTTAAGATTTCAGGATGTAACTTAGAAGCAACTGAAACAGAAAAGCCGAGGTTGAAAGCAACTCCACTGCTGGGAGGTTCGTGTTTTTTTTTCTCACTCTTCTTCAGCAAGAAAATGTAAAGACAAATTTGTCCGGTAGAAAAAAATGAGCTTGATTTAGAGCTCTGCTGCTGTGGACGCAAACACAGGCGTTCATTTTACTCAACTCTTCTAGTCAGTAGGAGACCAGGCTCATGCTTAGCATCACTGTGTGAAAAGAACATGTCTCAGTTAATAGCTCAGAGAGGAAACCTCTTTTCCATACATTAGAGAGAGAGAAAGCCTCTCAGCTATTACACTAAGTAGTGAAGCTGCTTAAGCCACATAGCTCAAGGACACTTCACCAAGCTTTGTGACAGGATACGTTTGCAACCCCGAAGCTTTTTATACTTCCAATTTTAACACTGGTATCAGTATGTAGCTTTTCACAAAAAACGTATAAAACTTTATCCTGAAGTGACGTAGATACCTTCTCATCAATTAGACCATGGTAAAGTCAGGATCTCCATGAGCCATTAAAATATGATTGGATTCAGGCATAAAGTATGCTTTTTTTCAATAAATGTGAAATGGCTTGCTAACACCCAGTTTTCTAGTAAATTGGAATATTACTGAAAAGTTAATTTATTTCAGTAAAATCCATCACTAAATGAAAAACACCATATAGATTAGCTACACACAGACAGATGTTTTCAAGCCTTTATTTCTGCTAATTATGGTGATTTTCTTCTTACTGTTAATAAAAACATTATTAAATTACATCAGACCAATAAAAATATTTTTACTAAAATAATGTGGACTTGATGAAAAGTATGTTTATTAAATGTTTAAAGGTTATTTTTTGCATCATAAGCATGTTTACTTAAAAACTATATTCAGTGGATGCTTATTCCATATATAACTTCAGTCTTCCACCTATGTGTTCATCTGTAAAATAAATAAAGATGTGTGTGTGTGTGTGTGTGTGTCTATATATCAAAATCAGAACAATAAATAAATGTCTTAGACATTCTTATTATATATGTAATAATCATGAGCAATGTAATTATTTCTAAAAATAGTTTCTGAAATAAAATCAATAAGATCATGTTTTAATTTCTATTTATTGGGGTAATCTATAAAGTCAAGTAAAGTCCAAAATTATTCATACCTCTGTCAGATTCAGGTTTAAAATAATTTTTTATATCAATGAAGAATAAATTATTTTTTATTAAATTAGACAGGCATTTCCCAAAGGATGACAAAACAATGATCAAAACAAATAAATCCTGATCAGCTTTTTATTCATTTAAGTTTGGTGATGACGTCCCAAGCATAGGAATGTTTGGGAGCTAGTTTCTTTTTTTTTTCTTTAAGGGATTATACTTAATAATTGCAACAATAACTCAATTCCAAACATGGATCCAGACTCATTCACACATTCAAAGTTCAGGAGCATTCAGTAGCCAGCAGTGCAGGCCTGTTTGAGTAGAGGCGGTCGACTGGAACCCTCTTCTCCAGATTATCAGCAGAAGTCCAAAATATCCCACTCAAAGCTTACTCTGCACTTATCCTCACTTGGAAGCACTGGAAGTCCAGTCTCTAGTCCCCATGCTGAGATGTTGTTGAAACATTCTTAACAGCCATGGAGTTGGTGTTGCTATGTAAACACACCCTCAGTGTCTTGTGAAAACAGCAACAGAATCCTCTGACCTGTTCCTCTTTTTCTGCTCACTCCAACACGCTCGTCCATGGCATCTATTAACTAATTAGGTTTAACCTCATCCAGTCGAGGGTAATGATCTCCATGCATCGGTCCACCTTCCCAGCTTCACCCATGGTGGCTTCTCCTTCTACCTATTCTCTCATTCTTTAGCATCCATTTGCCCATTGTCCTCATAAAGTACCTTAAACAGCTGCATGTTTTTCCTCCCTGTTTGTAATACCATTTGTCTCCGCTTAAAGATACAGCATATAATATTACTGTACAACATGTTTACAGAAAGTATATCACTGTTTTGCACTTTTTTTGTGTAGTTGTTTTTGCTGTTGGCTAAATGCCAGAGTAATGATAAATAATGAGTAATGGGTATTACTTTTTTCAAAGTCAGATGTTAACTGTCCAATTAAGCAGTTTGGTGAAGCCCAGATGATGTTCTCATGGCTCTGTAAGCTTCTATTAGTTTACAATATTTGAGTAACATAAAGGCAAAACTGGATGAATTTTAAAGCAAACCTTGAACACACTGCTTCTTTACATGACATCTTCAACAACAACAAAAAAGAATCAGCCAAGATATAACCAGAACAGTTGTGGACATTCACAGGTCTAGTTCACCCCTGGGGACAACTTCCAGATTAAAGACATTATTTTTGACAATGTCGTAATGGTTAATTTCTTAAACTGAAGAAAAGCACTTTAAACTCAGAAAACATTTGTAATAAAACACAGATCTCTAACAATTAAAACCTACAAGATTAGTCTCTTAGGAAGAATAACCACACACACCTGCCGCTGTCACATTGTTTCTGCTCCTTGGCAAATGGAAGTCAGTGAATGGTCAGCAATCCTGGGCAGTTGTGGTTGCTTTAATCTGTGTATTAGAAGATAATCTACCCTGGTAGTCTGATCAGGTCCTGCTTCTGTGGTTGAAATGACTAAAGGACAAAGTGGGAGTGGGAACACCCCTAGTCTTTTTTTGTGTGGTTATAACAAAGCTCTGATATTAGTCTCATAGGAAATTTGTCAAAAAGGTTATTAAGGTGGCCTATTCACCTAAATCCGTTCTGTCAGGAGGAATGGGCCACAATTCTAGCAAACTATTGTGAGAAGCTTATGGAACGTGCTCAGCCCTTTTGACTTACTACTGAACTTTAACTATATGTGAACATCAGAATTATTTCTGAAGTAGTTTATTTCTCATTTTTCTGGCATTTAGGAAATAAAAAAATAGAAATATTGGTATCATTTTAGTAATCCTAACATTAAACATTTAAAGAGAATAGGAGTAGTCTGATATAATGTTAAATAACAAGAATGAAAATGTTAAATGTCAATTTTATACTTTTTATGTACATATCTGGTATAAATTGTACATATAATTAAAGCTCTTTATTCATTCATCACAAATCCTATATTGATATTGATATAACAACCTGTAAGTTCTTTTGGAAACAAGTAAAGAATTTTGTTTTTATGGGTTGGACCAGGGGACTATTAAAACTATGTGTTGGCAAGATAAATCTTATACTTTTGGATAGCAGAGTTATGTTTTTTAAACACAAATTAGTTCAAAGATGTGAAAATAAAAAACTCAAAAGATTTTTAGTGGATGCTCATTTTTACCCTTACCTGTCACCACTTACTTTACAGTTTACAGAATAACAGAATGGTATTCATCATGTTCTTCCAAATGTCTTGTATTACTCTTTACAGGCCGTTTCTGAGCTAAGCTCTTTTCATGTTTTCAGATAATTTTCATTTAAACAATTTTCTTTAATTGCATATTTGGAGCTAACTATTGCAAACTTTTTTTTCTGGTGCCTAAATTGATGAATTTGTACTTCTCTATGTATTTAGACCCTCAGTCAGAGCAAACTCCTTTTCTCCCATGAGAGAGGCTTTATTTTTAGTGACGCGGGAATGCATCACAGACGAACGAGGCACAAACTTTTCCTCTTTTCTGTCTTCTGGCTTGTTTTTCTTTACACAGGTTACTGATGTTTGACCTGGCGGCACCCTCCAAGAGTTTTTACTCCTGCAGGCATCGGTCTTTATTAAGACATCAGCCTTGTTAGCCAACGGTCAACAGAAATGTTGGAGTCACTAGGTCAATATGCCCTCAGAGCAGTAAAAAGCCTTGCATCCTGAGGTAGAAGCCTCTCGTGTGTCCTGTCCAGCCCTTTATCAGAAACTGATGCGAGGCTGGCCAGAGATCAGCAGCCGTGAGCTGGCTCTGCTTTGCTCTGTGATCGCAGCCCTCCTGCAGGTAAATAGACAATTGTATGCTTTGCTGGCATGTGGGCTACAGGGTCTCTCCTTGGGATAGTTGAAGATAAAGCTAAAATGTGAGAAATGATTGGAAGCTTGGCAGCCCTGGAATGGGCTGGTGTTGTGGTTGCGTTGGTACATCCTTCCTATGAGAAAGTCCTTATTATGTTCTCTTCCTTGGAATGACGGAGAGGTGTTTCTGCAGGGATGGCCTCCTGTCGGTTGCAGGCTGACAGAGGAACAGCAGAGGAGTCTAAAACAAAGGAACCACTGCATGATAGAGGGATGCAAAGTGAGAGACTGATGGAGAGAAACAACTACTTGCAGACACTCACACGCAGAGTGCACACAGTGAGATCATGAGAGGGAAAGAGGGGGTGGCAGCTGTCTAAAATGCACCTTCTTCAAGTTCCACCGGCTGCCGTCTTCAGAAACACTCAGAGCAAGCAGCTATCTGATATTTGCTGATAAAATGCTCTCAATTCCATTTAATCCTTTAAAGGATTTAAATGTTCATTAAGTTTAATGGAAGTCCAATGAAGGTCTATTATGCTCTGATAACCACAGGCAAACCTGCCAGCCTGTTCCCTTTGCTGTGTTCCATATAATAAGGTCAAACTACAAGTTTGTGCTGCCACTTTGTGAATATTCTTAACTTCTTAATATGCTTAACTTGCAATATGTGGACAAATAAGTCATGTACATAGGGACAGAAATGGGGGGGGGGGGCAATAAACAGTATTTAGTCATTTTTGGGAGGAACATGAACAATATAATATTGCTCTATCCTGCTTCTTTGCCACTTGCCTTGCAGGGTGGGCCTTCAAGCATGTTAAATTATGTTATGAATTTGTTACATAATAGTAGCTACAGCATTGTTCTGTATTAGTCCATATTCTACCTGTATACAGGTTTTTCTATGTACAACCAGCAATATCAACAATAGTATTAGGTGGAAGCTGGCATTGATTCACCTTTGTAACCACATCTAACAACATTTTCTTTGCACCTTTCTCTGATTTCCACTATAGTCCATTAAAGTAACATTATTTTGAGCTTAAGTTTTTTTTAAACTTTCCAAAACTGTTAATGAAATACTTTTAAGAATAATCCAACAGCAAACATGTTCAGAGATAACATAGCTACTTTTACTAGCAGAGCAACAACTGCATAGATCAGGTGTGGACAGATGTGAAGCCTAAAGGTAAAGTACTACAACATCTCTGTAATCTTTTCACAATAAAGAGAGAGAACACCATCTAAAAAATTAAATGTCAAAATTAAATGTGACTTAAGTCCCATGATGTGGGAGCCATTACAAAATCCCACCAAAGAAACCCTGGAGTGACCAGGGAACTTGTGAAATCTGTTGATTTTATTCTGTGGTTTTTCACCTGTTGTGATCAGCAGCAACACAATGAGATAATCAGACCTGCTGCATCGGTCAAAACTTGGTGAAACATTGAAAACTCTCTGCTGACCCGGGATGAATATCTGTCCAATGTACAACCTAAAACCAACTTCAGTGTGGTAACATTTCGCTTTTCATGGTACTGAATCAGAGGCAGCAGTAGACTATTCCTCATTTTGACCGACGGGGTCAAAGAAATCCTGTCATAATCCATTTTTACCCGTCAGTTTTTAAAACATGGTAACATGCGCAATAGTTTCTTTTATTTCTTTTCTTTTCTTTTCTTTTTTTAAACTCTGAATGAGCCGTTTCCTGACCTGCAAGCTATTGCTTAGGTGGGACGAAATCCTGGATCATGCGCCGTTTTGGCTCGGTGTTTGGCACGACACCAGGGTCTTCGGAGTGTTCCAAAGCCTCCTTAATTCTTCAACATGCTGTCAGCTCACAAATAGCGAAATGCCATGAGAATATGCTCTGATGCTCTCACAGGAATCTCTTTTTTTTAATGAATCATTTGTCTGCGCCTCTGCTCCAAGTGGTCAGTCTGTCAAAAATGACGGATTTTCAGATTTATCTGTCACCATTCTAAAGAAAAAAACTGTCAAATAGCTTACAGAAAATATTTGGTTAATGTGAACTCTGGCACTGATGTAGATGTTTTAAGAAAAAAAACCCTCTGTTTTTCTTGTTCTTTTAAATCATTCTCAGCAGCTAACTTTACTCTGCTTCTCATCTTAAACTTAAAACCCAAACTGAGTTGCTGAGAGGAGGACCCATAAGTAAGGAGAAATGTATAGAATGCAGCTGCCTTAATGGTTTGTTAATGTGGTTTGCTTTTCAGAGCCACAGCTACATAAAAATGTGCAAATGTTAATGCTAACAGGGCATTAACCATATCAATTTAAACAATATCTCTTTTTGAAATATGGATATTTTTCAAAATCTCAAGATATTGTCAAGCAATAGGTGGCAGTGTTTCACCTTTTTGACCACATCTATCAGCCATATTTGAGCTAATAGAAGAAGTGGTGTGATAAATTACTTGGTTTCACACATTGCTTGGTTCCCCTCTTCCAGAGACTGTCACTACTGAAACTTGTGTGGACTGTACCAATTTGACAAATGAGGGGGGGGGGGGGGGGTTGTACTTGTATTGGACAATGCTATATCATTAAAAATATGTGTTGTATGATTTTTTTTTTTGGGGGGGGGGACAAATAATATTTACAAAGTTAATCTCTAGTAAGCTTCCAAAAACTAGAGTTTACTTGTTCCTACATATAGAATGTAAGTAATCTGATAAAAAAATATAGATAACTTGGATGTTTTGATGCAAACTGCATGAAATTTGGCCCGTTTGTATGTTTTAGGGTGAATTAAAAATTTGTTATTGATTGAAACTCATTCCTTTAAAGAGAAAAAAAGGAGTACTCTGTCAATTTTTGCACTATTACCTCCCTTTTAGAATATTTTCTAAATTATAATAATAATAAAATCTTTATTTCGGATACAGCGGCGGACCATTGAACAATAAAATACAGAAAAAACATACACATATACACCAAACAGACAGATATTCCAATATCACATATTTACATATAAGCTAAAACGCCAATGCCTCCAGAGCCTTGAAGTAAAACTAACCGTACTCGGGGCAGGATTTGCCAGTGCAGAAATTATTCCACTTGTAGATTTGGATCTTCTACACATACAGCTGAACATAAGTTTTCTGAGTACAGCAGGACATGTAGAAACACTGGCACTCACAAACATTTGGGTCGCAGTGCTTCCTCTTGGCACATTGAGCATCCTCAGGCCATCATTATATGCCACCTTGAGTCTGCATGGAACTCCTTTTGTCGTGCTGCCACAAGTGGGCAGTATACATTGGAGTGCAGAAAGTTTTAAAAAGAGTTCTCTTAACAGGCAACGAGCACATACTAAATTTTCTCTTCAGCATATTAGCCTGAGCATACATCATACGGCATTGTCTTTGAATATCTCCATCATCAGGCAGGTCATCACTCAAATAATGTCCTATGTATTTAACTTCTTCACATGTTTTAAGGACAGTACCAAAGAGAGAGAAGACAGGAAATGATAATTTATTATCTTCCTTGCTTCTGACGATCATGATGTTACTTTTTTTTCCATTAAATTTAATCTCAAAATCAGAGCCATATTGGGAGCATATTCTGAGTAGCTGCTGGAGGCCAGCACTGTATGGACACAGGACAACCAGATCATCTGCATACATCAAGTGGTTCACAATAGCATCTCCAACCATACAGCCTGTTCTGCAACTGTTCAGATGATAACTCATCCATTTAAATATTAAAAAGAAATGATGATAGAATACTCCCCTGCCTCACTCCATTGCATACGTTGAAGGGGGCAGATGTAATATCACCCAATTTCACGTTCATTGTCTGGTGTGGGTTATAAGTGACATGGGAATCCTTCCATTTTGCAATTTATAAAATAATCTTTCGTGATTCACACGATCAAAGGCCTTAGAGGCATCAATAAAACATAAAAATTGTGGAATTTTGTCTGTTGTACAAATCCAGAATCTCTTTAAGAGCAAAAATACATGTATCTGTGCCATATTTAGGTTTAAAACCAAACTGGTTGTCAGAGGTCAGAAAGAACTATTCCAGCCTATTCAATATAGTCATCTCCAAAATCTTGGATAGGATACTGGCCAGGGCTATAGGCTGGTAGTTATCTGAACTGTTGATTTTCCCAGATTTCTCTTTGATAATTGGCATTAGTAAAACAGATAAAATAGAATCAGATAAAATACCATGGACTAAAAAACCTGTAAAGCAGATGGCAATTAGGGGACAGAGTTTTCTGCTCGCAAATTTCAAGTGCTCCGCAGATATCTTGTCCATACCACATGCTTTATTGTTTTTTAGCATCATTATTGCATCATGGACCTCTTGTGAGGAGATGGTCACATCTTCATTAGTGTCAATGGTGCCCACTGTGAGAATTTTGCTTTTGACACAGTTAAAAAGCTCATAGTAATGTCTCCTCCATAGCTGAGAAATAGTTCCGTATCATGTAGGGTGCTCTTACAATTAATATCACAACATACAATGGCATCCTTTGGTAATTGAATGTTGCTCAACAAGGTATCAGACTGTGCACAGTATTTTTTAAGATCTTCCTTAGTGAGGTTACACCAGTCTATTCTGCCCATATGAGTGCTGCTATCTACGAATAGAACAGTAGGTATGTTGCCTACATTTACTCAGAGTGAAAAAGGCACATGGTCAGCAATGGGAAATTTATAATGAATCCTCATGGCCTCTAAGGAGTCATGTGTCATCAGCTGTACAGATGCAGTGGTCAAGCCATGAGGTCGTGTGCCAAGCCTCACTAATGTAAGTGTAGCTACTGTCAGGCAAAAGCGCTTTGCTAGAGAGAATCAAACCACTTTCAGAGCAGAACTGCATCAGGTACTTGGCGAATAGAGATCTGCCATCGGAAATATCTGCATTCATATCGCCCACAATATAAAGGCAAGTGAAAGGATAATCTTGAATGAAAGACATTATACAAGCTAGTCTATTAAGATATTCATCCTCATTTTGAGAACACTCAGAGTGTGTAAATGTTCAGTATGATTAGGTGAAATGATAAGAAAATACAAATGTATCTGAATGAATGTTGCTGCCAATTTTTGACACTCCACTCCTTGTTTTATTGTTGTTTTTAATTTATTTGAGTTATAGTAATCAAACTCTGCAACTTGAAGCACACATCATCCAATTTTATCTTCTGTGACATGATGGACCCTTCCTGCTGTTGGCTCTAAACCAGGGGTCTGCAACCTTCACAATCCAAAGAGCCCTTTTTACCCTCAGTCCAGTTAAATAAAACTCGTTTACCTGACCTTCTGAAAATAGACATACGTTTTGATTAGAAATATACTACAGGATGTTTGTCATATTTAAAGAACCACAATTTTATTTCTATTTTAAGGTTTAACAATAACAAAAAAAAGTATCAAACTTTCCCCAAAACAGGATGGATGCATTGTCACCTACTACATGTTCATATTTGTGGGAAATTATTTGTAAAAGAAAACACACAGTTGGAACCTAATGAGAAGAAAACTGCACCTGAAAAATATTACTGGTACTTTTAGTATCATTCTACAAATATTTAATGAAAACAAAAAAAGACTTATAACTGAAAACAAAAAAGACTTAAAACTGAAAACAAAAAAGACTCAAAACTGCTGAAACCTGCTGAGTTGGTTCTTTAACTTTTTTAGTCATAGCTATTAAGAACTATTGTGGAATGTTTAAAGAGCCATTTGGGGCTCCGAAGCTGCAGGTCGCAGACCCCTGGTCTAGGTTCATGTTTATAAGTTTGCTCTAACTTAGGTCCCACACTTAGACTTTAGAAAAACCTTCACATATTCACCAAAGGTTTTTACAACCCACCCAAAAGACAAACCACAAACTGCTACTGTAAGGTTATATTTGGTTAAAAAAATGCTCATCATTTTTGTTACATATTTAACTAAGGGACCTGGTTCCATATTTTTTTAAGATTTTTACACATTTTAAAACAGAGCTGTTTGTACAAAGTCTAAGAAGAAATGCTAATTTTTCCCACTTACAAAGAAAAATATATATATACATTTTCTTTATATGTATTGAAAAATGATCTGATTAGTAAATTCAGTTCAGAACCCTTCAGTGTTTTTACTCATATTTTCCCTTTATTTAGACATAAAGTCCTCATTCAAATAAAGATCTAAAGTTCTGGTCAAGATGGCATCTTAAAGCAACCAATCAGATTTAACATTTATGAGCTGAGTTTCACCAAGGCTCCATTCAGACCAAGGATTTTAAAATCTTTAACACAATAATTTTGACCAGGTCTCCCTTGAAAAAGAGGTTTTTAATTTTATTGGGATCTCCCTGGTTAAATGATGGCGCTTCCTTACCTGGCTCATGTGTACTCAGTTCATTGTCCTTTTTACTGTTACTTTTAAGTGTGTGCTTGCGTGAGGGTTGGGCTAGGGCAGTGCTTCTCAAACTGTGGAGCGAGCCCCACTAGTGGGGCGCAGAGGTATTGCAGGTGGGGCGTGACATCAATGGGATTTAAATAGTTTTTCCCCCCTAGATTCTGTCGTTGTGAATGTTTCACTGCACTGTAAATTAAATCAACCAGCTCCCCCCTCTCACAAAATTAAACACACTCAAATAAATTAGCAATTGTGATCATCATTGTAAATAGAACCGGGACCTGGAACATCGGGCTGGGAGTTTGACGTCGGAATATATCGCAGCAGAACAAAACAAGCTGAAGTAGCCGCATTATCAGAGATTCCATCTACAAAATGTACAAATATCTAAAAAGATCAGGGAACGTTTCAGAGTCAGAGAAGTCACACGGTCAACCACGGAGGAAATACAGGGATGAGTATCTTGCTCTTTATTTATTTATTTTTAATTTTTTTTATTTTGTACTTTTGAAAGCTTTGTAAATTTGATAAAACTACAACTTTTATTTTCTCCAACTGTGAGCTGAAGTTCTACATGTAGCAACTACTGACAGCATATCTTTCTGAGCCGGTTTTATAACAGTGCGCAACCCCTTTTTCCAACTAATTTATACCCTTAAAAACTTGTAGACTAACTCGGCTATTTAAATAAATAAAACACCTTAAAAATCAGGCGTGGTCACCATTCTGTTGGGGCGATAAAAGCATGGGGGGCTTGTGTATGCTCCTTTGTCCAAATTGGGGAATGATAAAAAAAGTTTGAGAAACACTGGGTTAGGGGGAGAAGGGTATAACTATGATCATGCTTTTAAATCTGGGGGAGGGATGGGAATGTTGTTTATGTAGATTCATTTTCATTCTCTAAAGCATTTTAAACTGCAAATTGTGTATGAAAAGCACTTTATAAATAAAGCTTGATTTGATTTGATAAAGGTTATCCACCTATTGTCTATACGGTCTATCCTATGCAGGGTTGTGGGGGGGGGGCTGGTGACTATCTCCAGCAATCATCGGGCGAGAGGCGGGGTACACCCTGGACAGGTCGCCAGTCCATCGCAGTAAATCAAAAATAAAGTTAAAAAAAAATCATTATAGCATGTTTTATTTCCATCTTAGAGTTGTTTTGTAAGAAATATTTATGGATGCAACTAGTGACTGTAGTCAGTTTTTGCTCCTGGTTTCATCATTGGCTAAAGCAATAAAAGTGAACTGTTACAGACAATGAAGATAATATCCTTTTTTTGTACTTTTTCTGGTTTGTCATTTAGGTTTTCCTGCTATTTGGCTGACTAAATTAATGGAATATCACAGGATTTATTTACTTTCCAAAATCAAAAGCCAAGAAACACAAAGCTTAGTAAATCTAAACCTTGGCCACTTCAGGCGTGTTAAATGAGATGCAGTCTGGAATCCACACGGTGCAGGTGAACAGATTTCCACTGTGAACAGGTTGGGTTCGCCAAACACTCACGTGTGATGTAGCGGGCGCCAAACTGGCCGTGATGCAGGCTGATGACTGTCTCCCAGGCCTTATTTTCATAAGGAAATAATGCGCTTTGCTACCAGTAATCTGTTCGTATATCACAGTCATGATGCAATTAAGATCTAGTGGGAGAAGGGGTGGGGGCTTAGTAGAAAAATACATCAGTTTATGCAAGTCTAGATATCCACAATCAAATGTAGAATTGCCAACAAAACTTTAGGAACATGTGCACACATCCATCACTACATAAGTGATCCTTGTTTAGACAAAATACAATTTTATGTGTTAAGTTATCTTAAGCAAACAGACAGAAAGAGAAAAGAGATTAATTCCATTGCAACTTTAACAAAAGGTTTTCAATGTCTTCCATCAGCCCTTTGCCTGTGATTTACCTATTGGAATTTGTAAAAATACAAACACAGGGTTCAAATATAAAAACATATCACGGTTGAACACTGTAAAAAATTATTTATATGTGCAATAGTCAAGCCTGACTGAAGGAAGATGACTAGAGTTTCCCTGACAAGACAGAGCTCCCAGGCAGACGTTCCAGTGAAGTTTACTGAAATGATTCAGATGCTGTGTCTAGCCGGGAGTTCAAAGACTGTTCTATCGTGCTTCCTGCTCTCTCCGTCAGCCTTCTCATGTTCATACAATCCCTCTTTTAATGCATAAATCTATTCTTCGCCACACTTTGATAGCAGATTAACAAAACAGGCCATGTATCCCTGTGAGGTTGTAAGCAGAGCCTGCCTTTTAAGTTTTTATGGTGTTTGTTTAATTATTATAGCAATATGTCACATTCAGACAAAATATTCTTGTGAGGGACAAAAAAACTCTTTTTTAAACAGTTGCATTACATCAAATTGAGTGATAGAAATTAAGAAACAGAGTTATACCAACACAGGGGGAGGAATCTTTCTATTCCTCTATACAAAATCTCTCTTAAAAAGTCTACTGTCCGGGGACTCATTCATAAAGCTTGCTTACGCACAAAACTGGGTCTGAAAAAAGTGTAAGTCACTTTCCACGCAATCTTTGTGATTTATAGAAAAGACGGACAGAAAAATGTGTGCAACTTTAAGCAAACTCTGACCCTTGCTTAACTAGAAACTGACAGCGCAGCCAATGAAAGGGCAAGATGGTGAGTTTAAGCCACATTTTCAAACTTGTAGAGCCTCGCACACTCATACACACACACACACACAAACACGCAAACACACACACCCACACCCACACACACACACACACACACACCACACAAGCAACAGTCAGCCCCCACCCCTGTCTCTGAAATGAGAATCTGAATAAAAATATGTTGCATTTAAGAAATGTATCAAAAGTATGTTTATAAACTCAGCAAAAAAAGAAACGTCCCTTTTTCAGGACTGTGTATTTCAACAATAATGTAAAAATCCAAATAACTTTACAGATCTTCATTGTAAAGGGTTTAAACAATGTTTTCAATGCATGTTCAATTAACCATAATCAATTAATTAACATGCACCTGTGGAATGGTGCCCAGGAAAGATGCCCAGGATCCCTGCTCATCTGCGTGAACGTGCATTAGGCATGCTGCAGGGAGGCATGAGGACTGCTGATGTGGCTAATGTCCGCACTGTGAGACGCCTAAGACAGCGCTACAGGGAGACAGGAAGGACAGCTGATCATCCTCGCAGTGGAAGACCACGTGTAACAACACCTGCACAGGATCGGTACATCCGAATATCACACCTGCGTGACAGGTACAGGATGGCCACAACAACTGCCCGAGTCATACCAGGAACACACAATCCCTCCAACAGTGCTCAGACTGTCTGCAATAGGCTGAGAGAGGCTGGACTGAGGGCTTGTAGGCCTGTAGTAAGGCAGGTCCTTACCAGACATCACCAGCAACAACTCCGCCTATGGGCACAAACCCACCTTCACTGGACCAGACAGGAGTGGCAAAAAGTGCTCTTCACTGATGAGTCACGGTTTTGTCTCACCAGGGGTGATGGACGGATTCGTGTTTATCGTCGAAGGAATGAGCGTTACACCGAGGCCTGTACCCTAGAGCGGGATCGATTTGGAGGTGGGGGGTCCGTCATGGTCTGGGGCGGTATATCACATCACCATCGGACTGAGCTTGTTGTCATTGCAGGCAATCTCAATGCCTTGCGGTACAGGGAAGACTTCCTCCTCCCTCATGTGGTACCCTTTATGCATACTCATCCGGACATGATCCTCCAGGAGGACAATGTCACCAGCCATACTGCTCGTTCTGTGCGTGAGTTTCTGCATGACAGCAATGTCAGTGTTCTGCCATGGCCAGCGAAGAGCCCGGATCTCAATCCCATTGAGCACGTCTGGGACCTGTTGGATCGCAGGGTGAGGGCTAGGGCCATTCCCCCCAGAAATGTCCAGGAACTTGCAAGTGCCTTGGTGGAAGAGTGGGCTAACATCTCACAGCAAGAACTGACAAATCTGGTCCAGTCCATGAGGAGGAGATGCACTGCAGTACTTCAAGCAGCTGGTGGCCACACCAGATACTGACTGGTACTTTTGATTTTGAGCCTCCCTTTATTGAAGGACACATTATTCTATTTCTGTTAGTCACATGTCTGTAAAACATTTTTAGTTTATGTCTTATGGTGTTGACTCTTTTAGTGTTTATACAAATATTTATACACATTAAGTTTACTGAAAGTAAAAACAGTTGAAAGTCAGAAGACGTTTGTTTTTTTGCTGAGTTTACGTACAGATTATGTAGCATTTGCAATTATTGGTGCATTAATTGTGATAAAGTGTGTAGCAATAGGTGTGATTACTAAATAGAAATACATATACTGCAGTGACACATATGAATAATGCTTCACAATGGGCTGGCACTCCTTGAAGATCACCCAAAGGAAGGATCCGGATGGGGGACTTTTAGAGATTTCCTGGCCGATGATGATGACTGGCTGATCAGCTGATTTAGATTCCCTAAAGCAGTCCTATTAGATCTATGTGCGGAACTGGGTGTTAGATCAACCAGCCTGCCTGAACTGTGCATCCCAGCCCTGCAGCACATTCTGGCTCTGGCATGCCATCTTCCTCTTTGCCTCCACCCTCTTTTTTAATGTCCACCATCTGTGTCACTTTCAGCTGTTCCGTTTATTTGTGATCCCTAAATAATACTTTTGTGCAGATCATTCTTTTTAAAAGTAGACTTAAAACACATGTTTTCTGTCTGGCTTTTAGTATCTAGTAGTGCTGAAACTTATTACGTGCTGTTGTAATTTGGTTTTTACTTGTTTTAATTTGCTTTTATTCTGATATTATTGCTATAATGTGTGCTATACAAATACAATTGCCTTGCCTTGCCTTGCCTATAATCAGTAATCATACAATTCAAACTTTTATCGCTTGTGCTGCTGCTTTAATTTTTGATTTTAATATCATTACTCCTGTTTTCTTGTTGCACATTCTCTTATTACTAATTAGGGTTTTTGTCTTTTTCTGTGAAACATTTTGGTCATATTTTGGTAGGAAAGTTCTATATAGATAAACATCGATTAAGTGATTGATGGAAATAAAATGTTTTTCAGTGCCTTTGCCTCAGCCACAAGCACCTTCATTTCAGTGTCAGTGGAATTGTGTTTTCTCTACCTCTTGGTTGCCATGGTTACCTGTGAAACGCCCCATATCTGCTGGCCTATGGCTATGCAGACTATTCATTTGGTACTTTGCACTATTTGTGGTAGAATGCGAGTATGTAGGAGGTGGGATATGATCCGAAATCACCTGAGCACATTTCTAGGGAGAGTGTGATTTAGAAAGAAGGAATTGTGTGCTGTTGTGTGTACTCAGGGTTTCATATATCGGAAAATTTCTTTTCGTAAAAAAAAGTTTTTTGCTGAGCTTAAAGATCAAGTAACCCCCCTTCCAGAGTCTTACTCCACCCATGTTTAGTGTTTGAGAAATGTGCCAAAGGGAGGCCTTGCCTGGTGGACCAAGGGATTCGCAGAGGGGAGAGGGCTGGACTGTGACTGACATTTTGAGAGCGGCGCTAAATGCTATGCTAAAAAATCAATAACCTGTTAAACGACATAAACACTTGTTTGCTATTCCAACTCCAACTTGCTATGGAGGCAGGCTTTTATACCCCACAGCGGCAGTGCAGCTGACATCACACTTACCCGCTAACATTACATATCACGGCTTAGCCAATAGCAATGGCTGATTCAAATTAAAATGTAGTGCAGACTCACACTGACAGTTTAAGTCAGAAAATTTATATTTTAAATAAGATGCACTTGAATGCCAAAATATTGACTACACATGTAGACAGCACTATTAAACACTCATATATACACCTGGTCAGCACATAAAAGTTCATTTTAGGGTGACTTGCTTTTTAAGTACGGTTTTAGTTAGGATTTTGTGCAAAGTTTTATAAATGAGGCCCCAGGGATCTAATTCTTTCTTCTGTTTGGCTCACCTACAGGTTTTCTGTAGGATTTTGGTGTGGAGACTAGATGGTCTGTCAAAAAGACCAACTTAGTGTACAGTCAACAATTTCTGTGTTGACATAGCCACATATTTAGAGACCCAATAGTGACCCACTTTCAGTTCAGTATAGAGGCCACCAGACTTTTATTTAAAGTGTCATAGTATTTTCAAAAGTTCATAATGCTATCACCCATGAGACACAGGCCCTCAAGTATATCACAGATCCTCAGCTCTGGCCATGAGGTGGTACACAAACTTAGAAACAATGGCGGTGCGTTTTTTTCGTAATACACAAAATCCCATGCAACCTTCAAGACATCTTATCAAGATCATTCTGTAGACTTCCTAGACAACTTTCAAACAGGACCACTAAGCAAACAAATTAAATGATTAAATTATGTTTTTCTACTTGCTCAGCACACCTTCTTTCTGTATTTACATTTGGTTCTCCCGGCCCTGACACATCTAACCAATCAACAGACTGAACGTTCTTATGTGGTGTGGTGTGTTGTGATGGTTTTTGATTGGAGCCTTCTCCGTTTGAAAAAGAACTGACCCACCAGAAAAAGTGACAGCTTCAACTGATTTGGGCCAAAGTAAACAGACTACAGGTGTGGACACACCCGTAGTGTTACCTCACCAAAGCACACAGTTTATGATGATGTCTTTCAAGGTCAGGCCTTTTCCGTATTTGACTGTCGGTAAAATCTGAAGGGCATCAGTGATTTTGAGAGATTGCAATTCACACCCAAGACCACTTGGTGACCATTTTCAAATGTACCCACAGAGTTCAGGTAACTGAGTCAATCAAATGAGAGCATCTGAGCATCATCTCAGAGCTGAACTCTGTACTCAATGCATCTCGCTATCTGGGAGCTGACAACACAAAGAAGAGTTACGGAGGCTTTGGAGCTCATCAGTGACTGCACTGGACACAGACGGGCAGTGACAGATCGCTGCAATTTAACCGCTGATGCAAAGAAAGCCCATGCTGCGGGATTTCCTCCCGCTGAAGCAATCAGAAAAGCCGTCGATCAGAGAGTCTTGCTGAATTCTGATCACTGTAACTGGAGAAATGTTCCCTGATTTCAAAACTTTGGCTGAAGTTGTGTAATTCCAGTTTCCAGTGGGGCAACAGAGCTTGATTCAGCCTCTCTTACACACATGCTGATGCTCCGTTCTGCTCCGTTCAGAGCGTTCCTGTCACAGCAGGTGAAATATTCCCAATGAATACATGTAACCTATTGATTGACTCTATGTGTGATGGCACGATGTGCATTCTCTGATCAGTTTTTTCGTATTGAATGCTAATTAAAATGAATAAAAATTAAATACTACTGAATATGACATTATTCTTATTTTAAAAATTGAAGGCAAAATATAGATTGACTGGATTTGTTTGACCCAGTTGTTCAAAAGGACAAACAGCAAAAAGTTCTAGCACTGCCTCTGCTCAGGACTTTAACAAACTACTTATGTTTACATTTGGGATGATATAAAGGAAAGGGCTTTTTTCTGAATTCACTCAAAAAAAGCCATCTGGCCAATATTGTTGTGGAAGCTTGGTGACCCCAAAGTCCTACTCTTTGCTGTAGTACTTCAGTTGTGAGCTTTATATATTTTTATTTCACGTCTCCTCTCCATCCAGTTTACTGTGGTCTGTGGCAACGTAGACATGGGTCTTCATAAAGCCTAGTGGCCGGTGGCTTAACGAAATGGACATCTATGTTATGTAATATTTAAACCCCAGGGGAACAGAATACAAACAGTAACTCCACGATCTGCCGCACAACTGAAAAAAAAAACTGCTACAAATGAAAAAGACTCCAAGCGTTCAATGAAGTCAGCTATTCAGTCACATAATCACCTGAAATCAAGCAGCCCCAACAGCCATGGGAGCAGGAGGCATACACTGTACACTGATGCTGTGTGGAGAAGAGTCTGTCCATCAGCGCTACTACGGTGCATACAAGTACAACTCTACTATCTATTGCATTATTTATTTATCAAAAGAACTCCAGTGTGATGTACATATTTTTGATAGAATCAATATTATTACCTCAATCCAGCTAACCTCTGAATGAAAATTCTTGACCAAAAATCGATAAAATGATCCATACTTAGTTGGAAAACATATTGATAAAATCTAGGGCTGTGAAAATTCATGGATTAACGTAGGTCGATTAATTTGTAGAATTCATTTTTTTAAAGCATGAATGCACAGGATGACCCACCCTGTTTATCCAACAATTCAGCCCATGGGCCTTTCAGTGCTCCTTACATAAAGAGCATGGCAGACCCGACCTGCATCCACTGTTCCATGTGAACGTAATAATAAAAGTTATGTAAAGTTTCGGTGTCACGCCAAATACCCTCATGTATATAAATAAATAATCTCTCTATTATTCAGGAGAATACAATTCAATTCAAAAATACTTTATTGATCCTAGAGTGAAAATAAGTGTAATTTTGGCTCATACTATTTAATTCTTCAAGGAGTTGTAGATCCTGATGGCCGTGGTCTGAAAAGATCTCCTGTAGCAGTCTGTGTTGCAGCGAAACTGAAGAAGCCTCTGACTGAAAACACTCTGTTGTTGTAGGATAGTCCCAAGAAGACGATGCTCAGGGTTGTCGAATATTCAGCTTTACATTCAGAAAAGGCTAACCAGTTAGTTCACCTTAACAACTGGCTAAAAGATGAATGGGTTAAAAGGGGGACCATGTAAATGTAATTGTGGAGTTTGAAACAAAAGTTTCATGGATCTCTCCTTTATTTCCTTTAAAAAAAGAGCAATGGCATCCGGTTTTGTCCTTTATTTACAACGAAAGTCATGTTTAGGAATATTAATTAGTCGTGATTAATGCACAGCTTTTTAATTGTTTGACAGCCTTAATAAAATCATATTACTGCCAGAAAATTTGGATTATTTTATTACTGTTGACTGAAGTAGAAAAAACAACAAGAAAAAACGGCTATTGATTGTTCTGGAAATGTACCAAACCGTGTCATTGAAATTAATGTAGGAACCGAACTGGACTGTTGACTTCTAAGCTCAGCGATAGCAGCTGTCATCAGGTTTTGTTGCTTTTAAAATGACCAAATTAACCAATCACATATTAGGAATTGTGGTTAAGAAACTAGAAAACTTATTGAAAACATTTAATCACCGTAAAGAGATCTTTCAACTGGTCAAACAGACTTATCCTTTATTTTCATTAATAGATTTTTTTAGGGAATATGTTGAATTTACATGTCATAAATTATAAGTCTTCATAATTTCTTTGAAGTTAATCTAAACATTGCCTAGAATTGTTCAGCCCAGTCTTCTAAATCCTATTATTATTTAAGAGAGCAATTAACTTTCAGAGAGAAAAAAACTGAGCAATACACAAGTTTATAAAAAAGTGACAGTGCAGTCTTATTATGGTGTACAGAGTAAGCATGATGTTTGATGCCTGAAGGAAATACAAATGGAGAAGATAAGAATCCATTTTCTCAATTGAGTAAAACCCTATCAGCTGAGCTGCAAAAAGACCTCTGTGATCTCTGTGTGAAGTAGGTCTTTGTGTCGAGCTTTGTTCTCAGTTTGGCTCTGAGAGGTTAGAATTAAGTAAAACAAGAGTTCTTACCACACTGGTGCCAGGTGGGTCCACAGTTCTCTACATTCTGTTATGACATTAGATTACATCAACAATATTGAAGGCAGTGTCAGTCATATCAGATATCAAGATCTGCCTTTAAGATCATTCCAGCTGCTGAATTAGAAAGTTTCATAATTTAGGAAAAAAAAATTCGTTTTTATTATTCACTTTATTTAATGTCTCCTCAGAGTGTAACTCAAGGTGATGTTGATTTTTTTAAGTAGTTTGATTGTTGAGAAGTTATGAAATCTGGAAGGAAGAATTTGTCAAAGTTTCCAAATTCAAGTCCGTATTTAGTAGGTGAACATTTGGCTGCAATCACAGATGGAGAGATGGAAGCAAATTGTCCTTCAGGATTTCTACCTTCACAAGCCATCCAGGGCCTGTTGCTGAGATGCATCCCCATAGTATGATGCTGCCAACATCATGCTTCACAGGGAGATGGTGTGTTTGTGGTGATGTACAGTGTTTGGTGTCTGCCAAACATAACAGCTGGTCTGATTGCCAAAAAGCTCGATTTTAGTCTCATCAGACTAAAGAACCTTCTTCCGTGTGACCATGGAGTCTCCCACACGCCTTTTAGCAAACTCTAGCCCAGCCTTGATCTGAGTTTTTGTCAACAGTAGCTTTCTCATTTCCACTCTCCCATAAAGCTTTGACTGGTGAAGAACAAGGGCAACAGTTGCTACCCATCACTCAGTTTGTGAGGCTGGCCTGATCTAGGCAGCTTTACACAGGTATTGATGGATGTAACTGAACTCTAGAGGACTGTCAGTGCCTTATAGTGCCTTTTTCGTATCCATCCCCTGACTTATACTTTACAATAATCTTTTCTCTGAGTTGCTTGCAGTGTTATTTGTCCTCATGCTGCAGTGGTTGCCAGGAATACTGATTAAGCAGTGCATGGACCTTCCTAACACGGCTGTCTTTATACTACAATCACTTAAGACACTCACTGCACTCAAGGGATCTCCATATCACTCATTGTGAGACTGCTAGCACCGATTGGCTGGACCTCTGTTGAATTAGGTCAGTCACTTTAAAGAGGGTGAATATTTATGCAATTATATGTTTAATGTTACATTTTTTCATTCAATTTTTATGATTATGCAGAATCAGTTTTCACTTTGTACTGTAATTATCTTTGTCAAAAAGCCACATTTTGTTGATGATAATTGATTTGAAAAGGTATAACATCCAAAGGGAGCATTTCTGACGCGTATCACCAGTGAGTGTGTCTCACCCAGCTCGTCCTGGGAGATTATGAAATCACAGGAGAATTGCAATTGGATAACGGAATGAGTAGTATAGAGAGAGAAAAAAATGTACTCTATGTTAACAAGTATCATAAACTCACCATCCACTCCCAAAGCTGCAGATATTTCTGTTCGTGCCTTCTCGTTTTTCATGTTATACTTGTAAAGATAATCAATAATGTCATATAAATTGGGGGATTTTCCACTTCAAGGATTAACTTCTTATCGTCTGTGACACAAAACCAGTAAATAAGACCCCCAGATCGACTGACTTCATACCTGGGTTCACTGGTGATGACATTTTGGTTTTTTTCATAGTTAAGCAATCAGAAATCTGTATGTGTCTTTTACTTTGAAATTTGCCGGACGCTTTACACTGTTCCCATTTCTGATTTCCTGTCTGGCCCGATCTAAACCGCTGAGATTGATGTGTTCTGGAAGTGTAGCGCATAAAATATAGACCCAGTGTGTAAATTAATGAGAGGGTCACAAAACTACGGGACTGGTCCGATTTGCACCCGTTGGAAACAAACCCACTGACTATAATGGTGGCGCATTACGCTTTGCAGACATTATGCGCCGCTTATCCAGTTAGGCGGAAAATAAGCTTTATATAAATAACTGGAATAATGTGATATTTAATACCCTCCAGAAATGTGTGAAGCTCTGAGGATAAATTTGCTCTCAAAGACCCTTTATTGCTCTAAAAGGTCACAGAGTCTGTAATTATGAACTGAATAATTTGAGTCAAAACAGCTTTTATGGCCTGACAATAACAAAAACACCCTGACCTGTTGCTGCAAGTAGGGTGACCTGGTCCCAATTCACCAAATTTGGGACAAATACACATTCATCTGTGACAATGCGAGATTCTAATGCATCGAGAAAAAAACCCATAATAAGTTTAAAAACACTTTCTAACCTGCTCTGTAGCTCTAATATTACTTTTACAACAAAACATTGATTTAAATTCTACTTTGTCATGTATGTCATAAGCAAACACCAAAAATTGTCATACTTTTTCACAGTTCCTCTGAAGTTACCCCACCTTAAATATGTACAATCAAACAGAATAACCAGCCAAAGCTTTAATTGTTCTTTCAACTGTTCTTTAATTTTCCTTTCCAAAGAGACCCCAGCCATGTCTCTACTCAAAATGGTTCAAGAACAGCTTTGATTTTATTTTGGGTATGCGTTTTTAAAAAATGTAGGGCGGAAATTTCAGGAATTTTAAGAGGTTAAAAGGTTTGAGCTTGCATGCATTTCAACTAACAAAACCACAGCCCAACTCCAAACAGCATGAAATGTAAGTGTTTGTAGTAGAACGACATACTTAATCCACATTTTGAAGTATAAGAACTAAAGTATGCTACATTTAGCACATAGGCTGATTATCTAAACAAAACTTTTACTACAATATGCTAGGGGTGCACCGATTCCACTCTTTCAGTCCCGATACCGATGCCTGGGCTTTGTGTATCTGTCGATACCCGATACCGATCCGATACTATTGTTGAATTAATAATAAACTGTATACCCTCTACCTTATACGTTACTTGAAGAGACTAAAGGTACCAGACTTTACTAAATACACATAACTAAGACTTCTTTTTCTTTATTTTTTATGCTGACATGTAGGAATTCAGCATGCTCCTTAGCATAGTGTTTCCCGAAGTGCTTGAATAAAGTGGTAGTGTTGTACTTTGCAGTAATACCACCTCCCCTTGAAACATTTACTTTGAAGACATTGCGAACAGCTGACGAACTAGTTGGAGTGGCAAGCATGAAATATCTCCACACAGCCGAACCTCTGGCTCGCTCCATGTTGCTTATAGCATGCGACACACGTGAAGCTGACACATGAAATACGTTCTTCTGCGACGGAAAAACCCCCCAAAAACCCTGGATCGCCCAGTGGATCTGTTCATTTTTCCGATCCCCGATCCAGCTATTTTGTCAGTATCGCGGCCGATATCCGATCCTAAAATCGGATCGTGTACCCCTACAATATGAGCTCATCTCACTCACTATATGTAATTATCTGTATTTACTTGACAATGACACCTAGTGGTAGTAAAGGAACCACAAAATAAGGCACAGCATAAAGCCATAAAAAATAAAATTGAAAACTGGAGAGAACAGAAACCTACAGTAAACTTCCGGAATGCTCTTTCAGTAACAAGGAGTGCGCTTGGCCAAAACTCCAGGTCTGTCCATAATAAGTCTTTCAGTTTTAGCCACAGTCACCTCTTTGTCCTCCTCCGTGCTCAGGCTACCATTTCTCTTTTTTGCTCTGTTGGTGTGTGCGCTCTGCACCTGTATAAAAGTCCCGCCTCCTCGCTTGATTGACAGTCCTCACTGCTCTCGTCTCATCAGACATGCAGTTTGTAAATGATAAATTTCAAACAATAAAGGGGAGTTTCTTAATGATGCGGGACAATTTGCAGCACGTGTAAACATCTGGCCACCCTAGCTGCAAGTATCACACAAATAGTCAGTAACTGGCCAGAGAAGATTCAAGTCCAGTATTGTTTTATGTTTCTGTTCTCGTAGCCTGGTAGATTTGTCTTTGGCCAATATACAGAATCCCCAAACAACGCTCCTCTAACCACCCACTGCACATTGCGAAGACTTAGAAATACATTGGGCAAATGCATACAACTGATACAAATGTGGTTATGTCTCCATCAATATGTTTCTATAGATTTCCTGGTCTATTTTCTGAAAATCAGGTGGGCGCACTCTAAAGGAGGAACAGTGCACATGACCATGATGTGAGACATGCTGACTGACAGTAATTACCCCCATTCATCATTAGGCATAAGCCAGGAATGATAAGAGCTCTTTATGTAAAATGTCAGCCCGCTGAAATGATGAAAATGATTAAAGGGCGTCTGTGTGAAATAGAGACGTACATACAGCTCAAGCTGGCAGCATGGGGCCTGCGGATGGAGCGCGCTCTGACTGGAAAAATGAAAAAGAATGCAAGTACTTTTATTTATTAAAGTGGATGGTGAGGGCAAGGCTCATATAAAAACATTGGAGGCTTCCCGAGGCTGCAAGTTGAGTTTGTATTGATAACATTTCTACTATTTTCCCTGCTCTCTTTCCCTCTGCTTCTTCGCTCAACCCATCTAAACTCTGAGTGAACTTTCTCAAAAATCAATAAGCTCAGCTATACTTTGTTGAAATGTTGTGGCAGACAGTTAAACAACGAGTGCCGACTTCTCTCCATTTCAGCAGTCATTGCAAAAACATCAACCTACTTCTCCGTGGATGCCATCGAGCACAGATAGCACACTGTCATCTGCTTATAGACTTTCCTCCTTTTGTAACCGACTCATCCGTCCTTCTCTGTCGGTTCTTTTCCCCTTACCTCTCATTTTTACCTGCACTATAAATAGCTGCGCTTGCCTCTCCTCTGCGTCTGTTGTCATCCCTAGGGAAGCAGGGCAGGCCTGGGCAGCAATATAGTCTGCTGTTCGCTCCAGCATCCCCTGGGAACCGATGGGCCTCGCTAGCCCTTAGCATCCTCCTCCCTCCATCATGCAGCAAACATGATGCCTTGCAGGCGTGCGTACACAAAGCAGGGTCTTGTGCTCTAGCCTGGGAGCGCCTGCTAAAATAAGATATGAGGGATTGTGGCGGGTTGCAGCGGCCACTGTAAACCCAATCAGAGGAGCGGAGACTCCACTCCTTGCTCTTGCTAACCTAATCTTGTGGATTCGGAGAAGGGTGAACCTTTGAGTCTTTACAGTATATCCTGCTGTTTCTTTGTTGGGAAAGCGCTGTCTCCAGTGAATTTTGTGCTGATATTATCGAAAAAGTTGCACAGTGCACACCTCTGTGCTTAATTTCCATAACAATTTTGGATGCTTTGGCACTGATTATGATGTGTGCTCCTGTGTCTCCAGTGTAAAAATAATTTGTAGTTCGCAGAACATGGCTTATCTAGAAATGAATGATGCGGGGAAGGCTGCCAGTTGTAGTTTTTTTCTCTGACTGGGAGATTTTAGATGAAGAAACTCTGTTTTGCTTGTGATTGTTAGGATTTTGCGAGTGAGAGCCCCAACTTTCAGTTATGGTGATCTGGAAATAGAAATACTCAAGACTTAACTTAGACTTGGGCTCTAAAAGCTCAACCTTGACTCCTTATCCTTGGTCTCCTTATCTTATTCATGTAATCAGGAGTAAACTATTGCTGATATGTTAGCTACAGACCACAGCTCTGAAAGGTTATGAGCTACCTGTGCACATTGTCCTGTGACAGGGTGTGCTTGATTTCTTCACCAGTAATATTCATGACTGTGGGCAATCTGTTCATATTTGTTGTTGCTTCGTAATAATGACAACACAAATGTCTTTGACTTTGAAATGTTTAAAAACAAAATAAACATAATTTAAATCCAAATACACTTTTTTACAGATACACTCATTATCAAAATAAAGGCTTGTCCCATTCTATTTATGCATACATTCAAAGTTTTCTGTCATTTACAGCTATATTTCGTCTTGATCATTCTATTTTAATGTATAGTGTATCTTGGTACATGTTTACTGTCTATAATTGAATGCAAAAGTTTAGTATAGATTTAAAATATGGTTTAGTTTAGTATAGATTTAAAATATGGTTTCTTTCTGGGCAAAATGATTACTGCAAAATTAATGACCTAATATAATCAGTGGGGTTCTGTAGATAGCTAGATAACTTTTTACCAGTGGATATAATAAACTCAATTTGACTGTGTTGTTTTATTGCAAGGATTGAAATAGAATGCATGTGATTAAATATGAATCGTTCTGTATGATTGCATTAAATTGACTCTTATGCCCATGAAAAGTATTCACCCCTTTTTTTAACCTTTTTTAATGTTTTTACAAATCAATCATGATCAACAAAATTTGGCTTTTTTTGACAGAAAAAAACTTTCTTTCTTCAAAGTGACTGACCTAATTCAAGATAGGTCCAACTAGTGCTAGTAGTGTCACAATGACTACTATGTAGATCACCTGAGTGCATTAAGTGAGTCTCAAGCGATTGTCGTATAAAGACCCCTGTGTCTGGAAGGTCCATTCTCTGGTTTATCCGTATTCCTGGCTACCATTACAGCATGAAGACAAAAGAACACTCCAAGCAAATCAGAAAAAAGTTGATTAAAAACTTTTAGTCAGGGGATGGATACAAAAACATCTCTAAGGTTCTGTACATCCCCTGGAGTTCAGCTAAATCCATCATCAAGACATGGAAGGAATATGGTACATGTGTAAGCCTGCCTAGATCAGGCCGTCTTCACAAACTGGATGACCGTGTAAGAAGGAGACTAGTGAGGGAGGCCACCAGGACACCTAGGACTACGCTGAAGGAGTTAATAGCTTCAGCAGCTGAGATGGGACACACTCTGCAGACAACTGGTACCTGGGTTCTTCACCAGTCAAAGCTTTACGGGAGAGTAGCAATGACAAAGACACTGTTGAAGAAAAGTCAGATCACGGCTGGAGTAGAGTTTGCTAAAACACATGCGGTAGACGCCATGGTCAAGTGGTAGAAAGTTATTTTGTCTGATGAGACCAAAATGGAGCTTTTTGGCAATCAGACAAGACGCTATGTTTGGCAGGCACCAAACAATGCACATCACCACAAAACCACAATTTCCACTGTGAAGCATGGTGGTAACAGCATCATGCTGGGGGCATGCTTCTCGGCAGCAGGTCCTGAAAGACTTATAAAGATAGAAAGTGAAATGAATGCAGCAAAATATAGAGAAATCCTGGAGGACAATTTGTGTCTATCTCCAAGAGAATTACAGATTTAGAGAACGTTTGACACTGACCTGAAGCATCCAGCTAAAGCTACACAGAAAAGGTTTGAAGAAAACAAGGTGGACGTTCTGGAGTGGCCCAGTCAAAGCTCGGGCCTCAGTCCCATAAAGAATTTGTGGCAGGACTTGAAAAAGGCTGTTCACAGTCGATCTGAACAGTTTTCCAAGAAAGAATGGAGTAAAACTGCAGCATCCAGACGTGGAAGCCTGATTAAGACCTATCCACACAGACTCCATGCTGTGATTGCAGCCAAATGTATATCTATTAAATATGGATTTGAAGGGAGTGATTATTTATGCAATTACTTATTTTAGGTTAAATATTTTTATTAGGGATGGGAATTTAACGTGTTAATTGTGATAATTATTTACAGAGGAATTAATGTGTAAAAAAAATGAATGCATTTAATCGCAGTTTGCATTCCAATCAATGCGGAATGTCTGTCTGTGCATGATTTCCTGGTATACAGATTACAATGATGCACATGTCAGAGCCAGGCTAACAAAGCAGGGTGACCAACCGTCCTCTTTTCCCCAGATATGTTCACTTTTCACATGCTGTCCAGGACATTCGAGGGGAATTCTTAGATTGCTGAAAATATCCGGGTTTTCATTGTTTATCAGGGGGCCATACTTACCCCTGCTTCCCACCGGGTGCGTTTTAGACACATATCACTCGCAAAAGCATTCCTCCCAGCTGGTCCCAGGAGATCAGGGATCAGGGGCAAGAGAATTGCAATTGCATAACTTAAAGGGTAGTATGCATGGGAACATGTAATTCTATTTTAGTTAGTAGCATATACTCACCATCCATTCCCCAAACTGCAGATATTTCTGTCCATGCCTTCTTCTTTTTCATGTTGTCCTTGTAAAAATCATCCCTGGTATCAGATAAACTGGGTGATTCTGAACTTCCAAGGATTAAATTCTAGTCTTCCATGATAACAGATTAGACCCACAGACTGATTGACTTCAACCCTGGTGTCACTGCTAGTGATGTTTTGTTGGGGTTTTTTGTAGTCAAGCAATCAGAAAACTGGATGTGTCTTTTATTTTGAAAACTTCTGGATTATTTTCACTGCTTGATTTCCTGTCTGGTCCGATTTTAAGTGCTGGTTTGACGCGTTTTAGAAGTGTAGAGTGTAAAAAATATACCTGCTGCATACATTTAGGAGTGGGCCATGACACAACACTTCTGGGACATGTCCAATTTGCCCTGTTTCACGCCCGGTGGAAACGGTCCCATTGACCATAATGGCGGCTATCAGCTGCGTATTACGCTTCACAGATGTAACGAGCCGCTTACATGCCAGGTGGAAAGCAGGGATTAAACTATGAAGGTAGATATGTGCCAAAACGCATGTAGTTGTAGCTTGACCCACAGTGTCAACACTTGTAGAATACCATTTGAGAACTTGAGCAATAAAAATCTGAAGTTATATGTCAAACATCGCAGTTGAGAACTTGAGCAACAAAAATCTGAAGTTCTATGTGAACAATCACAGCAGGGGGAAAGAAATCACACACACAAACTGAATTTCAAATTGCACTAAAACCCCAAACATGTAAGACCCTGTGTGAAACAAATGCACTAGTGTCAGATTTTCACCTGGAGAAAACTTTCACATTAACCTGTTCTGAATGTAAAGTCACATAAAAATATTCACATGTCTGCTTCTCATTTTTATACAAACATAATTACAGCTCTCCGCTTATCATTAATCGTTTCCTACTATAAGTATTTTTTTAATGTGTTCATTTTTGGTTACAACTTTAACGTATTGATTTCAACCACTCGAATCTGCTGCTCAGTGCGCACACATCAGCTACGACGAATCACAGCGCAGTGAAAACTGTGCACTGAATTTTGGCACACTATCTGGGAAATATTGTGCCAAAACTAACTTGTACTTGAAGGATAAGGGCAGAGAGCAGAGGGAGTGATGACGTCGTCAATAGATCAACCAATCAGAGCGAGAGGTCCTGTGGACGTGCCAGATTCGAGTGGTTGAAATCAATACGTTGAAGTTGTAACCAAAAATGAACACATTAAAAAAGATATTTATAGTAGGAAACGATTAATGATAAGCCGAGACCTGTAATTATGTTTGTATAAAAATGAAAGCAGACATGTGAATATTTTTATGTGACTTTACATTCAGAACAGGTTAATGTGAAAGTTTTCTCCAGGTGAAAATCTGACACTAGTGCATTTGTTTCACACGGGTCTTACATGTTTGGGGTTTTAGTGTGTTCACATCACAAGCTACAACTAAACTCAGCAAAAAAAGAAATGTCCCTTTTTCAGGACTGTGTATTTCAACAATAATGTTGTCAACATCCAAATAACTTTACAGATCTTCATTGTAAAGGGTTTAAACAATGTTTTCCATGCATGTTCAATTAACCATAGTCACTTAATAAACATGCACCTGTGGAATGGTCGTTAAGACCTTAACAGCTTACAGAAAGTAGGCATTTAAGGTCACAGTTCTAAAAACGCAGGTGACTAAAGAGACTTGTCTACCGACTGTGAAAAACACCCAAAGAAAGATGCCCAGGATCCCTGCTCATCTGCGTGAACGTGCATTAGGCATGCTGCAGGGAGGCATGAGGACTGCTGATGTGGCTAGGGCAATAAATTGCCATGTCCGCACTGTGAGACGCCTAAGACAGCGCTACAGGGAGACAGGAAGGACAGCTGATCATCCTCGCAGTGGAAGACCACGTGTAACAACACCTGCACAGGATCGGTACATCCGAATATCACACCTGCGTGACAGGTACAGGATGGCCACAACAACTGTCACACCAGGAACACACAATCCCTCCATCAGTGCTCAGACTGTCCGCAATAGGCTGAGAGAGGCTGGACTGAGGGCTTGTAGGCCTGTTGTAAGGCAGGTCCTTACCAGACATCTCCAGCAACAACGCCGCCTATGGGTACAAACCCACCTTCGCTGGACCAGACAGGAATGGCAAAAAGTGCTCTTCACTGATGAGTCACGGTTTTGTCTCACCAAGGGTGATGGACGGATTCGTGTTTTATTTTGCAAGTGCCCTGGTGGAAGAGTGGGGTAACATCTCACAGCAAGAACTGACAAATCTGGTCCAGTCCATGAGGAGGAGATGCACTGCAGTACTTCAAGCAGCTGGTGGCCACACCAGATACTGACTGGTACTTTCGATTTTGAGCCTCCCTTCATTCAAGGACACATTATTCTATTTCTGTTAGTCACATGTCTGTGAAACATTTTTAGTTTATGTCTTATGGTGTTGACTCTTTTAGTGTCCATACAAATATTTACACACATTAAGTTTATTGAAAGTAAAAACAGTTGAAAGTCAGAGGACGTTTCTTTTTTTGCTGAGTTTACATGCGTTTTGGCACATATCTACCTTCATATTAAACTGACTGGTGCGATGCATGCAATACGACACTCTTCTCTCATCTGACATCCTCCCCGAGCTGCTGCCTAGTGTGTGGTTCTGATCTATTCATATACAGAACCGAGCAGGCTGTGCTCCAAGTTTGCGCCCTGCCATGTTGCTGCGGTTTACAAGAAGTCAAAGCACAAGCTTTATGCACGAACCGAAAATGATATACCGTCGGGTTGCACCAAACAGGTGGCGGAGTGCACTGTGCATAAAGCTGGCATATGTGTTTCTGCCTATGACAAAAGAGGCAAAGATCCCGTAGGTCACCTGGACAAGGATTCTATAATAATGCTGTGCAAAGTCAGAGTTAATCTGTAAGACTGAGTAAGATGAAGATGAAAACTACTGATTGTGAGCATACACTTTTTTATTGCCTTTTTGAGACTGCTGCTTTATTCCTTTATTACACTGAAAAGAAAATACCTATTTTCTCAGAATATTATTTAAAGTTTTCTAATTCAGAAGTGTAATTATTTCTATAATTATTACATTTTTAAATGTCATTTTTGTACTTGTGAAAGCCTTTTTGAACTTTGTTATTAACTATTCTTTCTAACCACAAGAGAATGCACACTTTAAAATGTTAAAATCAAAAGTCCTTCAGGACTGGGGCAAGTGTCCTCTTTTTTGGAAATCAAAATGTGGTCTCTCCAAATAAATAATCTTTTTTGCTATTATTTTTTAATGACAAAGTTCTTATATGTAGTTAAAATTACACTTCAGTTTTTGGTCTGTTCAATTTTGGCCAAGGATATTTATTTCTATTACTACTGTTCTGAATTTATATGCATTTAGCTGCATTGTTTAGTTATCAAAAGAACTTAGGTTTACAGTATTCATGTATGTGAAGCTTATTTGATTTTCCTCCTCCAAAATCCATTGAAATGTAAATTTTTGAGCTTTTATGGACAAAAACGTTTGTACTTTTAAAATGTGATTCATTGAGATTGATTAATTACAAAACCTCAAATTAATTAGAAACGTTTTTTTAATCGAGTCCAACCCCTGAGTTTTTATTTGTTTTTTTTGTAAGAAATCAGTTTTCACTTTGACATCAAAGGGTGTTTTTTGTCAAAAAAGACCCATTTTTGGTTGATCTTGATTAATTTGTAAAAGCAATAAAAGGGTAAAACATCCAATGGGGTGATTACTTTTTATAGGCTCTGTATATGTTTCTGTATGTTAGTAAAACTTTATTTATATAGCTCCTTTCAAGAAATAAAGATCCCAAATGGCTTCACAATCAATAAAGAGGATATGTTAAGGAAAAGCAGATTAAAAATACTAACTTTTATAGCAAACCACAGTCTTAGTAAAGAAAAGACTGTCTCCCTATGTTTTTAGTTTAGCATAGGGAACTGCTCACAGGACATCAGACACCTGCTGGGGACGCTTGGATGTAATTGTCCTCTCCAAGTCAGAACAGATATCTTGAAATCCACTCAATACACCATAGGCCAATGTGGTTACTTTAGCAGCAGAGTCACATGTAAGAATTTGGATGATTTTGTCCAATCTGGCAGTAGCATTCTGAACGACCTGCAGCCAGTTTAGCGCGACATCTAAAGTGTATTACAATAATCCACACATCATAAAACACAAGCATGAAGTATCAGTACCAGTTTAGGATGGAAGAAAATGGAGCTACGTTTGGCAATATCTGTCTGCACACACATGTCCTACCAAAAACTGATGTTAAAGACCAGACCTACTGAGGAGTAGTTCCTGACAACTTAAATCTTACACTTCACATTGGTGCATCACTTTGTGTCAATCTATCACTTTAAATCCCAATAAAATGCATAGAAACTTGTAGCTGTAATACAAAAATGTTAAAAGGTTCAAGGGGTGTGAATAGTTTTTTCAATGCGCTGTATCTCAGTTCTAACTGTAAAGTGTATCCAGGTATCATATAGATCTGATTGGATCATTGTTTAATTTTTCCTCAGTTTTATTGAAGCTTCTCTAAACTCAAACTCAGCAGAGGATTCAAACATATTGGAATTCTCTGTTCTGCTTCTTGACTCCTATGGTATTGATCTGATAAAAATCAACAAATCAAAATGCATGAGCGAAGTAAAGATTTCATCAAAAAAGAATCAAGTATGTGGCAGAATCCTATTACTCTGAGGAGGATAGTACACCTAACAAATCAAGTCCTCAAACCCTGCTCCCTGTAAGCTGGAATCCCAAAGGGGCCCTGCAGTGTTGCACGGTATTCTGTTTATTTATGTTTTAGTTTACATGAAATCTTAAAGAGTCATTCTGAGTCACAGCAAATGTACACAGAAGAGTGGGTTTTTGAGAGAAAGATGTCCCATCCGCCCTATGCAGTCATATTCACTAAATTACAATATGGGTTTCGATGAGACTTATTTGTCAGATTAAAGGTAGGACTTTAAAATAACATTTAAGCACATATTAAACATCCTTTACATTAAGTCCACATTTCTGTTTTAAAGTGTTTTTTATTGATCTAATGTAATATTCTAATCTTAAATCTTGTGCTTTCATCAGCTGTAAGCAGAAAACTCTGAATTTTTAGAGATAAAAGGTGTAAAACATCAGTCTGTGTGGAATTAATGTGTTCTGTAACTCTACTAAATTACTGAAGTAAGGAGTCATTAGAATAATATTGTAATTTATTGAATATAACTGTACTTTATATAATAACTTTTAGAATGCATGTTAGTTTCATAAGGGAACAAACAAATATTTGTTAAGTAGGAGTGTACCATCTTGGGTGCCTCATGGTACGATTCTATTATGATTCGGGTGCTGTGATTCAATTATAAAACAATTATTTTTGTTGTATCTTTTTTTTAGGCACTTTTTTTCCTTCATTTTTTTCCATGGCTACTTTCTACAGTCTCATAAAGACACTTAAACAAAGTCTATACTCCAGTCTTTAGTTTTGCTGCATGTTTTTGTTGCATGTTACTTTGCTGCTTTCCAAGCTTCAAAGGGGCAAAAGCCAGCAACGCAGAAGTTGAGCTAGCTGAACTTTCAGCGGCATCCCCTGAGCATCAACCAATCAGAGCGTCTCACTGTAGTGATGTCACTACACATTACACATACACCTCATCCACATGCAGCTCCTGGAGCAAAAGGTTAAACTCTCCAAACTCAGAAAGCCTCTCAAGAATGAGGTGTAACCACAAACTGAGCTGATGCGCCCGACGACGAAGTTGTCTAGCTTTATTTAGCAAATAAAGCCAAGCCACTCTCTAGATATGATCCGCAATTGTTTAAAACATCCGGCAACAGAGGAAGCCCTCCCACGCTCTTTTTTTGCTCAGCAAGTGGCGGGCTTTGCAAGCTTCAAGATGTATAGTCTTTGGCGCTACCCTTTGAACGTTAACTGCTGCAATACAAGTTCTGGATGGTAAATCTGTTTTTGATTCATTCATGTTTTTTCTTTACTCAGTAAATCCTGTTTGGGTGCCTTCACAGAGGATAAAAAGCAGGCAACAACACAAAAAGAAACTGCCACACTGTGGATGGTTTTTCGAAGGTTATGATGAGGTCTACCATTGCATATCAAAATGTAATGGGCTCCCAAATATGCTCGATAGTGGATGAGGATTCTCTGGTTGTTTTGAGCACAAAATGGCTGTACTGGTGGGATATTTTTGTAGCAGCAGTGTCCTGGGTCCAGGGTGGAGTGTGAGGGAGATTAATGATTTGCTCGGCGGGATGCGGATCCGGCGTCTCTGCTCGTTCGATCAACTGTTCTGTGCGCACCGTGCGTGGTCGGTTCATTGGCAGGTTGGACCGGCCCTGGCCCTCGTTGGATGCCTGGTCTCGGCGCTCTGCGTTGCGTGGGATCAGGACCCGGGAGCTAGTACAACTTGGTGTCCGGATGCTGGCTGAGCCAGGCCTGGGGATGCTGTCCGTCCCCTGCGGCTATCGGTGGGGCGCCCCGACGTAGGGCAGGGGATGTTGGCGGTGGGGATTGGCCTAGGGAGGTGGCGGCCCCTGCAGTGGCGGCCCCTGCAGTGCCCCTGCAGTGCCGGGGGCCCATCGTCCCTTGTCGGGTCCCTGCTGGGGTGCCCCTGGGCCCCGGCTCTCCCGGTCCATTGACCGACCCGCCCTGGCGCGGCCGGTTGCCGGCGGGGCCCGTGGCCTCATCACTGCTGCCCCCCGGACCCCTGCATAGTAGCCGCTGGACGTTCCCTTGGGGTTCTCCTTTGCTCCACTCTTGGGGGATGCGGTCGCCCCCGCCCGGGTCTGCCTGGGGCTCTGGGGGTCCTTTGGACGTCTTTGCTCCGATCTCCTTCATGTCTGCATCGATTCCTGGGAGACGGATTGATGCCTGCTCACACCAACTATCGAACACTCTTATGGAGAAAGCTTATATGCACCAGCATGCTAACACACAGACATAGATGTGGGATCTCTGGTGTTTAAGGATATATTCTTGGGCTGAGGTTATCATTACTAGAGCTTGATTAATCAGTACCATGAGTTTTTCTGTGACATTGTTGTTGTATTTTTATATCTATTTTTGTGTGATGTGGTTGTGTAATTCTTAGTTCACAATGTTTGGTTTGTTTTGTCGATGTTCCTTTTTCATGTTTTGTTTTGTTTTTCCCCCTCTCTCTGCCGTCCTGTGGGTATGGAGGCAGACTTCAATGTCTTCCTGTGTTTTCTTTGTTCCTCTTCCTCTCTTGTATTTTCAACTCACCCTCTCTCTTGACTTTTTGTTTCCTACCTCTCTTCTTCATCTTCCTTCTTTCTTCTCCTTAATTTTCCATCTCCGTGTCCATAACATCAGGAAATAAAAACCCCAACAATTCATAATAAAGATTTTTCACACATATATCAAGTGGAGGACTATAGCAAAAGCTGTACTGCTCCGCTTGTGAAAGTAAATCTGTTGGGCTTCTACTTGGTACTCAGACAACAATTCTGAGCTCCACACTGCCAAACAGGACACGTAAAAAAAAAAAAATGTAATGGGCTCCCCAATATGCTCGATAGTGGATGAGGATTCCCTGGTTGTTTTGAGCACAAAATGGCTGTACTGGTGGGATATTTTTGTAGCAGCAGTGTCCTGGGTCCAGGGTGGAGTGTGAGGGATATTAATGATTTGGATGTAAAACGCACCAGAAGTGGTTTACTCATTGAGAATTGGAAGGAGGGCTGACTATGCTTGTCCATGCCTAGTTATACACCCTAACACAGCTTCTTCTGCCATGCTTCTGCTTCCTAAAACCGTCCAGCTGAGTCATGAGGTGTGACGATTCTCTGCATATGCATTAGAATCCCTACGCTAAGGCACTGCTAATGTATAGAGTGCACAGATGAATTCAATTTAATTTGGTTTATGTATATAATGCCAATTCACAACACATGTCATCTCAAGGCACTTTACAAGAAAAGTAATTTCAATTGAATTGTACATACATAGATTCCCATTAATCTCAATTATTTGTTTACAAGTCAATATTGCATTATTGGACAGTGATTTAAAACAATATAAACCCGTAAAACTGTGATGCTAAATGAGATGCAGTCGAAAATGTAGGTGCACCTAACTTTTGCACTGGTGCACCTAAGAAAAAAAGTTAGTCTAGTTGAAAAAGTTAGTGTAGAGCCTTGGATGCCAGATTAGTCTTTTAGTCATTTTATTGATGCATTTAAACTGTTCTTGTTCCAGAGTAGAATCATAATTTAACACCAATATTTTTTTTAAATCAAGAATCAAGTATGCAAATTTGACTTTATCATGGATTTTCTCTAATCTACATAGGGTCAAAATTATACTTGCAGGCTCAAATATATATGCATACATCTTAACTAATATTTTGATAAATGTTCCACAAAAAGCTATACATTTTTTAAAACCATTACCTCAGTCCTGTGTAAGTCTTGCTGGATAACTTAGCACTCCTTCTAACCTAATCACTAGAGCTCAAATAAATAGTTTGGTCTCATGGCACCGACCCCGGTTTTAGGCATATTCCACAAGTTTTCAATAAGTTTAAGGTTGGGTCTAATCCATGAGAGCTTATTGTTAGCCTGCTTTGTCCGTGTCAGAACCAGTTTACTTTGTCTAAATTTCAACCATCTAGCTGCTAATTTGAGATGAAGGTGAATCATTTGGAGGTGGGCCTCCAACATAATAAGCCTTTGGATGATGGTACCACCTAGGATTGAACACAAGCAAAGATGCATGGACATGTTCACACCCGAGGGCAATTTAAGGTTACCAATTAACCTTACACCTATGCTTTTGGACTTTGGGAGGACTTCAGAGTACTGTGTGAATGTGTGCGTTAATTGGTGAATGACTGAATGTAGTGTAAAGCGCTTTGTGGTCCTCTGACTGAAAAAGTGCTATACAAAATGCGGGCCATTTACCATTTACCCAGAGAAAATGGATGCATATGCTTTGGGAGAACATGCAGTCATTACACAGAAATGCTCCAGCTGGCAACTGAACCCAGGACCTTCTTACTGCAAGGGACAATTGCTGGATTGGAGTGAATTTCCTTCAAATGTAATCTAGTGAACCCAGTTCTTGTTTTTTCGAAATTATTTTAGGTTGTATGTTGCATCAGTATTCCACCCTGGAAGAGGAACATTTAAATGCATTATTAAAAGTCCAAAGTGAAACATTCAAGCTGATGGGTAGATATATATTTCTTCTTAAGTTTTCAAGTTTTTCCAAATCAAGACAAAGATAAGGTTATTGTATTCTAAATTAATTCTGCAGTTCTCCAGAGATTCAAATTGAGTTCATTGATTTATGTTACTCTTTCTAACTGAATTTGGTTGTTTTTACCTAGGGATGAAAAATAAAACAGCCCTAGGGTAAAGGGAGCAAAAGGAAAAGTTACACAAGGGACAAAAAAATACAAATGTTCTCTTTTATGTTGAAAAGACCAGAGTAATCTGCTTGTTTATAATTTTACTGTAATTTACATGAAGCTAAAATGTTCCATGAACAGTTACTAATTTCAATACTTGTGTGTTTCAGGGGTAGGAAGAAAAAAAACTGCAGTTTTATAGTTTCTTATCTTTTTTTCTCTTTGGTTTGAACTTGGCTAAGAATAGCTTTTATCTCAAGCAAGGTTCTATTTAACATACATATAAAAAAAGTCTGCCTTTATATCTAAGCTTTTATTTCCTGAAAGACTTAGCTTGTGTTTAAAGCAGCTTTGTATGAAAGAGAATTAAAAAAAATATATATCTGCCTTTAAAAGTAGTAGAAAAAATTTATTCAAAAGGAATGAAAATGAAAAAGGACAGAAAAATTAAATATTAAATTTACAGCGGTGCATTTTTTTCAGCTCATGTTTTTCTTCTTCATAGTCTCTAACTAGTGGGTGCATATTTTTTACTCTTTTGTAATCAGTTTTTGTCGGTGTGCTGTTTAAATCAAATAGGAAAATGAGCCAAATAAAATCAGCTGAAGTAGGAGGTGGGTGGCTCTGTCTCTCAGATATGCTAACACACACACTCTCTTCAGCCGCACTCTGTTGCCAACTCTGTTTACCACTTTAAACCTCTAAAACTCCATTCGCAGCATTCCCCATACAAGCAGAGGGAGAGTTCAGAGGAAGAAGATGAAGTTGACAGCAAACTGGCTTCTGAAGGTAATTTTGGAGTGTCATAATAAGTCTCTTTTCCTCCTCGAGACTGAACATCACAACCAAGGACAAAATGCTTACACTGCTATTGGGACATGCAGAGAAAAGAGGAGCCTCTAGGGAGGAAAACTTCAGGGAGAAAGATGAGATGAAGATGAGGGAGAGGAGTAGGAGGGAAGAAGGTTAGTGAAGGTGTAGAAATAACAAGATGAAGATTTAATGATCCCTCTGGGTAAAGTGGGCCACTACTCCAAAAACAACTACTACAAAAAGAAGGAAGAAAAGAAAGAACAAAACAGAAAACCAATGCACAGGCTAAAATAGTATTTGAATGTTGAATTGAAAGGGAACAAATAAATGCACTTTTGGTTGAAAATATGTTTAAATAAAATCTCAGGTTTCCGTAGACATCACGATAAAAATATTTGAATATATTTAGATAAACATTTTTTAAAAGTAATTTAAAAAACAGTCAAACGGTTGTGTTTTACTAAAGTATTCATTCAACTCCAACATTTTACTTCTTCTATTGCTGCAACCAAAAACTTTAAAAAGTGTATCTTAAGGTTTTGGGGGGTTCGCCCATTTTTCTTTGCAACATAGCAATAGCTTAGTCAGATTGGATGGAAGGGATCTGGATTTTATGGGCTAAGCCATTCCAACACCTACATATACTCTGATCTAAACCATTCCATTGTAACTCTGGCTGCGTGTTTTGATCTCGGGGAGGTACCCAAATACCAGATTGAAATTGTCGTACAAATTTATAAATCTATGACCAGTTGTATTTGCCGGTGTGGTTGGAAAATGGTGATTCCTACTGCACCATTGCCATTTTCTTGTAAGGTAAGCTTTCAGTTCCATTGGATATAATACCCAGGGAACATCCTGTTTGGTTTTGCGTTCTGTTTTACAGGTGCAACCACAGTAAGTTAGCTGCAAAGGGATAGGGGTGCTACCATGCATTCTCTAACCAGTACTGTGTGATAGTGCTGGTTAGAAATTATAATTGACACTGAACTACTCTTATATTTGTTTTGCTCTGTCATTAGAGAGTCATTACAGACTTGAGACTTGACTTGTGTTCATCCCTTAAATACTTAAAACTCAACTTGGATTTAACCCTTAAAGACATGAAACTTGACTTGGATTTAGTCCTTAAAGACTTGATACCCGACTTGTGTTTAGCCCTTAAGTACTTGAGACTCCACTTGGATTTATCATGAAAGACCTGAAACTTGACTTGAATTTAGCCCTTAAAGACTTTAAGACTCAACTTGTATTTAGCCTGTTATGGCTGAAAATAAATCAGTCTTCTAAAAATAAAAGGATACTGAGTTGTTAGGTGTTTAAGGTATTTAATGTAACATGTTTGGACAAAACATGGAGGGACAAAGCTTACTCTCACATTCCCTATCCAACCTTTCTGACTGACACCTTAAATAGTATTTAACAATCATCTTCTCCAGCGCATCTTCTTCAATCTTGTTGTCCAGCTCCTGGAGAACCAGTCCATGCTAGTCTGATAATAAAGCATGAATCAGTCCCTCAAGGTTATAACATCCAGTCTTGCTGCTCTGGTGTCTGTCATTCCAGTGATCTGACACATCATTTACCAGAAACATTAGGCTGGAACAATACATTTGTTTTCTCTAACTTGACCTCCTCCCACAGATGCATTCACTAAGATAGAGAATATGTAAATAAATCCTAATTACATTGGAATATGCCGACAACAAGCCCTTAAAGCATTGAGACTTGACTTGTATTTAGCCCTTAAAGACCTGAGACGTTACTTGGATTTATCCCTAAATACTTGAAACTTGACATGGATTTAGCTGTTAAACCCTTGAGACTGGACCTGTGTTTAGCCCTTAAAGACTTGAAACCTGACTTGGATATAGCTGTTAAAGCCTTGAGATTTGATCTGTGTTTAGGCCTTAAAGACTTGAGACTCGACTTGGATTTAGCTCTTAAAGCCCTGAGACTTGTGTTTAGGCCTTAAAGACTTGAAATTTGACTTGGATTTAACTCTTAAAGCCTTGTGACTTGACTTGTGTTTAACTCTTAAACAAGTGAGACTTGACTTGGAATAAGCCCTTTAAAGACATGAGACTTCACTTGTGTTTAGCCCTTAAGGACTTGACTTAGCGTAATTACTTGTGAAAATCTCTGCCTGCATTGTAAGTGTCTGTAAAACAACAGAGGACGTTTTAGCAACAGATTGAATATGGAAACTAGTCCCACTCAGATTATTAATGAGAAGATTTAGTTTGTGAATAAATTCCTCAGAGCAGCTTCTTTTCTTTGTCTTTCAGGCACACGTTCCTAAACACACGCACACACACCGGTTGTGATAGTGAATGTTGATTACTGATGAGTTGGCAGTGATCTGTGACAGCAGCTGTTAAATTTGTTGGAGGAAAACAACAGTAAAAGCATAAAGTAAATCAGCTTCATCTACTTTCCTTCAAACACTGGACAAAAAATGTGTAGTGCATTGATACATAGGATTTCTGTTAGTTTCCTAGAGTTTATGTACAGCAACTTTCTTTCATCCATTGGCAGCACCAATAAACTCCCCAATTAAATATGCATGTATTCCTTGCCCTCACTTTTTGCTATAAAAATATTGGATTGTTACCCTCCCTATCCAAATGCCCTAAACAGTTTTAAAGGCATATCAAAATTAAATTAGATGCGGTTCTTGAACCCTTTAGAGCAGGGGTCCCCAACCCCTGGGCTCCGGACCAGTACTGGGACATGGGTCATTTGGTACCGGGCCGCTACCCACACAGAGAAAATAAATAACTTACAGTATTTCCGTTTTATTTATTGTCCAAATCTAAAATATGTTTGCTTTGGTTACACGATACGTCACCGGTAAAAAGAAACCCACAAGCTAGTAAAATTATTAAAACCAGAAGTCTCCTAAAAGTTTCTTTGCGAAAAGGATAAGGTCCATTGAAGAGAAAGAAAAAGAGCCTACAACTTCCAAGAAAAAGAAAGCTACATTTAACAGACAATACCAGTAAATACTGGTAAGTGTAGCTGCCAGTATATTGCTGTAAATTAACATTTCCAATTCTGTAATTTAAAAAAAAACGTAGTTTACTGTTAAAATAAATACAGTAGAGAAATGTCCATACCATAAATACCATAAATGTCCAGTTTTACTACTGCATTTATTTGATCAGTTAAATACTGCTAAAATGTAGCGTAATACTTTAATGTACAATCTTAGTTTTACATTGAAATAATGTAACCACAGTCCAGTCATTTTCACATGTACTTAAAATGTATTTCTAGTGGTAGTAGTAGTAGTAGTAGTAGTAGTAGTACCTTTTAATGAGTGTAAACTACATAATATTAGAAGTGCCTAAATTTGTCCAAAATTAAAACGAATAAGCATTGCAATGCATAACACAAAAGAAGAGGCGATAAGTAACATTATTTAATACAGAATATTTATTTAAAAGCACTGTTATGCCACAAACCATATGCATTTATATTCTTCCAAATTGAACAATATGATCACATAGCAATGCTTTGTGGAATCATTGAAATAAAATGGCCCCCAAATTCAAGTATTAGACATGGCTGTAGTAACACTGGAATAAAACTTGAAGAATTAAAGGTTGCAATGTCTTTAACTGGGCTTAAATGATCTGCATTTATAATATTTAGAATACAAAAAATAATGTTCTTGATGAAAATGATCACATATCGATGCCATTGAAAAACCCCCCCTCAAAACTCAAGATTTAGACATGGCAGTAATAATGCTGTAAAAAGAATTGAAGGATTAAAGGTTGTAGTATCTTAAACTGCATTGGAATGATCTGCTGTTATAATCTAAATAATACAAAAATAAATGTTGTTAATGAAAATGATCACATATGCAGACCTTGGCGAATCATTGAAAGAAAAAAGGCAGCTAAAATCAAAAAGTAAACATAGCTGCAGTAATGCTAAATAAAAAAAATCAGAATCCCATAGTGTAGTGTATAAAAACAGGGTTTCAACTGTTGAACTATTACTGGTTCACAAGAGTCCAAGTGGCACTTACTTTTTTTAGACGTAGGTGAGGGCACCATCCAGCATGGGGAAAAAAAAATTATAGAAAAAAATATTATTAGAACTTAAATTATTTAGAAACAGAAATATTGCAAATAAAAAAGAGACAACTAATCTTTATGAAGTGCCACATAAAGTCCATCATGTTTTTAATCAGGGTAGAGACATGCGCATTTACTGTCTGCAGTTTCTTTTGGACTGTCTTGCCTGTCTTTTTGGACACCATCTTTCCATGGCTGGTCTTTGTGCCCCTTTCTGGGTTAATCCCAATAATGCGACTAAAAAACAGAAATTCCAAAATTAGAAATTTAATGAACTCATAAAACACAAATAGTGTGCCACTTTGAACACAGAAAGTAACTGTAATATAAAAACTTTTAAACACCTTCGAAGGAGAAATTTTACCTCACAAGAAGCTTCGAGAGGTAGATGGTAGCTAACCCATTTCGAGCTTTGAAAAGTAATAAAAGAACCTGGAACACAGGTCCTGGGAACAGAGTGAAATCATGGTTTGTATTTGAAACCTGCAATAAAATGAAAAGGAAGTTTCTAAATAGTCAGAAAAAGACAAAAATGAAGAAAACTACAGCAGAGTTCATTTTTCAGCAGTGGAAATAAGTAGTTCAGTGCTACATTCAGTGTTGTGTTTGTATGCACGATTAGTGGCAAAATAAAATAGCTTGAGTTCAAATGCTACTGCTATCTTGATAATTCAGCTCATGTTTGCATCTGCATGCAGTTTGAACATTGCTATTATGTCCCTCATAACGCTCTAGCTGTGTGGCGGAAAATCCGTCTACAGTACCTCGACTAGCTACTGCAGTGTAAGCTTACGTTGTTAGATTACATAAATGTACCCAAAGCTTAATTTGTTCTTTCTTGTCACACCTTCAGTCTAAATTTACTTTATACTATGCAAAACTATAATTTACATTCTCTAGAATGATTTTACTTACCCTTTTGATGCTTTAAAACTGGAGGATGAAGGCTGATTGTCAATGTTGCACATGCCGAGAAAAATGTCTACTCTAGAAAAAATACTGTATTGGCCTGTTATTTGAAAGTAGTTTACGGACAGTCGTCATTCTTGATCCTGACAACAGAAAAAAACACTATTCTACCGTATTTTGGAAAGACAGTATATTACTGCTGGAATTCTGCCGTAAATTTACAGACATTTCTTAGAGTGTACTGTAAATATGAATTTATCTTGCAGGTGATTTCCATGCACCGAACCCTCGCTCCACTTAATATGTGGCAACCGGCTTTCTAATGAGGCAATGAAACCTTTAAAACTGTCCCAGACGGGACTGTCTCATTACAGAGAAAGAGCCACTGACTCATTGTTGGTGTGAGTTGTATTTTTCATGCACTTTATATTTGTTTTTGTGGTTCAAACGTTACCATGGCGACCAGAGCGAGTTAGGGGCAGAGAGGATATTATGTTGCTGGCGCGATGATATGGTGGCGCTGCTAATAAATTTACAAGCACACATTGGATTTACATTTATTATTATATTAAAATATAACCCTGTATTCGTATGCCGGTCGTTTCTTTTTATTTTGTTGAATTTACCTGTCGGGCCATGTGAATATTGTCTGATAATAAACCGGTCTGTGGTGAAAAAATGGTTGGAAACAACTGCTTTATAGCATATGCAAAGACTTGCTCTCCTTGTAACGTTAACATCAGCAGCCAAACTTACTTCAGCTGTAACTAATATGTGAAGTTGGAACACAGTTTTCTTTTTTTCTTCTCTCTTCTGTTAGATTGTTTTAGATTAGCAGCAGCTGCACTGATGTATAGAATTAAATGAAGGCTAAAGAATCAAGTGTTACCTATTAAAAGTTTGAATTAGACAACAGTAGCACAAAAAGTGACTGTTCTGTTTATGTTTCTCTGTGGGTATATCCAGGCGGTTTCCATTTGGAGATTACAAATGCCCACTTTAGTAATACATACTTAAATCAGTTGGTTATATCTCCAGAATGGTTCAACATACAGTCTTCAATGAGGGTTCTAATGAAAGGTGACACTTAGAGAAATCATGTTCTACATCCAAATTCACTGTCAGCATGATTAAAATACAGTTTGTGATGCATAAAAACAGTAGAATACTCGTTTACCAATTGTGCTTGACATAAAAAAGGATATCACTCAATTTAATCCTCACATTTCGCCCCAGTCATTACCGTGGTTGACTCTGCATCTTGCTGTTACTTTAAATGGAGTCAAGTTCTCTTCATCTGAGGAGTTAGAGCTGGACTCCTCTATTCTGCTGGGGCTATTGGCAAGTTTCCAGTTTAGTTTATTTATTTGCAGACAAACAAAATAGAAAATAAGCAAATACGATAAATAAAAAAATAACTGTGCAAGACAGGTTAAGAAGACCCTAAGGTCTTATAAAGCCAACCTCCCTAATAACATTTGCTGTTTAAGGAGCAGAAACAAACAAGTCACTTAAAGTACATTAAAAATATACTCAGTAAAAAAAGAAACGTCCTCTGACTTTCAACTGTTTTTACTTTCAGTAAACTTAATGTGTGTAAATATTTGTATGAACACTAAAAGAGTCGACACCATAGACACCAAGACATAAACTAAATATGTTTCACAGACATGTGACTAACAGAAATAGAATAATGTGTCCTTGAATGAAGGGAGGCTCAAAATCAAAAGTACCAGTCAGTATCTGGTGTGACCACCAGCTGCTTGAAGTACTGCAGTGCATCTCCTCCTCATGGACTGGACCAGATTTGTCAGTTCTTGCTGTGAGATGTTACCCCATTCTTCCACCAGGGCACTTGCAAGTTCCTGGACATTTCTGGGGGGAATGGCCCTAGCCCTCACCCTGCGATCCAACAGGTCCCAGACGTGCTCAATGGGATTGAGATCCGGGCTTTTCGCTGGCCATGGCAGAACACTGACATTGCTGTCATGCAGAAACTCATGCACAGAACGAGCAGTATGGCTGGTGGCATTGTCCGCCTGGAGGATCATGTCCGGATGAGTATGCATAAAGGGTACCACATGAGGGAGGAGGATGTCTTCCCTGTACTGCAAGGCATTTAGATTGCCTGCAATGACAACAAGCTCAGTCCGATGGTGATGTGATATACCGCCCCAGACCATGACGGACCCCCCACCTCCAAATCGATCCCGCTCTAGGGTACAGGCCTCGGTGTAACGCTCATTCCTTCAACGATAAACACGAATCCGTCCATCACCCCTGGTGAGAAAAAACCGTGACTCACCAGTGAAGAGCATTTTTTGCCACTCCTGTCTGGTCCAGCGAAGGTGGGTTTGTGCCCATAGTTTGTGCCCGTTGTTGCTGGTGATGTCTGGTAAGGACCTGCCGTACAACAGGCCTACAAGCCCTCAGTCCAGCCTCTCTCAGCCTATTGCGGACAGTCTGAGCACTGATGGAGGGATTGTGTGTTCCTGGTGTGACTCCGGCAGTTGTTGTGGCCATCCTGTCACGCAGGTGTGATATTCGGATGTACCGATCCTGTGCAGGTGTTGTTACACGTGGTCTTCCACTGCGAGGATGATCAGCTGTCCTTCCTGTCTCCCTGTAGCGCTGTCTTAGGCGTCTCACAGTGCGGACATGGCAATTTATTGCCCTAGCCACATCAGCAGTCCTCATGTCTCCCTGCAGCATGCCTAATGCACGTTCACGCAGATGAGCAGGGACCCTGGGCATCTTTCTTTGGGTGTTTTTCACAGTCGGTAGACAAGTCTCTTTAGTGTCCTGCGTTTTTAGAACTGTGACCTTAAATGCCTACTTTCTGTACGTTGTTAAGGTCTTAACGACCATTCCACAGGTGCATGTTAATTAATTGATTATGGTTAATTGAACATGCATGGAAAACATTGTTTAAACCCTTTACAATGAAGATCTGTAAAGTTATTTGGATTTTTACAACATTATTGTTGAAATACACAGTCCTGAAAAAGGGACGTTTCTTTTTTTGCTGAGTTTATAAAAACATGTAGTCATAATATACTATTTAAGATTAACAAAAATTAATTTCTTTTTCAAAAGACACTTTTAAAAAGATCAAGCTTCAGTTGTAGCTTGAAGACTTGGTGGTAATCTATTCCAAAGAAAAAGCCCTCTATATCTGAGTGTATTTTGCTGACCTGACAATTTGCAGAATGGCAGATAAAGGTCACTGCATTGTCTTGTTGCATTTGTATGTTGATCCGATGAAAATATAAAAAAAGTTTTGAAAAGCTATTGGTAAATCAGTAGTTAAATGTACATACTTATACCTAAAAAGAGATATACAATATATATTCAAATTAAATATTGTCAGAATTGTGTCTTTTATAAAAGAGGAGCAGATTAAGACAGTCCATTAGAAAAATTCATTAAAAATGTATTTTAAATTAATAGAATCTTATAAAGATATGACTGACATGTGGCACCCCAAACACTATTGCAATACATTATGTTTGGATATATGAAACTATAATATAATGACAACATGCAAGAATGATTAATAAAATGACAGACCTTAATCAAAATACAGATTGATTTTGTCGTTTTTCTACAGACAAATTCAGTGTTTTGTTTCCAAGTTAGTTTTCCATCAATAATAACACCTAAAAAATGTTATTTGAGACACCTGGACAATATCAATGCTCTCAATAAATAGTTTTATATCTTCTATATTATATAATTTGTTTTGTACTGAAAATAATGAAGTTAGTTTTTTGAATATTAAGTGACAATTTATTAACTTTAAACCAATCAACAATATTGGATTATTCATCATTTGCTTCTTTTATCTGATCATATACTGTAAGTTTGAGTCTGACAATAAAAGACAAGTTTTATTAGGAAACATCAGAGGCAACACCTTTTTACAGGCATATTTTACATAATGTATGTAGATTAAAAATAAAATCTTCAATATCATATGAATCAAAGTATAAACCATGAGATAATCTGTCAGTTTTAAGAGACATTTGAAAGAGACATTTGAAGTAGAGGGTTGATTGCCAAGAAATGGAGCCATGTAAAAGAGGACAAACAAATTATGGTAACACCTATTTGGAATGTGGATGTTGTACAGCCAGTTGATCATATCTCAGAATAGCAATATTTGCCTTCTTTTTCTTCATTAATAAATATTAATAAATATATTCGTGCCTTTTAGCTCTTTTCAGTATCTCCTTTTTGTCCTTAATGAAGCAGTTCAATCACAATAGACCTTGGTCGTGCAGACTGATCATATTTTCCAGATCGGTGTGCTCTGTCAAATTCAATTAGTTTTGAGTTTATTTTCAGATGTTCACAAAGTACTTTCTTCACCTTGGACTCAGTTTCACTTCCCATCTCAGATTTGTCATGAGAAACTCCATCAATAAATAAGTTTTTCCTTCTTAGGTGGTTGTCCATGTTATCCAGTTTTGCCGTCAAGTTTTTAATGTAGACTTGATAATTAGCAAGGTTGTCAGAGATAGCTTGAGGTTTGTTGTCTTGATTTGCAACAGTTGTTTTCAGATCATCCAAATCACCTTGTGAAAACTGTTCAAGGTGCTCATTAACCATTGACATGGTCATAAATTCCTCCTCACCTTTTCTTGCCATTTTTGATGATCTTTGTTGCCCGGAGGAAGATCAGGAACTAAGCCAACAGCGATAGGCCCACCTTTTCAATCCAGCAAATATCACAATATGCGCTGACCATCCACTCTACTGTGTTTCGCAGTTAATGGAATATATAAGTAAAAGCTCGATATGGTGACTAAAAGATGTCTGAGTATTCAGTGACTCTTGTCAATTCTCATGCTGCAGCTGCTACCAAACAGTTGAAATCTGATTCTTGTTGGCATCCTAATATTCACAACAAATGCTTAGTTTTGCCTCAAATACAGTTTAACAAGAACGCCACTCCCACTCAGAAAACTCATACCCATACATTTTATTACAGTTTTGACATATTTTACCATAGTTTATTTAGAAAAACTTTCAAAGCTTAAGGTTTACTGTGCTTCTGCCCCTGAGAACACCTATGTCTCATCATCTCTGCTCATGTCTGCTCATTTCTTTCTTTACGCATAATTTAATGTGATTTAGAACCTACATTGACGTTATATATCGATGTGAAGTGAATTTTATTGGCTATCTGGCTGCATTGTCAGGATGAAGATCAGAACTGATAGCCTCAATTTGTATGCGTACAGTCGTGGCCAAAAGTTTTTAAAAGAAAAACATAAACATTGGAAATTGGAAAAGTTGCTGCTTAAGTTTTTATAATAACAATTTGTATATACTCCAGAATGTTATGAACAGTGATCAGATGAATTGCATAGGCCTTCTTTGCCATGAAAATTCCACTGCATTTCATTGCTGTCATAAAAGGACCTGCTGAGATCATTTCAGTAATCGTCTTGTTAACTCAGGTGAGAATGTTGACGAGCACAAGGCTGGTGATCATTATGTCAGGCTGATTGGGTTAGAATGGCAGACATGACATGTTAAAAGGAGGGTGATGCTTGAAATCATTGTTCTACCATTGTTAACCATGGTGACCTGTAAAGAAACGCGTGCAGCCAACATTGCGTTGCATAAAAATGGCTTCACAGGCAAGGATATTGTGGCTACTAAAATTGCACCTAAATCAACAATTTATAGGGTTATCAAGAACTTCAAGGAAAGAGGTTGAATTCTTGTTAAGAAGGCTTCAGGGCGTCCAAGAAAGTCCAGCAAGCGCCAGGATTGTCTCCTAAAGAGGATTCAGCTGCGGGATCGGAGTGCCACCAGTGCAGAGCTTGATCAGGAATTGCAGCAGGCAGGTGTGAGCGCATCTGCACGCACAGTGAGGCGAAGACTTTTGGAAGATGGCCTGGTGTCAAGAAGGGCAGCAAAGAAGCCACTTCTCTCTAAAAAAAAACCATCATGGACAGATTGATCTTCTGCAGAAAGTATGGTGAATGGACTGCTGAGGACTGGGACAAAGTCATATTCTCCGATGAAGCCTTATTCCAATTGTTTGGGGCATCTGGAAAAAGGCTTGTCCGGAGAAGAAAAGGTGAGCGCTTCCATCAGTCCTGTGTCATGCCAACAGTAAAGCATCCTGAGACCATTCATGTGTGGGGTTGCTTCTCATCCAAGGGAGTGGGCTCACATACAATTTCTCCCAAAAACACAGCCATGAATAAAGAATGGTACCAAAACACCCTCCAACAGCAATTTCTTCCAACAATCCAACAACAGTTTGGTGAAGAACAATACATTTTCCAGCACGATGGAGCACCGTGCCATAAGGCAAACGTGATAATTAAGTGGCTCGGGGACCAAAACGTTGAAATTTTGGGTCCATGGCCTGGAAACTCCCCAGATCTTAATCCCATTGAGAACTTGTGGTCAGTCCTCAAAAGGCGGGTGGACAAACAAAAACCCACTAATTCTGACAAACTCCAAGAAATGATTATGAAAGAATGGGTTGCTATCAGTCAGGATTTGGCCCAGAAGTTGATTGAGAGCATGCCAGTCGAATTGCAGAGGTCCTGAAAAAGAAGGGCCAACACTGCAAATACTGATTCTTTGCATAAATGTCATGTAATTGTCAATAAAAGCCTTTGAAATGTATAAAGTGCTTGTAATTATATTTCAGTTCATTACAGAAAAAATTTAAACAAATATCTAAAAGTAGTTTTGCAGCAAACTTTGTGAAAACTAATATTTGTGTCATTCTCAAAACTTTTGGCCACAACTGTACGACTGTTTGCAGGTAGCTGGACATGGTTTGATGATTGCTGGATAAGACTGACTAGAGATTCTTTACATCAGGCGTGCCCAATCCTGGTCCTCGAGATCTACCATCCTACAAATTTTAGATATACCCCAGCTCCGACACACCTGAATCAAGTTGTTCAATTCCCTCATCAGCAGTCTGTCAGCTCTGCAGAGGCCTGGTAATGAGGCCTTCATTTGACTCAGCTGTGATGAGAAGGGATGCACCTAAAAGTTGCTGGATAGTAGATCTCGAGGACCAGGATTGGGCACGCCTGCTTTACATCAACCTAGTTGGTCACAAGAGGTTTCAGTCAACTGGGAGAAAAGGAACAGCTATTTAGGCTCCATGTGTGTTTGGTCTCTCAGCCCATTCGCTGGCTGTTGACCTTTCACAGAAAGTGCTGCTGATATACCAGACCAAGACACTTTTCTTACCAAAAGGACCAACCTTTGCTGTTGGTGAGGGGGATTATTCATCAATGCTGAAAACCAATGTGGAGTTGAGTTTCACATGTCCAGTACTTCATTCACCCCCAGTATGGGAAACATATTCCAATCCAAATCTTTCTTGGATTTGATAGATTGTGCTATTACTAGGTCTGCCAAATGATTAAACATTTGTATCTAATTATTCACAGGGTAGCTGTGAATTAAGTACAATTATTCACAATTAATCCAACATTCCTAAATATGAATGAAAAAGGACATTGAGTAAATAAAGGACAAAACTGTATGCTATTCCTCTTTTTTTAAGGAAATGCAAGAGAGATGCATGGAACTTTTATTTTGAACTCCACTATCAGATTTACATGTGGCCCTTTTAACCTATTCATCTTTTAGCCAGTTGCTAAGGCAAACCAACTGGTTAACATTGTCTGAATGGAAAGCTGACTGTTTCTTCTGAACAACAGAGGGGTTATTTGTTTGTTGAAATTTTGTGACTCATAGCTCTGGTTCCCATTGTTATTATTTGCGGTTATCTTGCAGGTACAGTGTTGGTGAGTGATGTTAGCTTGTTTGTTAGCTTACGTGATATGAAGTGATCAATGCATTTCTTTCAAAGGTTTTTGTGGCCACAGTGGCCTTTATTAGCAGTGGATAGTGTGTAGAGAAGTGGGGTAAGAGACATCCGGCAAATGTCCACGGGGTGGAATCAAACATCAGGACAACCGCATCGAGGGCTGAGGCCTCTGAACATGGGGTGCCTGTCTTATTCACTCTGCTACGCAACGCCCCAGATTGTTGCATTTTTAATAATCTGCTCGCTCCAATCTTCTGATAGAATGCTACCAAAGACCTCTTCTGTTTGCCTTGAAAGGGGTGCATGTCGATGGAATTCTATAGAACTCGCTTGTTTTGTTGTTTTTATCAGTGATTTGTGCAATCATCAGTACAGCAAGACATGTCAAGACATCTCTCTGCAGACGACACTGCAGGCAGAGTAGAGCAGTGGAGTGACATAGACCAATCATTCCTCTATATGGCGTGGAACTGAGACGAGACGTTTACATGGAACTGTGGATGCAGTTCGGGTCTGCCATGCTGTTTATGTGAATTGTGGGGTCAAAAGTGTGGGTCGTTCTGAGTCAATGTGTCAAAAAAAATGTTTTGCGTAGGTTGTTTTTTTGTATTTTTTTTCTTCCTTTTCTTCTCTTCTGTCTTCAATTCCTCTTTCTCTTTAAACTTTTTGTCCTGCCTCTCTTCCTCTTCTTTCTTTCTTCCCCTTTATTTTCCGTCTCATTGTCCATACTATTTGAAATAAACCCACATCAGTTTCTAATAAAGATTCCATGCCAGACAGGACACGTCTTGGAAAAAGATAAATTATCGCGTTAATTCTATAAATTAATCAACCTGCATTCCCACGTTAATTTTGACAGCCCGAGCTATTAATTTTTTTTTCTGAGTTCATCCGAAGTTGATCCAAAAACCCAATTAAGATTTTAACTTGACTTACAAAGGCAAAGTGTACTGACTGAATAAAATCACGAAAGCAGTCAGACATAATTTTGTGGCTGACTTTGAATCTCTGGTTTTTACATAACATTGACTTGGTGATAGCAATTCAAACCAATTTTAATTTCTCTTTTCTAAAAAAAGATGACTGTTACACTCAGTAAAAACTTTCTTTCCCTAGCACAGAAAAAATGCGTTTTCATGCATTTTCTGAGTAGGAAAGGAAATATTCGATTCTTGGGTTTCCAACAACCTTGAGATTATCTGATTATGATTCAGAAATGGTTATCTCACTGCTTCTCAAATTTTTCTTTTATATCTTGTACTTTAAAAGTCAACGCAATTAAAATGTACAATTTATAGATCTTGTTACAGAATGTTGATTTGTAATCTGAGAACACAATCTAGAACATATTTGAATGAGAGCAGCTTTATTTTACAGTTTATATGAACATAGAGCAGACAAGAATCAAACAGATGTTAGTGCCCTGGTAGGAAGCAGGTAAATAATACGAGACAATATAATTAATATTCCAACAGTCACCGTAGCTCATCTAACCACATTTAACAAGTTAATGTAGGATCCTCGATCTTGTGAAAAAATAGTACTCTAATCTGAGCCAGTTCATGTTGGGAATTGTAATTAGTACTGAATAGTGAAGACATTTTTAGCTGTAGGCAAGAGGTGCTTGAACTGTGCTTGGCTGTTCCCCCTGCAGCTACTGCTGCATTTCATTATCAACAATTACTGACCCCCTGTTCAGTCTCTGCTATTAGGAAAAAAGCTGTGATTTGACCTTTGATAGAAGCTTGTATGGATTGATCAGCTGAAGAAATTGGCTGCCTATTCAGTAAAACATAATGTTTAAGGTTTTGGTATGTACTTTAAAGGCTATGCTTGATATGGCCCTTTTATTTATTTCTGAACACCTTCAGCAACTTCAGGTTATTTCTCCCTGAAATCAAAGCTGGAAGCTAAATGTGACGGAAACTTTCATTTGTAGCTCCACACACTCTGGAACTTTGTGGCTTCTGGAATATTTGCCCCTCAACCCACCCCCAGATTTCTTCTGCTTTTGTTTAGTTTTTTTGTTGTTGTTGTGCATACATGTTGAAGATCTAAAACTAATTTTAACATCGGGCGAAGATAATATGAGTAAATACAACATCCATTTTTCAAATAGTGAATTCATTTATAAAGGTGTAAAGGTAATTGCTCCTTAAACCTAAAACATTGTTGGCAATGAGTCTTTAACATTGCCATTTTAGGGTCTTTCGTCCCATTCTTTTTTCCATATTTGTTTTAATTCAGTCACACTGGATAGACTTGCTTTGGATCCATGTTCATTCCATGGACTAAATAAATTTTCTTGGACAGATACTAAAAATTCATGTTTGTGCCATTTTAGTTTATTTGATTTGACTACTTTGCAGTTGCTTTGCAGCAATACAGTCCGGGGTTTGAATCCCTGCCTTGTTCTGCATGAAGTTTGCATTTTTGCTCCATGCAGGCTTGGGTTCTTACTGGGCACATCCTCCCACACTCTAAGAATGTGAATGTTTGGTTCATTGGTTCCTCCAAAGTGTCCTAAGACGAGTGTGTGTGCATGGTTGTTTGTCCTGTGTGTATCTTATTTGACCTGTGAAGGACTGGCATCCTGTCCATGGTGGAGATTGCAAACACAATTGATGGATTTTACTATTTCATGACTTTTGTTTTCTTTATACTTGATTTATTTTAGATTTTAGATTTGTGTTTTTTGAATCACTGTGATTTTTATCTTTTTATTCCCTCTCAAAATAAATGTACTTACTAAGAACAGGAAATACTCTTAAGTTATTCGGTGGAAGCTGATTTAGAAATGTTTCTTGAATACTACATACAGATTTATGCAGGGCTTTGTCACAGACATGCATGCAGTATGAAAGTCTGAGGAAATTGATTTACTAACAAAACAGAGCAGAGCAGTAAATTGTGTCTATGTGGATGTTGACTCAGCAGTGATAGTATTAACTGTAGAAATTTGATCCGCTGTAGAATAAATATTTCAAAACAGTGGAGAAGGCCTTGATTTGATTGAATTAGGTTTTCACTCACATTCTGCATCTGATCTTTGTGCTTTCTCTAACATAAACAGATTTAAACCAAAAACAAATGCAGAAAAAGCCCAGACTGGTCAATAACAAGTTATCAGCAGAGAAAAACTGAATTCAGTGTACATTTGAAGACATTACAGTGAAATCACCCTCTTACCAGATATACACTCTTTCTGTTCTGTAATTTGTATTGCTCTGTTCTGCCTCTACCACTTTAAGCTTTCATGCATTTTGCTTTATGGGGGTCCCTGCTGTGCTTTCAGGCGCAGCCTAACTTTCAAATATACCTTCCCCAAACACTCTGTCTTCTTTGAGTTAAAAACTTCTAATTAAAAACTATAAAGCGTAATTTCTCATCATAGTAATAGGTGTTTTTTTCTTTAAGTTGGTTTTGTAATTTTAAAGATTTCTCTGCACTGGGAAAGCTACTCTTTATAATTGTATTATTGGTTAGAGCGGCTGAGCAGAATGAATATATTATTTTATGAGCACCTATAAAAAGGTACACAGGTACTTTCAAGAATGTAAATTATAAAATGTGTTCTTCCTTTACACCGTTTCATAGCCACCAATAAGCCCCTGACATAATCCTTGGTGGATCTTTGACCAGACAGGTAGAATTCATTCATTTAATTTGGGTGTCTTCCTTGCTTAGATCCAACCATTATGCACTGTATAGCTGCTGATTAGAGATGAAGTTAAAGAATTTAAAGCATTTTCTTTTGCCAACATTCAGAGTCTCCACAGGGTAGTTAAAGGTAATAAATTAAATGAGCTCAAATTAAGGCCATTAAAAGGTAGTAAATGAATCTAATTTGACTTGGTAGTAAATCAGCATTAGTGGCACAGTGTGACAAACCTAACACATTAGCGGACAATTATATCCTTTCCTGCACTATGGATATGGGTCCATCCATGATTCATAACAGAGGCCAGCAAACTATGTGTTTTTTCTCTGTCCAATAATACCATGTCAATGGAAATATAAGGACTTTGTAGAGATCTGCACAGATGGGGCAACGACTATGGCTGGAAAACTAGGAGGGCTGCTGGCATTCATGAAGTGCGTCTCCCCCAATATTGTAGAGCTTGCACTGCATTATACACTGTGACACACTGGCGTCTAAACAGCCGAGTCTTGAGCTGAATGATGTAATGATCAATGGCTTCAGCACAGTGAACTACATCAAAACACAACCTGTCAAATCCCTGATTTTTGCGGTTCTGTGCGAGAAAATAGACTCCGACAGACAGCCGTTCTGTTTCACAGCATGTCCTGATAACTGTCATGTGGGAAGGTGCTGTCCAGGGTCTTTAAACTGCCAGATGAGATTCACATCTTTTTGTAGGAAGAGGGCAGTGATTTTGGCCACAAGTTTTACTGTAACAAGATTTTAATGAAAAGTGGTATATTTCTGAAAGCAGTGTTCAATGAACCAAATTCAGTGACGCAGGGCACAGACAAGCACCTCCACCTGGCAGATAAAGTGACAGGCCTTCTGTGATGCAGGCTCACGCGTACACCAGTTACTAAAAAGACCTCAGTTTTGCAAAACAACCGTTGCTATTGATTTTTCTCCCTCTCAGAGTTCTTTATGTTTTAAACCAATTGTGCACAGAGAAGTTTTAAACATCTATTGAAACCAACGTCATATTTTACTACACAGTTAAACTAATAAAATATAAAATAATAAATTAATAAAAAAGGTAATAATTAAATTGGGGGGGTGAAAATTTTCTTATAAACCAAAAGGGGGCACATGGTTTAGTAAATAGTTTGGGAACCACTAAACTTGAGTAAATTTTGGGGAAAAATGTATTTTTAGGAGTAGTTGTACTACACTGTGCTTTTACTTTTACTTGAGTAATATTTTTATGAAGTATTGCTATTCTTACTTGAGTAAACTTTCTGGGAACTCTACTCACTGTGAGTAACTTCACAGAATGGAGAATAAACATATTTGTACCCTCGTGGGGTACAAATGATCTTGAGAGCCATGATTAAAAGCCCAGAACTACATGGAGGGAACTGGTCAAAGACCTAAGAGAGAGCAGTGGGACCAGAAAGGTTACTATTAGTAACGCACTCATGGATCAAAATCCTGCAGCTCTCGAGGTTAAGCCAGCACATGTCGAGGCCCATCTAAAGCTTGCCAAAGACCATCTGGATGATCCAGAGGAGGATTGGGAGAATGTCATGTGGGTCACATGAGAACAAAAAAAGAACTCTTTCGTATAAACGCCACTCACTGTGTTTGGAAGGGGAAGAATGCTGCGTTGCATCCCAAGAACACCATACCTACTGTGAAGCATGGGGGTGAAAACATTATGGTTTGGGGCTGCTTTTCTGCAAAGGGGACATGAAAACTAATCCGTATTAAGGAAAGGATGGACAGGGCCATGTAAAGTGAGATTTTGGGCAAAAACCTCCTTCAATCAGTCAGAGCATTGATGGATCTTCCAGCATGACCATGATTCCAAACACACCGCCTCATCAATGAAGGAGTGGCCAGTTAAAAAGCATTTCAAGGTTTTGGAGTGGCCTTGCCAGTCTCCAGACGTCAATCCAATAGAGACTCTGTGGAGGGAGTCGAAATTTAAAACATAAAAGCTCTAGAGCACAAGGGTTACTTGTGGAGTTCCACAGGGTTCTGTGCTTGGACCAATTCTTTTCACCATATATATGCTCCCAATTGGTAGAATCATTAGACAGCATGGGCTAAATTTCCACAGCTATGCCGATGATACATAACTATATTTTTCCATAAATCCTGATGAACCCAGTCAGTTAGGTAGATTACAGGCATGTCTGGAAGACATAAAAACATGGATGAATCTAAACTTTTTGCTATTAAATTCTGACAAGACAGAAGTTGCTGTCTTTGGACCAGAAGTTCTAAAAATTAAACTGATTAGTCAATCACTTCATCTGGATGGCATTAAATTGGCCACCAATAATAACGTAATGAACCTCGGCGTTATTTTTGACCAAGACTTGACATTTAAATCCCATATTAAACAGGTTTCTAGGATTTCTTTCTTTCACCTCCGGAATATTGCTAAAATTAGAAACATCCTGTCCAGGAGTAATGCTGAGAAACTAGTCCATGCATTTGTTACCTCAAGGCTGGACTACTGTAATTCTTTACTATCAGGTAGTCCACAAAATGCCATTAAAAGCCTTCAGTTGATCCAAAATGCGGCAGCAAGAGTTCTGATGAATATTAAAAAGAGAGATCACATTTCTCCTGTTTTAGCCTCCCTTCATTGGCTCCCTGTTAAATCCAGAATAGGATTTAAGATCCTTCTTCTTACATACAAAGCCCTTAATAATCGAGCTCCATCATACATCAGAGATCTAATTGTTTCATATGTTCCCAACAGAGAACTTTGCTAGGATTTCTAAAAGTAGAATGGGAGGCAGATCTTTTAGTTATCAGGCTCCTCTCCTGTGGAACCAGCTCACAGCTTTAGTCCGTGAGGCAGACACTCTGTTTACTTTTAAGGCCAGGCTTAAAACTTTCCTGTTTGATAAAGCTTATAGTTAGAGTGGCTTAGGTCATCCTGAGCTAGCTCTGTAGTTATGCTGCTATAGGCTTAGACTGCTGGAGGACAGACTTACCAATTTTCTTCACTTTGCTACTTCCTTTTCTACTACTACTCTCCAGTTGTATTATAGTACATTCTGCAATTTCTACTGTTAGCTTTGTGTTCTCTCAGTGTTTTTCTCTCCTTAGAAGATATACCTGGTCTGGTATCCTGCTTAACTGCAATGCCCTGTTGGACGGGGGGGCATCGACTGGGATGATGCTCCCAGTAACTGAACATCCACTGTGTCCTGTTATCAACTTTTTACTTTCTGTAACATAGAAAGTACTCTTATATCAGATCTTCTGTTCCTTCTGTGTCTCTGCTCTGTCTTCTCAAACCCCAAGACGGTAGTGGCAGATGGCCGCTCCTACTGAGTATGGTTCTGTTGGAGGTTTCTTCTTGTTAAAGGGGAGTTTTTCCTCTCCACCGTTGCTACATGCTTGCTCAGTATGAAGGATTGCTGAAGGATTGCTGTGGTTGGAAAGTCTGCATCAACGGGGCCCAACCTCACGCCAATGACTGACACAATCTGCTGGGATTCCTTAAATAGGAAACCTTTTAACTGATTGGAATGTTTGTATAAATGTATTGAAATGACTTCTTGTTAAGTGCCTTGAGATGATATCTGTTGTGAATCGGCGCTATATAAATAAACTGAATTGAATTGAATAGAGCCGATCTGCATTGGAAGAATGGGCCAAAATACCAGCTACAGTGTGTGCAAACCTGGTAAAGACCTACAGGAAATGTTTGACCTCTGTCATTGCCCACCAAGGTTACAGTACAAAGTATTGAGATTAACTTTTGGTATTGACCAAATACTTATGTTCTGCACCATTATACACATAAAATGCATTCTGTCTCTCACAGTTACAGTGTACCTATGATACAAATTACAGACCTATTTCATCTGTTTAAGTGGGAAAATTTGCACAATCAGTGGCTGCCAAATACTTTTTTTACCCCAATGTACCTTATAATACTTGTTTAATCAGTTACCAGCTCTCCTATGGTCTTTTCAATGTCTACATTCTCAGATCAAAACAAGCCTGCTCCTAGCACTATCAGCAGCAGCATCTCAACACCAATATTGTACCCCATCAGATAAAAAATAGGCTGCTTTTGCTTTGCATGGTCCTTATTTGATGACGATGATATATTATGTTGCGATTCCCTATTAGATTCTTGATGAATATTGGTTGTTATTTAAGATGGTATACTATAACATTTTACACCATTTTAAAATCTTGCGCTATGTGCCCCTTTTTAACTTTGAGCACCTACCCCTTTAAAGGTCTCTGCAGGGCCCTGTTTCTATTGGTAACTCACTATGTCATCATTAATAACAATCCTGCTGCGCTCAAAAGGTCCCACTGCTTAAGCCAGCACCCATCTAAAGTTTACCTGAGACTATCTGGATGACCCAGAGGACTATTAGGAGAATGTCATGTGGGTCAGATGAGAGCAAAATAGAACTCTTTGGTATAAACACCACTCACCTTGTTTGGAAGCGGAAGAATGTTGAGTTGCATCTCAAGAACACAATACCCACTCTGAAGCATGGGGGTGGAAACAGGCCACACCTTGATAATCGACTTTGTTGTCGTTTGATATGATCTGCATGTTTTGGGTAAAGAGGGGCAAAGCTGTCCACTAACCACTACCTGTTGGAGAGTTGGGTCCGATGATGGGGGAGGATGCCGTACAGGCCTGGCAGGCCCAAACGTGTCGTGAGGGTCTGCTCGGGAATGTCTGAAAGAGCCTTCTGTCAGAAGGAGCTTCAAATCTCACCTCCAGCAGAACTTAGTACACGTCCTGGGGGAGGTGGGGGACATTGAACCAGAGTGGCCCATATTCCGTGCCTCTATTGTTGAGGCGGCTGACCGCAGCTATGCAAGGTGTCAGTGCCGGTTGTGGTTGCAACCCTCAAATCCGCTGGTGGACACCGGCGGTGAGGGATGCTGTCAAGCGCATCACATATACATAAAGACACAGAAAATCCACAGTATCAACAAGGAGTCTTGTGTAACACTTTGCAAATGCAAGGAAGGAAGGGATGGCACCTCCAGTGTAGGTAGAAATTACTTTCAGTTATTCTGTTTTCTTGCTGCCTTGAATTGGAAGAAAGAGAGGAGGTCTTGATTTTATTACAGATAGTAACTTATGTTCCCTTGCTTTCATAATTGGAGAGTAGGGAATTGCTGTAAGTGTCGTGAAGCAAATGCAAAATCAGAAACTTGACAGGTTACAATATGCCGTCCTGTCTTTGTGAGAAAGTAAGAAGAGAGGGAGAGGAAGGGTTTGGTGTTAGATGGAGCTCTACTTATCTCTCTGACAGCTTTTATCGTCTCCACTGGTCATGGCGCCGAGGAACTTTGTTAGAGCACAGAGGTGTTGATGAGATAATTACACAGCTGTCATAGTGTCTGTCTGCCTCAATACCCCTGCCTTCAACGTGTGTGTGCGCATATTTGTGAATGTGTATGTCACAGGTCAGCCATAATATTAAAACCACCTCTCTCATTTTAAAGTTGTAGCTCAGCGAGATGAAACAGCTTGTATAGGTAGAGATGATGGCAACATATTCTTTAAGCCATGTAAGGTGGAGTATTGATGCTATCAAACAGAATAAGTTATTAACTATTATCAAAGTGATATTTAGGGAAATTACATTCAATTCAACACCTTTGTGTTTTGACATGCTGGTAAAAAGTGTTCATCGCAGTCTGCTGCTGAAAAAGGTCTCTCGTACCTGTCAGCTCCATGGCCTTTAATGGTTATTCGATTAATAATCATAATAAGAATATTATTTTAGTCCGTCCCTGATTTCTGTTGATGCACCTTCTGTTCTCTGTACTGGAATGCTTAATTCTATTTCCTGAAGTCTTGTTATCTACCAGTTTCACCCTATGTTAATATATACATTACTATAGTAAATCAAAGACTTCTGAAATATGAATTGTAAAATACTATATTGAAAATTCTTTTAAAAAAAACCCAACAACATTTAATTCCAAATCTTAAATTACCATAAACAACTTGCATTTAACCTGGGTTGTAGATTTCACTCATTACAGATTCTTTTAATCACAATAAATGATTAGTCGTACCTTTATTCTTTCTGCTTTTTTTTTTACTATACATATTAAAAAGCTGATTTTAATGCTTTATTTAGCATTGAGACCACCTTTAGGTTTTTGGTTCAAGCAAAAAGCAAAAAAAAAAAAACTATTAAATATGAATTATTGAATGCTATTAATATTGTTTATGTAGATTATGACTCCTGACACTGAGCAGGTCCTCCTCCTGCTGCTGGGGACATGGATCTCATCCGGTGACCACAATCAGTTCAGGATTTGATTAAAAACTGCAAATAACAATCCTGGGCATTTGTGATTGATTAATGTTGAAATAAATCCTAACTTTACTGGTTTAAATTGTTAAAAAAGGCTTTGATGAGAGTGTCATTCTCACTCCAAATCAGTCATTTCCAATAACAATCAAGAATTGAATCAATGTGTTTGAATTCACAAGCTTTAAGCATGTTGTGATTCTAAACAAAAAGACCAGAACTCCTATCGTTTAACTTACATACATATACAATATGTATATACATATAGAATAGAATAGAATAGAATAGAATAGAATAGAATAGAATAGAATAGAATTACCTTTATTGACCCTCAGTGGGGAAATTTAGGTGTACCAGCAGCAAAGTGACAGGCTAAATATAAGTAGCAAAGTCACACAAATGTAAAACATATTTATATACATTTTTATAAGCAACAATAAGAATAGGAGGCTGTACAGTTCAGTAAGGATACACATTTACAGCATATAACAGTCGAACTATTTACAAGGAATCATCAGGAGCTTGTTGTAAAAATAAAAACAGCCTCATGGTGGTTGATGGCTAAAAAGCTAAACCAATGCACACTTTATCAAGCTGCCTCATCAGTTGATTTTGTATATCAGAAACTATGAGATCTTTTTTTTTTTCTTTTTTTTTACGTGTCCTGTTTGGCAGTGTGGAGCTCAGAATTGGTGTCTGAGTACCAAGTAGAAGCCCAACAGATTTACTTTCACAAGCGGAGCAGTATAGCTTTTGCTATAGTACTCCACTTGATATATGTGTGAAAAATCTTTATTATGAATTGCTGGGGGTTTTATTTCCTGATGTTATTGACCCGGAGACGGAAAATTAAGGGGAAGAAAGAAAGAAGATGAAGAAGAGAGGTAGGAAACAAAATGTCATGAGAGAGGGTGAGTGGAAAATACAATAGAGGAAAGGGAACAAAGAAAACACAGGAAAACATTGAAGTCTGCCTCCATACCCAAAGGACGGCAGAGAGAGGGGAAAAAAACTAAACAAAACACGAAAAAGGAACATTGACAAAACAAACCTAACATCGTGAACTAAGAACCACATCACACAAGAATGGATATAAAAATACAACAACAATGTCACAGAAAAACTCATGGTACCGATTAATCAAGCTCTAGTAATGATAACCTCAGCCCAAGAATATATCTGTAAACACCAGAGACCTCACATCTATGTGTGTGTGTGAGCATGCTGGTGCATATAAGGTTTCTCCATAAGAGTGTTCGATAGCTGGTGTGAGCAGGCATCAATCCGTCTCCCAGGAATCGATGCAGACATGAAGGAGATCGGGAGCCAAGACGTCCAAAGGACCCCCAGAGCCCCAGGCGAACCCGGGCGGGGCCGACTGCATCCCTTAAGAGAGGAGCAAAGGAGAACCCCAGGGGAACATCCAGTGGCTACTATGCAGGGGCCCTGGGGGCAGCAGTGACGAGCCCACGGGCCCCGCCGGCAACCAGCCGCGCCAGGGCGGGCCGGTCCATGGACCGGGAGAACCGGGGCCCAGGGGCGCCCCACCCCCCAGCAGAGACCCGACAAGGGACCGTCCGACGAGGGGCCCCCAGCACCGCAGGGGCCGCGGCCGGCCGCCACGAGCCACCACCACCCTGGGCCAATCCCCACCGCCAACATCCCAGTGCCCCACGCCTGCCCAACGTCGGGGCGCCCCACCGGTAGCCGCAGTGGATGGATAGCATCCCCAGGCCAAGCTCAGCCAGCACCTGGACACCAAGTTGTACCAGCTCCCGAGTCCTGATCCCGCTCAACGCAGAGCGCCGAGACCAAGCATCCAACAAAGGCCAGGGCCGGTCCAACCCGCCAATGAACCGACCACGCACGGTGCGCACAGAACAGGTGATCGAACGAGCAGAGACGCTGGATCCGTGTCCCGCCGAGCCACTGAGCAGGCACCACCCAACAATCCCAAACCTGGCACCCCTAAAAGAGGTGCCCCAACCAACCAAAGAAAGATATCGGCCCAGCGCATCGGCCGACCGACACACCAGCCCCCCCCAGGCCTGGCCAGGCACGCACCAGGTCCGAACTGGATTGACCACCGACGCACCATTAGGCAGGGGCATCCGTCACCGGCAGGGAGGCCCCCCAGGGAGGCCTGAGGTGCGCCAGGCGAGAGGGCAGCCCAAGACCCAACCTGACAGGCAGACAAAGACATACAGACAGTCATACGTTCCCTCCCTCTTAAACACATACATTCTCACTAACTCACCAAGACACCCAAGAAATGACGCTGTACCCTCCCTCATACACAGTTCATGCTCCCAGGTCCAGGTACCGATGCCCCAGTAGAGCCACCAGTCCCCGGACCCAGGAGATGGACCCCCTACCTTCTAGGACGGAGACAAGCAGACCGCCAAGGGCCCCACTGTGGCGAGGCAGCCCGACAGCCCAGGACCCCGACCAGACTACCTCCGGACCACAACCCCTGATGGCCAGTAGCGAACAGGGGTGTAAGAAGACCTCTAGCCTCTATCCTCCCGCTCGAGTATGATGTTGATGCGTGTTGTAATAATGTGCATTTAAAACAGAGGGGTGGGATGTGGGGAAGGCAGCCACACATCCCCCAACCCCCACCCCGAGCCCTCAGTGTCTGTTTGTGGTTTAACAGTGGGCACCGACACCAGAGGTGAAGCTGATTGAACCGCTCCCCCTCAGGATGCCGAAAAGTGTGCCCACCCCAAAGTCCCTACATGTGTGTCGCATGAAAATGTCATAAGTGGGAGTGTCTAAGTTGTATCTTAAAATTGGGACGTAGGACGCCACGGGATAGCGAGGATAGCATCCCCAGGCCTGGGAGACAAAATGTCTTCCCAGGGAGCCAGCTCCCCCACTAACCCCTCGCTGTTCACCAGGATCCACCAAGGGAGGGAGGCCATGGCACGTTCAACCCGGGGCCCACGGCCACAGCACCACCAAGCCCCACGGACCCCAAGGCAGTCCCCCTAGCCCCATCCCAGAAGGAGAACTAACCCCACCCTCACATTCGCTCTACTATCAGAACACAAAAGACACTAGACACCCAGGTTGAGTTCGCCCCCCCCCCAGCACACCCCTCCCCCCTGTCCAAGTGCCCTCGTAGGGGGAGAGCACCTGTCGCTAGTTAGCAATAGCCTTCCTGCCAGCAAAGGAGGCCCCCAGCGCCACCTGCACATCGGAGGCCCCCACGGCCCAAACCCCTGTACGTGCCCGCCCAGACCAGGAGCAAACCGATGAACCGGGCGGCCGACCCACCAGGCAGACATCCACCATCCCCATTCCCTTGTGGAGCGACCACTGCTGCTCAATGGCCCGGCAGGCAACCAAACCCAGCGCCCCACCCACCTGCCCTGCACGCCCACTACCCAGCCAGTCCACCCGCAGGTCCGACCGAACCTGGGCAAACGCCCGACCCCAGCGCCCCGCAGCGCACAAAGACCAAGACCCAGGAGCTAAGTCCAGTGCGAAAAAGGACTGATCAGGCCCAGAAATGCCACCCAACCGCCGCGACCAGCAGCCAGGCACCCCAACCAGCAAACAAGGCGAGACGCCATACAGGGACCAGCGATGACAATCGGCCCAGAGAAAATGAGAGAGGCGGCTGCACATGCCGACCGGCCCCGACCCCCACAGGCAACAGAGACCCCACGCCAGCCGACCCCCGGCCAGGACCACAGCTAGGGGGCGCGGCGCCCCAGAGCCACAACTCCCCAGGCCCACCCCAGACCCTACCCAGGCGCAGCACGGCCACCAGCCTTTTTATTTTTCCAGTTCAGGAGGATAGTTTTCTTAGCGATGCATAAGGCAATGTGAACCATTAGAACTGACTTTGTGTCCATGGTGACATCATTTAAATCTCCTAACAGGCAAACTGAGGGAGATGGTGGAATGTTACATTTCAGACACTTTGATAAGTCCTCACATATCTGGCACCAGAATTTCTTAACGGGTAGACAGAACCAAAGCGCATGCATATAACTATCTGGTATATTGCTTGTGCATTGTAAGCAGGTATTAGATGACGTTAAACCCATCCTAAACATCCTTTGACCTGTAAAGTGTACTCTACGAAGGATTTTGTATTGTATTAATTGCAAATTAGGATTTTTTGTTATTTTAAAGGTTCTTAAACATATCTGAGAACAGACGTTTTGGTCAAAGCTGGCTGATAAATCCACCTCCCATTTTGAAATAGGGATGGCTATTGATTCATCTAATGTAGATAAAGTTTTGTATATTTTAGACAGCAATTTGGGGGGGTTGAGATTAAGAAAATCTAAAACTCTTACTGGAATTTGTAATTCAACTGTATTGAGCCTAAATTTACCTTTAATAATAGATTTAATTTCTTGATATTCTAAGAATTTGTTTTTATCAATTCCATATTGTGTAATTAATGTATTAAAATGGGATAAAGTCTGTTCCTTCAAATATGTGTTCCAGGTATTCAATTCCATTACACCTCCAGTCTGGAAAACTTATCATACATTTTTTTTGCAAGATGTCGGGGTTATTCCAGATGGGTGTACGTCTGCATGGGATTATTGTGGACTCTGTCATTTTTAGAAACTCCCACCATGCTGTCAGAGAGGAGCTGATATTTATGCTTTTAAAGCATTCATGTCGTTATATATTTGAGCTAATAAATGGTAGGTCTGAAAGTTTTATCTTATTGCATAGTGTCTGTTCTATGTCTATCCAGGACTCATCTAGGTAGCTATGTTTTAACCATCTTGAGATGTATTGGAGCCTGTTGGCTAAGAAATAATGATGGAAGTTTGGTAGATCTAGACCTCCTTTTTCTTTGGTCTTCTGGAGAGTTTTTAAGCTGATACGTGGGGGTTTATCTTTCCAAATAAATTTAGAGACAGAGTCCAGAGATCTAAACCAGTCTAGTGATGGTTTACTTGGGATCATTGAGAATAAGTAGTTGATTCTGGGCAAAACCATCATTTTTATTGAAGCAACCCTTCCCATAAGTGATATGGGTAGGGATTTCCATCTAGCAAGATCATCTTCCACTTTTTTTAAAAGTGGGATGTAGTTTAGCTTTATTAAATCTGCCAGTCTTGGTGAGACATTGATACCTAAATAAGTAATATTCCCTGACTGCAGGATTCTGGACAGAACAATTGATTGGAAGAACTGTAAATTTTAACCAATTTATAGAATAATCTGAAACATTTGAGTAAGAGTTTATCAACCCGGTTACCTGAGAGAAAGAGGTTTGTGAATGCTGGAGAAAAAGTAATACATCATCTGCATAAAGACTGATTTTATGTTCTATGTTATTGCATTTTAGGCCTTTAATATTGTGAGTTTGCCTGATTGCTGCAGCTAGTGGTTCAATAAAAATAGCAAACGGAGGGAGAGAGAGGACATCCCTGCCTGGTACCTCCCTGAAGATAAAACCTAGATGATGTTTGGTTATTAGTCCTGATACATGCTGTTGGTGAACTGTATAATATTTTCAACCAGTTTCTAAAATAATTTCCAAAGCCAAATTTATGTAAGGTCGCAAATAAGAATTTCCAGTTAACTCTATCAAAGGCTTTTTCTGCATCTAGAGATAATATATTAGTTTTAATGTTTTTACAGTAAGAAAAATCTATTAAATCTATTAATCTACGTGAATTTGTGGATTAATGTCTCCCTTTAATAAAACCAGTTTGATCAGGATGTATTATAAGAGGAGTTACTTTCTCAATCCTTTTTTGGGAGGGCTTTGCAGATTATTTTAAGATCAACATTAATGAGGGATATGGGACGATAGCTGGAAGGAAACAAAGGGTCTTTACCTGATTTTAGTAGAAGACTAATGTAGGCAGAATTCATATTTGGTGGAAGTCGGCCATTTTCCTTGGTTTCCTGCAGCATTCTGTGGAATGTCGGTGCCAGAATATTCCAGAATTCTTTATAGAACTCTGCTGGAAATCCATCTGAGCCTGGAGCCTTTTTATTGGGCATGCTTTGGAGGGCCTCCTAGAGTTCAGCTGCTGTTAGTGGTGAATCCAGGGCCATCACTTGACTTTCAGATAATTTAGGTAGTGATATGTTATCCAAAAATTGTTCAATTTCATGATCTGATGGGTTTATCTCTGGTGAGTATAAAGCCTTGTAAAATTCTTTAAAGGTGTTGTTTATTCTTCTGGGATCATATACTGTATTCCCGGTCTGATCTTTAATAGCAGATATAGTTGTTTTGTCTTTATTAATTTTAAGCTGGTAAGCCAAAAATCTACCTGATTTATTACCTTGTTCAAAGTTTTCTATCCTAAGTCTATGAATTAAGAACTGGGTCTGTTTATTAATAATTTCATTTAATTCTAGCTTTGCTTTAAGGATTTTGCCTAGTCTCTCCTCATCTAGAGAAGCTTCTAATGAATTAATAGTTTCTTCTAATTACTGAATACGTTTTTTTTCTATTTTCTTTTTATTTGATGAGAATGAGATTATTTTACCTCTAATCACAGCTTTCCCTGCCTCCCAAAGAATGGATGGTGACGTACCATGTATATAATTATTTTCCAAATAAGAAGCCCACTCTTTTTCAAAATATTTAATATCAATATCAAATATTTAATATAATATCAAATAGAAACTATGAGATCTAAGAGCATGGACTTATACTGTCCTTAGTGATATTAACCAACTGACACAAAATCCAAAACTCTGCTCCATTCAGGGTGGAGCTAGAGCACATTGACGAGTCGCAGCGGATACAATAGTTTTTACTACAGGTAGGGAAACTAATTTCACAGAACCTCAGTATAGAAATCCAAACTAACTCTTTAAGTGGTGCAATGCTTTGAAAATAAAAGTTTTGACGCTAAAAGTAAAAGCTTTTCTTATGAAGCAAGAGAAGCAGTTGAAGTTAAAAGTGTTGTGCATACATGATAAACTGGAGAGAGCAAAATACTGTATTTCAAAATATCATTAAAACCCAGAGAGAAAGCATGCTGACATCAGCTCCTCCATATGAAAACAGTACCAATAGCAAGAGCTGTAGAAAGTGTGCTTTTTATGTAGCATGTTGTCATGGCGTTCTTCTTGCTAGTTCATCCCAGAAAGAGCTCCCTATGTATCTTATGCCGAACAAAATATCAGTGAAACCACGTCAGAAACTGGGAAACATTTACACTATTGTGCAGCTGTTAAGAATGTTGGATTGCTGTGTGAAGTTCACAGTAAAATTATTTCTATTTTGCAATACTGTAAACAACAACGTGAGCTACTTTATTTTACAAAACAAAAAAGGTGAAAAGGTATGTTTACATGCTTCTAAAAAGATGTAATAGTTTGTTGTATTGAATCATATTTAGCTATATTTTGTATACATGTGATAGTTTGTGTCAAATAAAAAATGACCAACTACATGATTATTGATGAAAAAATGTGTCATGGTTTACATTTGGTGTACAGTACATGTAGTCATGGCAGATAGATGGTTTCAACATACCGACTGATGGAGATATTGTCCAGGCAAATATTATTAGTTTCACTTTTCTTGTCATCAGAAAGGTCCATCTGGATGACGATGCTTTTTATTTGCCTCAGACATCTCCAGACCCTTTCTTCATATGAACCGTGTCCTACCGTCTGCCTTTGACCTGTGCATATTAGGCAGCTTGGTCAGCTCAGACAATATCATGTTATATTTACATACCAAACAAGCACAACATGTGTACTCTGCTGCACTCCTGCCCTTGTTTTCCGCCTAGCAAAGGAGTTTGTTCATGTGTTGAGAGCAACAGAGCAAAAATAACACAAAAAACAATAACATTTTCTACTGTAACTCGGTTCCTATAGTTTCTGTGTTGAAAAGCCAGTCAATAAATTTCATTTGGAAGCATCACAATTGTAACAGCACACTGACAACAAGTTGACTGCACTTTGTGAGGCACACTTTACCTTGATGAAAAATATTGCGGCTTTTTGATCGAGAGAACTCGTTCCACCTCTACACCACAGATTCAACCATATCAGTTTTCGTGAAACAAACATGTAGTCAAAATGGAAACAACTGTGGAAAACACCAGAAAAACACAACCTATTTACAAAATATATAACATACGAGGAAAACACCACAAAACTTGCTCCAAATATGTCTTATCTCCATCACAGCCATGTTTAAATCCATCAGCTTCTTGAGCTTTACCATTTTATTACTGTTCACTGGCTCCCTAATGCACACCCAGCTTAAAAGGCTGTGCACTTATATTTTCAAAGGGTCATCTAGAAAACTGACACAGTGCACATCAGATTGGCATCATATGGAGAGTTCTGTCTTTCGGGTATGTATGCATATATCCTTAGAGTGTGTGTCAGAGCATTTGTTTACAGAATTGATGTAGAACAATAACTTCTACGTTTTGAAATATACGACTTTGTCTTTCCGGGTGGAAATGAGGTTTTGAGCATCTGCTGCTCTATTCTGCCATTTCCTTGGTTTGTAGCTCTTGTGTTGTTGTGTGTGTGTGTGTGTTGTGTGCCTTTGAAATTGTTCTTTTCATTTCTATGGAGTCAGTGGAAGTTCTCCAGGCAAACACCGGTTGTCAAAGACAGCCAATAAGTCTTCTATGTTGAATTTGGAAACTGCCTCTTTTAGGCTGCCATGTCCACTATCATAAACTGAGGCCGTATATGTGTGCATGTGCGTGTGTAGGTGTGTTTGTAGATTACTCCTTCTGCAAAGTGTTAGGGAGCCTCGCTGATTTGATTCATGCCAACAACACCAATATCAGGCCCCAGGCATGCAAACAGAAGCCTATAACCTACTGGCCAAAGTGAGTTTTCATGATGAAGGGATGAAAAAAGTAATGGGGAAGGAACGCTGACCACTGCCCTGGGAAATATGTGGCTTGTCTCTCAGCAAGCAGGGACCAGCTCTCAAGTTGGTGGACAGTTTTTTCATTTAGCTCTCTTCAACCTGTGGAGTTCAGGGTATGAATGTGAGAGAGAAATTGCTGGAGATGGTGGAAGGGCAGGGAGGGACAGTCTTGGGGGTTTGTGTTTCTGATATGAAAAGAAAGCTGTGAAACAAGAACAAACTCAATTTCAAGCTCCCATTCCTTAAGGAGATGTACTTGGGGCGCCTACACTAACCTTTATCTGGAAACAAAGACTTGAACCTCTGCTTCAGCTAAGTGAAGATAATCATTCTTGATGATGCCTTGTTAAAGTATTGTTGAACTTCAATAATATTACAACTGCAAATGTAATTGTTTTATTGGGATTTGGAGTTGGAGATCTAGAAGAAGAAGAGCTTAACTGGGAACTGAAAGGCAATACTTATTTTATTTTATTTTTTTACTTTTTTTTAAATAAAACTTTGAAAGGTTTTACATGAATTGCAACTCCTCCATTAGTGCAGATTTGTGGGTTGGATGACTTGATAGATTTTCCACCAGAGCTTTGAATCTCTGCAGCTCCTCCAGAGTTACTATAAGTCTCTCTGCTGTGCCTCTCAGCATAAGTGAGCAGCCATGTCTTTGTCAGTTCTGCCATATAGGGCAAGCACAATATATCACAAATTTATCATTATGGCAGTATCACTGTATTCAATATGCATATTATGATGAACTGTCTCGACTAGAGTTGACAGAATTATCAATAATAACATATACCTGATACTTAAAAATGTATTATTCAAAAGATACTCATTTGTATCAAAGTCTTATTGTGGACTAAATCTCTATTTACATTATAAAACCTGTTTTATAACACTCATTTTCTTGTCCCTTTGTAGGAAAATGTGTCTGTAACAATACGGTTACTGACATTGTTGACATTGATGGTGCACACTTTCCTAAAGGATATAAGTACTTCTTCTAAGTGTCTACTGTTTTGCTATTCAAGGAACTAACTCGTTTAAGGTATGTTTTTTTTATTGGGTGGAGAATTTTTTATTATTGACTTTTCCTTAATTCATGATCTTCATTAGCTGGTTTGTTTACTACTGGTTTTTAACAATTCAAAGTTCAGAATCTCTTACTGCACGCAAACAGTTTACCCTTCATGTTCTTTTAAATCATTGAGCTATGCTGGGAAGGTTACATTTTGTTATACATAGAGCTTTCCATAAAAGTTTAGAAGTCATTACAGCCACTGCATTTGAATGAATATGTACTTCCTCTACATGAATCATATTTCTTTACCTCCCTTTTCTCTCTGAATGCTGCATAATTACCTAAAAAACAGAAATGCCATAACAAGATAAACAGTGTTGGGTATAGTTACTTTGGAAAGTAGTTTATTAGGTTACAGCGTTACCATCAATTAAAAGTAATCAGTTACGTTACAGCGTTATCCATTCATAAAAGTAACCCGTTAGATTACTTATGCGTTACCAAGAATTAAAAGCCAGTTCGCAGCGCATTGCACATGCTGCAACTTAATTGACAGACACAGCCTCCTTTAAATGCACCGAGAAGTTGTGATGATGAATAACGTCAGTCATCCAACTAAATTAACTCTGCAGGATAACAACAGGAAAGACAGCCAGCAATAGGCTTTTCCATATAGCGTTATTTTAATGATTATTTTGATCATAGAACATATGAATAAAAAACACTTATCCAGCCCGGTAGCCTGATAGAGGGGTGTTTGGATACAATATGTTTTCAATTTGATGTGGAATTTTTTGCGGTCAACAGAAACTTTTCACCAATGCAGAGTGTGCATTTTACCGTTATATTCTTTTCTTTTTCGTTGACGAAAAATTAAAATAATGTCCATACTTCCACGAAGCTGTGCTACTGCTCTCTGCCATCTTGCCAGGAATTCAAAAACACTCACTCACACACGCACACACACAGGAGGAGCAGGGCACAGATAAAGCACAGCGCATCGGCTCCGCTGATATAGCCGCAGGTGGCATAGTTCCTAGTCCCACTGTCTGACAATCCCGGCTGCAGTCGGGATTTTCCTTTCCTTATTGAGAGAAATTCTTAAAATAACAGATTACTTTAAAAAAAAACAGAAGTTACTGATTACTTAATTCACAAAACTAACGCGTTAAGTTACACATTTCACAAAAAAGTAATTAGAGTACTCTAGAGTACTCTAACGCATTAGCCACAACACTGAAGATGAAAATGTTTCTCATTCTCTTGTTCTCTATCTGATATTATTTCACTGAAACACTAGTTCAGATTGTATGTTTACATTCCAGTGTGATAAAATATGTTATTATTTTTTCTCCATTTAATTAATTATAAACACTTGGGGTTACCATTTCAAGACTAAATCATTTTCCACTGGGAATAGCCCTGGAATCTTAAGACTTAGCTCTGTCGAAATTGAACACCACTTGTTTTGAGATCCGTGGAGCTACTGGAATAGTCCCTCCATAATTAGCTACAGTACAGGTCAGCAACTTTCTCCTTGCTCATTAAAAAAGTATTAAAAGCACGTGAGTCATTGCACCACTTTCATTAAGTCATCAAAGTAGACCGTCAAACCCACTCAGAGGGTTGTAATTGGTAGAATCCATTTGTGACCTTGGGCAGAGAGCAGGAGGTGGCTGCATTGTAGCTGCAAGACGATGGGCCATTGACACCGTGGGGAGGGAAAGACAGAGAAAGCACGTCCATTGGGGATGAGAGTAAGGTGGCACTACCATCTGTTGGTGTTCTGATCCGATGCCCCACTGAGCAACCAGATACTGAAATTATCGAAGATGACACACCACTAATTGCAACACTTGAGTGACGTGAAGACCTTTAAGTGTCAGTAATTTTTAGGAAAAAAAGACTTGTGTTACTTAAAAATATGAAGTCTGTCTGGAGCACAGAGGAGATTTTTCTCATCCAATTTGCGTCGTTAAATTCTGTCCATTCTTGACCCCACTGTAAGTTACAAAACTTCAGACTAACATGTCAAAGTTTTCCTCCAAACAGCACTAACTAGGCACACTTTTTTTTTAGACTAACTCAGGGAATCTCTCTGGTATATTATTGTAAGGGTTGATGAATGTTGTGTTCACATTGTTGTTATTTTTTTAAGAGCATTTGAAGTTTATAGCTTTTGAGAGCAATCGACACCCTCTGTTTAAGGCTTTGGCATTATGCAATGGGGTGACTTTACAGAGAGTAGGCTTCGAAATTACTTTTTGTAAGAGAATTGTTTGTGTTGAAAGCGTGTCTGTCTCAACAACTTTTCACTGTGATCTAATTAATTTGAGCTCAGATTCAGTTGTACATTTTTGAGCTGTCGTTGGGTACATGCCTTTTTTATGTTACATGGAGGACTAGAACAACACCTGTGGAGTAGCAGACTGGGATGATGGTCCCAGGAAAATTTTACTCTAAGGGTGTCTAAAGTCAGTTTTTAAGGGCCGCATGTTTTAGTTCTTTCCATGGTTCAACACACCTGAATCAAATGATGGCTCATCAGCAGGCCTATGCAAAACTTTGCCATGCTTTGGAGGTAGTTGAACCATTTGAATCAGAGACTCATGTAAACTGGCTGGACACTGGCCCTTGAGGCCTGGAGTTGGACAGGCCTTCTCTAAATTGTTGAAAAGCATGGCCCCACCTGGATCCCGCAGGTACAATGCTGCTTTTATTCTGACAGAGTGGACCTGCTCTCCACTGAAAAGGTCATGGGAGATTGGTCAAGAGGTCCAAATGTGTTTTCTGGCTTTAGATAAGGCTTATAACTATTGAAGATGAGTCTGACACCATGGTTCTTAACTGGAAGAGGTGGTTTGCTTACTTTAGGTCAGGGATCAGTCTCTCCCTCAAATTGTGGAGTTTTACTGTTCTGTAACATCACTGTTGGACAAGGTCTCCCAACCCATGGATGACACTGTTGAACCAGAGTAAGTAAGTAAGTAAAGCCTTTATTGTAATTATACACAGTACAATGAGATTTCAGAGCAACTCCATAAAAGTGCACACATAATTAACACAATATAAAAGAGTAAAAAGTAAATGATTAGTAGAAAACACAAACAGACAGACATAATATTATGAGCACAGACTTGAGTCCAAAAAGCATCTGAATGAGTAATGACGCTAGAGGTAGATTATGTCTGGCGGTTCAGTGGTTAATGCAAATATGGTCAGTGCTGTTTGCATTAGTGCAAAATTGAGTTTAATAAAATGACAGCTTTAGGGAAGAAACTATCCCTGTGTCTGTTCGCTCTGGCCTGTATGGACCTGAAGTGTCTACCAGAGGGCAATAGGTTAAATAGATGGAATCCAGGGTGGGTGGTGTCCTTCATGTGTTGTTTCTACCCCTGCTAATACAATGAGATTTATAGATGTCAGACAAGAAAGGCAGAGGACAGCCAATGATCTTTTGTGCAGTGTTTGTCACCCTCTGCAGTCTCTTCCTATCGGCCTCCGTGCAGCTGTAGTGCCACACTGTCACAGCATAGGTCAGCAAGCTCTCAATGGTGGAACGGTAGGTCACCAGTAGCTGGGTGTTGAGTTGCTCTTTCCTGATCACCCTCAGGAAGTGTAGCCGCTGCTGGGCATTCTTGACCAGTGCTGTGGTGTTGACCGACCAGGAGAGGTCTGCAGAGATGTGGATGCCGAGGAATTTAAAGGACTCCACTCGCTCTACACATCCGCCGTTGATGTACAGGGGGGTAAGATTGGCTCTATTCCGCCTGAAGTACAAGATGAGTTCCTTGGTCTTGGTGATGTTGTTGATGCACACCACTGCTCCAGTTTCAAGACCTAATCCCTGTAGGCCGCCTCATTCCCCTCTGTAATTAGCCCCACCATCGTTGTGTCATCAGCAAATTTGACAATGATACAGTCATATGTGTAGAGGGAGTAGAGTAGTGGGCTCAGCACACAGCCCTGGGGAGAGCCAATACTGAGATTGCGGGAGGAGGAAAGGTGAGGTCCTAGTTTCACCTGCTGAGGTTGGTTGACCAAAAAGTCTTTTATCCAGGAGCAGGTGGATTGTGGAAGCCCCAGGCTGGCTAGCTTGGGGATTAGAATGTCCGGTATTAAAGGCTGACCTGAAGTCAATGAAGAGCATTCTGACATAGTTCCCCTGTTGCTCCAGATGAGTCAGTGCTGAATGGAGAACAATGGCTATGGCGTCTGCGGTGGATCTGTTAGTCCGATATGCAAACTGGTGCGGTTCAAGGGTGGAGGGGCTTTGATGTGTTGCAATACCAATTTCTCGAAGCACTTGGTGATAACTGGGGTGAGTGCTACGGGGCGGAAGGCTGGTTGTGATTGACCTTTTAGGGATTGGGATGATTATGGCAGATTTCAAGCAGGGTGGGATTACGGCTTGTTCCAGAGACAGATTGAAAATGTCAGTGAAGACCTGTGATAGTTGATTGGCACATCCTTTGAGCACCTTCCCAGGTACTCCATATGGACCTGCAGCCTTCCTGGGGTTCACTGAACAGAGCACCTGCCTCACATCCTGTGCCTCAAGGGTAAAGGGGGGGGGGGGGGGGGTGAAGGTTGGTGAGGGTTGTGGTGGTAGTTGAAATGGCGTGGCTGAGTGCTGTGTTTGAGACTCAAAGCGGGCAAAAAAGCTGTTCAGCTCCTCTGCCAGCTCCACATCTGAATCTCTGGATGTCACAGTACAGGAGAGCTCCTTCAGTGACACACTGCTGCATCTTAGTTGCACACAGGAGTGTTATCATAGGGCCTTCCTCCCAGCAGCTGTTAGACTTTATAACCATAACAGCTTCCAAACTCTATCTCAATAAGTCGATTACATCCCTGCAGTTATTTGCATAGTATTTCCACATTGTTGTAAGTAGTCTGTTGTTTTTTGCACAAATATACAATCACATTTTGTACATTTTTAGAAGTAATATCCCACTTAGTTCTGTATTCTATTCTATTCTATCCTATTCTAAATAAGTCAAGATCCCAGTTACAAGTGGCTAAAAGAAACCTCAAAGTATTGCATCTGCAAATCAAGATAAATCAGATAGTTTAGGACATCTGATCAGGATGCTTCACTTTGCAGAATCCTCTCTCAGCTTCAAAAAACTATAAGCAGCCATAGCGAATTGTCAGCAATTTCAATTAGCCACATACAAAGTGCATTAGCAACAGTCTGATAATAGAGTTAGTTAAAAAAATAGATAACTTCAAGGATGAATTCTGCAAAAAAAAAGTAAAAATATAACTAGAAATATAACAAACCGTACTACCCTCTGAATTCCTTCTGATGGGCATCTCATCTTGTTCAACTAAAGGTGATTTCATCCTGCTTCTCACTGACTAGCAAAGCTCGATCACCAATCAAATCAAATCAAACTTTATTTATGAAGCGCTTTTCATACAAGAAGTTGCATCACAAAGTGCTTTACAGATTAAAATGACCCCACATAAAACCACCTTCCCTTCCCTCCCCCACAGATTTAAAAGCATGGTCACAGTTATACCCCCCTCCCCCCAACCCATCTCCCATGCACACACACAGTTAAAAGAAAAGGTAAAAAAGGACATTGGGCCGAGTGCAGATGAACCATGCAAGGAAACGCCATCAGGAGCCATATGCCCCGGCAGCAGTAGATTAACAGCAGCAGCCGAGGCACCGACACAGGGCACCCAGTGGAGGCAAGGCCAAGACCCCCACCTCCACCCAAGCTCCACCCGGAGAGCACCCAGGCAGCTACAGCCGACCACCGCTCCCGGGGCAGAGGGCTCCCACAGAGGAAACACTGGAACGGGGATTAAGATAAATTAAAGTATAAAAAGAAACGGTAAATTAATGTGCTAAGATTGAAAAGTAAAACTGATAAAAATATAATCATATAAAACATCCAAAGCAATTAAACAAACAGTGATAAATAATAATCAGTTAAAAGCTAAGCTAAAAAGGTGAGTCTTGAGCCTGCTCTTAAAAACATGAATATTCTCTGCAGCCCTGAGGTTCTCTGGCAGCCTGTTCCAGAGGTGAGGGCCATAAAACTGGAAAGACGCCTCGCCATGCTTATGTGTCCTGACTTTTGGGGTGACAAGGAGACGGCTGCCAGAGGAGCGCAGAGACCGCAAAGGTTTATATGGTAAAAGCAGTTCAGAGAGATAAGAAGGCCCAAGACCATTAAGACACTTAAAAACCATTAAAAGAACCTTAAAGTCGATCCTGAAATGTACGGGGAGCCAATGCAATGATTTTAAGACCGGTGTAATGTGCTCCCGCCTCCTGGTCTTCGTCAGGACACGTGCTGCTGAATTTTGTAGTAGTTGTAAACCTGATATACTCTTTTTGGGAAGACCAGAAAGCAGGGCATTACAGTAATCAATTCTACTGGAGATAAAAGCATGCATCAGTGTCTCCATATTGGCCCGAGACAGAATGGGGCGGACTCTGGCGATGTTCTTTAGTTGATAAAAACCTATTTTAGTGATATTTTTTATGTGAGGAATAAAAGTCAGCTCAGAGTCAAAAATCACGCCCAGGTTCTTCACTTGTAAAGAGAGATTAAAAGACAGTGATTGTAGTTTTGGTAAAAGTTTCTCTCTCTGAGCCTCAGGACCGATGACTAAAACTTCAGTTTTGTCCTGGTTGAGCTGGAGAAAGTTTTCTGCCATCCAGGATTTAATGTCTAAAATGCAGTTAAAAAGTGCATCCATTGGCCGTGTGTCATCGGGAGACATGGAGATGTATAACTGTGTATCATCAGCATAACTGTGGAAGTTAACTCCATGTCTCCTGATGACGCTGCCAAGAGGGAGCATATAAAAGGTTAAAAAGCACTGGGCCTAAAATTGAACCCTGGGGCACACCACATGTAATCCTATGGACCCTAGAGGAGCAGGTATCTAAACTTACCATAAAAGTCCTGTCTGTGAGATAGGATGTGAACCATTTGTGAACAGCACCAGAGAGGCCGATCTGTTTTAAACGGGTTAAAAGAATAGTGTGGCCTACTGTATCGAAGGCAGCGCTTAGATCCAGTAGAACCAACACTGTCACCTTCTGAGCGTCATAATTTATTCTAAAATCATTTAAAATCTTCAGAAGGGCCGTCTCTGTGCTGTGGTTCACCCTAAAACCAGACTGAAATTTCTCCAGGACATTGTGCTCATTAATAAAATCATTAAGTTGAATTAAAACTAGCTTTTCTAAAACCTTGCTTAAAAAAGGTAAGTTAGATACCGGTCTAAAATGGTTAAAATCATTAAAATCTAAATTGCTCTTCTTCAGCAGGGGCTTCACTTCCGCCCCTTTAAAGGCGCCAGGAAAGACCCCCGTCTGAAGGGAGCAATTCATCATGGTTAAAATCTCATCCCTAAAAGATTCATAAAATGGCTTAAAAAATGAAGTGGGAATCGGGTCCAAAACACATGTGGTGGGCCTCACTGAGGAGAATACTTTATCAAGAGTCCCAGCTTCTACCAGGACAAAACTGTCCAGCGTTTCCTCTGGTAGAGACACACATTCAGATTTGTCTAAAACCATGTTACACTGAGAAGATAAAATATTACATCTGATGGTGTCTACCTTCCCTCTGAAGTGGTCTGCGAACTCCTCACAAAGAGTGTTTGAGGGGGTTTTCTGAAATGCATTAGTAGCTCTGTTAAAAAGTTTATCAATGGTGGAAAAAAGGATTTTAGGATTATTTTTATTGTCTGATATGATTTTTGCAAAGTAAGCATTTCTTGAATTTCTTACAGCATTATTATAGGATTTGTGAAGTTCTGTGTATAATTGATGGTTTATCGTGGTTTTATTTTTTCTCCATTTTCTCTCTGCCGCCCTGCAGTCCCTCTTTAGTTTTTTAAGATTGTTATTTCTCCATGGCGCTGCAAGTTTTGAATGTGAGCGTTTCACTCTAAGTGGAGCCAGCAGGTCAAGAGCGGACTGAAGTCTTCAGTTAAAATCACTGACGATAAAATCACAGGGGGCAGGTAAGAGAGTAGGAGGAAACTTTTGGAAAACTTCTAGAAAACCTGCAGCCACTTCAGGGGTTAGATGGCGCTTCCTGACAGTTCTCACAGAGGTCTCCTGGTGGATAAAACTGGTGATGTTAAAAAACACGCAGTAATGATCAGAGACAGCCAAGTCAACAACAGAGGACACACGGGTGGACAGGCCATGCGTGATGACCAAGTCCAGGGTGTGTCCTCTGTTGTGAGTTGGCTGCATGACATGCTGACTAAAATCCATATAATTCAAAATATTTAAAAATTCTGTTGATAAAGGGTCTAAAAGGTTATCCATGTGTAGATTAAAATCACCAGCTAAAATGATCCTTTCAAAGGAGTTGTACAAAATTGATAAAAACTCTGAAAATTCTTGAATAAAAAGTGCACTCTTTTTAGGAGGCCTGTAAACTGTGACACATAAAATCTGAGGAGTGCTAAAAACAGTTGCATTATATTCAAAAGTACTAAAATTATCAAATAAAACAGGTTTGGCAGAAAGCGTTGATGAACTAATAAAAGCAGTTCCGCCTCCCCTTTTGCAACTCCTCGTGGAATAAGTGAAGTTAAAATTTGGTGGGGAGGCCTCTGTAAGAACAACAGGGGCATCTGTACTCAGCCATGTTTCTGTTAAAAATAAACAATGTATATTATGATCTAAAATTAGGTCATTTATTATAAAAGTTTTATTCAGCAGAGAGCGGACATTTAAAAGTGCCATATTAATAGTGGTAGGAGATGGAGTGACTGTATGATCTACTAGGTGTAGGACTTTTGGTAACTGTTTGAGATTATTAGAGTTGCGTTTGCTACGTTTTTTATTATTTGTCCGCTCTCTGCTGATAATAACGGGTATAGATGATTTAGGGCAAGGTCCAAGTCCGATATGTGAATTACTGTTAAAATCAGAACTGAGTTCATAGGAGCAGGGACCAGCTGCACATCAGGATGTGGCAGAAGGGGCATGGAGGGCAGGTGCAGCTGGGGCTGGTGTGGTAGACAGGGGGGGGCGAGGGAATGCCAGGCTCATTGACAGCATGCGGGCACCCTGTCTATTAAGATGTAGTCCATCTGGCCCAAACAATTGACTCCTGCCCCAGAAAATTAAAAAATTTTCCATAAAACCAATATTGTGCATCACGGTGGAAGAGGAAAGCCAGGTGTTAAGAGATAAAAGTCTGCTAAAACGACCAATACCTCTGCCAACAGTGGGGGTGGGGCCAGAAATAAAAACAGACACATGTGTGTATTTTAAAAGATTAAACAAATTAATAAAATCCAGCTTCAGGAGCTCAGATTGCTGTTTACGAATGTCGTTGGTTCCAGCGTGAATAATAACTCTACTCACAGATGGGTGATGTTGGATATGGTCCAGGATCTGTTCAGTAATATCCTTTACGGTGGCTCCAGGTAAACACAGTGTGACCGCTCCTCTCATCCTTACATTCCTGATAATAGAGTCTCCAATGATGAGCGTGGTGGGCGGCTGGTCAACAAGTTGATGCTGGGCAGAGGATCTTTCACCGTCCAGGACCTGCTGGATGTTGGGCGGATTAGCTTCCCCAGGACTGCAGCGATGTGTCGTCGGCGCCGAGGGCTCGTTCCGTGGGTTCGGGGTGTAGTGGAGCACTCCTCGGCGAGTCCTGGGTTTAGCGCGACGTGGAGGGCTGCGGGAGCCCGGCTGCTGCTCCGGCTGCTGGGAGGGGATGGGCGGCAGTCCTGCAGAGCTGCGGTGTTTCAGGGCGTCCGGAGGGACAGTCAGAGGAGGAAAGTCGTGCTCCAGGGCACCGAAGCGGTTTGACAATGGGAGGCCGGGTGAAGGAGAGCGGTGGCGGCTGCTCCGGGACCCCCCACCGCGGCCGGTTCCGACCATGGACCAGACACCCTGGAGCACCGGTGTTGAGCTGATGGGGGCTTTTGGCTTTGCCCCCAGATGGAACCAGCAGTCCTCCTCTGCAGTTGTTGTTGCTCCTCCGGCGTTCGGCAGTCCGAGTCCAGCGATGGATTCCCCCTCCGCAGCTTCACCGGGCTGGCAGGGAATTTTGTCCGCCAGCTGAGCACTGTTGGCGGCGGCGAAAGTCCGGCCGAAGATGATGTCCACGTCGCGCTCGTGGTCCTGGATTTGATGGAGCGTGGAGATCCTCTGCTCCAGCTCCAGAACTTTTTGTGTTAATTTAAAACAGCCATCACATCCGGGGGTGCAGGTGAGTGAAGGCATGACGAAATAAAAAGTAGTCCGTGCTCGGATAAAAAACGCCCCCGATAAAAACAAGTTGCTAAAAGTCAGTGGTGTTAAAATCGGTTAAAAACAGTCATCAAAACGATTTAAAACCAGTTAAAACCGTGTTTGTTAGGGAGCCGAAGTTTGGCAAGTCTCTCTGTAGAAGGACGCCGACGCATGCGCACAGATCAGTATGTTCATAAGGAGGGATGAAACGTATAAGTTTCATTATGTTAGAAAACAATTCCACAGATCCCTATTAGCTCATGTCACTCAGTAGCATACTTTTGAAAATATAGAAATGCCCTTACTTTTTCACTTCAATATGAATACTCATATCTGATTGTTTAAAACCCAAATTGCAAGTTCTTAGAAAATGTGTAGAAAAGATTATAACATCCTTTTCTGTAAAGCCCCGTAATACTGACATCAGTGTCTAAAAGTTGTAAGGCCATAGCTCTTGTGGACTAGAGCTGAAGACCCCTTAGTGAAGTAGATAATTTGCTTGTTTTCATATAAATCAGGGGCCTTCGACTTCAGTCTTCAATGGTCCATGTCTTGCAACTTTTAGACATATCCCTGATCCTACACACCTAAATCAAATGACTAAATTACTTACTTAGCATGTAGTTGAGCTCTACTACTTAATTGATCGTTTGAGAGTCAGGTGTGTTGAAGAAAAGACATGTCTAAAGGTTGCAGGAAGCTGGTCTGATCCCTGATCCCCTGATGTAAACGTAGCTTATGTTAAAACCCCTAGAAGTGGCAGCAGAATCATAACAGCTTAGAATTTTTTTTCTGATATTATGGTTTAATAGAAAAAGGCTCAATAAAGGATCATCTTTTTATCTGACAACTCTATTATATTCCGGTAAAACATTTGACAAAACCTTATCTCTAATTTTAGTTGAACACAAAGTCTAATGAAGCAACGAGTTCTTTCCCTCTAAATTTATTTCCATTCTCCACCTACATCTTTTTTCTTCTGCTTAATAAATGTTTTGCTGTCTGAGAGCTCTAAGGGCAAACCCAGTCAAGGTGACATCTAGCTCTGGGTTGCTTTGACGACCATCCCTGGCTCATCAGTCACACCTGCCAGACAGGTGTCAGCATGTATACACCCGACTCCATCAGGTGCCTGTGCGCATAGATGGAGTTGATGACGGACAGGATGGATGAGGCGGGTTGGGAAAAACTATCATTTAAAGTTAGATGCTAACCTCCTTTGTTGTTTTTCTGTTCTTTCTTGGCAGTGAATCTTCTTGACACAACAACGATAACTGGAGACTGGGGCTGGTTGACGTATCCATCCCATGGGGTAAGAATGAACATAAACTTTAATTCCTTGCGAATAGATTTCCTTGAGCTTTTTTCACATGTTGAGTTTCAACTACAAACTCTACAGTACTTTATTAGTATTTTATGAGACAGACCAACAAAACATATTGCGTAATTTTGACATGGAAGGTAAACAATTCAGTGCAGATAAAACTTGTTTACCCTCTTGGATGTCTTACTTTTTTGTTCATTTTACTAATCAATCATGAGAAGAACATAGTTTTCACTTTTTCACTAAAGGTTTTGTTTCTGTCAAAAAAACAAATTGAGTCTCAAGGAGGTTAAAGGCGTGGTAGGTTAAAAACCAGTGTTCTAGGCACAGACCAGTTTGACATGTTAGGTGCTTGCAAACATAAAGTGCATGTAAAGCACCCAACACATATCTGACCATCTGAAGTCACAGGCAGGGCGAGGAGAGCATTAATCAGATAAGCGACCAACATTACCATTATTACTTTGGTGGAGCTGCAGAGATCCACAGCTCAAGTGGGAGAATCTGTTGACAGAACAACTATTAGTCATGCAGTCAATGAGGACAGACAATGAAGCCCTTGTGGTAAGGAAACTATAGAAATTCCTAATTAACATTCTACCACAAGCTAGGGCTGGGCAATATATCAATTTATCAATTTTTTCTATTTATGGTGATTTAATTGTTTGGAATATCGAGAATATCAAGTGGAAAGAAATTTACCAATGCATCTCTTAGGTTTCCATAATTCAAAGGGATGTCTGCCCAAAGGCCAAGGCCTTCCATCCTCTTTTACAAACATATTTTACAGCATTTACAGCAGTATTTCTTTGGACATTGAATTCAGGTCAACTCTAGGAAGGGACTATTGAAATAAAAGCAAGTTTAAATATTTTCTGTTATTTGTAATTTCTTTTTAAGAATAGAAAGAGATAAATAAAAAAAATGGATTCATATCAAAAATCGAATTTGGCATGAAAAAAAATCTAGGATTTTGTTTTTTAGCCTATATCGTCCAGCCCTAACATCCTTTATTTTTTCATAAGCAATTATGTATTCAGCTTTTGAAAATAACTCTTTAAATCAAAAAGAACATTTTGATATCTTCAAATAGTACCAGGGAATGTTAGAAATTGATTAAAAAAATTGTGATTTGCTTTATATGATAATATATGTCTATCGTCTGATCTGAAAAATATCATGATAAAAAGAATTCTGTATTGCCAAGCCCTACCACAAGCTATATAAAAGTCATATTTGATGGGACCGAAACTGCAGTTTTTGGCCTTTGTTCCAAGTATTATTTATTTGTGGTGGGAAATTAACACTGCAGATCCCCATGAACAAAACACTGAATACAGTGAAACATGGTAGTGGTGTTGATCCGTTCCTCGCTGTCGAGGCGAGGGGGGCAGATACAAAAGACACAAAAGCTTCTTGATTGTTGATCAGGTGAACTGTATCCGGCCGATGAAGTAAGTCCTGACTGACTTATTCAAAACACTGCAGAAAGAATCTTTGAATTACAGATTCTCCCAGAGAGAGCCTCGAGGACACACTGCTGCATGCTACAGGAGCCAAGACATGCACGACATGAGTTACTCCATCTGACCAGAGTTTTTCCTTTGTTCTTTGGTGCTAAGCTAAAACAGAGTGGCTCTAAGATGCGCTACATAAATTAGCTTCTCACGCTCCCTCTGATTAGATTGGCCTGTTTTTTTTATAAACAATAAAGATGGCTGCCGAAAGTATTTAAAATATAGCTCTGCCTTAAAATGGATAGTTTAAACACCAAAAAGTAATTGCATGAGTTGCTTTTGAAACTGTTATCTTAGTATGTCTAAATACTAAATCAGATCAAACACTGTGGTGACCGATCCATAAAATAGAATCAATTGCATTGCATTGTTGTTTGAACATAAATAAGGTGCTAATTAGTCTAATTACAGTTAGTTTAAAATTTAAAACTTAACATATTTTTCAAAACAAACCTTGGTCTTTAAGCATATTATATATATATATATATATATATATATATATATATATATATATATATATATACACTGAGCTGTGACATCATGATCAGGTTATTGGTTGTCTTTGTACTTCTTTGCATATCTGTCCATTTTACTGTTTTACTCTTGGTAGATAGTTTATGATTCATTCTTCTTTTACTTAGTAGTTGTGTGACTAGCTTAGTGACTTTGTCGATTAAAGTATTTTGCCTGAAAGTTGATTTCTAGTGTTTTGGAAAGCCCTTGTTTGGTATTATGCCACATACATGTGGTGTAACTTGCTATTCAAAGAACGCCAATAACTTATTCCTTCATCTGGTTTTTAATTGTCTCATCAGGCATGTAATCATTAACATTAACTGAGACTGAATTATTTGGCTATTATTTTTCCTGGATGGTAGGATGGTGCCCCAAAATTGGTAATTTTGACAAATGTATTAATAATTGCCCTAAGCAATTATTTATAAATATTCATAGCCAAAACCTACTTATCTGGTTCACAACAGTGGCAGTATTTTGATTTTCTTTAGCAAGGACAGTGAAGCTAATCAGAGCTGATGGGAAGATAGTGAGCAATTCTGAAATAAACACTGTTAGACTGGTGTGCAGACTTACCTTGCATTATCAATTATCAAGGACCCAAAGCATACAGCCAAAGCTACAATTTCGATTACTGCGTATTATTTATCTAAAGTAGTCCAGGCAAAGTCCAAAACTAAACCTAACTAAGAATCTGTGGCAGGATTGAAAATTGCTGTTCAAATGGTTTTCATTAGATCTGACTGCGCATTGAATATTTTGCCCAAAGAAAATAAGATCAGCAAAGATTTCAGTCTCTGTGTATGTGCAAAGGTGGTAGAAATGTACCTCAGAAGAAATGCAGCTACAGGTGGCTTTACAAAGTTTGGAATCTAAATGCACACCACAGTTTTCCGACTTTAGCAGTCCCACTTAATAATTTTGATCTACTTTGTGTTGATCCATCACATAAAATACATTGATTTATTTGTAGTAACATGACAAAATGTGAAAAAGGTCAAACACTGTCAAGTAAATAAGTATAGTAAAACATGCGCTACCCTACATCAGATGTGTCCAACTCTAGTCCTCAAGGGCCAGTGCCTTGTGTGTTCTAGATGTCTCTGTGCTCAAACATAACTAACTCAGATGGTGTAATCATATCTTCTGCATAAATAACAGGTTCGAAATAAATTAGTACATTTCTGTCAATTGTGTTGAACTATATAAAAAAGTTAAACTTCCAGGACAATAGCCCTTGAGGACTGACAATAGACAACACAGGCCAACGAAGGAATTTTTTTAACTTATTAAAATTATGCAACACTTCTCAATTAATATTCACGCTAATGGCATCTGCTCAAAGAAAAAAGAAACAAAATATCGCCACCTTTAAAAAGGGATATGTAAGTCTGTGCTTATTAAATGGGATTAAGTTTAACATTGACACCACAGACTAATATCATGTAGTAACCAAACAACGACAAGCAACACTGATCTACTTCAAACAAGAGATCAGACATCCCTCACAACCCCCTCCACGTCTTGGCAGCTTGGCGAACATCGCAGTGGGGGACTGAGGAAAGGATGGAGTAAAAGGATGAAAGCGAGAGAACGAGGTGACAGCGAGGGCACAGCGTCGCCACATTAGCATATTGTAATGTCAAATGATGGCGCCTGAGGTGATGAATTAGGACCATAGCTGCGATCTTTTGAGCACCACGATGCCACCCTGTCCCTGACTCCCTTGGCTGTCAGTAGAGTGGTAGGAACATTTACATCACCTCCAGCTTTCACGACAGAAGGTGGTGTGATTGAAAGGGGGCCAGGAGGAACAGATGGGTTGTCTTTCAAGTCCTGGGAGAAGAGCGGGAAGAATTGGATTAGAGGTTTGAGCAAAATGACTCATTCTGTGTGAAATCGGTGTGAGAGGTGAATCCCCTCCACCTTGAAAGGACCCATGCGATAACAGCTAGATTACATAAACTGAGACCGTTGTTTTTTTTTATTTAATTGGTTCAATATACCAAAAATAGTTGTTTGTTTGTGAAAGACCGTTTTCTCCTTCAGAGCTTCTACACGTGAAAAGCTTGACTGAGTGGATTAAGAGTGTTAGCAGAGCTCTGTGGTTTCATGGTTCAGTTACATAAGGTATGTGTCTTGTGTTGAAAGACAAAGATGTGAGGAAGGAGGAAGCAGCTCTGTTATGTTTAATACTGATGGAGAAAATATACAGAAGTAAAAACATGAGCTACTAAAACGAATGGTTTCAAAGTAAGGATTATGTGAGGTAGGTCGGACTACTGTTTCAAATACCTAAAAAGAAATCAAAAACAGGGGAGTAAAGCACAGTTTTTAAACACCACCATATTTCTTATCACAGTGAAGTATGTCCAGTTAGTGTCTTCATGTGATCTGATGATGTAATAATTGAGAAAATAACACATATGATGTAATAACTCTGATCTATTACTATAAGTCTTACGTGTGAATGTGACTGCTTTACACTTGAGACCCCGCTGTATTATTGTTTCACTTTTATTTTGAAGAAGGAAAATCACTCTTGAGTACCTTGTAGCTGGCTAATAAAAACTTCTAGCCAGGCTGGTAACACTATTCAAGGATTCAAGGAACTTTTATTGTCATACCATCTCACGTTACATGTGATGGTATGAAATTAGGACTCAGGTCTGGAATTAAAAGCCATTTAAATTAAATTAGTGGAAAAAAAATTATTTAAATAAATGTAATAAATAAATAAAAATATATGTGCTCTACAGGACACAGCTGGAGTTCAGCAGTCTAACAGCTGCAGGGAAGAAGCTGTTATTGAGCCTGGTGTTCTTGCTCTGTATGCTCCTCAGCCGCCTGCCTGAGGACAGGGGCTGAAACAGGCTATGAGCCGGATGGGTGGAGTCCTTCAGGATGCGGAGGGCCCGTCCCCTGCATCGGGACGTGTGGAGGTCCGAGGTGGTGGGAAGCGTGCTCCCTACAGTCCTTTGTGCAGCTTTCACCACCCGCTGCAGAGCCTTCCTCTCAGCAGCAGTACAGCTGCCGTGCCACACGATGATGCAGGTGCAGATGACGCTCTCCATTGCACAGTGATAGAAACTCCTCAGGATGGAGCTTCCAAGTCCAGCTCTCCGCAGCTTCCTCAGGAAGTAGAGACGCTGGTGGGCCTTCTTTACCAGACGTGAAGTGTTGGCATTCCAGGTGAGGTCGTTGGATATGTGCACATCCAGGTACCTGAAGCTGGAGACCACTTCCAATGCTGCTCCTCCGATGTACAGGGGAAGGAGAGGACACTTGTCCCTTCTGAAATCCACCACCATCTCCTTGGTCTTCTTCACATTGATGCATAGGTTGTTTTCTCTACACCACTGCACCAGGTTTTCCACCTCCTCTTTGTATTGTGACTCATCGTTGTTGGTGATGTGTCCCACTACTGCTGTGTCGTCCGCAAACTTAACTATGTGACAGCTGGGGTGTCTCGCTGAGCAGTCATACGTCAGCAGAGTGAACAGGAGGGGGCTCAACACGCAGCCCTGTGGTGAGCCTGTCCTGAGGGTGATGGAGGAGGAGATGGTGTTGTGGATCTTAACAGTCTGAGGTCTATTGGTCAGGAAGTCCAGGACCCAGTTCCCCAGCGTAGGACTCAGTCCGAGGGAGGAGAGCTTCTGCACCAGCGTCTGTGGGATGATGGTGTTGAAGGCTGAGGAGAAATCCAGAAAGAGCAGACGGACATAGGAGTTTCTGCTCTCCAGATAGGTCAGGGCTGTGTGGCCCACCGATGAAATGGCGTCGTCAGTGCAGCGATTTTTCCTGTAGGCATACTGGTGGGGGTCCACAGTAATATCGATGGCGTCTTTGATGCGGGTCATGACCAACTTCTCGAAGCACTTCATGACTACCAGGGTTATAGCTATGGGCGGATAGTCATTTAGGCTTGTCACTGTGGAGCACTTGGGGGCGGGGACAATCGTGGCAGTCTTTAAGCAAGTGGGGACAGATGACAGTGAGGTGTTAAATATGTCTGCCAGCACCTCAGCCAGCTGGTGTGCACAGTCCCTCTGTACCCGCCCTGGGATGTTGTCGGGCCCTGCTGCTTTGTGAGGGTTGATACACTGAAGGGTCTTCCTTACATCTGCTGTGGTCACACTGATGGGCGTGTCACCAGGTGGTGGTATAAGTTTGGTGCTGGGGGAGACATCAGGGAACTCAAAGCGGGCATAGAAATGGTTGAGTGCATCTGGCAAGGAGGGGTCTCTTGGGCATTGTACATCCTTGGTGTTGTTGTCCGTGATGTATTTAATGCCCCTCCACATGCGCCAAAGGTCATTGGTGGGGAAGTAACCCTGGATTTTCTGGGCGTATGGGGCTTTGGCCCTCGTAATGCCCGCAGTCAGTCCTTTTCGGGCCTCTCTTAGTGCTGATGCCTCACTTGCCTTGAATGCATCCCTAGCTTTCAGCAGAGCTCTCACCTCAGAGTTCAGCCAGGGTTTCTGGTTCGGATAGCAGGTTATTATCCTGGTGGTGGTGACATCATCAGCACATTTGGAGATGAAACCAAGGACAGATTATGTATATTCCTCCAGGTCCACCTCTCCTTCATGTGTAGCTGCCTCTTTGAATACCTGCCATTCTGTGCACTGAAAACTGTCCTGGAGCACACAGCCTGCATCTCTGGGCCACACAGTGATCGTTTTCTTCGTTGGCCTGATACGTCTCAGCGGGGGCGGTATGCTGGCGCCAGCAGGATGGAGATGTGGTCGGAGAGGCCAAGATGGGGGCGAGGAAAAGCTCTGTATGCACCGCAGATGTTGCTGTACACACAGTCCAGAGTATTTTCTCCGCGTGTAGGAAAGATGACATGCAGGTAAAAACTTGGCAGAGTGTCCGTCAGTTTCACGTGGTTAAAGTCCCCAGCAACCACGTAAAACGCCTCCGGGTGCTTTGTTTACAACGAGCTAATAGTGTCAAATAGCTCCTTTAATGCTTCGTTGGCATTTGCACCCGGTCGAATTTAAACAATGGTGACGAACACTGCAGTTAACTCTCGTGGCAGATAAAATGGCCGACATTTCACAGTCATAAGCTCTATCGCCTCAGAGCAGGAGCTTTTCCCCAGTCCACAGTTCGTACACCAACCTTCATTCACATACACACAGAGTCCTCCTCCCCGTGTTTTACCCGACCGGTGGTCGCGGTCCGCTCGGGAAAACTGAAGCCCTTCGATCTGGAAGGCTGAGTCTGGCATGCTGTTGTTGAGCCAGGTTTCTGTTAGGCAAAGAACAGCACAGTTCCTCATCTCTGTAAAAACACTCAGACTCAGACGTAACAAGTCCAGTTTGTTATCCAGTGAGCGCTGACCAACGTCAGGAAGAGAGTTGGTAACGGCGGTCTCCTAGCCTTTAACTGTGCCAGCGCACCCGCCCGCTTTCCTCTCTTCTGTTTTCGGGCACATCGTTTCCTCTTGCCCGTTGCTTCCCGAATCCTGCTGCGCCACTCCGTTGTCCTCAGGAGCCGCTGGCGTCCGAGAGCAGATTTAAGTTTTTGTGATATTATAATTACCGAACTGTCCCTGATGTCTGTCAGTTCGGTTGAGCTGTACTTCAGCCGTGAATTTAGCACTAAATTAGTGCTAAAAGTGCCCACAAAGGGCAACAAATTAGGCTTAATTCCGGGAGCTGGAGAAGCCGCTGCAACACTGTGCGCCGCCATACCAACGTCTACCTGCTTTTTGTATCTGCCACTATGTTACGTAAACACTGTAGAAGCATCCATCCAGCCATCCATCCATCCATCCACCCATACTTATATTTGCAGGGTCGCAAGGGGGCAGCACAAAGACACTGGACACACAACCATGCATACACCACACACACACACACACACACACACACACACACACACACATCTAAGTACAAATTAGAGCAGTGGTTCCCAAACCTGATTTTTAAAGCACACTGCCATGCATGTTTTAGATGTTTTCCTGCTGTAACACGCCTGCTTCAGATGAGTTCAACAAAAGCCTGTTAATCAGCCATCAATTGAAATCAGCTGTGCTTGAGCAGGACCTTCTTGCTGCAAGACAATAGTGCTGCCAATTGCGCTACTTTGCAGCCTGGTAGAAGGCTCAATGACCTTTAAATTTTGTGGCACCATCTTGGTGCTAGCTTCAGAACAGAAACTTTGACTTAATTCAATTCAATTCAGTTTATTTATATAGCGCCAATTCACAACAGCTGTCATCTCAAGGCACTTAACAAGAAGTCATTTCTTTAAGTTAATAACAGGACACAGTGGATGTTCAGTTACTGGGAGAATCATCCCAGTCGATGCCTCCAGTGCATTGCAGCCAAGCAGGATACCAGACCAGGTATATCTTCTATGGAGAGAAAAACACTGAGAGAAAACAAAGTTAACAGTCAAAATAACAGAATGTACTGTAATACAACTGGAGAGTCGTAGGAGAAAAGGAAGTAGCAGAGTGAAGAAAATTGGTAAGTCTGTCCTCCAGCAGTCTAAGCCTATAGCAGCATAACTACAGAGATAGCTCAGGATGACCTAAGCCACTCTAACTATAAGCTTTATCAAAAAGGAATGTTTTAAGCCTGGCCTTAAAAGTAAACAGAGTGTCTGCCTCACGGACTAAAGCTGGGAGCTGGTTCCACAGGAGAGGAGCCTGATAACTAAAAGAACGGCCTCCCATTCTACTTTTAGAAATCCTAGGAATTACAAGTAAACCTGCAGTCTGAGAGCGAAGGGCTCTGTTAGGAACATAAGGAACAATTAGATCTCTGATGTATGATGGAGCTTGATTATTAAGGGCTTTGTATGTAAGAAGGGTCTTAAATTCTATTCTGGATTTAACAGGGAGCCAATGAAGGGAAGCTAAAACAGGAGAAATGTGATCTCTCTTTTTAATATTCATCAGAACTCTTGCTGCCGCATTTTGGATCAACTGAAGGCTTTTAATGGCATTTTGTGGACTACCTGATAGTAAAGAATTACAGTAGTCCAGCCTTGAGGTAACAAATGCATGGACTAGTTTCTCAGCATCACTCCTGGACAGGATGTTTCTAATTTTAGCAATATTCTGGAGGTGAAAGAAAGAAATCCTAGAAACCTGTTTAATATGGGATTTAAATGTCAAATCTTGGTCAAATATAACGCCGAGGTTCTTTACGTTATTACTGGGGGCCAATTTAATGCCATCCAGATGAAGTGATTGACTAATCAGTTTCTGTTTAAGAACTTCTGGTCCAAAGACAGAAACTTCTGTCTTGTCAGAATTTAAAAGCAAAAAGTTTAGGGTCATCCATGTTTTTATGTCTTCCAGACATGCCTGTAATCTACCTAACTGACTGGGTTCATCAGGATTTATGGATAAATATAGTTGTGTATCATCTGCATAGCTGTGGAAATTTATCCCATGCTGTCTAATGATTCTACCAATTGGGAGCATATATATGGTGAACAGAATTGGTCCAAGCACAGAACCCTGTGGAACTCCACAAGTAACCCTTGAGAGTGAAGAAGATTTATCATTTAGATGAACAAACTGGAATCTATCAGACAAATATGATTTAAACCAGCCTAGTGCTGTTCCTTTGATCCCTGCAACATGTTCAAGCCTTTCTAAGAGAATATTATGATCAACTGTGTCAAAAAGCAGCACTGAGATCTAACAAAACCAGAACAGACACAAGTCCATTATCTGAGGCCATGAGAATATCATTAGTAACCTTCACCAGTGCTGTTTCAGTGCTATGACGAGCTCTAAAACCTGACTGAAACTCTTCAAACAGCTCGTTATTGTTTAAATGCTCACAGACTTGATTAGCAACAATTTTCTCAAGGACTTTGGATAAGAAAGGAAGGTTAGATATAGGTCTGTAATTCACTAAGTCATCTTGATCAAGGGAAGGTTTCTTGAGTAAAGGTTTAATTACAGCTATTTTAAATTCCTGTGGTACATATCCGTTTACTAAGGATAGATTCATCATATCCAAAATGGGGCCAGGAACCAAATGGAACACTTCTTTAAATAATTTGGTTGGAATTGGGTCCAACATACAAGTTGAAGGTTTAGAGGAGGCTAATATTTTTGATAATTCCGAAAGCTCGACTCAATCAAAACAGCCTAAGCACAACTGAGGATCTACAGTTCTTTCCGATACTGCCTCATTTACTGAGGAAGAAGTAATCATGTTTGGGAGGATGCCAATGATTTTATTTTTAATAGAATTAATTTTATTTACGAAGAATCCCATAAAATCATCACTGCTAAGAGCTGGGGGAATAGTTGGCTCAACAGAGCTATGACTCTGTGTAAGTTTGGCAACTGTACTAAAAAGAAACCTAGGATTGTTTTTATTCGCCTCTATTAATGATGAAAAATATTCTGTTCTAGCTTGTCGAAGGGTCTTTTTATACAGCAATAGACTGTTATTCCAGGTTAAATAGGAATCCTCTAGGTGTGTAGAGCGCCATTTTCTCTCCAACTTCCTAGTATTCTGCTTTAAAGTACGCAACTCTGCGTTGAACCAAGGAGTCAGCCTCCTATGGCTAGCCACTTTCTTTTTTAAGGGGGCTACACTATCTAATGCCAAACGCAATGAGGACGTAACGCTGTGAACCAGACCATCAATTTCTGAAGGGTTAGAGATAGATTTGCGGCCATCCACTGTGTTACCCTGAGACACTAAGGAAAGTAAGAATGGAACAGATTCTTTAAAAATTGTTACAGCATTGTCTGATAAAGCTCTACTATAATGAAATTTTCTTTCAGATTTAAAATGGTCAGTTAAAGTAAATTCAAAAGTTATTAAGAAGTGGTCAGACAGGACCGGGTTATGTGGGTGGACTGTTATTTCCTCACACTCAATACCGTATGTCAGTACAAGGTCCAAAGTGTGTTTGCCCGAGTGGGTCGATCCCTGTACTTTTTGAGTAATGCCAATTGAGTCTAAAATAGCACTAAAGGCTGCATTTAGGCTATCACTTTCAGTATCCACATGAATATTAAAGTCCCCCACTATAATAACCCTATCAGTATTTAATACTAAATCAGATAAAAAATGTGAGATCTGATCCAAGAATTGAGAGTAAGGGCCTGGTGGACGATACAAAACCACAAACAAAAATGGTCTTAATGTTTTGCAACTTGGATGAGGAAAATTAAGGGTTAGATGTTCAAAGGAACTGTAGCTATCAATTGGTCTGGGACTAATTAGTAAATCAGAACGAAAAATGGTTGCAACTCCTCCTCCTCGCCCAGTATTTCTAGGAATGTGAAAATTTAAATGACTGGAAGGAGTTGACTCATTTATACTGACATAATCCTCCTGCTGCAACCAGGTTTCTGTGAGACAAAGGAAATCAATGTGATTATCACAAATCAAGTCATTTACTAACAAAGTCTTTGAGGAGAGAGATCTTATGTTTAATAAACCACATTTAATAGATTTATTTTTCTGTTCAGTCAAAGTTGTATTTATTTTTATGAGACTTCCATAATTTGCTTTTGTTGGCTTAACTTTTAATCCATTTAATTTTGGCCGTGGGCAAGACGTTGTTTCTATAGAGTAATGGGGGGGTAACAGTACAGAAGCAGCAGAGAGGTGGGTTAAACTACGACTCTGCTTCCTGGTCTGGATCCTGGGTTGTCAGTGTTTTGGAGGACTAATAAATTCGGCCATATTCCTAGAAAGAAGAGCTGCTCCATCCAAAGTGGGATGGATGCCGTCTCTCCGGATCAGACCAGGTTTTCCCCAAAATGTTCTCCAGTTATCAATGTAGCCCACATCATTTGCAGGACACCACCTAGACAACCATTGATGGAATGACAGCATGCGGCTAAACATGTCGTCACTGGTCCGATCAGGCAGGGGACCAGAAAAGATTACCGAGTCTGACATTGTTTTGGCAAACTTACACACCGAAGCAACACTAATTTTAGTGACCTCCGATTGGCGTAACCGGGTGTCATTACCGCCAGCGTGAATAACAATATTACTGTATTTACGCTTATCTTTAGCCAGCAGTTTCAGGTAGGATTTGATGTCGCCCGTTCTGGCCCCTGGCAAACATTTGACTATGGTCAATGGTGTCTGTAATGCCACGTTTCTGACTATGGAGCTGCCAATTACCAGGGTCGGTTTCTCAGCGGGTGTGTCGCTGAGCGGGGAAAATCTGTTAGAAACGCGGACCGGTTGGTGGTGGCCCGGGGGCTGGGTCCTAGAACTATGCTTCCTATGTACAGTCACCCAGCCAGCCTGAGGTCCCGGCTGCGCGGGCTCTACTGGAGGACAGCTAGGGGGTTCTATCCTTGTTGGCTCCGCGCTGGCTAATGGGCTTCGGCTATCTGCTGGTTTTTCAACAGCGCAGAGCCGTGCTTCTAATTCTGATACCCTCGCCTCCAAAGCTACAAAAATATTACATTTATTACAGTTACCATTATCACTAAAGGAGGCAGGGAAGTAACTAAACATCTGACTGAGAGAGCAAGAGAGAAGAGAAGAGTTAGAGACAGGAGAGAGAAGAGTAGCCATAGCCGCAATGAAGCTAAGCTAACTGAGCTAGCGAGACCTTACCACCCCAAGAAAAGCTGTGTGAAACACAAGGAGTTCCCAAAACGTAAAGTAAACCACCACAAAACGTGTGTTTTAGTGTGCTTGTGTGTAAAAATAACTTAGAAAGGCCTAAGCACAGAGAAAACAAGATCAATTCAAGAGAGTCTGAACACCAAACAGTTTACAGGGAGCGTAACAGTGACAACAGGAAATGACGCAATACGGCTTACCCCCGTCGAATCAATTTGGAAAGTACTTAATAACAGACACAATTTGTAAGCACTATCAGAATATTGTAACTGGCTAACTATTTGGCTGCAAAAGCCTTAGTCAAACCTAGTCTTAACTGGTGTGCTCTTTACCAGAAAGCCTGTGTGATGTAATTTTTCGTTCACTGTACCCAGTAGCACACCCAGGTAGTGTCCACCAGGAGTCTCTTTAGATTTCGATGTGCAGCCTAATAATTGTGTCTGCCATGCCTGCATACTCTGACAGGAACAATAATAAACTGACTTTGAGGAAGGCACTGAATACACAGCAGATAATGAAAACAATGGTCAGACGATGAAGAGAAGAAAAAACAACAAAGCTTGTTTTAAAGAGAAACTTTCAACCCCCTAGTATTTGCAGGGGTTAGTTAAGTTCCAGAAAAAAAATCCACAAATGTCATCCACTGTACAGTTTGGAGAGATTATCTATCTATCTATCTATCTATCTATCTATCTATCATTTAGCAGCAACAAAGATACAAAAACAGCATTATTATTCTGGTGACAATATCAATGCTATCAATATCTTTTCACTTCTTTTATTCAACTTGTCTTCTAAGCGGATGCTGTATAAATGATTGCATTATTGCCCCTAAGAATCTGTAGTGAAAGGAGTGTAGTGTAGCTTGTCCAAGCAGCTTGCATACAAGAGGTACGCCAAGCCATTAATGATGCCAAAGTTGTCATCTACTTCAGAATCTGCAGAATCTGAACTGCATTTCATTATCTGTTGATTAAATCTATAAAGCTTTGATCAAACCTGAACTGGATTATTTTAAATACTCCTATTAATAAATTCTACAAATGGCAGCAAAACATTTTTGGACAAATACAGAGGCTGACGACCTTTTGGAAGATAGTGTAAAAACCTATTTGAAAAAGCATTAATGTGAGCACAATACCAACATGAAGGCCAAAATCCCTCACTAGAAGAATGCAGGGATGTTGATGGTTAAACATACTCCTCAATGAGAATAACTTGGTAAGATGGCTGCATGCTGAATGGAGGTCAAATTTGTAATAGCTTGACTCTGAAGACCTGGAATGACAACAAGCATAAAAAATAAGTATTAGGAGTCTTTAAAAAAATAAGCAATTGGTGGGAGTTTAGGACTAGCAGGGAAGCATTCAGGAGCAACTGCAAGGTTGTTGCTGGTGCTCTGATCCACAGTGTGGTGACACTACCCTAGATGGTGCGGATGAAGTGGTGATACCATTTGGGGAAAGTCCACTTCCCTGGTGACTTCAGCAGGTGAGGGGAACTTAAAGACAGGAAAATCCTTGCTGGTCCAGGTTCAGTATTCAGAAAATCCATGAAGCTGACAAATCCAATCCAGAAAATCCAGAGCTTGGTCAGAGGACAGACAAGGGATGTAATCAGGAAGGCAGATGTTAGGATAATTAAAAAAAGAGTGGTCAAAAGACTAGTGATGTTACGATGTGTGCCGAGGCTACAAAGCGTGTGTCGAGCAGTGGAGGGGGCGTTTCCACAAAGCGCGTATCGAGGCCTGCTTCATTTAGGGGAGGAGCCGGAAACGATGAGTTGAGTGTGAGGAAATAACAGTCCACCCACATAACCCGGTCCTGTCTGACCACTTCTTAATAACTTTTGAATTTACTTTAACTGACCATCTTAAATCTGAAATAAAATTTCATTATAGTAGAGCTTTATCAGACAATGCTGTAACAATTTTTAAAGAATCTGTTCCATTCTTACTTTCCTCAATGTCTCAGAGTAACACAGTGGATGGCAGCAATTCTATCTCTAACCCTTCAGAAATTGATGGTCTGGTTCACAGCGTTACGTCCTCATTGCGTTTGGCATTAGATAGTGTAGCCCCCTTAAAAAAGAAAGTGGCTAACCATAGGAGGCTGACTCCTTGGTTGCATACTTTAAAGCAGAATACTAGGAAGTTGGAGAGAAAATGGCGCTCTACACATCTAGAGGATTCCTATTTAACTTGGAATAACAGTCTATTGCTGTATAAAAAGACCCTTCGACAAGCTAGAACAGCATATTTTTCATCATTAATAGAGGCGAATAAAAACAATCCTAGGTTTCTTTTTAGTACAGTTGCCAGACTTACACAGAGTCATAGCTCTGTTGAGCCAACTATTCTCCAGCTCTTAGCAGTGATGATTTTATGGGATTGTTCATAAATAAAATTAATTCTATTAAAAATAAAATCATTGGCATCCTCCCAAACATGATTACTTCTTCCTCAGTAAATGAGGCAGTATCGGAAAGAACTGTAGAACCTCATTTGTGCTTAGGCTGTTTTGATTCAGTCGAGCTTTCGGAATTATCAAAAATATTAGCCTCATCTAAACCTTCAACTTGTATGTTGGACCCAATCCCAACCAAATTATTTAAAGAAGTGTTCCATTTGGTTCCTGGCCCCATTTTGGATATGATTCATCTATCCTTAGTAAAACGGATACGTACCACAAGAATTTAAAATAGCCGTGATTAAACCTTTACTCAAGAAACCTTCCCTTGATCAAGATGACTTAGTGAATTACAGACCTATATCTAACCTTCCTTTCTTATCCAAAATCCTTGAGAAAATTGTTGCTAATCAAGTCTGTGAGCATTTAAACATTAATGAGCTGTTTGAAGAGTTTCAGTCAGGTTTTAGAGCTCATCATAGCACTGAAACAGCTCTGGTGAAGGTTACTAATGATATTCTCATGGCCTCAGATAATGGACTTGTCTCTGTTCTGGTTTTGTTAGATCTCGGTACTGCTTTTTGACACAGTCGATCATAATATTCTCTTAGAAAGGCTTGAACATGTTGCAGGGATCAAAGTAACAGGACTAGGCTGGTTTAAATCATATTTGTCTGACAGATTCCAGTTTGTTCATCTAAATGATCAATCTTCTTCACTCTCAAGGGTTACTTGTGGAGTTCCACAGGGTTCTGTGCTTGGACCAATTCTTTTCACCTTATGTATGCTTCCAATTGGTAGAATCATTAGACAGCATGGGACACATTTCCACAGCTATGCCAATGATAGACAACTATATTTATCCATAAATCTTGATGAACCCAGTCAGTTAGGTAGATTACAGGCATGTCTGGAAGACATAAAAACATGGATGAATCTAAACTTTTTGCTTTTAAATTCTGACAAGACAGAAGTTTCTGTCTTTGGACCAGAAGTTCTAAAACAGGAACTGATTAGTCAATCACTTCATCTGGATGGCATTAAATTGGCCCCCAGTAATAACATAAAGAACCTCGGCGTTATTTTTGACCAAGACTTGACATTTAAATCCCATATTAAACAGGTTTCTAGGATTTCCTTCTTTCACCTCCGGAATATTGCTAAAATTAGAAACATCCTGTCCAGGAGTGATTCTGAGAAACCAGTCCATGCATTTGTTACCTCAAGGCTGGACTACTGTAATTCTTTACTATCAGGTAGTCCACAAAATGCCATTAAAAGCCTTCAGTTGATCCAAAATGCGGCAGCAAGAGTTCTGATGAATTTTAAAAAGAGAGATCACATTTCTCCTGTTTTAGCTTCCCTTCATTGGCTCCCTGTTAAATCCAGAATATAATTTAAAATCCTTCTTCTTACATACAAAGCCCTTAATAATCAAGCTCCATCATACATCAGAGATCTAATTGTTTCATATGTTCCCAACAGAGCACTTCGCTCTCAGACTGCAGGTTTACTTGTAGTTCCTAGGATTTCTTAAAGTAGAATGGAAGGCAGGTCTTTTAGTTATCAGGCTCCTCTCCTGTGGAACCAGCTCCCAGCTTTAGTCCGTGAGGCAGACTTTTAAGGCCAGGCTTAAAACTTTCCTTTTTGATAAAGCTTATAGTTAGAGTGGCTTAGGTCATCCTGAGCTATCTCTGTAGTTATGCTGCTATAGTCTTAGACTGCTGGAGGACAGACTTACCAATTTTCTTCACTCTGCTACTTCCTTTTCTACTACTACTCTCCAGTTGTATTACAGTACATTCTGCAATTTCGACTGTTAACTTGGTGTTCTCTCAGTGTTTTTCTCTCCATAGAAGATATACCTGGTCTGGTATCCTGCTTGGCTGGAATGCCCTGTTGGACGGGGGGCATCGACTGGGATGGTGCTCTCAGTGGCTGAACATCCACTGTGTCCTGTTATCAACTTTTTACTTTCTGTAACATAGAAAGTACTCTTATATCAGATCGTCTGTTCCTTCTGTGTCTCTGCTCTGTCTTCTCAAACCCCCAGACGGTCGTGGCAGATGGCCGCTCCTACTGAGCCTGGTTCTGTTGGAGGTTTCTTCCTGTTAAAGGGGAGTTTTTCCTCTCCACCGTTGCTACATGCTTGCTCAGTATGAGGGATTGCTGAAGGATAGCTGAAGGGTTGCTGTGGTGGGAAAGTCTGTCCAACCTCACGCCAATGACTGACGCAATCTGCTGGGATTCCTTAAATAGGAAACTTTTTAACTGATTGGAATGTTAGTATAAACGTATTGAAATTGCTTCTTGTTAAGTGCCTTGAGATGACATCTGTTGTGAATTGGCGCTATATAAATAAACTGAATTGAATTTAATTGATGAAGTCTGAAGCCCCGCTGTCTGGCTGTACCACGTGACTGCTTCAGGAAGTGGTTCAGAGTTTGCCGAGAGGTTTGACAGCAATATAAATCTCCTCAGGCTCCATTCAAAATGTGGGTTTGTGTAGCAGAGTTGCAGTCAGTTTGGAGTTTGAATAAGAGAGTTTGGTTAGCGTTTTCATAGTTTAGAGATAGTTTTGAGAGTCCAGAGACAGATAGTTTGAAGATTTAGGAGAGTGAGGAGAGAGAGATAAGATTTAGGTAGGGAGACCAACCGTCCTGTTTTCCCCGGACCTGTCCACTTTTCATGTGCTTTCCAGGGCATCCAAGGGGATTTCATAGATTGATGAAAATGTCCTAGTTTTCATCATTTTTAAGGGGACTAATAAGCATCTATTGATGCTTTCGTGGAGGGTTCTGAACCGTTCCATAGACGTAAGACAGCGGGCTTTGAGGTGCTGCACCACTTTGCCCTTGGCGGTGCTGCGACTGTTTACAAGATATTAAAGCGCAAGTGTAGCTTTACAGACAAACAGAGCTGGCCTATATGTTTCTGTGTGTGACAAAAGTGGCAAAGATCTAGTAGATCCACATGGAAACAAAATTTATAATAATAATTCATCTATAAACTGACTGAGGAGGCTGAAGATAAAATCTAAAAAAGTGAGCAGGCATTATTGTGCTTTTGAGACTGCTGCTTTTTAATTTTATTATTCCATTGAAAAGAAAATAATACCTGTTTTCTCAGAACGTTATTTCAGATTTTTGATTTTTGTCCAGTAAAGCAAACTATTACCGTTTTTGCTACATTTTCTAATTTGGAAGAGTAACTATTTCTGTTATTAATTTATTACTAGAGATTTTAAAGTCATTTTTGCACTTGTGAAAGTCCATCTGAAGTTTGTTATTAAACTGTTCATTCTAACCACATGGAGAATGCATGCTTTAAATATGTTAAAATTCAAAGTCTGGTCACAGTCATGACAGTGTTTCAGGACTATGCCAAGTGTCCTCTTTTTTTAGAAATCAAAATATGGTCACCCTAATTTAGGAGAATGAGGAGATAGAGATAAGTGAGAGGATGGAGCCAGCTAAGAGGAGGATTTCCCCTGTGTGGGAGCCAAATATTAGCAGGCTGGAAAACCCCCTGGAGTATTGGGAAAAGCAAAAAATTACTGTACCCCAATTTATATAGTCTAGCACTTGTGTTTTTGTGTACCCCGGCATCTTCTGTGCCTTGTGAAAGAGTGTTTTCGAAGGCTGGTGAGGTGGTGTCAAGAAAAGCGCTTAAAACCTAAAAATGTTAAGAAACTGCTATTTTTGAATAAAAATGTTTTTCCCCTGTTTTGTACATCATTGCCCAAGTTAAACATTCATTTTCAGTGCCCTCTTCCTAGTTCCACAAGCATTTTCACTTTCCTCTGCCTGCTTAAACCCATGCCTTTTGCCTCAAGTGATAGAAAAACATTATTGCACAACCTGGCATAACATATGATACTACTGTTTTGGGATAATTTACAGACAGAATACATTCAAAAACATTATTATTCACATTTGTAATATTTTATGTAGATAAATTATTTTTTTGGAACTCAGTCATTCCCTAGAACCATAGCAGACTTACAACTTTAATTTATCACACATTAACTGGCTAAGAGCTACAGCTGCCTGTGATTATGTACCTGGCCAGTAAGGGGGTTTGTATTCACATGAAGCCCCGTGAGGTTAACCCTTTCTTGAACCAATTGGCTCAAGTGGTTCAATGCCTCATGGGGCTTCATCTATGGAATTATATTTCAGTCAAAAATCCCCATCACCACAAAAGACGAAATAACTGGGAATGATTGGTGAGAGCAATATAGAGAATATTGCTCCAAGGGGAAAAAACAGCTTCATAAAGGGGAACTCAAGATTAGGCATGGAAGGAACAGTCAATGTATTTACTAGCACAAGGTTTTTGATAATGTGTCGGAGACTGACTGGCAAAACGAAGCTTATATTGATGCCTGAGCAGGTGCAACACATGGAGTTAATGAGGCAATGCAGCTGAGTGGAATATAGTAGATTGCATGGAGATTGTGGCACGCCAGGGAAAGAAACTCCCAGATGATATCCAGATGAGCTGAATGAGCTTTGATATCTGAGGCAGGGTAGAAGACAGACATGATCATGACAAATTCCCATTATTTTCAACTTCAAACTCATCAAACTGAAATTAACTAAACCAAATTCAATAAATAGTCCCTTACTTTGACTAATGCCGCTGTTTACATAGTATTCTTTAAAGGTATAACTCAGGTGTCTGCAACTTGGTCTTTGGACATTGCACAATGAAAGTAAATTATTTTGGCTAAAATGATTCAGAGCCAACTATTGCTTTTCAGTTTTGAAGTTTTTCACAGAATAATTGCATTGAATTTAAACAACGGAATAAGACTAAGCATACCAGTAATTTGTTTTGATGTATGTTTCCTCTCACTATGTTGGGAACTATGTGCTTTTTTTTACATAGTTCTTCACAAATATCAACATCCCATGGAATAAATCTGATTCTGTTGATCTTTTTATTATAAAACCTCAAAAGAAAAATAAGTGTTTTTTTTCATTATGACAGCTAATCTCCTATGGTAGATATTTATCAGAAATCATAAGTTGTCTTTTGTACAAAAGGTCATGTAACATTTTCGGCTCTAAATGAGTTTTCTTCACATGGACCGGGGAAAAAGATGGGTCTAAGGATTAAAAAGGTTTTGCGCTCTTTTCCTGATTGGTGCCTTATAATAAAGATCTTTTGTGATGCTATTGAAGATTTATATATATATATACACACACACACACATGTATATATATCAGAAGTACAAATACAACCAATAACCTGATCATGATGTCACAGCTCAGTTTATATATATATATATATATATATATATATATATATATATATATATATATATATATATATATATATATATATATAGGTGTGTGTGTGTGTGTGTGTGTGTGTGTGTATGCATGTATGTATGTATGTATATATATATATATTTTTTTTTTAATTCAAAATGTACGTGCTTGTGAAGAAAAACTTTAAATAATGAAGTTACGTAAAAACATTTTATTTTTTCTTTCCCATCGTCCTAAGACATGTGACCAACTGGGCGGCAATGTCATCAGAATTATGGGTATGTTTGGCCCGGCTGGCATAGCAGGTTATTGGTCTGGCATGAAAATTAAAAAGTTGACGTGAAAAAACAGAATATAATCCTATAAAATGAAAGAAAACATTGTCGGACCATACTGCCTAAAACTAAATCCTAATACAAAAACCATAAAAAAACAATAAAAACTGTAATATTCTGAAATAATGACAATTTAAAACTGCGTTTTCTATGTGAATATACAGTAAAGTCTAATTTATTCCTGTCATCAAAGCTGAATTTTCAGCATGATTACTCCAGTCTTCAGAATTACATGATCCTTCAGAAATCATTGTAACATTATGATTTGATGCTCAAGAAACATTTATGATTATTATCAATGTTGAAAACAGTTGTTTACAAAAGAAATTCAAAATTCTTTGATGAATAGTAAGCTCAAAATAACAGCATTTATTTAAAACAGAATATTTTCTAACATTATAAATGTATTTACTGTGACTTTTGATCAGTTTAACTCATCCTTGATGAATTTGATTTATTTTATTTATTTCCCCTTAAAATAAAATTAAAATGCTTACTGACCTCAAACTTTTGAATGGTAGTGTTTAATATTACAAAAGCTTTACATTTCAGATAAATGCTGGTCTTTTGAACTTTCTAGTCATCAAAGAATCCTAAAATAAAAATGTAAGCAACTGTTTTCAACACTGATAATATTCATAAAATATTTATTGAGCATAAATATCATCAGATTAGAGTGATTTCTGAAGAATCATGTGACACTGAAGACGGGAGTAATGATGCTGGAAATTCAGCTTTGATAACAGGAATAAATTACACATTACTATATATTCAACATACATATTCAAAGGTAATCTTGGGCCTCCTTACTGCTGCTATCCATGCCATTCGTCGCCTTTTTGTCACCTCTGAAACATGGCTTGTACTATTATTTTTCCACGCTGGAAAACGATAAAAGGATATTCCGTTAACCTTAGTGCCACTTCTATCATGAGAATGACTATTGCAGTTTTTAACAAAGCAGGTAGACGCCATCTTGAACACTGCGTTCTTCCCTCCATGCAATGAAGTTTGGCGCGTTTTTGCACCGCGGATCCCCAAAATGCTTTGGGTACACCACTGGGAATACGTAATGATGATGTCACATTAGCAAGCCTTACCCCTCCTTTCCTCCGGATGCGTAAGCGGCACGTTACAGGAGCAGCACTTTTCACTTGTGTATTCTGCTGCTTGGCCCTTTCCACCGGGTGCGTATGAGGCGCATAGCAGCAGGGAAGCAGCTGTCACCGAGAGAGCACGAAATCACACGAGATTAGCAAAATCACGCGTGGGTTTGTCATTAAACACAACAACCATAGACATATATAAATGTCTATGACAACAATAACCAGGAAATACAACAACATGGCTCCAAAAGGTCTGTGTTTTATGTTATGTCTGTTTTATATTCTCCAATAAGTTTATTTTATGTCATGGAATATCCAAAATCGACCCTCCCGCGAGGTACTAACTTCTCACCAGGCCGCACAGGTAGTGACCTTTTTTTAAGTAAAGCAACCACAAAGCAGGAAGTTTCTTTCATTTTGAAAATTTCCGGTGCCGAGCCATTATATTTCCTGTCTTCCCCTATCCAAAATGTAGAAATGTACGTGTTTCAGAGGCATTCCGTGTAGAAAATAGGACTGCCGCATATATTTAGAAAAGTGCTGCGACATGATGCTCCTGAGACACGGCAGACTCGTGCTGCTTTCGCCTCCAGTGGAAAGGGTTCTATTGACTACAGCGGTGGCTATCAGCTGCGTATGACATGCTGCTTACGCGTCCGGTGGAAAGGAGGGGTTATAGTGGTTTCAGATCCCCCTTGCCCCCCTCCTCAAACACAGAAGTGGTTTGACCACAAAGAAAACTTCGGACTTTGAGTTTAATAGGCTCCTCCAATGCTACAAAATCCTCGGTGCGCTACAGGCTGGGAGAAAAAACATATTCGGCCTCTGTCCATCCGTTCTGGTTCAGGAAGCCTCCGTAACTCTGATATAATACAGCCATAGGGAGAGTTCCCATGGGGGAAGGGGGGTACTGCCCCCACCCAAAAAAAATAAAAAAATAAATTATTGAACACATAGATCTAATTTTAATAATACAGCATTGTCCAATAAAAGTACAACACAAATGATACAAATTACAAATGCAAAACAATGCGTATTTATTTGTTGAAAGATTATGGCTCCTCTGCAGGAAAGCTCAGCTGCTTGGTTTTGGATTTAAAATTTTAGATGAGAAGCAGAGTAAAGTTAACTGCTGAGAATGATTTTAAAAAAACAACCAAGTTTTTTTGTTTTGTTTTGTTATCCATTGAACCACTAGCTATCTTCCCGCTGAAGTGATAGCGTTCAGGTCAGGAAACGGCTCTTTCAGAAAGTTTTTCCGACTTCTGATCACTTCATTTGCAGATTGTTTTCCCTGATTTCAAATCTCTGACGGAAGTGGTGTTTCTAATTTAGCCTTCAGTGTAGCAGCAGAGCACAGATTTAGCCTCTAGAGCATCATCAAACTCCCCAAGAGAGTGATCACTCCCCATCAGTGAGTGATGATCAGTCCCAGGGAAAAATCCAAAGGTTCATGACAACAACCTCTGCGCACTTCAGGTCCATGCAAACCGAGGAAGTTGTGAATGGTGTCATTTAACATTTAATTTCCTAAATTTCTAGTTCCTGGGGCCACAATCAGTGATTTTTGTCTCTGTGGAAAAAATTACATGGATTCAACAGCTTGATGATCCCCGATGTGGATTCTCTGTTCAACTCATTTGGATTAAATATTATTTAAAATTAATTTAGAAAAAGATAAACTATTGCGCATGTTACCATGTTTTAAAAATTGGCGGGTAAAAATCTATTATGACAGGATTTCTTTGACCCCTTCTGTCAAAATGAGGAATAGCCTCTGATTCAGCATCATTAAAAGTAAAATGAAACCACACTGAAGTTGGTTTTAGGTTGTACATTGGACAGATATTCATCCTGGGTCAGCAGAGAGTTTTCAATGTTTCACCAAGTTTTGACCAATGCAGCAGGTCTGATTATCTCATTGTGTTGCTGCTGATCACAACAGGTGAAAAACCACAGAATAAAATCAACAGATTTCACAAGTTCCCTGGTCACTCCAGGGTTTATTCTACTGGACATTACAGATAACTTTTCAGATTGAATTTTATATTGATGGAAAATTGGTGGCTTTTTAATAGCTCCCACACCATGGGACTTAATCACATTTCATTTTGACATTTTCGTTTTTAGATGGTGTTCTCTCTCTTTATTGAGAAAAGATTACAGAGATGTTGTAGTACTTTACCTTTAGGCTTCACATCTGTCCACACCTGATCTATGCAGTTGTTGCTCTGCTAGTAAAAGTAGCTATGTAATTTCCGGACATGTTTGCTGTTGGATTATTCTTGAAAGTGTTTCCTTTATAGTTTTGGAACTTTATATTGACCTTAATTTTCTTCTAAGTTACTTTGATGGACTCTAGTGAAAATTAGAGAAAGGTGCAAAAAACTGTTGTTAGATGTGGTCATGAAGGTGTATCAATGCCAGTTTCCACCTAACACCATTTGGTGATATTGCTAGTTGAACATAGAAAAACCTGTATACAGGTAGAATATGGATTAATACAGAACAATGTCGTAGCTACTATTACGTAACATTCCATAACATTATTAAACATGCTGAAGGCCCACCCTGCAAGGCAAGTTGCAAAGGAACAGGAGAGAGCAATCATTTTTCCATGTTCCCCCCCAGAACATTACTATCTGAAATTTTACTGTTTATTGTCCCCCCCAAAAATGAAATAGGATTTCCGCCCCTGGTTACCTTTGGTTTGCTCTCCGCTCCTTTCACCTAACATTACCAGGCATGTCCTCACTGCTGCTCACAGGATCTAGGCTGGAGCTGATCGGCCGTAAATAGAATGAAGTTACAGAAAGTTTGGGCCTGGAGCATTTGGAGCTGACATCTAAAAATGTTACATAAACTCTAGCCTTAAAATACGGAGAGTGTAGACAAGGATCTGGTCCATACAGAACATTTCAATGTTGCCAACATTAATCTGTTTAATACAAATGTGTTCAGAAGCAGCCATATTCAGTTAGTGTTTTTTGTAATTTTTCTCTGATGTTTAGGTACAGTCAGCTGGGTAGGTTGCTAAGAGTTCTAGCTACCTTGTGTTCTGTCAGGTTCAGTTAGAGCCAACAATTCATTAAACATTTACATGTTATTAGCCGTTTAGCTGCTAATTCCTTAATGTTCAGTCTAGCCTTTGCAGAGAAGGGAGGGGCCAAGTGTCTGTTTTATTGCAGCGTTGCTGTCTTAAGAATGGTAACAAGTTGGGAAGATGAAAATCTGTGTTGTGTCTCAAATTTTTTTTGCAAATGAGTATCTTAAAATAATTATGTATTATAAATATGTATTTATTATTTTTGACAACCCTAGTCAGAAGTAGTTTATAAGTAGGGGCCAAAAGTTATATTTTGACTAAACATAAAGTGTTATGTGTAGTGTTATAACTAACATTACACATTTTCCTGGTGGTAGTGGCATCATCATGCTGTGGCAATGCTTTTCTAAAACAAAGACAAGTAAGCCGATCAGAGTGGTGATAGGTAGAAGGATCCAGCTAAATTAAAGGCAAATAAGGAAGAAAAGCTGTTAGGACTTTGGAGGTAGGATTACCTTCCAGCAGGACAACAACACTATACATACATAGAGCCAGATTAACAATATGAGGGTTTAGATCAAAACATATGCTTGTCTAGCCAACGATCGTACTTAAATCCAATTGAGCGTCTGTGAAAAGACTTGAAATTTGCTCTGGACATACTGAAAACCATATAATGTTTCCACTAACCTAGGGGCTTAAGGTTTCTAACCTGCCTAAATGTGAAAGAAAAATTCTAATAGTTAAATAGTTATTCAAGAAACTATATTTGAAGGTTTAAGCTACCAATCTGTATTCCAAACAAGCAAAGGTGAAACATTTAAAATTACAACTAAATACATTTTATTAGCAAACCACAAACAGCAACAGATGTTAAAGATGATCTGGGCATAAAATGAGATTCAGCGCTGTTGTTCTTGTGTCATCTTCCTTGGCTCTGAGATGATCTCGTGCAGGTTTGATGGAAGGACAAAACAAAACTGATCACGACTACAAAGCATTTTCAGAGATACTATGTGTGAGAGAAAAGGAAAAGAAAAACACACATTTGACCTCATGGGTTCTTTGATAAATGGATGTTTTGACAGTATTTTACTATCCCTCTTCAACACTTCCAAACACACATTCACACACACTTACGGCATGTGTTGAAAGGCACGTTTTCCCATTCTGACAGCTTACAGTGTGAACACTGAACATGCAGTGTTAGTATCAACAATAGGGCTTTCAGATGCTGCCCCCTGCTCTGCGTAGTCTTAGCATGAGGAAATAAAACTGCAGAAGGTAAACAAGTTTGGTTTGCTGATGACTGTCACAAGCCCCATCTCCAGTGGTCTTGGAGGAGAATCTTTTTTCTTTGTTTGTTTTTTGATGGTTGGCTTTCTTTTTAACTTTTTTAAAGGCTGGTAATTCCTCATTGTTTTGTACATTTAATTTCCTCTACATATTTTAGCATTAACTAAATAAATTCAACCTTTTAAATGTTTTAATAAGATGTTTTATGGGTTCATGCAATAAACAGTGTAAATTAACTTCTTCAGAGCTTTTTGAAGCTAGTTTATTTTTCAGTCTGTTGTGTTGTAGGATCAAACTTTTTTTTTGCATTAACCTAATAATTTGTGTTTTTGATAGTTTATTTGAAGGAGCATGGGGCAGAATGAAGAAACGAAACTCACGAGCGACGTGGCCGGCGCTGCAAGTAACTGCAGCCAGCCGCACGGGACCGTGCAGAAACGCTTCACAAAAAAAACATACCTCTTCACAGTGACATACTTCTTTTTCTTAGTGCCACTTTTTAGTGGGCTGTGAGTCGTCCATGGTCGTTTCCCAGTTGCAGAAGAGAAGAATCCATTCTCACAATAAATCAATGGAGGTCTGCGACCATTTTCTTCCTCTTTTAAAGCTGTCGAGAACGCGCAATCCGTGTCAATTGACGTCACATCCATAGGACAGCGCGGGAAATTCGGGCCCTGAACTGCAGCACATTTTGCAGCACGCAGCCAGTTTAAGAAAATGGAGCGATAAGTGGGTGGGCTCATTCTTTTTGGTTTATAAATCTTCATCACCCAACAGCATTAAAAAACTGGACATGGATGTTTATTTTATTTACAAATCCTGCCCCCTGTTCCTTTAAAAGAGTGATCTGAAATCTGATGGCCCTCTGGCATTTTGAAAGATTACAATTCATACTCCTGACTACTTAGTGCACATACGCAGACATTTTCAACTTTATGCACGGAGTACAGTTAACTAAATCAATCAAAAAGATTCCCATCAAAGCATTATTTCTGACCTGGACAATGCACTTGATGCACCTTGCTATGAGGGAGCTCATAGCACATTAAAGAGTTATGGACAGGAGGCTTTGGAGCGAGTCTGTGACCTTAGACCGGTGGAGCTAAATCACTGGTACAGAGGAGGCTGGTGCAGAAAGGGTCTTGCTTTGCACATCCCTCTGGACGCACATCTCAGGGAAGACTCAGAAGTGGAGGGACTATATCTCCTTTCCAACCTAGAAATCTTTGGTACCCTCAGAATGAGCTGACTGGTGTTGCCAGTGAGAGGGATGTCTGGGTTTGCCTCCTGGACCAGTTACCCTTAGGATCCTACCTCTGATAATTGAAAGTAGATGGATGGATAGATTTATATTTAATCTTCTCTTAAGATTCATTGAGTTGTTATAACACTTTAATCTCTCACTGTATATAAATAGAAGACATTTTAAACAATAATCATGTAATTTAATCATCCAGGACAGCTAGATAGTTTGTAAATGGAATGGACTTTTCTCCCACAGTAATATAGCTCTAACTTTCATATCCATGCATTTGTTTCAAGTTGTGTTAGAAATATTTTAGGACTGAGTGCATAAAACCTTGGACCAAGCATGGAATCAAACATGTTTTTAAGCTAAATAGGAAAATTGTCAGCTTGCACTTATTGAGTTAAACTTTGTATGTTGAGAGTTAGGTCTTTATTAGTACCCTGACCTCTCTTGTATTCTGGCCTAATTTAGATAACATGACAGATCACGTCTTCCACTCAAGGGGCTTCTTTCTGTCCAATTTATTCAGGCAATAGTTAGGATTCCCCTGTGCTGTCCCAGGAGCATCTTTCTCAGTTTTTATCTCTTTCTTTCCAACACACACACTCACACAGTATCTCAGAACTTGTCAAACAGGGGCAGGAAGACTTCATTATCCTCCAGTCCGATCTGGGTTGGCCCTGACAGGTTCTTCCACCGGACACCCAACAATCGATACAGCTGACAGTACAGCGTTTGTGTGGGGGGTGTATTGGTGTGTGTGTGATGGCTGTGAAAACCATAATGATGAAACAAGCGATGAGCTGAAGTGTCAAAAACACAAAGCATTTTGCCATGACTTTCTCCACATTCCTGAAACATCATCTATCTCTTTCTAACATACACTCATAAAGCTGGTATTGGCTTACACTTTCTTCCAGAGTATGGGGTGAGCAGACTAATCCTATACCTTAAGGACACACAGTTTCCAAAGTTGCATGGATATTTCTTTTAGAAAATACTTTTCTACTATTATAACCGAGGAAGTTCTGTGTTTGAATTGCAAATATTACTTTGTTGCATTGTTGTAACAATGCTCTGAGAGCCTTCATTGCAAACTCAATGAGGCTGTGGAAAACAACCCTTGAAGCCAATTTCAAGCAACATGCGCAAGTCTCCACTACATATATGGAATATGGGAATATAACAAGGAGATTCTTGGTCCCCACAGCTGTTTTGCTTAGGCCTAAACCCCCTCAGACAAACAATGAAGAAGACTGGCAATGGATACCGACTGAGAAATGGGGCCACTATCAGTCACCTACTGTACATGAATGATATCAAGCGTGATAAAGATAGGGATTCCCACACAGGGAATTGAACTCCCAGAATTGCATGCCCAGAAGGGAGAATAGGAGACGTGGAGGAGAGCTATAAGTACCTTGTAATACCACAGGCAAAGGGCAACAATAAACAGCGATTTCTTGCCAGTAATCAGATAACCTGCTGGGGTAATAAGTTGGCCAAAGGAGGAAATCTTGAGTACAAATGCTAAAACACGAAACCTACTCACCATGCATGATGAATTCCACCCCAAATTCAGTATTCATAGGCTATACATTAACCACAAAGGAGGAGTAGAGGTCCTACCAGGAAGATGGTCTTGAGGGAAAAAAAATGCTCAACGAATGTCTCAGACAGGAAATGGAAGATAAAGAGCTGAAGGAACCTTCCTGGGAGGAAAACCCCATGGGCATAGGAGGTACCACTGACAGATAGCTGAATTAGCTGATATGACTAAGTCATACCAATGGCTAGAGTGGGGCGAACTAAAGGACAACACAGAAGTACTGATCATGGCTGCACAAGAAGCCCTTGATCACCAGAGCAATAGAAGCCCGGATCTACTACACCAGGCAAGATCCCAGCTGCAGACTGTGCAAAGAAGTCCCAGAAACAATTCAGCATTTCACAGCAGGGTGTAGGATACTCACAGGAAAGGAATACTTCTGTGTTCCATGTATTTGCTTCCTTTTGGGCACATCATGTCAGCTTTTAAGGAGACTTCAGCTATACATATATTCAGCTATACATCTCATTTAACTCTTCTGTCTATAATCTGCAGTTTACTGAATTGCTTACTCTATAAAACGGGGGATTGCAGAAAGGTTTTTGCAATTAAATGAACAGAAAACTGAAGTTGTTATTTTTGCCCCAGTCAAATTTGAGATTGTGATAAAAGAACTGCGTGGACCTCTTGGCTCTAGCTAAGTCGTATGAACACTGGTTCATATTTGTTTTTATCATTTGCACAATAATGCTAAATTAAGAGCTATTGTGTTTCATTCTGAAGTTAAAATTATTATTGATATCTTTGTTTCATCATGACTGGATTGTTCAGAGGAGTGGTGCTTGAAATTTCAGTGTGGTAGCAGAGCGCAGATTTACCTTCCAACACAAAAGCAGGTGTGCAATTCTCATCCATGAACCAGGAGGAAGTTGTGAAACTCTGTGCTGAGGCCACTGCATGTATTCAATGATGTTAAACACCATGGGCATGACTTTTATTCAAGTCAACATTGAAGGATGGAGACACCTTAAGGAAATGAGATGCTACATTTCCTCATCCGCAAAACAAAACTTTAAAAGTAGCAAACACTTTTTTTTCCATTCATAACCACTGCGCTATTTACTACTGAGGACAAGAACCTATACTAATAGGCTGCATTTGAAATTCATTTTTGTGAGACTGCTGGAGGGTCTCTTAACCGTGGTAATCAGGGCCTATGTCCTGCATCTTTTAGGTGTTAACTTTCTGCTACACACCTGACCTGGATAACTGGGAGATTAACAGGCTTCTAAAGCACTTGATGGCATGCAGGAGCTAATGCTATCATTTGAATCAGGTGTGCTGGGGGGGAGAGATGCATCTAAGACTTGAGGGACAGTGAGCCCTGAGGATCAGGGTTAAAATGCACTGTGCTAGAGAATAAAACACAACACTTGTTATAGAAAAATAGGAAGCAAAACCTAGTTAGTAACCTAAAACACTATATCTCCAATTAAACCCTCATTCATCGGATTGTTCTAATACTAATTTGAAATCACTTCAGGCACTAATGTAATTTGACTCTGTTGTAGTTTAGCCTACCTTTAATTGTATATACCGCCATAATTGTCTCAGCGATCCTGCAACAAGTTGGAGGTGTCGGATTCTTAGGCCACAACTTTTTATTACAAGCTCTGCAAATGGGTTACCCATCGTCCTGGATTTCCCCTCAAGCATCTTTTGGGTATCCAAAATATTCCCACATAGGAAGCTTTTAGTGCTTTCAAGGTGGAAACTGTCATGTTGCGGACCCAGACGCAGAGAGGAGCCTTGTAGTTGGGAACCTGATTTTAATGATGGACTGTTCAATATTACAGCAAACATTCTGAACGCATATAGCCAGAATTAAGAGGGGACACAACGAGGCACATCGTGTCACGACTAGGGATGGGCATTTGATTAAACTGTCTTCATCGATCATCGGGAGAATCAACGATCGATTTTCGATTAATCATTGATATTTTTATATTAAAATTCAGTGAGAATAGAAAAATTGCGTGTTTCCTCATTGAGATCTTCATTACAAGTGGGACACCTCTTGTGGCAGTTAAACAGAATTAATTCACGGTAGTTGCACAAAGAAAATATGCGCTATAAGCAGCGGAGCCGACAGCTAAAAGAACGTACTCATTAACACAACTGACGCTCATATTATTTCTTCTCCAAAAAAGTAAAAAAAAAAAAAAAGTCCTGTTAAACAATTACTTAATAAAAAATATATAATACTTATAGGTCTGATAGTTTTGTGTTACATTTGGCAAAAAGAGTCGAGAAAGAGGATGAGAGAGATCAGCGTACCTAACAATGAATTAGGATCATTAACAGAGTAAAAAGGACAAAAACAAAAGAAACCGTAACTTATATACAACTTTAGCACCAGTCTACTGATTTTTGTTGAGAAAGATGAGCATGTTAACATGCGCTGGGGTCAGAAGCGAAAGCAGCCTGGTGACCAGACTGACGGTCCAGGCTGCTTTCGCATCTGACCTGCAGCACCGAGATCACCTGCTGTGAGGGGACAGACGTCGCTGTGATACACATACCTCTGTGCTAACTTGGCAATCCTCTGGAATCTTGTTTAATTCATTTTCCACCAGTCTGTAGGGGTGCAATCCAGGGGTGACGGAGCCTCCCTCAGAAAGTCCTCGGTGAGTAAGTTTCTCTGCTCGTTGTGCATCTCGGCTCCTCCGTGCTAACACTGACTTGATGCTAGGTTGAGACCAAGAGCAGGATACTCTGCTTCTAACCAGGGTTGGAAGTGCGTTCAAGTAGCCTACTTATACACAGCTTCGCAGTATTGGCAGTGAACCGAGACTTTTTTTTGTTTGTTTTTTTAGTCAAAGTGGTCCCATGCCACACTTTGCTGCGACCTCTTCATGACAATGCTACTTTTGAAATACACAGAAACTCGCAAGAAACTGAGTCGGCCTGTGAGTTTTATTTTCAGTCATCGCCCTTGTGTGGTAAAGTGTTTAATTACTGCCACATAGCAAAATTAATTGCATTCCTTCAAAACTCACACTACGCAACAGAACATGCGTTAATTGATCTGTAAAAAAAATTTAATCGATGAAATTCTTAATGATCAATTAATCGATCGTCGATTAATTATGCCCATCCCTAGTCACGACAACTCACGACAACAATAACAAAAACAAACAACGATGCGGACCGACAAAGACAGGGAAATACAGAGTGGGTAAAAATACACAGGAGAGACAATCAAGGACATAAGAGACAGCTGGACACAATTAAGGACACAGAGACTGACAGGGAAAAAAACCCCACATTGTAACCCCCACTTAACGATGCGCCACCTGGCATATAAACAAAAAAATAACCTGACCAGTGCGGGAGGAAGAAGGACAAACAGTCACAAAAGGGAAACAAGATGACCAGAATCTAGAACAAAAATAGTCCCAAACGTCCCAAAGAACCAATGTCTTCAAAAACTCAGCTGTGTGACCGGTGCAACCCATGTGAAGTGTTCGGGGGTCGGCTGTGCGGCCAGAAAAGCCCCAAAAGGACATCTGGAGGCCTTTATGGTAGAAGATCTCTCTTCTTCAGTGCTGCGACTGGTGAAGGAGGAGCAGCTGCTCTCTGTCTCTCTCCAGATCCATTCACTTTATTTTATTTTCTATTTGCTTTTCTTATTTTCTTTTCTTAACTTTTTCTTAGTTACTTTATCTACCCAGCCCCTGTAGTTTGTGTATTAGACCAGATCTCTTCTTGGATTACTTTTTTATGGACTTATCAACATGGTTTTTTGCTCAGCTGAGGATTTTGAAAAACTGCTCCACAGAATTGAGAGCATTGAAACGAAGCTACGTCGTGTGGAAATTAATTTTGATCTTCACGCTGATTATGGACAAAATGACACAACTTTACCGTTGAATACAAACAGAGAACAGCCTATCAGCCCGGTGTTACATCGGTCTAACCGTGTCACAGAGACTCCCTACAGGCGTCTGAGCGGCAGAACTCCACACTATAATGAAAACTGGCCAGCTTTAAAACGCATGAAATCAACCCCAGCCTGTTCTCTGAGGAAGAAAAAACAAAAGAAACTCCGGCACAGAGAAACCTCTGAACCCAGAACTGCCGCTTCTGCTAAAAGTAAACAAAAGAGGTTTCAGCCAAAAACAAGAGATATTTCTCCACCTGGAATCCCGCTGAAAAACAGATTCGCAGCCTTGAGTTCCCCGAAAGATGACGCAGCCCCTGGGACCAGTCAAAGCTACCAGGAGAAACCCAGCCGCATCAAACGGACACATAACAAAGTAAGAGCCCCCCCAGCAAAGATTGTTATCATACAAGATGGATCAATTAATGGAACTGAGGCTTTTTGTAGCAAGAATACCAAAGTTTATAGCTGCTACAAAAATACAGTGAGAGAAATATCAGATAAAATCCCTAAAATCTTGGACCAACATCCTGCTTTGGAAAAGCATGTCATTCACGCTGGATCAGCAGATATCGCGATGAGACAATCAGAGATTCTGAAGAGAGACTTTTCTGATCTCCTACAGAGACTTGATGGACTTAACGTAAACATCCTCATCAGCGGACCAGTCCCTGAAGGGAATGATGAAAGATTTAGCAGACTCCGCATGCTCCATAAATGGTTGAAGAAACAATCAGCTGAGAAGTCGTTCACATTTATTAATAATTTCAAAGTATTTGGAAGTGCTAATCATCTGTTCAAAGAAGGGATGCGTTATTTGAACAAGGCCGGAGTAAGGCTCTTAGCAGCAAACATTTTTTCTTATCAAAATCAGAAAGCAAAACACTTGCTCCCAAAAGCTGACCTTGAGGCGCCCATGGATATCAGAGAACAAAAACAGCAAGTCATGATGACACCACAGGACCGAACAGATAAACAACCATCAGAGATTAAGTCTTCTTCTTCCTGTGACTAAGCCACATCAAATGAGTCTCCATTTAGAAACTTTACAGATAGACTGAACGAGCAAATCAAATTTGGGACACAATTAACACTTAGACTACACCAAACGCCTGGGACTAGTGTCAATAAGCCTGGGAGCTTCCCCCCACTGATTATTACAGATATTTGATATTTGAGGGAACCGGGCAATAAATCCACCCCTACCGTCTCCCATAATTCACCCGGCACCCCTGAGGCTATATCAGTGATTATCAGCAGCAGGAAACATAAACTGTTAACCACACGCTCTCATATTAAACAAAATCTCAAATTGATAACCTGTCAGAAGGTTCAGCTGCCCATCATCACAATACTTAAGTTAGCTTTATTAAACATTAGATCTCTATCCGGGAAGTGTTTTCTTATCAATGACTTCATCACTGAGCATAATTTACACGCCCTTTTTTTATCAGAAACTTGGCTAGATGAAAATAACGAAACAACTTCATTAATAGAATCTAGTCCTCCAAATTACAATTTCTTAAGCGAGAACAGAAAACACAGACGAGGTGGAGGTGTAGCCACCATCTTTCACAACTCAAGGAACTTTAAAAAGGTAACTCTGGGCACGTTTGATTCTTTTGAATACCTAGCCACCCAGATAAATGAGCCTAACAAAGCGTTATTTCTAAGTTTATATAAACCACCAAAACTTAACTCTAACGTCTTTAATGATTTCAGTGACCTTCTTTCTGTAATATGTATCGACTATGACCAACTAATCATCGTGGGGGACTTTAACATCCATACCGACAACCCCCAAGATAGACAAGCAAAACATTAGATAATACTCTCCACAACTTCGGACTGATCCAGCATGTCAAACAACCAACACACAATAAAGGACATACTCTGGACTTAATTATCAGCAAAGGTTTAAATATTTCTGACATCTCTGTAATTAATATTGCATTATCTGACCATTTCTGTATTTTCTTTGAAAGTACCATCTCTGCTAAATTATCCAGCCACAGTAAGACCACTATAAAAAAGCGTTTTCTAGGGGACAGTTCAGTAGAAACCTTTAAACGTATTTATCCTTCCACCACATCCCCCTCATCTCCCAACTCAAACTCAGTAAATAAATTGGTAGATAATTTCCTTGCGATAATCCCAGACATCATGGATTCCATTGCTCCAACTAAAGTGAAAGTAGTCTCAGGTAGAAAAAAGTCTCAGTGGACAAGTAATCCACTGGTACGTAGTGAAAAAAGAGAGTGTCGACGAGCCGAGAGAAAATGGCGGAAAACTCCAGGTTCACTGTGAGATCTACAAAGAGAGACTGAATAGATATCAGCTAACTATAAAAGAATCTAGGGAATCTTTCTTTTCTGAAATCATCAACAGAAACATTAATAATGCACGGACTCTATTTGCAACAGTGGAAAGACTAAGTAATCCTTTAGTGACAGTAGCCCCTGAACTAAATTCTACCAGGGCCTGCAATGAATTTGCCAGCTTTTTCACTGAAAAGATTCTAACAATTAGATGGTCAATCTGTACCTCAATATCGAACCCACAACCAGTGCCATCCCCAATCAACAACAATGTAGAGATAATGTCTGAATTCCACGAATGAAACCAGAACAGCCTTGAAAAAATCATTATCCAATTAAGCTCCTCCTCCTGCTATCTTGATATCCTACCCACAGCTTTTCTAAAGAAGGTTCTTCCTGTTATTGGTTCTGATCTTGTTCAAATAGTGAACTCATCACTGCTATCAGGTGTCTTCCCTCAGGCTTTAAAAACAGCAGTTATTAAACCACTGCTAAAGAAGAAAAATCTGGACAACACGTTAATGCAGAACTACAGGCCAACCTCTAATCTCCCATTCATTCATTATTGAAAAAGCTGTGTTTCAGCAGTTAAATGGCTTCATAACAATGACAAACCGTTTTGATGTTTTTCAGTCTGGTTTCAGCGCTCACCACAGCACCGAGACTGTCCTCGTCAAAGTATTTAATGACATCCGCATAAATACAGACTGTGGAAGAACCACAGTGCTGGTTCTGTTGGACCTCAGTGCAGCATTTGACACTGTTGATCATGATATTTTATTGGAACGACTGGAGAGCTGGGTCGGACTCTCTGGTACAGTACTTGGCTGGTTCGAGTCTTACCTAAAGAACAGGGACTTCTATGTTTCAATAGGAAACTTTTCATCAGAACGAACAGAAATCACATGTGGGGTGCCCCAGGGCTCCATCCTGGGGCCCTCTTATTTAATATCTACATGCTCCCACTAGGCAAGATTATAGCAACCAATAACATTAGCTACCATAACTACGTAGATGACACTCAGCTCTACATTACAATGTCACCAGGTGACTCTGAACCCATTCAAACCCTAAATCAATGCATTGACCAAATAAATGGATGGATGTGCCATAACTTTCTCCAGCTGAATAGAAACAAAACTGAAGTGATTATTTTTGGACCCAAGGAGGAACGATCAAGAGTCAGCACACAGCTTCAATTAATACAGCTAGAAACTACTGATCAGGTTCGTAAACTAGGTGTAGTAATGGACTCAGACCTGAACCTCCAGGGTCACATAAAGGCAATAACAAGGTCAGCGTTCTATCACCTGAAGAACATCTCTAGGATTAAAGGACTGATTTTGCAACACGACCTAGAAAAACTCATCCATGCGTTTATCTTTAATCGGATTGATTACTGCAACAGCATCTTCACAGGTCTGCCTAAAAAGTCAATCAGACAGCTGCAGCTGATCCAGAACGCTGCCGCTCGCGTCCTCACTAGAACCAGGAAAGTAGAGCACATCACCCCAGTTCTAAAGTCCTTACACTGGCTCCCTGTAGCTCAGAGAATAGACTTTAAAATACTTTTACTAGTTTATAAATCATTACATGGCTTAGCACCAAAATATGTTGAAGACCTGTTGTCACAGTACCAACCACCAAGACCACTCAGGTCCTCCAACTCTAGCCCACTAAACATCCCTAGACTCAGAACTAAACATGGAGAAGCAGCTTTCACTTTTTATGCTCCCCTTATCTGGAACAGACTTCCTGACGAGTGTAGAGCTGCTGAAACTCTGAACTGCTTTAAATCCAGACTAAAAACCCATCTGTTTAGAATTGCCTTTGAGTAAATGCTTGATGTCATATGTATGAAATGTGTTCATGCTCTCTTGCTTTTTTTTTTTTTCTCTTGCTTTATTGTGTATCATGTGTAATGTGTGTTTCTTTTATGTGTTTTTTTTAAATCACCAAATCATGTAAAGCACCTTGAATTACCTTGCTGTTGAAAGTGTGCTATACAAATAAAATTGCCTTGCCTTGCCTTGCCTTCATAAACCCGGGAGGCTGCAGTGAAGTAACCCACAAAGAAGAGCTGGGGATCTGTAGCGAAAGAACCCACAAAGAAGTGCTGGGGGTCTTTCAGAGGGTGCAGAAGCCAGGAATTTATCTGCCCCAATCTCCTAAGAAGGAATAGACACCTAAATATGAGGAAGATCGATCTGGATCCTCTCAAGTGGAGCTGACACCGGAACTGGAGCCTTGAGTCGTCGGGGTGCCAGGGCTGGAATTTAAGGCACCGAACTGGAACTTGGAAACGTCGGGACAGTGTAACTGGTACTTGAGGCGCTGGATCTGGAACAGGAGCTAGAATGCCCCAACGGGGAGCTGGAACAGGAACTTGGAGGCTTAAACGAGGAGCTGGAACAGGAACTTAGAGACCCCTGCGAGGAACTAGGACCAGAGTTAGGACACTGCAACAAGCCGGTTCTGTGGCCTGGAGGCATCAACAAGTGGGTTCTGGGGCCTGGAGGCATCTAGGCCTTAGGCTATTCATTTCAGTGTTGACATGAATTTTTAAATCCCCCACTATAATGAGCGTATCCGTATTTAACACTAAATTAGATAACAAATCTGAGATCTGATCTAGAAATTGAGAGTAAGGGTCTGGTGGACGATACAAAACCAGAATTTTAGGTGGTTTTAGTGTTTTGCAACTTGGATAAGGAAAACTAAGGTTTAGATGTTCAAAAGAACTGTAGCCATTAATTGAAAAATTGTTGCTACAAAATTTCACATTCCTCCTCGCCCAATACTTCGAGGAATGTAAAAATTGAAATAAATGGAAGGAGATGACTCATTCATACATAATCCTTCTGCTTCTGTCAGGTTTCTGTGAGACAAAACAAATCCATTTAATTATCACAAAACAAGTCATTAACTAACAAAGTCTTTGAAGAGAGAGATCTTAGGTTCAATAATCCACATTTAAAGTTTTATTTTTCTGTTCAGTCAGTCATACTTATCTTTTATGAGATTTTCATGATTTGCTCTTGTTAGATTAACATTTAATCTATTTGAGGGGAATGGGGTAATGGATGGGTAACAGTACAAAACCTGCAGAGAGGTATCTTAAACTACGACTCTGCTTCCTGGTCTGGACCCTGGGTTCTCAGTGTTTTGGAGAACTAATAAATCCTGCCAAATTTCTAAAACAAAGAGCTGCTTCATCCAAAGTGAGATGGATGCCATCTCTCTGGATCAGACCAGGTTTTCCAAAAAATGTTTGCAAATTATCAGTGTAGCCCACATCTTTTCAGGGCACCACCTAGACAGCCAGCAGTTGCATGACAGCAAGTGGGTTATATATATAATGAATATACCAAATCAAACAAGGAAAACCAAAAGCCAGTAGTGTATTCAATGAGTTTTACTTGCAAAGCAAGGAGAGTTTACAAGATGACACAACAGGACACTCTACCTTAAAACAGAATCCAGATCAATTATATAGAGTTCTCCCACATTCCTGGCAACTCCCCCACCAATCGTGAGGTAATCACACTCCTTCTTGACCCCTCCTTATTCTGCTCAAGGGGGCAGAGGCAGACCACATGTTTTCAAAGCATGTGAATACAAAGCTGAATCTTCACAGTTTCATATCATTCTGCATACAATACTTCTCCACAAGCATAGCAGAAATACTGAAATAAATGTCTTTACAACTTTCTTCTTACATTTCCCTCCTTTTCATCATTTAACAGATTTAGCTCAGAATCAACTGTTATAACTTCAAAAATTATTTTCTACATCAGCATCACAATTCAAACATGATGCATATTATCTAGTCAATTATGGTCATCCTGCAACGATCACTGCATTGGTGAGAAGCTTTCTGAGGTAGGGTAAAATACAAGTAGTAAGTAACAAACAACAATAATACAATTCCAATTTGTACCAGGATTCTTAGCAGAATTTGCTCCCTACTCCCCATTAGTAGCCAGGTTAGAAAGTCTTCTTGGAATATTTGATCTTGGTCAATTGCATCTCGAAAAGCAATATGTTAGCAATGGCCTCAGCTATCACATAATTATCCTCATCATTAGGTGGTATGACGGGGCAACATAATGTACCTACAATCACAGAGACTCCTCCACTGGAGGCAGTTAGTTGATCTAAAACTAACCTATTTAACAGAGCCATTAATCTCAATTCCTGCATTTCAGCTGCTGTGCCTTTTAAACCTGCTAAGGAACAATTAACAAAACCACGGAATCTATCATTTAATGTTTCCAATCATACCATGATCTTACCCACCCCGGTCCATGGGAAAAGTGATAATACAACCTTATTTCCATCATTCCACAATTTGTGCTCTGTTGGTACGTTAGAACTAGGCATGGGCCGGTATGAGATTCTCACGGTATGATAACCTTAGGCAAAAATATCACGCTTTCATGGTATTATGATTACAGCTCTAAAATGTGTATTTTAAATGTCCGTATTTTTTTAAAGAAAAGGAAAATAACTTTTTGCTGAGGCAGATATGGTAACTAACTAGCATGCTAAGATAAATCATCATTAGCATGCTAGTTACCATATCTGCCTCAGTTGAAAAAAAGCTACTAAGGATAGAGATGAAGAAAAGATAAGATATGGTAGTTACCATATCTGCCGAGGTAACAAGCTCATTTTACTAATGTCAGACGCTAATACGCTCGTTCATTTCAAGACAGCATTAACTTTACCTTGAATTTAGCATACAACGATGGGTGGTGCTCCCGAAAATGCGCAATCATATTCAATGTATTGCCTCCTCCGGCTGCCACTGTTCTCAAGCACGTTTTGCACGTCGGGCGACCTTCTTCTTCCAAAGGGGTGACTGTCTGGCTTTTTACGGTAGCCGAAGTATTCCCAAACAGCCGACTTGGTCCGCTTAGAGACGGTGGAAAAAGTTCTTGGGGCTCGCCTTCTTCAGCCATCACACAGCCTGAAGAGCAGCCTGTTTGTCACTCACTTTACGCTGCAGCTTCATACAGCGTGAGGGACCTTTACTTTCTTTCCCCTGACGAGACGTCACATCCATGGAGCCTCAATCTCCCATTTACTTTTACCATTGATGTTTAAATAACTGCATTTTACCCTGTAAAGTAGCAGAGTGTTTATTCTTTAATATTAAACATCTTTTATACACTACAATTAATTTATCAATTAAGTTATTTATAACTTTAGATTGTATTGGACAAGAACATTCTATCAATGAACTCATGATATCCCTATGTAGAACAATTTGTCAACTTAAAATAAATTTTTGTCCAGAAGTTTTTGAGTTAATCGACTCAATAATGAGCTCAGCTCTGTGAATCTCTTTGAATTAGACATCCACCATTTTTTCAACAATTCCCAAGCCATTTTACTGCATCCAGATCTGATTACACACTTCCACAACAAAACTTCAGCTAGCCTTTGAACTATCTCTGCTGCCCTCTCGATGACCGTCCAGCACAGTATAATTGGCTTTACAAGCTCCCACAAGAGAGCAGCATGGGGCAACACCTCACAGCTACTGTGGCTGATGGTGGTGTAAACAAATCATTGCAGTCCCATCTGTGAAAATATGTAACTTAATAAAAAAACTAAACAAAAAAACCACACAAGACAAAGGGTACATGCTAGATCACTGTTGGGTGTGAACTCCAGAAGGAGTTGCACAGTAGTTAGTGTAAGTGAGTGTAGGTGGCTAGACTGAAGGTGTGGTGCAGTGGTGCATTGGCAGCACATTTCAAAGGAAGCAGGTAATGCAATTTGAGAGTAGAGTAGTCAAAGAGAAAAGTAGCAGAGTGAAAAAAGTGGTCAGTCAGTCTTCCAGCAGTATAAGCCTATAGCAGTTATCTAAATACACTGCCTGCCCCCAAAAAAGTTGCCACCTGGATTTAACTAAGCAAATAGGTACTAGCCTCCTATTGGATAATTAATGCATGGGCATCTTTTAGCTGGCAACTAGTTATTTAACCCTAACTGATGCAATGAGTTGCTTCTCATTTCATAAACAACCCTGTCAAAAGACACATCTTGTGGTCGTGGAAAAGATGTTAGTGTGTTTGAGAAGGGTCAAATCATTGGCATGCATCAAGCAGAGAAAACATCTAAGGAGATTGCAGAAACTACTGAAATTGGGTTAAGAACTATCCAACGCATTATTAAAAAGTGGAAGGATAGTGGGGACTAGAGCTGAAGATCTTTGCCCGAACCCGTCGTGACACGTCGGGATTCATTTCTATCATTGTTCACGGGCTCGGGCTGGGCTCGGGTTTATAGCGGTCAGCTGATCATCTCATTAGCGCGAACTAATGGTGTAAATAAAATTCCCGAAAATGTCCAGGTTTTGCTCAGTTTTACAGAACAAGAATATAATAAAGCTCTGCACTGGGCCACTAATCTTATTCCGATCCACCTGTCAGGATGTTGCATGCACACCGCATGCGTCATGATGTGAAAGACCCAGGCGTCAGGCCACATCTTCTCTCAAAACAGAAAACATGCTCTGACTGCTGCACTGCGCTCTCAGACAGAAAATGGTGAAGTGTAAATGCTCTATTACCAGACATCCCAAGTCTCAAGGTACAGAAGTCTCTTGCATTTATATAGCAGCTCCCTGACACCCACAAGTCACATAAAATCTCCTGAAATCTAGAGCAAGCGGTCAAGAACGCACACAGAAACGCATGCAAGCGAGACAGACATTTATGCAACAGAAGCGGTTAAAGCTGAGGATTTTACTATTCTCTCAGCCACTACCAAGGTCCTCTTTTTGGGTTTTCAGACTATGGTCACCCTATAAAAAGTAAAATGTCCACTAAATTGAAAACCTGCCGATCACGTTGTCCGGTGCCATTTTTTCTAGCGGAAACCCTGATGTGTGACTTTTGAATAATGTCAGGCTGTAATCGGGTTCGGGCTTTAATAAGCTGTCAATCAAAATATACTCTTCGTGCTCTGGCTGAATTCTCCCGGGCTCAGGCCAGGTCGGGCCCAACTTTTAAGGCCCGATTACAGCTCTAGTGGGGACCCATCGTCTTTGAGGAAGAAATGTGGCTGGATAACTTAAACGTTTGTTGAAATCAAATTGAAGAAAAACAACAGTAGAACTCAGGGCTATGTTTAATAGTGAAAGTAAGAGCATTTCCGCACACACAATGCGAAGGGAACTCAAGGGATTAGGACTGAACAGCTGTGTAGTCATAAGAAAACCACTAATCAGTGAGGCAAACCGGGGAAGAAAGGCTTCAGTTTGCTGGGGAGCATAAAGATTGGACGCTGGAGCAGTGGAAGAAGGTCATTTGGTCTGATGAGTCCAGATTTACTCTGTTCCAGAGTGATGGGTGCATCAGGGTAAGAAGAAAGGTAGATGAAATGATGCACCCATCATGGCTAGTGCCTACTGTACAAGCCTGTGGGGGCAGTACCATGATCTGGGGTTGCTGCAGTTGGTCAGGTTTAGGTTCAGCAACAGTATGTGCTCTAAGAATGAGGTCACCTGACAACCTGAATATACGGAATGACCTGGTTATTTCATCAATGGGGGGTTTTCTTATCTGGTGGCACAGGCAACGATGTTCTGGGAGCAGGAGACATCATTTCCCACATGGATTGGCCACCACAGAGTCCAGACAGTAACCCTATTGAGAATCTTTAGGATGTGCTGGAGAAGGCTTTGCACAGCGGGCAGACTCTACCATCATCAATGCAGGATCTTGGTGAAAAATTCATGCAACACTGGATGGAAATAGATCTTGTGACATTATCGAAACAGCTTATTGAAACAATGCCATAGAGAAGGCATGCCGTAATCAAAGCTAAAGGTGGTCCAACAAAATATGAGTGTGTGTGACCTTTTTTTTTGGCCAGGCAGTGCATCTATACAAAGATAGCTCAGGATGACCCAAGCCACTCTAACTGTAAGCTTTATCAAAAGGAATGTTTTAAGACTAGTCTTAATAGTAGACAGGTAGACAGACAGGTTCAAGTGTTGCACAGACAATAAATCTTTGTTGTTTTAATGATTTTGTGGCCTTTATTTTGTTAGTTTTTTCATCTACACTTGGAGTTATTTGCAGTTTTAATCAACCCCTAAGAAATGTTAGCCCACTTACATCTTCAAAGATCTTAAAGGTCCACATTACCTGTTGTGTCACTAACAAAATCAATTTCTAATGCTGAAAACACTCTCGTTTGTGTCCCTATGTTTTCAATGCAGAAACAAACCATGGAGAAAATTTGCCAACATTACATCTGTCACATATGGTGAGCTCGAAAGCACAACCTGAGAAACGGCAACTGTCAAAGAAAAGGATTCTGATTGCTTCTAGGAGACGGCTTGTGACAAGTTGTGCAAAAATGGATTTTACTTACTGCATTATCATGTCATGTGTCACTTATGTACAAGGAAAGGGTTCAGCTTTCACCAATCTCTTGACCTTGGAATCTCCTAGGAAAACTGTTGTGAAACTTGTTTGAGAATGTTGTTGACTTCAGTCAGCTAAAATGCTTCTAAAGTGTATCACTCCATATAATTGAAGCACCCCCTCTTTGCCAGTATATATTTTAGTATTTCTACCCATTTCCCTAGATTAATTATATGCCATTAATTTTGCAGGACCTCTGTAATGTATGAAAACCAAGTCATACCTTAAGTCAGTGGTCCCCTACTGTGGTGCTCAGGGCCTACTGTCCTAAATGTTTTAGATGTGTCCCTTTTCCAGTGGGGACTTCTTGTCTCCTAATATTTGGAAAAGGTCTGTTAACCACATCCAACAATGGCTGTATAGATAAAAATCTAGGATGGGAGTGGGCAACTTCCATTAATGAGAGTCAGTTTGCTGCATGTTTTGAAGTTTCCCTGCTGAACACACCTGACATAATTAACTGCCTAATTGGGAAACTCCTACAAAGCTTGGTGACAATCTGAGATCTTTCGTTGAGCTTAAGCAGATGTTGTTGCATGAACATATCTAAAACTTACTGGAAACTGATCCTTGTAATTCAATGATTTCCCTCTTCTGATCTAGATAATCCTTGAACAATTTTTAACAGTCTTTGAGAGCAATGTCCTTCTGAAACATACAAGCATGTTTTCCTTCAACAATTGTTTCACATTGTTTAGATTAGTTGTATTCATCACAGTAAGACTCCAAGAATTGGTGAGACAAAGCTTTGCCAGCATAGCATTGCATTAAGTGTCTCATTGTTCTTAGATACTCTGATGCTTTTTTGTGCATATATACAGTAGTCGAGTTGAGGGGGAGCGGAGGGGGACGCTGCTCCCCTTAGAAAGAAATCCGACATAAAACGTCCCACCAGTAAAGGTCCCATCCTCCATCTCTTCCATTTTACAGTAAATATTGTATGGAAATATAAATCATAAATAGGCTTAGCCTATATGAAATAATTTCATCATCAGAAAATGTTATGTCTCCGGATGTTGAGTGAAAATAAACAGTCTAATAAAATCCGGGGGACAGGTGCACGAAACGCAATGATGCATTGTTTTGGTTAATGCCTCAGAATAAATCAGGTGAACCCAGTTTTCGTTTCATCTCGTTCCGACCTCTGGCATCTACAAAAACTGTTTACTTCATAAAATAAATACGTTCGCACTGAGTTCAAAAGTAAAAGTTCTCCTTCTGTAATAGCGCAGTTTTTTTATGATCGATGTTATAATTCGGGACTAGTTTGTTTTCACCGTAGTGAGAAAGGAGTGACAGGGCTGCTACGTACCCGATTTAGACCAAGAGATGGATTTAACATGAAATTAATGTCTTGTTCATGTTTCGTGGAAGTTAAATGCATGTAACACATTTTACATAGGCCTACATGCTTTTACTCGGGTTTGTAAAAGTTTTAAAGAAGTTTTCATCATGACCTTAGCTGTCTCCATATCCGCATACGTCATCACGTCGGTTAAACTCTGCCACCGCATTGGTCTAAAACGGGTACGTAGCAGCCGCATCACTCCTTTCTCACTACGGCGAAAACAAACTAGTCCCGAATTAAAACATTGATCATAAAAAAACTGCGCTATTACAGAAAAACTTTTACTTTTGAACTAAGTGCGAACGTATTTATTTTATGAAGTAAACAGTTTGTAGATGCCAGAGGTCGGAATGAGATTCATTTTTTAAAGTCATTTTCGGGGAAAAGTGCAATTACATTGCATTACAGAAGTGCAAACATGCCCAAACGAGCGGCTGGTCAGCGGGATGTCCGGGATTTTTTTTTAAAGAAAAAAATTACTGATGAGCTATTTCAATTCAGTTTATTTATATAGCGCCAATTCACAACAGATGTCATTTCAATACATTTATACAAACATTCCAATCAGTTAAAAAGTTTCCTATTTAAGGAATCCCAGCAGATTGCGTCAGTCATTGGCGTGGGGTTGGGCCCCGTTGATGCAGACTTTCCAACCACAGCAATCCTTCAGCAATCCCTCATACTGAGCAAGCATGTAGCAACGGTGGAGAGGAAAAACTCCCCTTTAACAGGAAGAAACCTCCAACAGAACCAGGCTCAGTAGGAGCGGCCATCTGCCACGACCGTCTGGGGGTTTGAGAAGACAGAGCAGAAACACAGAAGGAACAGAAGATCTGATATAAGAGAACTTTCTATGTTACAGAAAGTAAAAAGTTAATAACAGGACACAGTGGATGTTCAGTTACTGGGAGGATCATCCCAGTCGATGCCCCCCGTCCAACAGGGCATTGCAGCCAAGCTATTAATCTCAATAATTAATCTAGCCTGCTTTTTGTTATCTGAAGACCAGCCGACTCTCCACAGGTGTACGCACAGATCCCAGGATGCTACCCTCCAAACTAGCTAAGATGAATAGGCGACCCCCCACATCTCTCTTGTTCATTAGCTTGCTAAAATACATGACTTGTCATTCAGTCATAAAATAGAGAATGACTCATTTTGTTTGGTCTTTCATGTTAAATTAATCCAATACTTTGTTTTGTAAAGGTCTAGTTTGCACGAAAAAACTTCTGCACTGCAATTATCTGCTAAGGCTTCTTTGCAAGGTGCTGGTATCGGCTTTACTTCACAGATATATAAAGCCTCCATTTCACCCGATCTTGTTTAATTCTAATTCAGGCTATTCCGTTGTAGTCCCCTAACATTCCGGCCAATTCAGCGATACAAAATAGGCTACTCTATAAATACCACCTTTCTAAAAATTAAAATCCAGATTTTTTAATAGGCGAAAAATATAACCATCCCCCCAAAATTTCTTTACAACTCGACTACTGCATATATACATCATATTAGAGTAGTGCGGATAGTTGGAATGGACATGTAAATGTATCTTGAACTTCCCTTTCTATCTTGGTCATCTCAAATATTAAAACAAGGTTGGACGATCTCAACCTCATCTTTAAAATTTAGTATGAAAAGGGCTTCGGTTTTAATTGTAGTGATGGACATTTCAAGCAAAAATATTTAAACACACTTGAGTCAGATGTTTGAGGTGGGCCATGGCCCACAATATTGGGTACTTATGTGAATGAAACCTTCACCATGGTGACAATAGTGCCATGGCCTATTATGAAGGGGTGCTTATGTCGTCACTCACTTCACATCTACTTACTAGCTTGGCTTTGTAAATACCTCCCTGGGCTTACAGATTACACAGTGTGAGCAAGAAAGTGTCTTGGGCATAGTTTTCTAAAAAACAAATGTAGATTTTTTTTTTATACAGCAAATAGAAAATAAAGTTAACATTAAAACACTTTTTCCTAATAACAAAAAAAAATTAAATTTGAAAATAAGAGATAAATAGGTATTAACAGCTGTTTCTTCACTCTCAAATCTGAGCTCTGGTGGATCTTCTCATTAACAATCCATCGGATGATGTTGCAACCTCATTAGAGTTCACCTGAAATCAATTCAGTTGATTGGACTTAAGTTAGAATGGGACAGACTTGTCTAATAAGGTCTTACAGTTGACAATGCATATCATAGCAGAAACCAAGCAATGAAGTCACAGTTGATTGTGCCAAAGGACTAATCTGGGGGAAAAGATATGAAAAAAAATCTTGTTTTGTTACCCTACTGATCTGCATGAAACAAAATGAGCAAACAGCTGGTATATACAATCCAGCATCTTTATGCCAATAAACGCAGTGCCATGATCAGGTAGTGCACATCTCTAAATTGCTCATGGACTGGTTGCTGGGAGACTGAAGGAAATGGGTTTCTGGCAACAGTTGAAATAGAGAAAAGGAGGAAGAGAAAAATGATAGCAGCGCATCATTAATTTTAATTATGCAATAGGTGCATTGCAACTCATGAACATCAGCTTAAGAACCTTAGTGTGATCTGCGATAATTACATAGTTTTTTATTTATTTAGTTTGAATAATTCTTTCTGAATGCTCTTGTGAAGGTATGCACATGGAGCAGTGTGCCAAGTTAAGCTTATTGCACAGGACAGCATTTTTAGCAATGTGAAGAAACCTGAAATACAAGTTGTTGAAACTGATGGTGGAGGTGCAGAAACCAGAATTTTGGTACATCAATTAAGAGACAATAAACAAATATTTTTAAACATTTTCATCCTCATTGTCCAATACAATTTAACTTAAAAAACAAGCAACATGAAACATTTCAAAAGTTTCAAAACTCTAGTTTCATAATTGTGCACACCCTTTAACTAATACTCTGTTGCACCACCTTTTGACCAGTTTTTAGCATTTGGTGTAGGAGTCTGTCAGCATAGCATATTTTGACTTTACCTACTCAGCCTGGCAAATAGTCTGTGAATCTGTCTGACTTGAGGGCATCAGATTTTGTTCTTGACACAGCTAGGCTATTCCAAATTTCCATTTTCTTAGGTAAAGCAATTCTGTTTGATACAAATAAAATTCCTTTTCCTCCTTCGCTTTCTAGCAGTCAGCTGAATATTTTGGGTCAAAACTGACTGATATTTGGAAATATTCCTACATTCTTTTGGGGGGGCAGACTGATAACTTTTTAAAATCTGATTATTTTGATACTTTGTAACATATCTGCAAATTATGGTGTGAATTCAGAAGTCAGAAAGTGTCATGTTTGGTGTTATAGAGGACCCAAATGCAGCAAAGTAAAAATATTTTAATTACAACAAAAAAACAAGGAATATGAACTTACAAACTCAGGAGGATCAAAAAATGCAACAACGGGGAAAAAACAGGACCAGGCAGGAAAGTTTGACAGAAGGCAGGAACCAGGCAGAGAAAAATGACGACGAACCAGCAAGTAGTGACTGAATGAGAGCTGAATATATACTGAGGAGGGAATGAGGAAGTGACAGAGAAGACCAAGGACTAATTAGTGAAACCAGATGCAGGTGAGGGCAATGAGTTAAACTGGGTCAAGAGCAGAGTGGCAAGGAGACAACAGGAAAGGGAAGAAATGGCAAGGAGACAGAAAACTCTTAAGAAACTAGAAACTAAAGATAATATGTCTAAGGAGGAATCTAATGGGAATTTAAAGAAAACACTTATTATATCAGGAAGAAATAAATTAGGAAACTATCTAAAAAGAAATAAACTAAGAAGTAGGACACCAACAAAAGGTGAAAACATCTAAGAGCATGAAGGGAAAAATGAAAACAAGGAAGTGCCATAACATACCAAAGAATACATTAAAAATGATAATTAAACCAAATAAGGAAAATAAGTTCAAACACCAAAACTGAGAACTATGACACCAAGTACGAAAACTAAACTTAATTTATCAAAATACAGTGAAGTGTGAATTTAAGATGACTGAATCTTGATCAAAAGTTGCATAAAACAAAATATTTGTTTATTCAGGCGATTGCAGTTTTTTTTTATTTCCCCCTTACAGATTATTTAGTTTTTCAGTTAGATAACGTCACATTAAAGATGCAGAATGGAATAACAATAACATAAACCTGGCAATTTCACAAGGGTGTTTACACTAAGAATGCAGTGACGTCAAGATTGCCTTCACAATGAAATGAGCTCATTGATGTACTGGAGAGCATGAGGTGGCTTTAATCTGGTGTAGACGTGGCCTGAGCTCTCTATAGCACTCTTTGGAAAACATTTTTGCTTTTTACACTTTGCAAGTTCATGTTTAAGTCGCTTGTATTGTCTTTTCAACAATACATGGATGATATGGTTGAGAGGATACAGTAAATTCCATTCCCTTCTGAACAATGCTGCTACATACAAGACAATATAAATCTTAAATTACACAATTTACCTGTGAACACAGGCCTAATGACAAATATAGATTATAATCTAACACATATGTTCTTATTATTATTTATAATTTTCCTTAGAAAACATTTTTCAGGTCAAGAGTTCTGCAGAATAGCAGTCTTTCACTTTACACAATTACCATAGCTACTACAAATCACAATTTGGTTGTAAACAAAGTTGCAAAAAATCTTAAACTTTCTTTTTTTCTGCTTCCATTGTATTAACTTCACAAAACGTTACCTACTGTACCAGTCAAAGCCACCATAGCCTCATCAGTAATAATCATTGGCTCATCCACAAGACAAGACAGGTTCAGATTGCTATTTGCAAAAACCAGCCAAGTCTGTCTCTTTGATGAACACTTAGCAGTCACAGAGCCCAGATTGATACTATGCATATTTGCACTGATTCAATACACTTACTCTTTTGTAAAAACACTGCAAAAAAACATATTTACAAAAAACTCTGATTTTGTATTTTCCATTTATATTTATATATATATATATATATATATATATATATATATATATATATATATTTTTTTTTTTTTAAATATCTTTATTGAGAGCAAAGAGGATGAGCAATTCAGATGTTGACCTGGACTGGATCCCCACTAGAGTGGCAGAGGTGGTGACTGGCAGGAGTTGAGTCTACAGGATGTAGTTCGAGTTGACTCTGGTAGCCCTGGCCTTCCCACTTGCTAGTTGGATTGCTCTGTCTGTCCGTTGGTCTCAGGTTGAAATTTGTAGGAGAGACTGATCGTCGCCCTAATGAGTCGTCAAAAGGCCATGGTCAAAGACAATGTCCCGGGGAGCTCAGTGGTCCTCTTTGGCAGAGCAACTAGGTGTGCTGCCTTGGAAAACAGGTCCAGTCACAGGGATGGAGTTAGAGAAACCCTTTTTGCCTCTGGGTGGAAGACATGGCTCAAGCAAAGACGTGACAAGCAGCGACAAACTCCTTGACGTCTCAAGCCATAGAAGATCACCAGAAAGCCTGCCGAAGAAGAGCCCTGGTGGGCCCAGCGTGACCAACGATGGGCAATGAATTGCCTCAGATCAGGGCTTCCTGATGACACTGGGTAGGGACAGAGCATACCCTTCTTCTTCTAGATTAAGCAAAAACCCATGGAGGCTGTAGATGTAGACAGTCGGATGAAACCCTGGTCCAGAGCCTCGCCGATGTATGCCGCCATTTGTTAGGTCTCTGCCACAGACAGTGGAAACTGTCGGCCACGAGGAGACACTGTTCCCGGCAGGAGGTTGATGGCCATGTTATAAGAAGAGCCACTTGGGGAACCGCTAAGGGAGAAGGTGGTGGGATGACACTTGAAAATCATGTGAAATGTAGCCAGCAGACTGTCTGTTCTCCTGTCTATGCTGATCCATTTCTCCGGAAGGCAAATCTTGGGTTCCGGAGTGGCAGTAGTGTGAGGAGGAAGAGAGTTGACGTGGCTAGTCAGCCTGATGTGAGCAGAGTTTGGAGTGGAGCCAATCCACTAACCGTTGGAGAGCTGCTACTTCAGTGGGCAGCGTCTCAATCTCCACTGAGTTACTCAGTCTTGGCTTTGTCATCCTGTCAGGACTGCAATGGTTGTCATGCAGTCAAAAAGGGTCTTTGGACCAATTCAGATCCGGACCTGGGCTGGATCCCCACTGGAGTGTCAGAGATGGTGACTGACAGGACTTGAGTCTGCAGGATCGATGACAAACTAATATTCCGAAGCAGATCATGGCTTGAACGGACTGGAGCTCTTGGCATGGCAGATCTGATGACAGAGCAAAGAGAGGTGAGTAAGAGAACCTTTTGAACAGATTTCTATCCATTGACAGGAGGGCACTGATGATGCACATCTGGAAGCTGTCAGGTATGATGAGCTCCTGGCACCAAAGTCAAATTCCTTGTTTGTGTCCAAAAACTTGGCGAATAAAGCTGATTCTGTCCCTTACCCTGTCAGTTGTTATTTATCCACCAGGCATCAGTGTGAAAAGAACAGTGATGCCTTAATATGACTGTTGGGTTCAGTGGGCATATTTGCTCAGAGTGATATTAATAATTTCATATGGGTGAAAGTGATGTTTGCAAAAGCATATTATGTTTCCAACCAAATAAATTATTATAAAGTCCTGAGGGACAAACTTTCTTGGTATGCATGTTGTAAAACCCTGATTATAATTTGTTAAAGAGGTTGATTTTCGCTCGCTTACTAATTTAACCGAGTATTAGATCAAGCGTGGTTCTGTTTCCAGTATATAAAAACAATTTTAATCAATTCAGCTTCAGTCAAATCACTTGAAAATGAATGCTCTTTTTTTAACAATTACATTTTTCAGAATTTCGCTTGCATTTTCCTTGCCTTCAATTTTTGTTTTTTTGTCCTACGTTGTGGTTCCAGTTTTAAGCCAAATCCAGCATTCCTGAAGTGGTAAAAACCTTTCCATTCACCATAGTATTATCTTTTTTCATCACTGAAATCACTTTGACTTGTAAAAAAACGCATCTTTGAATAGATAGCAATTACACCATCTCATCCACTGATCTCAGACCAGTGCAATTAACACTTCCATTCCAGAAAGGTTATTGCTGTCAAAGAGCCCAGACAGACATGGCTGTGCGCACACAAACACACACACTCACACGCATACACGCACACACATATACACAGCTATTAAGTCTTTTCTGGTTGTGTAGCCGATAATATAAGAGCCAGAAAGGTATTGGGCAGGTCCTGATATTTCCACAGAGTTAATATGCAGACCTGTTACTTTACATAAAGTGCAGCATCAAGCCTGAAAATGCCACCTACAAACTTACCTTCACATACACACGCATTAATACATTACCCCCACAACCATTTTGCCACACCTTTACCTACTTTCTCTTCATCATTCTCTCTGCTTTCTTTCCCTATTCTCCCTCTGCCTGTAAGCTCTGAAGAAGCTCCCATCACATTCACTAATCTGAAATTAGATCTTTCAAAGAAGACACTGTTCATCAGCTTTGTTTTTCTTTGATACTTTTCCTACTAAAAAATCTGTCTGTTGCTTTTGCATGATTAGAGTAGGACAAGGGCAACGAAAAAACAGTGAGGTAGTTAGAAGAAAGCAAAGAGCTTGCAATGTAATGTCATGAGCACCAGTTCAACCTCTTGTTCTCCCTCTGGTAGCAAAAGAGCCCCACGGTGATATTAAAACAGAGCGTGGAACTTTTAGAAAATCTTAGGGTTTTTATTCCTCCAGAACCTTGAATTACTTCTTACGGAGCCATTCCTTAGTTGGTCTGACTGTTTGTATCAACTCATTCTCATGCTGGAAGACCCAGCCACAACCCAACTTTAATGGTCCTATTGAGGGAAAGAGGTTGTCGCCCAAAATATGGCAATACGTGGCCCCATCCATCCTCTTCTCAATTTGGTGCTACGAGTGCCCTCAAAATGCCCACTAGTGCTACTAATGAGAACCCCTTTGAAGACATTTATAAATGTTAAAACAGAGATAAACGTTTTTCAAATCCATGTAATGTGTGAGCTGTTTATATTCCTGTTCAGGCTCAGACGAAGCTGCTTTGTTCCTCTTCTGTCACATTTGATTTTTCCTGATGAAAAATTCAAAGAGTTGACAGACATGAAACATAAACTCAGTTTAGTCTGTTGTACTTTGAACATTTCTTCATGTATACTGTATCAGATTCTTATTTGCACTGACTCTCTGTTTTCACAAGGAAAAATCTTTTCGTTTTTTGTGTTTTTTTTTAGGATAAACATCCTTTGAGTAAAGGATTTACTTTGTTTTTTTGTTTTGTTTTTTGTTTCTGGGGAACGAGTATGTGAATTTTCTGTATTGTTTAAAGCAGAGCAAGTCTGGTTATGCCATCAACAAAGTGCTGAAGTAAATGATGTAAGAAAGCAGAAACCTGGTTGTGAGCACAGTGATGGAAGGACAGAATAATGAGGAAGATAGGGAGGTTATACACCTCACTAATTAGCCAGGGTCTTCACAAGTTCAAGGACAGTTTCAATTTAGCTGATAAAGATGAGAGAATGAGGGGAGAGGGAAGGCGGAAATGGGTCCTGCACCTTAATTATCCCTATGGTCTTTGGCTTGTTGTGCCTGAGAGGCCGTGTGAGAGTCTCGGCCAAGCCTGTTGGGGGCAGGAGGTTTGGGGTTAGAGAGGGTGGAGGGTGTCTGTGGAGAATCCCAAGCGTCTTATCCAGAGCGAGTTCAGTAAGGATCATCCCACAGCTTCTAGGAGTCTAGGGTTTCCCTTTCAATTACTCCACCTTTCTTACAAGACTGCTAAAACCCAAGAGAATCATCTGTAACACGAGGGTTAAACAAGCATAGATCCTCCATCATGCCTGCAGTTGAGTATGCCCCAGTGGATAAGGCAGATAAAATTAACAGTGCTACATAGAGAGCAAGAATTAAAGGTCTTCTCTGTACCCAAAGGTAAAGTCCCCAAATATGCTTTAGTGTGTAGTAGTTGGTTTAACCCTAAATTAATTTCAGTTCAGTTTATTTATATAGTGCCAATTCACAACATATGTCATCTAAAGGCACTTCACAAGAAAAGTCATTTCAATTCAATCATACATACATTCCAATGAATCATTCAGTTCATTAGTCCAATCAGTGTAAAAGTGTTCTATCAAAGGATACCCAGCAGATTGCATCGAGTCATTGACTTGCAGCATTTACTCCTCCAGGACAAACATTTAGCAACAGTAGACAGTTGCCTGTGTTGTTGACGTTACAGCAGTTCATCATACTGAGTAAGCATGTAGTGACAGTAGACAGTTGCAAACTATTTGTAGTTTTACTGGTAATAACCTTAACGTGGAGGCAAATTCTCCACCCTCAGGACAGAAAGATGGAACCTCTTAGGAAACTACCAAAAAATATTCATGTTGGATAGGTGGAAACTTTATAGGGAGCTGCCTGAGTTACATGACCCTTTCCCTATGTAGTGAATTCTTGAGGTATATCCTTCATCCATTTCGTCCCTCCTCATCCTCATTCCTCATCCCCTTCTGTCTCATATTTCATACCTTCATCCCTCCTCACCCCCCACCCGCAACCTTCTCCGCTTCCTATTGCCCTTTAATAACTTTCTTTCTCAGGTTTCATGCTTGGGAAAAGTTATTTCTTGAAGAAAGTACCCCCACTCTAAGTCTTCTTCCTAGCCTCCATCAGCATATCTCCCCAGACGTTTCATACCTTTGAGCCCTTCCTTCATCAAATCTTTAAATTCATATCTTTGTGGCGTGATCCTTGCTAATGAAAATCCTGTTAATGGTCTATTCAGCACTGACTGGTCTTTGGGCTACTTATGTATATTTCTGGTTGCTGGTCAGGCATGAACCATCTAGACAGCTCAGGTCATCATAGACCTGCTCCTTCTGTGTTTCCAGGACCACAGCTAACCAAGAGGACGTAGCAAGCCGCTTCTATACTTCTGAGCTCTGGAACAAACTCCATGGAAACTTGAGATTTGCAGAAAATATTGGCTCCTTTAAATCAGGACTTTAAACAATACTGTTCACAGCAGCTTTCAGATTAAAGGTCAAAACTTATTTTACTGGTTCATGTATACACTTTTTCCTTGGCACTGATTGGCTGTACCCCCAAGAGGGTAAAAAAGGAAAAGGAAGCATCTGCAGTAGTCCCAAGATAGTTTCCACTGTTGTAAGAATACATATTAAGGTACATTTGGTCTTTGAAGTATTGAAATAGGCAGTTATGCGTTTTAGAGGTGGTCTCAATATACGCAGATTTGAGCTATTTGCACATGGCTGTGCTCCCTAACCCCTGCAAATAGCAGGGGTCCACTGTATTTTAATGCTTTGCTTAATAGGCTCATTTAGGTTGTCGGTTATTCACACATACACTTTTTACCAACACATAAATTGTCAAACAAAATTTAATTGTATGTAGTGTGAAAGCATCACCCCAAAGAAGCTACCTAAAGCTTATAATAATGCTAATAAAATGGATTAAGCTACTCTTAGAATGTACTAGTCATTAGGAATGTTGGACCCAAGTTGTTAACTTCTTCAAACAAGCAAAATAATTTAACTCCTGTTTTGACCAGAAACAAAACAAAAGTAATAAGTTTTGGTCAGCACACAGCTTCAGTTAGTACAGCTAGAAACTACTGATCAGGCTCGAAATCTAGGTATAGTAATGGACTCAGACTTGAACTTCCAGGGTCACATAAAGGCAATAACAAGGTCAGCCTTCTATCACCTGAAGAACATTTCTAGGATTAAAGGACTAATGTCGCAACGGGACCTCGAAAAACTCATCCATGCGTTTATCTTTAGTTGGATTGATTACTGCAACAGCGTCTTCACAGGTCTGCCTAAAAGGTCAATTAGACAGCTGTGGCTGATCCAGAATGCTCCTCCCTAGAACCAGGAAAGTAGAGTACATCCCCCCAGTTCTAAAGTCCTCACACTGGCTCCCTGTAGCTCAGAGAATAGACTTTAAAATACTTTTACTACTTTATAAATCATTGAATGGCCTGGCGCCAATGTACTGTATGTTGAAGATCCACTGTTACTATACCAAGCCCCCAGACCACTCAGGTCCTTGAATTTCAGTCTACTAAACATCCCTAGAATTAGAACCAAACATGGAGAAGCAGCTTTCAGTTTCTATGCTCCTCTAATCTGGAACAGTCTTCCAGAAAACTGCAAAGCTGCTGAAACACTCTTTTAAATCCTGGCTAAAATCCCATCTGTTTAGAGCTGCCTTTGAGTAACATTTTAATGTATCGTATGTTTTGTGTGTGCTTCATGCTTTATAGCTGTTTTTACTTTATTCATGTAATGTTTTAAGGTGCCATACTCTTTGTCTGTGTTTTATTGCAATTTTTACTTTATCCGCTAATCATGTAAAGCACCTTGAATTACGTTGTTGTTGAATGTGTGCTATAGGAGTAAAATTGCTTTGCCTTGCCTTGCCTTACATATTTTAGACAAGTACAGATAAAAAGAAAAAAAAGTGTTGACAGTTTTTGGATGTCTTAGCCTAAAGAATGTTTTTCCAGATTGGGATTTTTAATTCACTGTCTAATATGACATGATGACAGATATCACGCTACCTCAAGTCTGTTGATTGGTTGATTAGCCTATTGTGATGATTTCTTGAAGCACACTAGCAAGAGGAGAGCTGAGCCCAAAGGCAAAATTACCCAGCATCAAAAGTTTCCAGAAAAAGTCAAACAGAGCTCATCACAAGATGTGATAAAAATATATATATATATATATATACACACACTCAACAAAAATATAAACGCAACACCTTTGTTTCTGCTCCCATTTTTCATTAGATGGACTTAAAGATCTAAAATTCATTCCAGATACACAATATTACCATTTCTCTCAAACATTGTTCACAAATCAGTCTAAATGTGTGATAGTGAGCACTTCTGCTTTGCTGAGATAATCCATCTCACCTCACAGGTGTGCCACATCAAGATGCTGATCTGACATCATGATTAGTGCACAGGTGTACCTTATACTGCCCACAATAAAAGGCCACCCTGGAATGTGCAGTTTTGTCTCACAGCAAAATGCCACAGATGCCACAAGCATTGAGGGAGCGTGCAATTGGCATGCTGACAGCAGGAATGTCAACCAGATCTGTTGCTCGTGCATTGAATGTTCATTTCTCCACCATAAGCCGTCTCCAAAGGCGTTTCAGAGAATATGGCAGTACATCCAACCGGCCTCACAACCGCAGACCACGTGTAACCACACCAGCCCAGGACCTCCACATCCAGCAGGTTCACTTCCAAGATCGTCTGAGACCCGCCACTCAGACAGCTGCTGAAACAATTGGTTTGCATAACCAAACAATTTCTGCACAAACTGTCAGAAACCGTTTCAGGGAAGCTCGACTGCATGCTCGTCGTCCTCATCGGGGTCTTGACCTGACTCCAGCTCGTCGCCGTAACAAACTTGAGTGGGCAAATGCTCACATTTGATGGCGTCTGGCACGTTGGAGAGGTGTTCTCTTCACGGATGAATCTTGGTTTACATTGTTCAGGGCAGATGGCAGACAGCGTGTGTGGCGTCGTGTGGGTGAGCGCTTTGCTGATGTTAATGTTGTGGATCGAGTGGCCCATGGTGGTGGTGGGGTTATGGTATGGGCAGGCATCTGTTATGGACGAAGAACACAGGTGCATTTTATTGATGGCCTTTTGAATGCACAGAGATACCGTGATGAGATCCTGAGGCCCATCGTGGTGCCATACATCCATGAACATCACCTCATGTTTCAGCAAGATAATGCCCCATGTTGCAAGGATCTGTACACAATTCTTGGAAGCTGAAAATGTCCCAGTTCTTGCATGGCCAGCATACTCACCGGACATGTCACCCATTGAGCATGTTTGGGATGTGCTTGACTGGCGTATATGACAGCGTGTACCAGTTCCCACTAATATCCAACAACTTCGCACAGCCATTGAAGAGGAGTGGACCAACATTCCACAGGCCACAATTGACAATCTGATAAACTCTATGCGAAGAGGATGTGTTGCACTGCATGAGGCAAATGGTGGTCACACCAGATACTGACCGGTTCTGAGTCCCCAGACCCCCAATAAAGCAAAAAACTGCACATTCCAGGGTGGCCTTTAATTGTGGGCAGTATAAGGTACACCTGTGCACTAATCATGATGTCAGATCAGCATCTTGATGTGGCACACCTGTGAGGTGGGATGGATTATCTCAGCAAAGCAGAAGTGCTCACAATCACACATTTAGACTGATTTGTGAACAATGTTTGAGAGAAATGGTAATATTGTGTCTTCTGGAATGAATTTTAGATCTTTAAGTCCATCTCATGAAAAATGGGAGCAGATACAAAGGTGTTGCGTTTATATTTTTGTTGAGTGTATATATATACTCAGATGTTCATTTAAAGTAGTATTGAAATGATTTATCGAGTAATCCAACTACTAAAAAAATGTAGTATTATAATTATATGGTGGTATAAGTATTCGTTAAATTTAATATTACCATACTGGTCATCTGCCCTGATAGTTATTTCAGTTACACAATGCCCTTGCCTACGGTGACGTTGTCCCTGAAAAAATATTTTGATCACACAACTTAATCACCTAGTGATTGGGTTGATAGTGATCTGCTAATGCCAATGTATGTAAAATGTTAAAGCATGTCCAACAGAAATGAACGCATTGAGGAGCATAAAGAAGAAACACTGCACCAGAAACTACAAAAACTATCAAAAGTATGGAACCACTACAAACTAAGCTAAGAGAAAAACACAGTACATTGTCTTTGTTGCTAAACTGAATTAGCATTCCACAACGGCACGTCCTCAATAGTGCAACATCTTGGAAGAAAGCATCCACTGTACACAGCGGGTTCACCATCCAGTTCGTCACCTTAAATCAACAGGTGATATTTATTTAAACGTTGCAAAAGCACATAACCCAAATTCATTATTGCAAGCGTATTTAAATGTATAAATGTTTGTAAAGACCTTAAAACAGGTGAATTAATGGTTTGTTTTTCCATGTTGATTTTAGAAAAGGCTTGTCGTAAAATTTAAATACCTGCAAAATTTCTTTAAAATCTTTATCTGATTACTTGATTAATCATTAGAATAATCGCTAATTTACTCAATTACTAAAATAATCAACAGCTTCAGCCCTAATTTAAATGCTTCACTATTCAAGGTTAAGTCCAAATCTCCTGTTTTGCAAGTGAAGGACATAAAAATGGTAGGCTAACTTACTATAAGCCTGTTCTTTATGAGCAAAGCATGATTAAGTACATTTAAATGAGCTGGCCTTTTTCTATTCTGTTTTTTATCACTGCATTAAGTAGCTTGAGAATACCCGCAACCTGAAGCAAAAGAATAGTAAATGTGCAGCACAGCGATTTTGGATGTGGGCCTTGGGGTTTTTCTACCAAGTTTCTCCTTTCTATAGAATTAGTTCTTGCACTTTAGGTGAATAAGAGACGTTTTAAAATGTTGAGGATCTCTAATTCTTTCCGAGTAAATCCAAAAAGGTTTTACATTCTGATCTGTTAGCACAAACCTAAGAGTATTACAGAAAGGGATGGAAAACAGCTTGAATAAATCTACCTGTAAGTATCACACATTAACTGGAACCAGACATAATGATAAAATACATAGAGATGTTATGCAAATTACTTTAACATTTCTAGTGTTTGTGAGTATTGGATTAAAACACCCATTTAAGCTGATTACTGTTTATAGAATAAATACTATTTCCAATTGTCTTTCATAAAATCCAACAGTATATCTTAATCTGCAACCATTAACATAATGTAAATCTGAGTTTTGAATCTTGTTATGGTTTTATGCTAAGAAAAATATCTCTTGCCATGACAGAAAGGAGGCCAAAGCAGATTATTTCTTGTAGCTTCATGTTCTACAACATGTCCAGCGTGGCGTGACATATATTACCACCAAAAGATAATTTAATTAGCACCCACCAGAAGCATTCAGTAAACAATATAAATTTAATCACGTACACGAGTGGCATCTAATTAAAGGAAAATGTGTCCTGCTGGAATAGCATTAAGTGAATTTCAACGGTTATAAAACGTAGAACAAACGATCGCACATGGCCACTCTTGTGTGCCAGAGCACCCACAAGGTATTCGGCTGCATATTTTAGAAAGCTTTAATATAGTCTTGGCACCATGATTTAGTAGTAAAGCTATTATACTGGAAACTTTGAGAAAAAAAACAATGCAGTCATGCTTTAGAACTGTGCACATGATTAAAATAAATATAGTTGGTGAATCTATGCTACTTTTTTACATCAGAAAAGCAACAGGGAAGTTTAAAATATACACTAGTATGGAAAGTTGAATAAAAATGACACTATGTAAGAGAAACAAAGATAGTTATATATGAAAAACTGAGGTGATGACAGGAGGTATCCTTGACTTTATTTCAGGGTGAAATTAATAATTACCCTTTGATGCAGCCTAGGATTTACAAAGGGAATGTGGGGAAAAGTAAATCTCAGTTGTATCATTTGCTACATGTAAATCTGAGAAACTGTGATTAACCAGAAATCATATTCTTTTCTCTTTTCTCTTTGCTTTTTTCTTTTTATCTTTGCAGTGGGATGCCATTAATGAGATGGACGAGTATTTTACCCCGATTCACACATACCAGGTGTGTTCTACACAGTGTTCACATAAGAACTTTAATAATACATATTGTTGAGATGCGAACTGAGCAAAATCCATGCCTTAAATGCTTAATGTTACCAAATGTACATTTTAGCAGAAAAGAACAGTTAGGTGTAAGAAAAAATTACAAGAAAATTCTTAAAAAAAACAGAAGAGGGCAGGATCTTCTGATGATAGTCATAAATTTATACCAGAAGAAGAAGAAGAAAATGTACTACAAATTTGTAGAACAATGACTCGATACAATCTGCTGGGTTTCCTTAGTTAGGAAACGTTTAAACTGATTGGAATGTACGTATGACTGAATTGAAATGACTTGTAAAGTGCCTTGAGATGACATGTGTTGTGAATTGGTGCTATATAAATGAACTGAAATTGAATTGAATAACGCTAATTAGCTTAAGCTTCACATAACAGTTCTTAACCCTGCTACCAGGGCCGGAGTGGGACTCATTTTCAGCCCTGGAGTTTCATGCCTCAGACCAGCCAACTTTATATCACAACCTAAAATCATGTCATTATAACCTAATATGTTAAAGCTACAACAGCACACTTTTCTGTAAAGCCTTCTAATTCAGAGTATTTTTCTAAAAAATGTCAAATTCAGTGCATAAAAGGGTTCATTGCTTCACAAGGTAGATTTATTTCAGCAAGTGTTACATTATTCTTTACAACACATCTATTAACAATATCAAAATCTATATTTGAAGCTACTACCTCTAATCACAACCTGAGTAGAATCTCCTCTCTCTTTCACACTTCTTCCAGTTTCCCTCAACTCACGTGCTTCACCTGTGTCACAATAAAATATAATATTCTGTAAAGCTTTAGTGCATTTGATATGGAAAACACATTTGACTCAACAATTAAGACATTTTCAAAGGCAAACCATGTAGGCCTATTTTATATTTCTTTCATATTTCTTGGTGCTGGATTTTCCTTCTAACTCTGATGAGCTACAAGACAAAGTTTGCCAGTTATTTGCATGTTATATGTTATGCTAGTTGCCACAACGTCACACAATTCATGGACTTGATAATTAATTAACTCGGATGGTGGTTCAACGTGTTTTCGTACCTGTTTCATCGTCCTTATTTGCTGTCACAACCCATGAGGTTGTTTCAGTGCAAAAGTTGCTTATTTCTGCATATTTAGTACCGTATGTTTCCAGAGCTTTTCTCTTTCTAATTCTAGCCCTCTCCACAGCACAATTGATCCTACTACTTTTAAACACCACTGACTGAGTGCTCTGAAGTTTTATATCAAGGCACACTGCAAAAAAAACAACATAAAATCGAGCTGCCACTGGAGGCAGAGTGGCCCAGTATGGCAAGCTGTTTCGGTAAAAACCCCAAATCCTTGATATCTATTGTTGTGTATGCCAACTAGTATGTGACTACACATAACTAGTTTAACATTTCTCCTACTAGTTCTAACTTTTGCCCAACTAGTTCAGAAATACTCTGCCTACTCTAAATTTCTGCCTAGTTGCACCTTTGGCACACTAGTTGGCACACTCGGCTTGCCATAGTACACCAGCCCTTTGGCCCATACATCAGACCGGCCCACTGGGAATCGTCCAGATTAACCCGATTACCCACTTCGGGCCTGCCTGCTACTGTTAAGTAGTGAAAGTAGTTTGTTTTGGTAGCTTACCATCTTTATTGAGTTATATTTTTAAAGTAACCTTGTTTACAGTTTTGATATATGATCTTCCATTGGGAAACAGACAAGGAACCAAGGCAAATGTAGCTGAAAAATCTCCATTTAAAGCAGCCAGGAAATGCCCTGCAATGTACTCTATTGACTCAGTAAACTAAAAGCCCACAGAAAAACAACAACTCCTTAACCCATGTTTTACTTGGGCTATGACAGATCACCAGAAAAGAAACACCAACTTCTAAAAAGTATAAATAACACTGATGAGAGCAGATCTTACAATATACATTATAATACAAGTCCCATCCCACTTCTGGTTTTAAATCCACTCATCTTATGACTTCTAACTTCTATGAACTTATATATATTTAATATCATTGGAAAGCTAAGAGTTTTGTGATTCCAATGACATATGCCAATCAAGGATGCAATTATAATTAATTTGATATTTTCCAGTGTAATAAAAATCAAATGTCTTGGTAGCAATAACACTTAAGACATATTATCTCTGTTCTGGGAGACATTTCAGAGTGTTTTCTTTCCAAAGAGATCCCAGCCATGTCTCTACTTAAAATGGTTGAAGAACAGCTTTAATTTTAATTATTGTATGCATTAAAAAAAAATTAGGACAGAAATTGCAGGAATGTTAAGGGGTTAATTTATTGCTGTAAACTGTGCTTTTGTGCTATATTAATAAATTGAATTGAATTTACATGAACACACTGGCATCTGTTGAACAAATAACATTTAAACCACCCCAGTGCTGTGCCTTTGATCCCTACATGTTCGAGCGTTTTTAAGAGAATTTTGTGATCAGATATAGATCTATTAAAATTAATATTTTTTCAGGTTTGGGGTACTCAGTTAAAATATACTCAAATGTTTTCAAAAAATGGTCAGACAGGACAGATATATGTGGAAGTACTGGTATTTCTTAGCACTCAATGCTGGATATCAGTATAGGGTATAAAGTATGATGACAGGAGTGTGTGGATATGTGTATTTTTATAATAAAGCCGTTTCAGTCTATAGCAATAAAGGCTACATTTAGGCTATCACTTTCAGTCTCAAAATGAATGTTAAAATCCCCCACTATCATGACCTTAGCAGTATTTAATAATAAATTAGCTAAAAAAAAATCTGATCTAAAAATTGAGAGTGAGGGCCTGGTGGACGATGCAAAACCACAAACAAAAAATGGGTTAGTGCTTTGCAGTTTGGTCTGGGATTAATTAATATATCTGAATGATACATCATAACGCCCAGTACTTCAAGGAATGTAAAAATTTAAATAATTGGAAGGAGTTGACTCATTTATACTGACTAAATCCTCCTGCTGCAGTCAGGTTTATATGAAACAGAACAAATCAATCAATAAGAGTGTCATGATTTGCTCGTTAGGTTAACCTTTAATCCATTTGATTTTGGCCGTTGGCAGGATACTGTCTCAATGGGGTAATGGGTGGGTAACATTACAGAAGCAGCAGAGAGGTGGGTTAAACTACGACTCTGCTTCGTGGTCTGGACCCTGGGTCGTCAGTGTTTTGGAGGACTAATGAATTCAGCCAGATTCCTAGAAAGAAGAACTGCTCCATCAAAAGTGGATGCCTTATCTCCGGATCAGACCAGGTTTTCCACCAAATGTTCAATTATCAATTTAGCCCACATCAATTTCAGGACACTACCTAGAAAACACCATGAGGTTAAACATGTTTAACGAAAGTTAAACAAACAAATCAATAAACTGACCAAGTATTAAATATAAAAACTGGAAAATAAAAAGAAATGCTGGATTTGACTTTGGTTGAGACATCAGACAGCAGTTACTAAACAGAAGTAACAGTTACTGTTACTGTTATCTTCAATTCAGTCTTTAATAAATAACAGATATTCTAGAAACAACTGAACAATTACACAAATATTTAGAATTAAAGTGTTCCAAAGCTCACTAGTGAGTTTTTTTTTTAACTGTTTGCTTACAAATTACAAACCAAATTACTATAAGATCACAAAAAACTAAATACTTATTTATGTTGTACATGCAAGGACAGTTCTATTTCCTTAGTGATTTCTGATAGAGTGTTAACATTAGACAAATTTAATGTTGAAACTAAGTGTATGATGTAAAATGCTGTCTTTTGTCAGAACATATCTTGTTTTCCACTCACTGTGTAATTTGAATAAGAATGGCCAAATTAAATTGTATTCTGACATACATGCCAATGCTGAATAATGATTTTTTTTATATATATTATTTACATTATTTAACATTACTGATATATCGATCAGTCCCTAATATTAACCATTATTTATGTAAACTTCTGATTTTGAAAACATTAATAATTAAATCTCAATAGTTATTATTGTGGCATTTAGCAAATAGAAGGTAATTCTAACTGACCTAAACCAAGAAAAGTCTGATTTAAGTTTAGACACTGAAAAAAAGGGGTGCGTGTATTCTGGTTTCAACTGTACAGCTATTTTATAGACCAAACAATACATTGGTAATTTTAATATTGTAATGCTGAGCTGCAAGTCAGAATTACAATTGCAATCCAAACGTTTTTAGTTTAGATTATTGCAGATTCAAGTCTTTTTTAATGATTTTTAAATGATATACATTATGTATAATAACAGAACTACTAAAAAAACTATCAATGCAGGACATAAACTGAAGAGAACAAATTCCTTCCAAGAAAGTGTGATTGCTCTGTGTGTACAACACTGCTCAAAAACAGATTTTCAGTTATGTAGCTTTAGATGTTGAAACCTTGAAAACAGTGGGGTTCTGTTAAATATTTATATGTAGGTAGTATCTTACCTGCAGTGTATAACTCTTGGCTTGTATTACTCCAGTGTGCATTTTTATCATTTGTCATTGATGACACAGAGCCTTCTACTTCTATTCCCTGTGTAAATACTGTATCTTGCCACGGTAAATGTAACACAGGTTTAAACGTTTGTAAAAGAAAAAAAAGGTGTTTGCATGTGATGTTTTGGGATTGGAGTTGTAAGATGGAAGAAGTCCGCTAGGAGCTTGGTATTGGTTTCAATCTCCAGGGTCTATCTGAAATGCTATGCCAACAGAGTTAACTTGAGCAGCTAATTAATTGCCCACAACCTTTTAACAGAATGTCACTTCAAAAATCTTGAACTATCACTCAAAGGGTTACATACAGTTTTTTTCTTTAGGTTTTCACCATTGATATTGCCATTTTTAGTGATTTTAAAATAGCATATACTCTACATTAGGTCTGTAACGTGATGAGCCCGAGTCAGAATAATTGGCTACGGTCTGGCTGGATCCCTCGAGAAGGAGCCCGGAGGATATACATCGAGGTCAAGTTCACTCTCAGAGACTGCAACAGCATGCCCGGAGTTCTAGGTACCTGCAAGGTAATATATGCTCTCTTTGAATTGTTGGGATTGTTTCTTTTAACTTCTGAGTGCATGCTCATGTTTCATGAAGTTTCCCAATAAAAACTTGTTGCAGCTCCAAGCCCAAAGTGGGAGTACTTTTTAAGCACTCAGAAATACACCTGTAAGATCGTCAGTGAAACTAAATTTTTACAAACTGTTTCGTTTATACTCTCCATTTTATAGGCTATACAGTTGATCCTTTAAACTATTTTTACTAATTCTTGGCTCTTCAATAACCATATTACGCCTAGTCTAAATTGGATCATTGTTCAATTTACAATAAATCAAAGTCATGTTGTGCTTCTTGTTATTTGTCTTGTCCCAGAGTAGTAAGTTCAGACAAATGAGACATTCTGAAAATAGAGTAAAGAAAAAAAGTAATTGGGCAATGTTGCTTAAATCAACATTAGCTCAAGCAGTTGAATGTCATTTTGAGATAATCAACATCAACATTAATTAATTAACTCAGGATTATTTTCTAAACTGTGTAAACAAAAAGCCAAGTGCTGACACAGGGCTGGCAGCCTTCTTGTTGCTGATGTATGTTTTTCATCAGCTGAGAATATGTATACAAATATTTGTTTGTTCACTGGCACATGATGGTTAGCACCTTTGCTAATAGTTCCTGGTTTAATCCTGGATTAGAGCAACCCTTTATGGAGTTTGCATGTTCTCCCTGTTCATGTGTGGGTTCCTCTTGGTGACCAGTTTTCCCCCACAGTCCAGTCCAATATTTAATGGACGAGAGCCAGGGTGCCCTCTGGACAGGTTGGCAGTCACTAACTTCAGTTATTTTACTGTTTCTTTTCCATTTTTGATAGAAGCAATACCTAATTTATGTTTAATTTCTGGAAGCATGACTTCAGCTTTACTGTATTCATACAGTAATTCATGACGGTTTTTTTACATTTTGCTATACTTGAACTAAAAAGGTTAAGGTTTTATTAAGACTTGGCACACAGTATTATGCAGTATCACAATCTTTGTGAAGTGAAAGGAGGATATTTTTTAACAATGTTTATAAAAAGAGGTTTTCAACAATGTTTACAAATGAAAATCAGAGGAGTGACGTGAGAGTTTAGGTATCTGTATTCTGACTGTAATAATCACATTTTAAAATTGACATTTGAGGTACATAGAATAAACAACATTCTACTGTATTATTATGGGAAGAATTAGTATTAGCATTGAACAGGACAATTTCCTCTGCTCTCCAATAAAACATGATATATTCGCCTTATATTATGACATCATTATTTTTCCATAACTAGTAACTTATGAGATTCAATGACAATAGCACACACTAAGATGATTTTTCTTACATTGTTCATTTATTTTCTTAATTATTTATACTGTTTAAACTGTATATATACTGTATCCTGCATGCCTCACACTGAAAAGTGAGTTGCTTTTTAAAATCTCATTGTGGATATGTATAGTGAAAATAAAGGTATTCTATTCTATTCATTCTGCAGGAAACCTTCAACCTGTTCTACTATGAGTCTGACAGAGCTGTGGGCTCGGCCATACGAGAGAACCAGTTCATTAAGATTGACACCATTGCTGCAGATGAGAGCTTCACAGGGGTGGACCTGGGAGTCCGCAGACTTAAACTCAACACTGAGGTATGAACTATATATATTTACAGAACTGCTGCTTAAACATTCCAGCAATGACTCAATGACGGCATTAATTAATCTCATGGAACACAATTGAGATGCTTTGTCTGTCCTTATCAAGATGTACTCAATCAGAATGATTGAAGTGAAACTAAGGGCTTGCCCCACCTATGACTAATTTGGCTAATAACTTTTTGACCACTTGGGGGCACTCATACATTCTTAAATATGAGAAATAAAAAATCTAAACGAGAAGGTGACTACACCCTTGATCCCACAACTTATGTACTGTTTAGAACATTGGAACTGCTAAACAGATACATTGTTCAGGGACATGACGAGACACAATAATCTATTTAATTTCCCCACGTTTAGACCCAAAGCTGACATACAGATAGAAAACATTGTAACAGCACTTTTTTACGGTATTGAAAGAATACTCTAAAGAGCCTCTTCTCATCTCATAACTTCAAACTTGATATCGGATAGGGCAAATTTAATGTAACAAACACCCTGCAGGTTGTTGCAGAGAAGATTTGTTGTGTATAATCTTCAGAGTCAAGTAGAGATTAGTTAGTTGAATTATTAAAATGATCTGGCTTTTAATATATGGCTCACATCTTTCTTTTCATCCTAATGCACCAATTAAACATGAGAAATATGACAGTGGTAATATGCATGCTTTTATGCAGTTTTATGATAAGAATCCAAATAGATCAAGCCTGACGTATTGGGCTGTTTCTCAGTTCCTTAGAGTTCCCAGTGTTGCCATTGAGCTATTTAAAACACTTCAAACTTACTGTGGTAATATTTTTTCATCCATTAAAACACACACATACAACACATGCACATTGTAAATGCTTTATTTTTATTCAGTCCCACATACATAGCCTAGCTAGGAGAACTTATCACTTAAAAGTGGATTAATCCACCCACGAAAATAGTTCCCAAGAAATGTCCCATTTACTCATGTTAAGGTTAGATTTCTGGCATGTATAAGTACAGCCTAATGCTTCTGTAGCTGAGTACTTTAAGTCTTATTTGTTGACAGCAAAAATAAAATCACCAACCTTATCCTGCAAAGCTGATTTTCTGCACACAGTCAGACATCAGAAAAGTAATTCCATTTGAAATGGGTTGATTTTGGTGCACATAATGTAAAGCTACACAGTCTCCTAAAATGCTGTTATGCTTTTTAAACATGTCACAGCATACACCATACTTAAAGTGAATAAACCAACTAAATTCTTTATTTGTTGAGCAGAATCATGGAAGCTCTGTGATGCAGAATTTCTGAGCTTCAGATCCACAAATCTCAAAGTAAAGTGGAACTAACTGCATTTGGATGTAAAGAAAACACATTACAGATTTTCACATTTGGTCACATTACCACCAGAAATGTCAGGTTTTCTTTTAGGACTTTATGTGACAGAACAACACACAATAGTATGTCAGTGTGTAGTGGAAAGAAAGTGATAAATAGTTTTTCTAAATTTTTACAATTATATAACTCAATGGTGCAGATTTGTTTTTCGGAACGTTTATCTCTAAAATCTCAAAAATGAAATCCAGTGTAAGCAATTTCCTCAGAAGATTTGTAATTGTAATTCACCTGTGTTTCATTTCAACTCATTATAAATCCAGCTGATCTGTGCTGGCCACAGAGGTTTGTTCAGTACAAATTAGGAAACAAACATAAAAGAGACCAAGGAATACAGCAAATAAATTAGGGATAAAGGTATGGAGAGGCTTTGCGTCGATTCACAACAGATGTCATCTCAAGGCACTTTACTAGAAAGTTCATTTCAATATAATCATACAAACATTTCAATCAGTTTAAAGTTTTTGTTAGTTTTCTATTTAAGGAATCCCAGCAGATTGCATTGAGTCAATGACTTAAGGTTGTGTCCCGTTGAGACACACTTCCAACCACAGCAATCCCTCATAACGAGCAAGCATGTAGCGACAGTGGAGAGGAAAGACTCCCTTTTAAGAGGAAGAAACCTTGAACAGAACCTGGCTCAGTACAAGCGGCCATCTCCAATGACCGTCTGGGGGTTTAAGAAGACAGATAGAAGAAAAAGAAGTGATGCAATAGTACTTTCAATATTAAAAAAAGTAATAAGTTGATACCAGGACACGGGGGACGTTCAGTTACTGAGAGCATCATCCCAGTCAATGTAAAAGATGTACTGTTATTTTACTAATTATTTCCTGTTTCAGGTCATTTAGAAGGATTTTGAAATATTAAAAAAAAAAAAATTAATATTTCAATTCAGTTTATTTATTTTGAGCCAATTCACAGCATGTCATCTCAAGGCATTTAAAAAAAGAAAAGTAATTTCAACCCAATCATACATACATTCCAATTGGTCATATCAAACGGTGCATCAAATTTAGTTCATTATTTAAATTAGTTTAAAACATTCTCTAAGAAAACCCAGCAAATTGATTGATTGATTGATTGATTAATTCATTGATTGAATGATTCATTCATTCTTTTCTGATGTCTGACTGTGTGCAGAAAATCAGCTTTGCAGGATAAGGTTGGTGATTTTATTTTTGCTGTCAACAAATAAGACTTAAAGTACTTGTAGCAATCCCTCATACTGATCATGCATGTAATGACAGTGGAGAGGAAAAACTCCCCTTTAACAGGAAGAAACCTCCGGAAGAAAAGACAGAGCAGAAGCACAAAAAAGAAACAGAAGAACTGATGTAGGAGCACTTTCTATGTTAAGGAAAGTAACATTTTAATAGCAGGAGAAGGATAATGTTTAGTTGTTGGCAGCAGTATCTCAGCCTATGCACCCCTCCAAGAAGGTATTACAGACAAAAACAAAGACCAGGTGTAGCAGTAGAAGAAGGAAGTAGCAGAGTAAAGAAAATTGGTCAGTTTGTCCTCCAGCAGCCTAATCCTATTCCAGCATAACTACAGAGTGTTGTGATCCCCGGGTGTTTGGCTTTTCTTAGTGATTTTCCTTATTTAGTTCTATTTTCATGTTTTGCTATTCTTAGTCTTTCTTGTGATTTCTGTACTTTCTGGTTTCCCCGTAGTCTTGTATTTAGTTAGTTTCTTAAGATTCTTCTAGTTTCCCAGTTGTCTGTCTCCCAGCCATTTCACCTCCTGTCCCAGCTAATCACTTCCACCTGCTCACTCCCCCTCAGCTGCAACCGCTTCCCTTAATTGGTCCTGCTCCTTCTCTGCTTCACTCTTCACTCTCCTCCCTCAGTATAAATATGACCCTCTTTCAGTCACAACTCGCTGGTTCGTCCGTCTTTCTTCCCCGCCTGATTCCTGCCTTCCTTGTTGCCCGTCTGGTTCCTGTGTTTCCCTGTTGCTGCCTGTACCCTCCCGAGTTTCTGTAAGTTCCCTGTGTTTTTTTATTAAATCATTTTTGTATTTACTCTGCTGCTTTTGGGTCCAGTGTAAACTGCAAAACATGACAGAACGAACCAGCCAGTCTTTGGACCCAGCAGAAGCTCGCTGTCTGCCCACGTTGCGCCTGTATTTAAGGCAGCATTTGGACCTAAAGGCCACTCTCTCCCCGCCTTGGGTCCGGATCGGGGCAGCAGAGGAACTGTTGGCTTTGCTAAGGCCCTGGTCGCCATTACTGGCCGAGCTGGGGTTGACTGCATTTTGGGCAGAGGCGGAGTGGAACAAACTGGCAACATTTGCTGGCCAGTTGGGGAGGCCTCTCCCGCCTCGACCTCAGGTGCAGCCCCCTAGTTTCGGCCCGGCCTTGACAGTCTGCCAGCTCTCGGGGGGTGTCCCAGAGGACACGCCTCTGATCCCAGGCTCCGCAGGGGGTGTTTCGGAGGACACGCCCCTGGTTCCTGTTTCTGACTCCGCAGAGGGTGTTCCAGAGGACACGCCTCTGAATCCTGTTCCTGTCTCCGCCGGGGGTGTCTGCAAGGACACGCCTCGGGCTCTTGTCTCCGCCGTGGGTGTCCGGAGGGACACGCCTCTGGCTCCTGTCTCCGCCGTGGGTGTCTGCAAGGACACGCCTCGGGCTCCTGTCTCCGCCGGGGGTGTCCAGAGGGACACGCCTCTGGCTCCTGTCTCCGCCGTGGGTGTCCAGAGGAACACGCCTCGGGCTCCTGTCTCCGCCGGGGGTGTCCAGAGGAACACGCCTCGGGCTCCTGTCTCCGCCGGGGGTGTCCAGAGGAACACGCCTCGGGCTCCTGTCTCCGCCGGGGGTGTCCAGAGGAACACGCCTCGGGCTCCTGTCTCCGCCGGGGGTGTCCAGAGGAACACGCCTCGGGCTCCTGTGTCCAGGGGGACACGCCTCGGGCTCCTGTGTCCAGGGGGACACGCCTCGGGCTCCTGTGTCCAGGGGGACACGCCTCGGGCTCCTGTGTCCAGGGGGACACGCCTCGGGCTCCTGTCTCCGCCGGGGGTGTCCAGGGGGACACGCCTCGGGCTCCTGTCTCCGCCGGGGGTGTCCAGAGGGACACGCCTCGGGCTCCAGACTCTGCTGAGGGTGTTCCAGAGGACACACCTCTGAATCCTGTTCCTGTCTCCGCTGAGGGTGTCCAGGGGGACACGCCTCGGACTCTTGGCTCCGCCCTGGGTGTCCGGGAGGACACGCCTCGGACTCTTGGCTCCGCCCTGGGTGTCCGGGAGGACACGCCTCGGACTCTTGGCTCCGCCCTGGGTGTCCGGGAGGACACGCCTCGGACTCCTGGCTCCGCCCTGGGTGTCCAGAGGGACACGGCCGTGGGTCTTCAGGGACACGGCCGTGGGTCTTCAGCGCCACGTCGTGGGTCTTCAGCGCCACGTCGTGGGTCTTCAGCGCCACGTCGTGGGTCTTCAGCGCCACGTCGTGGGTCCTCCACACCGTCCTCTCGTAGGCCACCACGCCACAAGGTTCTGCTCCGGTGCCGGCCGCCACGCCACAAGGTTCTGCTCCGGTGCCGGCCGCCACGCCACAAGGTTCTGCTCCGGTGCCGGCCGCCACGCCACAAGGTTCTGCTCCGGTGCCGGCCGCCACGCCACAAGGTTCTGCTCCGGTGCCGGCCGCCACGCCACATGGTTCCTCGCCGCTGGCCGCCACGCCTCTTGGTTCCTCGCCGCCGGCCGCCACGCCTCTTGGTTCCTCGCCGCCGGCCTCCTCGCCTCTTGGTTCCTCGCCGCCGGCCTCCTCGCCTCTTGGTTCCTCGCCGCCGGCCTCCTCGCCTCTTGGTTCCTCGCCGCCGGCCTCCTCGCCTCTTGGTTCCTCGCCGCCGGCCTCCTCGCCTCTTGGTTCCTCGTCGCCCGGTTCCTCGTCTCCGTCTTTTGGTTCCTCGTCGTCGCAGGCCTCCACCCACCCTGGATGGGTGTGTTTTTGTTTTGGACTCTGGCCCTCCTTCCGAGGCCCCCGAGGCCCACCCTGGTTGGGTTGGGTTCGGTTTGTTTTTGTTGGACTTCTAGGGGCGTCTTGTATGCGTCTTGAGGTTGTGTTGTGATCCCCGGGTGTTTGGCTTTTGTTAGTGATTTTCCTTATTTAGTTCTATTTTCATGTTTTGCTATTCTTAGTCTTTCTTGTGATTTCTGTACTTTCTGGTTTTCCCGTAGTCTTGTATTTAGTTAGTTTCTTAAGATTCTTCTAGTTTCCCAGTTGCCTGTCTCCCAGCCATTTCACCTCCTGTCCCAGCTAATCACTTCCACCTGCTCACTCCCCCTCAGCTGCAACCGCTTCCCTTAATTGGTCCTGCTCCTTCTCTGCTTCACTCTTCACTCTCCTCCCTCAGTATAAATATGGCCCTCTTTCAGTCACAACTCGCTGGTTCGTCCGTCTTTCTTCCCCGTCTGATTCCTGCCTTCCTTGTTGCCCGTCTGTTTCCTGTGTTTCCCTGTTGCTGTCTGTACCCTCCCGAGTTTCTGTAAGTTCCCTGTTTTTTTCATTAAATCATTTTTGTATTTACTCTGCTGCTTTTGGGTCCAGTGTAAACTGCAAAACATGACACAGAGATAGTTCAGGTTAACCTAAGGAACTATAAGCTTAAAGACCTCATGACATGAAGCTGACTTCATGTAAATGTATTATGACCTAATGCATCCTGTCAAAGTATGTGGTTGTGTAAATTTATGAGCCGAACAGACTTGATTTTACGCGATAATTAGAGTTTCAAAAATATTAGCTGAACGACGGCTTCAAAACTACGTATCCATTATGTGACGTCAGCGACAGAACCGTTCAGGTTGGACAGTCCGAAAACTCAGCTGTAAGGCCTGATGGAGGCGCTCATATTTGAAGGCTCAGAAGATTCTTCCTCCAGTTCTAGCCTTGAGATGGTTTTTGAGGTGGAACATGCAGTGGTTCTGGTGGTTCTAGAGGTGGTGGTAGCATCGAACTGTACAGGTACGAGCCATACACAACGACTGAGATGGATAGAAGAAAGCAGGTCAGAGAACGATGAAGCTTACATAGCAGCAGGAGAAGTGACAGCAAAGAGATGTCAGGGAAACACAGATTGGTAAGGATTAGAAATACCTTTTAATCGTGGCTTCTTTTCAAATAAATAACAAAATGGCAGCCTATAGATGAGCATAATATTAACGTGTAGTGATTTTAGAAGTGACCTGAAAGATAAACATTACATAATTAAAAACTAAAAATAATAAACTAATCCAGACGTATTTATAAGGTCGGACACTGATATTGAAAAAATTTAATCATATTGTAAGCAGACATTCAAGGCAAACAACAAAGCATGTAAGACTTCATTACAATTCTTCTTTATGATTATCGTAGCAATTTATTAGTTTCAGGTGAAACATGTTATTTATTTCTTTGTCAGACTCACTAAATAAAGTTTTAATTATTGATAATTTTAGCAATATTGCTTTGAATATGTACCTGTCTCTCTTAAACAAATACATAAACATTCTCTCTTAATACTTAAATTTAACAAATACAATTTTTTTTATATTAATCCAAAAAAATAAACGTTTAGTCTGATTTGATGTTTAACAGCAAAAAAGTGTTATCTGAGGAGTATATAAATATAGGAGAATGAGGGCAGAACAGAGATGGAACAAGAGCCAGGTGAGACATGTTAGTCACAGACAGTAGTTTGCCAAAACTCGCTTGAACATGTTCACGTGTTCAAGTGTATCTTGTTAGATTTGTAATTTTTCTAGTTATATATTAGGTCATGCAGGCTTTTTTGCACAACTAGGCTAAATAGTTATATTAATAGTGTAGTTCTTTGGCAGAATTAAAAAATAATATGGTACAAACTAGTAACTCAGAGAGAGCTAACTGGGGTGTCAGTGGAAGTCGAGCTTGTAGGAGTAGCGATGCTGACGCTGTTAGTGCAGTACATGAGCACGACCACGGGTTCCGCCGCTACACGCTGTCACACTCCTGCGGAACACTGTAGGTACAGCTGCCGGCAGCACAACACGCTTGTGTTGAATTAAACAATCCAGTTATTCCTTTATCATAGTAACGGAATTAAAACAATTCAGCTCAAAATGTTGCGAACAGAAAAGAGAGGAGGAGAAGGAAGCCCACTTCTCACTGGTGCATCTAACCTGTTTCACCCACTTACATAGTAGCTCTGGGTCTTTGGGGAACTTAAACGGACACCATCCTTATGTATATTTTAGCAAAATCCCACAACACAACGGGAAGGCATTGCAATCTGTTTTCTTTGTCAAAAACAGAAAATAGCAGTCCCAGTCACAGCTGAAAAGTGTCAAACTGAAATGTGTCAACAAACCTAGCATGCGTTCTTTCATCAACGTCATTTTCGGCTTTCTGCTTGTTCAGTGCGTACCGATACAGTACGAGTAAAATGCTAGTCACCGCAGCGGTTTTTTGCTCTCAGTAGGATTATGGAATGCGTGTTTATAACTTTGAAATAGTCCATTGGGTTCAGATTTCTTTATTATATATGTTATGTATAAAAATGTCAACTTCGTGTCATAAGGTCTTTGATCAAACACTTGGAATTGCTTGCTTGCAGAGTGTGTTTACTCTCCTTCTGTTTCTTATCAGCCATGACTGTACAACTACAGGGGATTAGAAAATGCATTATTAGCTAAAAAGAATACATTGGTTACTGAATTATTTAAAATACTGCTGATGATTAATGGGCAAGTTTCTTTGTTCCCTAAATAGTAACTTTTCTCTGACACAAAACTATGCTTAATATACATCCATTCATCCATCTATTATCTGTACCCGTCGATCCTATGCGGGGAGGCTGGTGCCTATCTCCAGCAGTCACTAGGCGAGAGGCGGGATACACTCTGGATAGGTCGCCAGTCCATCACAGAGTAGTATATAAAGTTTTGGGAAAGCAAAAATAAAATTCACAGTCAGTTACACTTATTTAAAGACCCATTGTGCCATTTTCTAGGACAAGGTTTCACAAGAGCGGCAGCAGCTCATTAGAAATTTGTCACTGTGTTGTGGGCAGAACCGTTGGCGCGGAGGACCCCTCCTCTCCCCGTTGCTGAGAGCTCTCTGTTTACACTAGCTCTCTTGCTGGTTTACAGCCCCAAACACCCTCAAGCTAGCCTTACTGGTGAAACACAAATGGTGGGCAATATTGAAGCTACCCAGCCATACAGTTTTGAGCTAGGTGCCATGGTTCTGGTAAAGTATGAAAACTAATAATAGCATTCTTCTTAGCATTGCAACCCGCTACAGCACACAGGTGTTGATCCGCTATCGTCTTCTCTACTCCTCAGAATCTGAGTGGGTGGGGCAGAGTGGAGCAGGAGGAGGAGCTTGTAGCCCGCCCAGTGCGGTTGCTACGTCACATACACAGTCTGTTTTAGAAGGCCTTTTAGCGTCTGCTACTGATTCACAGTGATTTGAAAGCAGAAATACTCAGAAATGCAATTTTGAGCTTAATTTTCTTAAGATATGTCCTCTGGCATCAGAAAAATGCCACAAGAACATGTTAACAACACAAAAGACACGATTTTCATTGGAGTGGGTCTTTAAGTGATTACCAAAAGGTGTGACCACTTTGATAACATTAGAAATACATCAACAAAAACCTTAGAGAAACTATGTGTTGTGCCACAGATAGTTAGGATTTGGCTATGAATAAATATTCAATTCAATTCAGTTTATTTATATAGCGCCAATTTACAACAGATGTCATCTCAAGGCACTTAACAAGAAGTCATTTCAATACATTTATACAAACATTCCAATCAGTTAAAAAGTTTCCTATTTAAGGAATCCCAGCAGATTGCGTCAGTCATTGGCGTGAGGTTGGGCCCCGTTGATGCACACTTTCCAACCACAGCAATCCTTCAGCAATCCCTCAAACTGAGCAAGCATGTAGCGACGGTGGAGAGGAAAAACTCCCCTTTAACAGGAAGAAACCTCCAACAGAACCAGGCTCAGTAGGAGCAGTCATCTGCCACGACCGTCTGGGGGTTTGAGAAGACAGAGCAGAAACACAGAAGGAACATGAAATATGAATAATTGCCTAGGGCAATTATTAATAAGATTAATAATTTTATGTAAAAATTACCAAGTTTGGGGGCACTATCCTGGTGGATTCCAGGAACATACAATAGCCAAATTGTTCAGTCTCCAAAACCACACAATGCAGCATCAAAATAACCTGAAAATGATCTATGTAGCTTAATTGAGCTTCAAAGGCAACAGAGGAAATTTCTAAGATTTACCAACACCTGTGTGCTTCAAGGTTTGGAATAATAACTCTAAAAATGTCACAATCTGCGTTACTTATATGTATGCAGAACAATTATGTCCACTCAAAGCCCTCACACGGGGAACCAATTATGTTGTGCCGCAGATAGGTAGAATTTGGCTATGAATAAATATGAATAATTGCCTAGGGCAATTATTAATAAGATTAATAATTTTATTTAAAAATTACAGAGTTTAGGGGCACCATCCTGGTGGATTCCAGGAACATACAATAGCGAAATTGTTCAGTCTCAGTCTATGTTTATGATTACCAGCCTGATAAGGCTGAGATAATTAAACAATGGATGAAGGAATAAGTTCTTACGCTGTGGACATTAATTGTACGCATCACTCCAAGTAATCCCAGACAACTTCTCTTTAAGATAAGGGGACTTTATTTAGAAAATAGAAAATCCCATCTATTCTAAAGAATGCAAACTACTACAGATCTTAGACAACAATAATAGGTAAAGATTAAACACAATTAACATGAGATGAAATCAGTGAGACAGCTGAGGTTCGGGTCAGAAAAGGAGGGGGGCCCTCACTCCAGGGAGCCCAAGTAACAGATAGCCTGTGGGACAAAAAATCATAAATCTCAGCTCTGTGCCAACATGGAGAACAGCACATGGAGTCTAAGAAAGAGTCATAAAACTAGCTTTGGCTAAAGGAGCACATGGGGGAAGCGTCCATGTGGTAGGCCTCTGCTTTAGTGACAGACTAAAGACAATGGAGTTAAACCTTTCAGCTAAGACCAGCTAACGCAGGCCGGACCGAGCCCGATTCTCCCGACGGAGTGATCAGGGAGCGCGAGAGAGAGAGAGATAGAGAGAAAAGAGAGGAAGGAAAAAGAAAGAAAGGTGTGATCTGCTCAGGATAAAACAAACAGTTTCAAAAACAGCAATTTCAGCTCCAAATTATGCGTGCGGCGACGCAAAAATGAGCAAACAGGTACAACGCTTAAAAACACTTTACCCCAAAAATGAACAAGATCTAACTTGTTCAAACTCTATTTTCTCTATTTATTTCCGCCCAGACACAATATTTGTATAAATGAACCCGTTCAGTCCTACTTTGCCTTGAAGGAGGTCCAGTCCACTAGGAAGAGAGCGAATTGTGTCCGCAGTTGAGCAAGAAAACGAAGAGTTATAAAAAAAACCTGTACAGGATTTAAGGACCGTGTGGCCCAAATGCAGGCTGGATAGCCTGCAGGATCGACGTATAATGAACTGTCTTGGAATAGTTCTGATATAGCTCAAACGAGATACACAAACCGTATGAGCACTTCGAAGGGAGTTTTTCCCCGGTCCAGCGGGTCAGAACAAAAGAGAATCTTCACCGGTGAGATGTCCTCTGTTCAGCAGTAGTTCATCCAAGAACTTCTGACTGGAGAACAGTTTGAAAATGGGCGCGACTACTCTTATAGCCCCCTTTGGCCGTGATGTCATCGCCGATGTCACCGTGGGTGGTCATGGACCAATAGGAGTGTGTTGGGGGTCACTGCTAGGATTGCTGGGAAATGTGGTCTTCCAACAGTCTGTTCAGTTCATCTTATAATAAATGCAATCACAACATATGTTTGCTTCTATAAATCTTGAAAGGTAGGGTATCCCTTTCCAACTAGTCTGAAGATCATCATTTGACAGAGACAAAGATTATTCCAGAGTGGAAAACATTTAACAGTTGCCAGACTTTTCCTTCTGTAGATTCCTGCAAATGTACCTGTTCGGCTGGTTTAGAAGAGTTACAGGGGTTCCCAGCACCGCCATCTTGCTGCATCAAGTGTCTGGACACTCCCGGAAATACAAAAAATGGGCAACGAGGTGGAGCTGAGAGTTGGGCTGTGAGGGTGCAGCAAATGATTGACATCCATCAAACTCTGAGCTGATGTAGCTAGGAGCTAACCCAGAGCTAACCGAAACTAACAGAGGTTGGCGGGCGCTTTTAGCCCGAAAACCACTGTTGGAGGACTCTGCTACCCTCTGCCTTCTAAGCGGATTCAATAATTTTGTCAAATTAAGTCATGAAGCCTTGTTCGTCCATAACTTTCACTAAAACTGTGAAGTTTAATTAAAACAAGTTTAAATAATCAATATGTAAAATAAAGAAGAAATGTGATAATTTCAACTGAAGCTGCCACAAATGATTATTTTGATCGACTAATCACGGATTATTTTACCGATTAGTCGACTAATCGGATCACATGTAAATTGCATCTTATTGCAGCAGCATGCAGCTGTTCTAATATAACCTTCATTTGCTTCTAGCTTGAAGTGTTATCTCTAAGTGTTATGTGCTATCTAAAATACTGACAATCAAGATGATACCTCATTTTACATTTATAAATTATTTATAAAATAAAACAGCCTTACAGCAGACACATGACGTGTGGTAAGGGTAATGAAATTGCCATCACTACTCTTAATGTTACAGCTATCAATACAAGTAATACAAGAGCATCTTCAGTCAGAAGCTTCATAAAAAACCGCTGTAATACAGACTGCTGCAGAAGATCCTTCCTGCCCACAGCCATCTAAAATATAAAAAGTCAATCTAAAAATTACATTCTGAGAAAATAAGTATTTTATTTTTTATGTAATAATAAAAATAATAAGCAGCAGTCTCACAAAGACCTCCAAAAAGGGCAACTCTGGTCTTTAGTTTTTCATTTAATAGATAAACTCTCACTTTGCTCAGCCTTTTCATAGTTTTTGTGTCCATGTGCCTGCCATAAACAGAAATAAACAAGCCAGGTATGTGCATCTTGCACTCTCCCACGCATTTGTTGTGACACCTCCAATTTGAAGTCTTGTTCCATCTATGAACGGATCAGAACCAGCCTCTAAGCAGCATCTCGGGCCGGAGAGGATGTCACAGGAGATGTCACACTGAGCTGAGCTTTCAAAAATGTTAGTTAATCTTCAAATTTATTATCTACCGAGGGGGCTGAGTTTTTCACCTAGAACTAGCTTGGTTTGGACAGATTTTTTTTTTCTTAGTTATTGAAATTATTGTTTTAAAACTGCACTTTATAATTTACTCAGGTTATCTTTGTCTGATATTAAAAATTGTTTGATAATCAAAACAATTTAGACCAAAAGCAAAAACAGAAGAAATGTATAAGGTTTTTAAGCACTTTTTCATAGCATTGCCTATTGAACTATGTTATCTTATCTGTTGTACCAGTCAAATTTAGTTTTTACCTACTCTTTTCTGACCACAGGTGAGAGGAGTAGGCCCTTTGAACAGACGAGGCTTCTATCTGGCCTTCCAGGACATCGGCGCCTGCATCGCCCTCACCTCGGTTCGAGTGTACTACAAACGGTGCGTGGGCGTTAGTCGCAACTTGGCAGTTTTCACGGATGTGGTGACGGGGGCCGACTCGTCCTCACTGGTGGAGGTCAGGGGTCAGTGTGTTGACCATGCAGAGGAGAGGGATACCCCTAAGATGTACTGCAGCGCAGAGGGCGAGTGGCTAGTGCCCATTGGGAGGTGCGTGTGCTCAGCTGGCTTTGAGGAGCACAGAGAATCCTGCGTGGGTAAGTAAGGAGCTCAAATTTATATGGCTCTCTTTGTAGATTTGCTTGATTTTGTTAAAGTCTGTGGGGAAGTTGTCAAGAAAAAAAAGATCAGACAACCACATCTCAGAGTGTAGATACTGTTGCATTTGCTGTGTTATTTGAAAACAAAGAAGAGCAAGGACTATGGCTAATCCAGAGGCCTTGTGCGTTTGTCAGTGATGCATTAGTTATGGCTGTACAGTAAAGAGAGCAGATGGTAAGGTTCAACTGAGGCTGATCTCACTCTGGAACATTTCCAAAGCTCCTACCTCCCACTTGACCCACCTGCTTATTGTGGGTAATGTGGAAAAAGGCTTCCCGTTGTGGTCCAAATTATTAAATAGGCTTACCCTTCACAACAGGTCATTACGGATGGATTTTTTCCATTCTCTGAAAAAGTAAATTTTGTAATTTTACTTTTTGGCACCATTTTAAGATGGCAAATCTCAACAAAGAAAACTAGCTGACAAAAACTTCTTCTTGACAGCTGTGGTCTTTTGCTTAGCAAGCTCTATTTATGATAAACTATTTCCATTAGAACCTGGCATCTTGTCTTTGGTCTTATGCTTGGGAGTATAAGTGTATAAGTCATCAAGTACTGTCTACCTTAGAGCACAACAAGTTCCTACATTACCACACAGATCCACTGTATTTTCCAAGTAGTAAACCTTTTGCTCAACTACAGCTCCATTGGTATCATTCAGCATACCACTCATACTGTAAGAGCTCTAATTAAAAATTTAACTAAATTTATATAGTGCTTTTCCAGTCATACTAACAACTCAATGTGCTTTACATTGGAGCCATATGCACCCAGTCAGACTCACAAAAATGCACACTTCATTACACTAGTATGCAGATCAGTAGGCAACTTACTGTACGTTTAAGCTCTTTGCCAAGGGGTACATCGACATGTGGCAGGGGAGGGACCTGGAAGAGAACCCACAACTTTCCGATTGCAACTTTGTGACTTCTCTTCCAAGGTTGCTCAATAAAAACACGTCATAACCGTTTCTTGTCCCTGCCAGAAGACCATAAGCATTTTACATTACCACCACCTTGTATTGCAAGCTATACATTGCAACCAGTTGCCTGGTAAAAGAAGTAATATAAAATAGTTTATATTATTTCATTTCATATAACCACCATAGGTGGAACAAGATATTCTGGTACAACATAACAGAGTCACAGTTGGGGAATTAGGATTGTACAGTATTGTACATTATATTGTTGTTGTTTTTCCTGAAAACTTTGTGATCCACCCTATTTCCATTTAGTGAGAGCTCCTTATTGGGCCAGGTGACTCTTATTGAATATGACAGTTTAAGACCCCTGATCAAAACTAACTCTAAGAAGCCTCCTACATACATATATTATTGATTGGAGAAGGAAAAAAAACATTTTCTTAACCATAATTTGCTTCTGCGGCACGTTACGGCAGTGGGGCGGTTTTGTTCCGACCTCCGCAGTGAGTCAGTCCCCAACGGCTACAGCTCAGTCCGGAGATAAAGGCAGAGACTGCAAGTTCCAAGCACCCGCCCCCGCCCCACAGACCCTTGACCAAAGGGAATTGGAAAGCTACAATGTATAAAGCTTTAGTCTTTATATAGTTAATCTCCTAAAAAGTGAATTTACACATCATTGACAACATTGTTTAAATATCTGATAAAAATCTGCAAACAAGTTATTCTGTAAACAAAATATACAACATATTTGTAAGATAATGAAATTAAACAAAATTTTATCTTTAAGTCCATGTGTAATTTCAATGAACTTTTAAACAACTTATTTTAACAGATATCACCACAAGGCTCTTTATTGATAGCTGACATGACGTATAATTAAAAAGAAACTTTCTTTTATGGGACAAGGCTTTTTTTAAAACTCACCATCCACTCCAGCATCCTTTTAGCCAGGGAGATGTCCCCAACAATATTTAAAAATTACAGTTTTGTCCCTACCACTTTTAAAAACCTAATGTGGAATTTCTTACCAGCGCAGATCCAACATCCACTTGTGCTCCCAGCACAATTTCCATATAATCAGTTTCCAGACTGACTGGTAGTTAAATCATTCTATTCCACTATAGCCTACAGTCATGGTTTGTTTTCGGCATGGATGCTCCAGTATTCTTTGCAGAGGGCAATGTTACAAAGTTTAATAAAGACTTAAAGTCTGCTGCAAACACCTTCAGAGCATCATTCAAGCCTTGTGCTTACATTGAAAAAATCAACAGGTGACGGACTAACTTGTAGACTGTCTCTTTATTGCAAGGTGTTTCAAAAAATGCGGTGTCGCTGCTCCATGCATGTATGCACAGAAGCACAGGTCCGTGCAAAGTGCGCACGGACTTGTAAACATGATGTGTGGTGTCAGATATAATTCTCCACTGCCAGAATAAAAGCCTCTTTGTTTTTGCTGAAAAACTCAGTGATGATTTCCTCAAAAGATGCAGGGAGCAAACAAACCATTTGGTCACTGGTAATTAAGTAATGTTTACATAGATAAGCTATTGCAAATCTGCACGTGTCTTTTATTTTGAAATATACCAGATGCTTTTTTACTGATACCATGGGAGTTTTCCTCTTTAGCCCTATGTTAACTGTGGAGCTTGATGCGTTTTGGAAGCATCTAGTGTCAAAAATAGAGCCCAATCCTATTTTTAGCAAGACGCTTCTGGGACACGGCTGAAATGTATCTGAAATGCGCTGCGGCACAGTCGGTGTAAACCACTCCATAGACTATATTGGTTTCTATTAGCGGTGGCCGCGCTGCTGCTATAACGCGGCGCTGCCATAACGCGCTGCCAATTCATCTGGTTTAAATTATGGATTACAGTTAGTAAGCAGGTTGTAGAAACTTCATTTAAATCATTGGTTTTTGAAGCAGGTGCAAAATGTTCCCTTCACAGGTAGAAGCTTTGTAGAAATCTGGTTCTATAAAAAGCTTGATAAGATCTACAAATCTAAAAAAGTAAAAAATGGTCTAGGGGCAAAATTACCACCACCTACTTAAAGCATGCAGTTTGCTTTTGCAGAAACAGTTGCCAGAGGTGCTAATCACCACTGCCTTGCTAATTTAAATAAAACCTCTTACCTGTATGCACAACTGAACACCTAAACAGGCCACAGTGAGGTAAAGTCCATGTCAAGGTCAAGAAAACATTTATCTACCTGAGCTTAACTTCAGCCCGACCTTTTAACACCAGAAAAACTAGTGGTTGAACCGCTTGAACTTCTCAAGCATTCTGTTGTCTCTGTGAAAATATAATCATGTAAGCATCAGAGTTACTCTTATTCACTTATTTAAAAATTTTCTCTGTGCTCTGAGCATGAGCAGCAGTGACTGCAGAGTGCAAAAAACCTTTGAAGCAACACATGAATTTAAAAAAGGTTTTAACCTTTCCTTCGAATCAAAAAGTCTGTTTGAAGCTGTGGAGCGGGATGATATAGAAAAAAAATTATTACTTCGGTAAAGAGGTTCAAGGTCCGATCAACCGCTTCTCTGAAGTCTACAGCAACATTTCTGTGAAGTCAGTAAATACTGACAGAACAGTTTAGTTTCTGTTGCTTTTTTATTCTGCTTTTGTTAGTTGAAAGAACATTCTCAACATACTCAAAATGTAAATAATTGCTATCCTCTCTACTTTTGGCTCTTATTGAATTTGTCCTTTTTTATTTTTTTTCCTGTCATTGTGATCAGCTTTGATTTTTTTCCCTCTCTGTTATTGTAATCGGCCAACCTCATTTAAAGTTCTAAATATTTTTTAGGTCGTCATTTGTTACAGTAATTGAAACCTATTAATCAAAGAGTGATAGATAATTAAAACCTAAAAGTAGTTGGTCAACTAAACGAGTTGAACAAGACATGGAGCACAGCAGTGTTTGCATCTCCTTCCGCTTTCCCCTCCTGCTCCCTCTGCTCCATCACCTGCAGGCTCATAAATCTCTGCTGTGTGTTTCCTGTCTGAAGTCGGTGTCAAACACCTTCACACTTTAACTAAGTGTGCAATTCATGTCAAAGTGCTTTTAAAGGCATCAAAGTATCTTTTTCAGAAAGTAGTCTGTACATGCAGTTGTCATGAAGAACACGCTCATCCTCTTATCAGGACACATAAAGAGTCATCTTTTCTAAGCAGGTATGATCAGGGGTTGCATTAACTAAATATTTTCCGTATTTGACTTTTTTTTTTAAATGGTGGCTGACAAATCTGAAGGCCATTGGTCTTTTTTACAGATTGCAATTCCCATCTATGACCACTTGGTGAAGACATACAGACATTTTCAACTTTAGGCACAGAGTTCAGGTAAGTAATCAATCAAATAAAAGATTCCAATTAGAGCATCTGGGCATAATCTCAGACCTGGACACTGTACCCAATGCACCTCGCTATCCGTGAGCTGACAAGCACAATGAAGAGGTACAGAAGCATGGAGCGCATCTGTAACAAGTTTTAATTTTGGAACTTTTTTTTTTTTTTTTGCGCATCATGTACACTCCATCATCATGTTTCATCACTAGTAGGGGTGGGCAATAAACCACAACATTTACTGATACCGAAATTTATGATAATAGCCGACTTCATTTTGCCATGTCGGTATATTTGATGTTTTAAAAAAAAGAAAAGATTTGTGTAGTTTGGCGATGCTCATGTCCCTTTAAGATGGCTTACTACTTTACAGACTGAATGGAGTCGAATCGTGTGACTACAACTTTTTTGGTGTTTCTGGAGACTTTTGGAGACTCTTACGTGAACACGTATCCCTGTTACTTTTCTCTCTGAGCAGCGGTCCTGCTATGGGCTCCTCTACTATCCCATAGCGCTTACAGCAAGCAGCTAGTCCTCGCGCTGCAGCTCCAAAGAGGAGAAGCCACAGCCACATCTGGTCTTTAAGCGGTGGGGTAGTTTTCGTCCATTTATCCTTATCGAGGTGAACTGGTCAATATATTGTTAAATTGATTTGAGGCCAGCCCTTATCACTAGGTGCTGGAGCCTCAGTGATGTCTTTGGTGTGTTCTGCAACTGAAAGTAGACCTGGAGCTGAAATTATATGACCAAGGAACAGTGGGCTGGTCTGGTTGAATGACTTTTTTCATTATTAAGTTGCAGTCCTACTTTTTTAGTGCAGCAAGAACAGCTTTTAGGTTGTGATCATGGTCCTGTCTGTCTACAACATACACAATGACATCATTCAAATAATTCTGGACCCTTCTGAGTCTTTTCAGCACAATGGATATTAGTCTAGGAAATGCACTTGGAGCTGAAACACAGCAGACGGACGGATCCCCCAGCCAGCACCCGGACACCAAGATCTACCATGTCCCGGGCCCAGATCCCGCCCCACGCAGAGCGCCGAGACCAGGCACACAACCAAGGCCAGACAAACCCACCAATGAACTGACCAGGCATGGAACCCACAGAACAGGCAGCGGAAAGCACCAGGTCCATCCCCAGCCGAGCCTCCGAATGGCACCACCCAGCAATCCAAAACTGGCACCCCCCTAAAGAGGTCCCCCAACCAACACGGGAAGACACACCGGCCCATCCAGGCCACAGCTATCTCTAATAAAGATTTTTCACTCATATGTATATCAAGTGGAGTACTATAGCAAAAGCTGTAATGCTCTGCTTGAGAAAGTAAATCTGTTGGGCCTGTACTTGGTACTCAGACGCCAATCCTGAGTGCCACACTGCCAGACAGGACACATAAAAAAATAAATGAATAAATAAATAAACTTGTACTACATGGCATTAAAAGACTTCCAGTGCTAGACCTGTACTGGTGCCAAAGCTGGTTCTTAAAGGGGGGGTGGCACGTTCTTTTTATGCAGAAAGAGCAACTCTAAGGTCCAGTACATCAATAATTTTACCTGAAATAGATTTGCAAGTTCAATAAATGATTTATACTACCTATTTAAAATTTTGCACTCACAGCATGTCCTCACTGAACGCCTTGAAATTAGCTGGATTTCTCTTTAAGAGTCTCGGACATGCCCCCTTCAACACGCTGCCGTCAAAGTCATCACAACATTCTCCAGTCGCATGGGGACAGTACTGTAGCATGGCATTAAAATTACTTATATGTCGCTGTCAAAATAAATCTGAAGTTTCTTTCTAACCCTCTTCTTGTGTTCAGACGTTAATGTTATTATAGGTCGGGGATTTCGCCCGCTAATTGTCTTGGATGTGTCGGTTGCGTCTCAGCAGCTGCCACAGAACAACTCTTGCGGTTAGCAGAGTGTTCCTGATACATTTTACTTTTCTAAAAAGTATTTTCCTGAACATACACAGACGTGGTTCTATTATGAAAGTTCATGCACACTTCTGAGATTGGGATGGAATCATTCTAAGAACAATAAACACAACCTACAGTGAACAGATCTAGCTCTGAATTAGCCAAAGCAAACAAACATTTCTCAGTTGGTAGAGCATGAGACTCTTAATCTGAAGGTCGTGAGTTCGGGCCCCACGTTGGGCGCCAAATTGTTATCGAAGTTCTTTAATAAAAGAGATGAGAGAGATTCCTTCAGATATTCAGAGGTTTTAATACAGACTTGGTTGATCAAACAAGGAGTTACAGCGTTAACAGAGAAAATATGCGATACTGACCTGCCTTCCAAAACAAGACACAGGATTATATAGGTTCAGTAATCATGAGCCTATCACCTATGATATTACAAACAAACATTTCTCAGTTGGTAAGCATTTGACTCATTAGGCGTAGAAGATTTGATATAGAAGCATGGTCAATGTATGTCAGGACGTTCTTAGACGTAAAAGAGAGTTGCCATGCCAACCCAGGCTGTAAGAGACTGAATCAGCAGGTTTGTCCTGACCTAAATTCATACAGTGTCACATAATCAGATTGGTCACCATATCATAAAGAAAAGACACATGGTAACTATCAGTAACTATCAGTATGTGAACTACACAGAACAGATCATTCTTAACATTACATTTCTTCCACAGAGGTTAGGGCATTCCTAGGAGGACCCTGGCGTTCAGTGCTCAACATGGCGGCCGCGAGAGTTTATAGATATTACTCAAACATACATAAATTAACCAAAGAAACACTTTAGGCATGTTTTTATGGAGAGAATGGCATAAGAATGTGATGAAAAGCTTTAAAAAGTGGATTTTACATGCCACCCCTCCTTTAACTGGTTCCAAAAAACTCCGGAAATAACTATTTTAGTTTTCCACAGCCTGAGAGCCACCTTGCCCCCACATGTCACCATTCCACCCAAAATATCTAGTCTAGAAAATGTTTGCTCCTTCCACTGTAGCCTTCTGGGGTTCTGTGGAGGATCTTTGTGCAGGAAGACAGTTTAATCTATAAATAATGTTTGGCTCAATGTTAGGAGTGGTTGTCTTGCAATCTCAAAGTTGTGAGTTTGATTCCAGCTTCATCCCCTGCTACATATCGATGTGCCCCTTGGCAAGGCAATGAACCCTAAGTTGCTTACTTATCTTCTTAATAGTGTATTAATGTGTGTGCACTTCGAAGTGTGACTGAGTAAATCTGCCTCTAGTGCAAAGCTCTTTGAATGGTCAACTTGACTAAAAAGTCCCGTATAGAGGCATTGCATAGCGTAGTGGTTTGTCCAGGCCCCCATGTACGGAGATCTCCGTCCTCGTCCTGAGTTTAAGTCCCATCCTGGTGGACCTTTGCCACATGTCTTCCTCCACTTCTCTTCCCCTTCTATGTCTATCCCCTATCAAATAAAGGTTGCTGTGGCCTCAAAAACTTTATTTAAAAAAGGGCTGTATATATTCAGTCTATGTACTTTCTTATTATTTCTTCTACTTAAAAGGAAGATCATTTGTCAGGTTCTCTCAGAAATGACAGGGGTGATATAAGGGGAAGTGTAGAAAGAGGGTGCAGTAGAGGGGCTAGGGAAGTACAGGGTAGGTACTTGGGTAGGAGATGCTCTCTGAAGCGCTGGGTCATCAAGAGTTTCTTGAAGCTAGACAGGGACATCCCAGCATTGGAGTGTTGTTCGTAATTCCACAAGCATGGAACGACAGTATCTAGATCATCTTGACCTTGGTGTAGGCATTGCTAGCCGACAATTCCTTGATGTCTGGAGTGATCAAGTTGTCATGTAAGCCTTTGCGAGAACATTCAATTGGATCTGAACTGTTCCGTTAAGCAGTTTGTAAGCTAAGTTTCACAGCACAGGCTGGAAGACCATTTAGGAGGGTATTGCAGTAGTCAAGACGTGAGATGACCATAGAATGAACCAGGACGTGGGTGGCATGTTGTGTTCAGTGCAGAGTATTGTTTCCTAAGCTTAGCAATGCAAAGTGGTACAATCAAGCAATTGAAGCAAAATTATCTTTAGGCATCAGCTGGTCATCAATCATAACGCACAAGCTTCATGGCAGAGATTCTTGCTGAAATCATGTGGTCATCATGTGTGAGTGACAGAGAGCTGGATAACATCTGTCTAACTGTAATATGAGAACGCATCTGATTAGATTATCTGGCCCAATTGAGGTAGTGTATATGGCAAAGAGAAGAGGTCTCAGTGCTTAGAGTTGGGGGATCCCTGTTGTGAGGTGGTGCGCTGTACAAGTGTGACCACACCAGGATATCTTGAATGACCTACCACTAAGGTACAAGAGTGGACAAAGAAACACCATGGTTAACGGTGTAAAATGCAGTGGATAGGTCAACCAGGATACGTGTTGAGGACTTGACTGTCACTCTGGCTACTTCTTTGACTTTTGTCACAGCCAACAGAGACATTTCAGTGGAGTGGCCACTTTTTAACCCAGATTGGTTTGGGTTAAGCAAGTGTTTTTGTGAGAGGGATTTAGAAACCTGAAGACCACGCTTTTAATGGTTTTAGACAGAAACAGAAGGAGAGATCAGTCTATGGTTTCCCAGATGAGTTTGAACATCTGTAAAAATAGAGATAAGCAATAAAAGAAAACATTCCTGAAAGTAAATTCACTTTATTGTAAGTTTGAGTTGTTTCCTTCAATGTCTTGACTTCTCTGGTTACAAACTGGGTCGCTGGACTAATTTACCCTCACCAAATCAAGCCACAGTCACGCACAGTCAAGACAAGACAAAACCCAGAGAGCTGAGCACGAGATGGTGAAAAGAAGGTGGCTTAGAGTGAAGGCTTGTAAATGCATGTGCGTGTGAGCAGTAAGGATGATATATTTTTTTTAAATCTCATGGATGTGCGTGAATGCAGAGTTTATGTGTATATGAGTGTGCTTAAGTGCTTTTCCCTTGACAAAGGTGCAGGGCTTTGGCTGAGAGCCTGACATCCCGTCCATGTGTAGGAGAGAGCACAGGGTTGCGTGACATGCACAAAATTGTCACAGAGAAAGGAGCAATGAAAGACGAAGGGAAAAAGAGAGAAGAGATGTTGGTGGGGAGGTTGACTGAACCACTGGTCTACTTGAGTTTTCATCAAAACACTGACTTTGTGTGGGTGTAGCTGTACAGAAATGTGTGCAGTTGGCTTGTGGGTGTGTGTGTGTGTGTGTGTGTGTGTGTGTGTGTGTGTGTGTGTGTGTGTGTGTGTGTGTGTGTGTGTGTGTGTGTGTGTGTGTGTGTGTGTGTGTGTGTGTGTGTGTGTGTGTGCCTTAGAACTTAAGTGCCCCATACAGTGAGAGCAATTGAGGACACACTGATATAAGGCACACACACTTATTCTGGTCACAACATCTCACCTCAGCTGGATCACTCAAGCTTGACACACGCACACACTCGCACGCACGCACACACACACGCACGCACGCACGCACACACAGAGACACACATGCCTAAAAATAAGTGGAAGGGATACCAAGGAGGGGCTGATGGCTAGATTTGTACTCACTCAGTCAGTAGACCAAAGCCTGTTCTCCCTTGTGGATGTAGAGTTTCCCATAGATTTCAAAGATTCTTTCAGTGGTGAATTTAAAAGAATAAAAAATTTGAAGATTTAAAGTTCCACTCAATTTTATTCACTTCAGTTGAGTTCAGTTATTTAAGTTGTGCCAAATCGCAACACAACAGAGCACTTTTCAGAAGTGAAAATTAAAGATAATCAAGACCAGTGTAAATTTAATCAGATACTCAAGCTAACTTTCAAACTTATCGAGGAATCTTTTGTACATCAATAGCACCCCTTTGTGGAATTTTGTGGGTATGAAAGAAATACTTCGAAACGTATTTGTGGAGCAAAACATCTCCTGATCAGTAGTCTTTGACAGGAGTAGGTTAAAAGGATAACCTATATAAAATGACATGTTAATTTTTACTCTAACCCACATTTCTTGATGTATAGGAAGAAATCACAAGATAACAGTAAAACAACTTTTCTTTGTATTTCAGGGATAAACTCTATTTGACATGGTTGTGAAATGCCTACTAAAATAATGTGCTGCCAAGTAATCCTGTTTGAAAGGGTAGAATAACCAGTGTAGTGGTTTATGGCTAATAAACAGATTTCAAACCTTGTTGGAAAAAAATGCTAAGTTAAATAACATAAAACTTCTCTTGTCAGTTAGAATTACCAACATTATTTATGTTTGCTAAATGTCACGATAATGATGTGGCAAAGTAATGTCTTCAAAATGTCTTCAGTATTTGGTAGCATTTCCTTTGAACTGTATAACTCAGGTATAGCATCTTGGGTTTCCTTCCACAAGCTTCTCACAAAAGTTTGCTGAAATTCTGGTCCACTCCTCCTGATAGAACTGGAGTAACTATGTCAGGTTTGTAGGCAGCCTCACTCACACATGCCTTTTCAGATCTGCCCACAAATTCTCTATAGGATTTAGAGCAGAGCTTTCTGATAGTCACGCCAAACAATGCCTCAATATTTCCACATAATGTTCTTTCCTCACAATGCCATCTATTTTATGATGTGCACCAACTCCACCTCCAGCGAAATAGCCCCACAGCATGATCCTGCCACCCCCATACTTCACATGGGGAATGGTGTTCCCAGGCTTACAACCCTTTTCCTTTTTTTCATCTAAATATAACTATGGTAATTATGGCTAAAGAATTCCACTTTAGTTTTATCAAATAACAGGACATGGCCTCAAAAATTAAGGTTTTTGTCCCTGTGTGCATTTGCAAACTACAGTCTGTTTTTTCTTTGTTGTTGTTGCTGTTGGGGGAGGGCGTGGGGGTGTAATTACGCTGTCTTACCAGCTTTAGCCAGCATCTTCGCAAGGTCTTTGTCTTTTGTTCTGGGGTCAGTTTGCACATTTTGGACCAAAATACGTTCATTTCTGGGACACAGAATGACTCGACGCAATCTGCTGGGATTCATTAGATAGAAAACTTTTAAACTTTTAAAAGTAAAAAAAGCAATAAAGTATTAAACACACAAAACATATGATACATGAAAATGTTATTCAAGGGCAGCTTTAAACAGATGGGTTTTTAGCCTTGATTTAAAAAAACTCTGTTTCAGCAGCTTTGGAGTTGTCTGGAAGTGTGTTCTAGATTAGAGGAGCATAGAAACTGAAAGCTGCTTCTCCATGTTTGGTTCAAATTCTAGGGATGTTGAGTAGACTGGAATTGGAAGACCTGAGTGGTCTGGTGGGTTGGTGTAGTGACAGTGGATATTTAACATACTTTGGTGCAAGGCCATTCAATCATTTATAAACTAGTAGGAGTATTTTGACGTCTATTCTCTGAGCTACAGGGAGCCAGTGTAAGGACTTTAGGACTGGGGTGATATGCTCTACTTTCCTGGTTCTAGTGAGGACACAAGCACCAGCGTTCTGGATCAGCTGCAGCTGTCTAATTGACTTTTTAGGCAGCCCTGTGAAGACACTGTTGCAGTAATCAATCCGACTAAAGATAAATGCAGTTGAGTTTTTTGATCAGTCGTTTAATCCTAGAAATGTTCTTCAGGTAGATAGAAGGCTGACCTTGTGATTGCCTTTATGTGACCCTGGAGGTTCAGGTCTGAGTCCATTACTACACCTAGATTCCTGGCCTGATCAGTAGTTTCTAGCTGTATTAACTGAAGCTGCGTGCTGAGTCTCCAAAAAATAATTACTTCAGTTTTGTTTCTGTTCAGCTGGAGAAACTTATGGCGCAGCCATCCATTGATTTGCCATATGTATTTACAGTGAGGAACATAAGTATTTGAACACCCTGTGATTTTGCAAGTTCCCCCACTTAGAAACTATGGAGGGGTCTGAAATTTACATTGTAGGTGTATTTCAACTGTGAGGAACAGCATTTTAAAAAATTCAGGAAATCCCATTGTCTGATTTTTAAATAATTTATTTGTATTTTATTGGGGCACATAAATATTTCAACACCTGGCAATCAGCAAGAATTCTGGCTCTCAAAGACCTGTTACTCTCCCTTTAAAATGTCCACCTTTACTCCACCTATTAAGTTAAATTAGTAGCTCCTGTCTGAGCTCGTTGAAGACACCTGTCCATCCCACAGTCAGTCAAACTCCAACTACTATCAATGGGAAAGACCAAAGAGCTGTCAAAAGACACCACAGACAAAATTGTAGACCTCCAATTGTAGAGCTCCACAAGGCTGCTAAGCAGATTGGTGAAAATAGATCAACTGTTGGCTCAATTATTAGAAAATAGAAGAAGCTAAAGATGACTGTCAGTCTCCCTCGGACTGGGGCTACATGCAAGTTCTCACCTCGTGGGGTATCACTGAGGAATCAGCCCAGAACTACACGGGAGGATCTGGTCAATGTCATGAAAAGAGCTGGGACTACATTTTCCAAGGTTACTGTCAGTAGAACACTACGCCGTCATGGTTTAAAATCATGCATTGTATGGAAGGTTCCCCTGCTCAACTCATTGCATGTCGAGGCCCGTCTGAGGTTTGCCAATGACCATCTGGATGATCCAGAGGAGGCATGGGAGGAAGTCATGTGGTCAGATGAGACCAAAATAGAACTTTTTGGTCTAAACTTCACTCACCGTGTTTGGAGGAAAAAGAAGGATGAGTTGCACCCCAAGAAACACCATCCCTACTGTGAAGCATGGGGATGGAAACATCATGCTTTGGGGGGGCTTTTCTCCGAAAGGGACAGGACGACTGCACTGTATTAAGGAGAGGATGAATGGGGCCATGTATTGTGAGATTTTGAGCAACAACCTCTTTCCCTCAGTCAGAGCAAACCTGCTCAAGAACTATAGGAAACGTTTGACCTCTGTAATTGCAAACAAAGGCTTCTGTACCAAATATTAACACTGATTTTCTTACGTGTTCAAATACTTATGTGCAGCAATAAAATACAAATTAATTCTTCAAAAATCAGACAATATGATGTGTGTGCTGGTTAGCTAATTTTCATTGTAGGTACAAAGGTAAACAAAGGGAACTCTACCAAATATAATGTTTTTTTATTGTGTCAAATACTTATTTTTTTGCAAACAAATTATTTAAAAATTATTTAAAAATCAAACAGCTGCATTTCTGGGATTTTCTTTAGATTCTGTATCTCACAGTTGAGGTATCTACCATGAAAATGACAAGACGTCTTCATTCTTTGTAAGTGGGTAAACTAAAATTGGCTGTGTATCTCATACCTATTTTCCCTACTGTAAGTGTTGGTTTAATAAAAATAAGTTGTTTTAAAATTAATCTAAATCTAAGCTTATTTGTTTGAGAAAGCAATGTCCAGTTCCGCATATTTTTTAAATTCAATTCAGTTTATTTATATAGTGCAGATTCACAACAGATGTCATCTCAAGGCACTTTACAAGAAAAGTCATTTCAATACAATCATACAAACATTCCAATTAGTTTAAAGTTTTAATCAGTTTCCTATTTAAGGAATCCGAGCAGATTGCATCGAGTAATTGACTAGAGGTTGCGTCCCGTTGATGCAGACTTCCAACCCCAGCAATCCCTCAGACTGAGCAAGCATGTAGCGACAGTGGAGAGGAAAAACTCCCCTTTAACAGGAAGAAACCTCCAGCAGAACCTGACTCAGTACAAGGGGCCATCTGCCATGATCGTCTGGGGTTTTTAGAAGACAGAGCAGAGACAGAGAGAGATCTGATATACAGGTCCTTCTCAAAAGATTTGCATATTGTGATCAAGTTCATTCTTTTCCATAATGTAATGATAAAAATTAAACTTTCATATATTTTAGATTCATTGCACACCAACTGAAATATTTCAGGTCTTTTATTGTTTTAAAACGAATGATTTTGGCATACAGCTCATGAAAACCCAAAATTCCTATTTAAAAAAATTAGCATATCATGAAAAGGTTCTCTAAACGAGCTATTAACCTAATCATCTGAATCAACAAATTAACTCTAAACACCTGCAAAAGATTCCTGAGGCTTTTAAAAACTCCCAGCCTGGTTCATTACTCAAAACCGCAATCATGGGTAAGACTGCTGCCCAGAAGGCCATCATTGACACCCTCAAGCAAGAGGGTAAGACACAGAAAGAAATTTCTGAACGAATAGGCTGTTCCCAGAGTGCTGTATCAAGGCACCTCAGTGGGAAGTCTGTGGGAAGGAAAAAGTGTGGCAGAAAACGCTGCACAATGAGAAGAGGTGACCGGACCCTGAGGAAGATTGTGGAGAAGGACCGATTCCAGACCTTGGGGGACCTGCGGAAGCAGTGGACTGAGTCTGGAGTAGAAACATCCAGAGCCACCGTGCACAGGCGTGTGCAGGAAATGGGCTACAGGTGCCGCATTCCCCAGGTCAAGCCACTTTTGAACCAGAAACAGCAGCAGAAGCGCCTGACCTGGGCTACAGAGAAGCAGCACTGGACTGTTGCTCAGTGGTCCAAAGTACTTTTTTCGGATGAAAGCAAATTTTGCATGTCATTCAGAAATCAATGTGCCAGAGTCTGGAGCAAGACTGGGGAGAAGGAAATGCCAAAATGCCTGAAGTCCAGTGTCAAGTACCCACAGTCAGTGATGGTCTGGGGTGCCATGTCAGCTGCTGGTGTTGGTCCACTGTGTTTTATCAAGGGCAGGGTCAATGCAGCTAGCTATCAGGAGATTTTGGAGCACTTCATGCTTCCATCTGCTGAAAAGCTTTATGGAGATGAGGATTTAATTTTTCAGCACGACCTGGCACCTGCTCACAGTGCCAAAACCACTGGTAAATGGTTTACTGACCATAGTATTACTGTGCTCAATTGGCCTGCCAACTCTCCTGACCTGAACCCCATAGAGAATCTGTGGGATATTGTGAAGAGGAAGTTGAGAGACGCAAGACCCAACACTCTGGATGAGCTTAAGGCCGCTATCGAAGCATCCCGGGCCTCCATAACACCTCAGCAGTGCCACAGGCTGATTGCCTCCATGCCGCGCCGCATTGAAGCAGTAATTTCTTCAAAAAGGATTCCCGACCAAGTTTTGAGTGCATAACTGAACATAATTATTTGAAGGTTGACTTTTTTTGTATTAAAAACACTTTTTTTATTGGTCGGATGAAATATGCTAATTTTTTGAGATAGGAATTTTGGGTTTTCATGAGCTGTATGCCAAAATCATCAGTTTTAAAATAATAAAAGACCTGAAATATTTCAGTTGCTGTGCAATGAATCTAAAATATATGAAAGTTTATTTTTTATCATTACATTATGGAAAAGAAGGAACTTTATCACAATATGCTAATTTTTTGAGAAGGACCTGTATAATGCAACTGGAGAGTAGTAGAAAAGAAAGTAGCAGAGTGAAGAAAAGTGGTCAGTCTGTCCTCCAGCAGCCTGAGCCTATAGCAGTTTAACTACAGAGATAGCTCAGGATAACCTAAGCCAATCTAACTTTAAGCTTTGTCAAAAAGAAAAGTTTTAAGCCTGACCTGAAAGTGTCTGCCTCACGGACTAAAACTGGGAGCTGATTCCACAGGAGAGGAGCCTGATAACTGAAAGATCTGCCTTCCATTCTACATTTATAAATTCTAGGAACTACAAGTAAACCATGCTCTGTTAGGAACATATGGAACAATCAGAGCTCTGATGTATGATGGAAGTTGATTATTAAGTGTAACGGTAACCAAGAGGACCCGTAAAGTCAGCCACAACACAGGAATGGGAGAATGAATATGTTTTATTGATGCTGGTTTTCTCTGGAAAGGAAGCTGGGCTGCTGCAGGCTCACTGCTGCTTGAGGGTCCGCGTTGGGGCGATGTTGGAGCAGGCAGGCAGAGCCTGACCAGCGGTCACGTGGGAGGGAGCGTGGGGTTCCCAAGTGCTCCTCTTCGGACGATGCCGTGGGCAGAAACGCTTGCAGACTTGAGTAGCAGTGAATCGAATCAGGATGGGGCAGGCTAGAAAGCGAGGTCAAGGTAAACAAGCAAGGATCATACACAAAGAGGCAGAAGGCGTTTAACTCATCCAAGGGGCAAGGCTGGGATCGGAGTCGAAAGGGCTGAGAGCAGGTCCGGTTTCTGGGAGACAGAAAGGCACAAAGGAGCCGACTGGGGTGAGACGAAAAACACTTGAATTCGAGAGGCAAAAACAAGGTCATACACAGGGAGAGCAAAACAAACATGGCACTTGAAGAACGCTGGACTTCTACTTGCCACAAAGGTTTTTGATAATCTGGCAGGGGAGTGGAGAGTGAGGAGAGCTTAAGTAGTGGTGAGTGCAGGTGACGTCAATGAGCTGATGAGGTTGATGCACAGGTGCACAGCATGAGGCTTGATAGCAGGGAGACACAAGTGAGGAGGAAGTGCAAATGAAACGTGGGCCATGACAATTAAGGGCTTTATATGTAAGAAGGAGGATCTTAAGTTCTATTCTGGATTTAACAGGGAGCCAATGAAGGGAAGCTAAAACAGGAGAAATGTGATCTTTCTTTTTAATATTTGTCAGCTGCAGTATTTTGGATCAACCGAAGGCTTTTAATTACATTTTATGGATTTCCTGATAGTAAAGAATTACAGTAGTCCAGCCTGGAGGTAACAAATGCATGGACTAGTTTCTCAGCATCACTTCTGGACAGGATGTTTCTAATTTTAGCAATATTCCGGAGGTGAAAGAAGAAAATCATAGAAACCTGTTTAATATGGGATTTGAATGTCATGACATGGTCAAAAATAACTGTGAGGTTCTTTACGTTATTACTGGAGGCCAATTTAATGCCATCCAGATGAAGTGATTGACTTAGCAGTTTCTTTTTTAGAGCTTCTGGTCCAAAGACAGCAACTTCTGTCTTGTCAGAATTTAAGAGCAAAAAGTTTAGATTCATCCATGTTTTTATGTCTTCCAGACATGCCTGTAATCTACCTAACTGACTGGGTTCATCAGGATTTATGGATAAATATAGTTGGGCATCGTCGGCATAGCTGTGGAAATTAATCCCATGCTGTCTAAATGATTTTACCAATTGGAAGCATGTATATAGTGAAAATAAATGGTTCAAGCACATAACATTGTGGAATTCCACAGGTAACCCTTGAGTGTGAAGAAGATTTATCATTTACATGACAAACTGGAATCTGAATGATTTAAACCAGCCTAGTGCTTTTCCTTTGATCCCTGCAACATGTTCAAGCCTTTCTAGGAGAATATTGTGATCGACTGTGTTAAAAGCTGCACTGAGATCTAACAAAACCAGAACAGACACAAGTCCATTATCTGAGGCCATGAGAATATCATTAGTAACCTTCACCAGTGCTGTTTCAGTGCTATGATGAGCTCTAAAACCTGACTGAAACTCTTCAAACAGGTCGTTACTGTTTAGATGCTCACAAACTTGTTTAACAACTATTTTCTCAAGGATTTTGGATAAGAAAGGAAGGTTAGATATAGGTCTGTAATTAACTAAGTCTTTAATTAACTAAGTTACAACTAAGTCAATTGATATGCATCAATTCCTAAGGTATACGTTGAAGGAGTGTTTGAACACAAGTTTCTATTTCTCCTTTTGGACCACAATCTCTGTTGGAAACATCTGACAAAAAAAACTTGTGTAATGGCAAAAACCTTTAGATTTGGGGAAAAACAAGGCACATCCTGAATACTAAGACAGGTCACACTGCTCCTGCCCTATTCAGATTATTGTGTTCAACTCTGTGGTAACACATACAAGACTTCTTTACAGAAAGATACACGCTGCGATGGCATTCCAAAGCAGAGCTGACTGTAGCAATAGCAACCAAAAGGCATGATGAAGGTGGTGAGCAGAAAATACTCCCTTGACAGTGGTATCTGCCAGAATTCTGCATTGGCATCCAATTTAAAAAAACACTTTTGGTCCTCTAAACCGTCCTAAAGTGTATTCTACACATGGGAATGGATGCTTCTCTCTCATCACATATTTTTTCAGTTCTGTGAGATCAATACATATCCTCACCTTGCCAGAGCTCTTGAGAACACCCGCCATAGGTGGGCCCCTGCCTGTTGGCTCATCCACTTTGGAGATGACACCCTACAGCTCCATGCAATTGAGCTCCTCTTTAAACTTTGGTAATAAGCATAGGGATATCTGTTTTGGCTTTGACTAAGAAAAAGGCTGCCCTTTAGGAGCAAGAACGATGATATACTCACCCTCCATCTGTCCTAATTTACTGAAAAGTTTAGGAAATTCCTTCTTGACAGTGTCAGTACTGTCCGACTAGATGTGGTTTACTCCAGCAACCAACATAAATATCCTTCTCAGTACTAAAATTGTTGATGAGCGTTGCTGTAAACATGCCTTTCACTTTCAAATAGATTCCCCCTAGTGCTTGCAGGACCTTCTTTGGCTTACCCAATCTGCCAAATTGGTTCTGAGAATACAGTACAGTGTTTTTGGGACAGCTGTGACATCTGCTCCAGTGTCTATTTTAAACACTGTTTTGTGTTTGTTCACCAGTATGTCTGCCATCCATGGGTTTTCTTTGGCTTCAGTAGAAAGTGAACCGAGGAAGGCAACATCAGTTCCTAAATCTGTGGTGTTTGTTGTAACTGCAGCATTCACTACACATAGTTTTTTGTTTCCACACACTTTAGCAAAATGTAATTTTTCCTGCAGTGATTACATGCTTATCTGGCTGGGTATTGCTCTAGCCTGTGTCGTTTTATGCCTCCACATCTTCTGCATTGTATCTGTTTCTCCTTTGACTCTTTTGTGATATATTTGTGTGGTGTGTTTAGCGCGTACCCCTACTTTGACCCCTGTGAAAGTGGTCCAACTGAGTGTTTGCACTGTCTGCTTTAAACTTTGCGTTTAGCATTTCCTGTTTGTTCTTTTACAAGCTTGCTCTGATGGACTCTGCTTTCCGCTTTCTCTAACGTCAGTTTGACATCCGTTTGTAGCTGTTATGATAAACGTTTATTTCTCAGGCCCACAACAAATCACTCCTGCACCATTTCATCATTCCATCATCCTATATCCACAGTGTTCTACCAGACAACACAATGCAGTGTGAAAGCCATCAGTGGACTCACCTGTGTACTGTTTGCGCTGGCTAAATTTTGCCCGTTCAAATAACAAAGTTCTGGCGAGCACACAGCTGTCATTAACCATCTCGTCCTCACTCACCTTTTGTGGATTCAGAGGAAGGTAAATCAGTATATCCGCTACCTCATCCCCCATGGTGTAGTTCAATGTATTTACTTGTTTGTTTTTTGTCTCCAACCCAGACGCAATATGAAACCTCTCAAAACGTTTTTTCCACATCACTCTAGTTCAGCTGGTTCTTCATATTTAACCCCCCCCCCAGAACATCATACAGCACAAAGGTTCCTACCCTCAAATTGTCTAATGCTACAGTTTTCAGGTACACAGATGTTTGTGTTTGTTTGTTTGCATGTATATCTAGACATATAGACATGTGAGTGTGTCTATGTATGTATATCTATGTATACAGCATATAGTGACCATTTCGATTAAAGACTTGTGGGCAAATTTAGAGGGAGGGCTGGGTAAGCCACTGCTTCTTCTTGCTCGCTTTCGACCATCTTTTTTTTGTCTTAACCATAATTGTGTTTTCCTGTTTCTTTTGTTGTTATGTAAGCTCATGTCTCTTACACTTTCCAGCAAAAAACATAAAAAAACAGTCAATTTGTCACAGGGTTTTCCTAGCTTACAGAGATCATTTTTGCAAGTTGCAGTATCCGTCTAAGCATAATGGAGTCTAATAAAATCAGATTATTTGTCTAATTTTGTTACATTCTTTTTAACTGAAAGCTGGTATGTAATAATATGCTTATTGATTAACCCCCTGTCTGAACACTGCAGCTGCTTCTTTAGGTTTAGCCTGCAGATGATGTGCGTGATTAAGCTGGCTGCAGGTTTGTGTTCTGAGTTTAGAGTTGCGTCTTCCTGGCAGGTCTTGTAATTCTTCACCTTTCCCTCTGCGGCAGACAACAATTATTAGCTTTTTAAGTCACTGAGGGATTGACTGATTGCTCAGAGTCTTTTTTGACTCTCATGTCAGCAAACTCTCCTCTGTCAGCCTGGCAGGTAGAAGATGAGGGCAGGTGGAAAAGTAGCATAAATAAAAGGAAAGATGAGCAGGATCAAGGGAGTGAAATAAAAGGAGGAAACATACAAATACATTATTAAAGAAAGTGATTATGGCACAAATTTGATTGAAAAACACAAATTGCCATGTAAGGGGATGTCTGACAGTTTTACCTTTATTGTGATGGTTATCTGTCACAGAGAACTATTAAAGTGCTGATAAACTGTGTCTAAGAGTGTCTAGTAGTGCTGTCTTCATGATTTGTCATTATTTTTGGTATTTTAGTAAAAATATACATTTTCTACCAAAAACCGTTAGTGGAGTGCCCTGTTCAGTTTAAAACTTTACACTGCACTTGAATTTCAATCAGCGATTTTACTGGCTCAGCCTCTATGGCTGACCCCCATCCTGCCACTGTGGAGTATAAAACAAGGCCAGTTTCGGGCACACCTCTGTAGCGAGTTGGAGTTGGAATAGCAAAGACGTGTTGACGCCGCCCAGCCCTCTCCCCCCTGAGCATCCCTTGGTATGCCAGGGAACACCTCCTTTTGCCGCATTTTTCATACCTGAAATGTAGGTGGAGTAAGACTCTGGAAGGGGTGTGAGTTGCTCTTTAAAGTAAGGCAGCAGCAGGGGCGATTTAATATTCTTCTGTTATATATTTATTTCAACATACACAAAGGCTGGCTGAGGACTTTGTCCTTGTTTTTGCCTGTAAGCACCTTCCTCTTCTTTAGTGTGCCCTCTCTTTTCCACTCCAGACAGACAGTGAGGAACATAAGTATTTGAACACCCTGCAATTTAGCAAGTTCTCCCACTTAGAAATTATGGAGGGGTCTGAGATTCACATTGTAGGTGCATTTCCACTGTGAGAGACAGCATTTAAAAATAATTTTAGGAAATCACATTGTCTGATTTGCACTTGAGTAATTGAACACCTGAGAAATCAGTGTTGATATTTTGAACAGAAGTCTCTGTTTGAAATTACAGAGGTCAAACGTTCGTGACCAGTTTTGCACACATTGCAACAGGGATTTTGGCCCACTCTTCCACACAGCTCTTCTCTAGATCTCTTTTGTTTCAGGGAGGTTGCTGAGCAACACTGTGTTTCAGCTTCCCCAAAGGGTTTCTATTGGATTTAGGCCTGGAGACTGGCTAGGCCATTCTAGAACCTTGACATTCTTCTTACACAGCCACTTCCTTGGTTATCCTGGTTGTGTGCTTCAGTTATTGTCATGTTGGAAGACCCAGCCACGAGCCATCTTCAATGCTCTGACTGAGGAAAGGAAGTTGTTGCTCAAAATCTCACAATACATGGCCCCATTCATCCTCTCCTTAATACAGTGCAGTCGTCCTGTCCTCTTCACAGAGAAGCACCGCCAAAGCATGATGTTTCCTCCCCCATGCTTCACAGTATGGATGGAGGTCTTGGGGTGCAACTCATCCTTCTTTTTCCTCCAAACATGGCGAGTGAAGTTTAGACCAAAAAGTTATATTTTGGTCTCAACTGACCACATGACCTTCTCCCATGCCACCTCTGGATCATCCAGAAGGTCATTGGCAAACCTCAGATGTTTGAACAATTAAAATATGCAGTTATAGGTGTTTTAGAGAGAGTTTCAAGCATTTCACCAGATTTTAGCTATTGGAAGCCAGTTGTGGTCCTTAACCCTCATGTATATAGGGGGGTCCGCAGTATATACTCATGCTTATTTCTGTCTAAGTAGTTTAGTGAAAACATTTTAATTGGCTAGCACAAATTAGACATCACTACAACCAGTGTACTTACTATAGTTACATGAAGCACTGGGGACAAGTTAAATCCAGAAGCAGATGGTAATATCCTCACACTGAATTCCAGACCATTCAGATGATGAACTCAACTACCAGATACCTGACATGAAACACTCTCCTCAAATCTCTTTTAATTTGAAAGGTTTTTGTATGTTGTATTACAGTACATTCTGTTATTTCGACTGTTAACTTTGTTTTCTCTCAGTGTTTTTCTCCCCATTGAAGATATACCTGGTCTGGTATCCTGCTTGGCTGCAATGCCCTGTTGGACGGGGGGCATCGACTGGGATGATCCTCTCAGTAACTGAACATCCACTGTGTTCTGTTATCAACTTTTTACTTTCTGTAACATAGAAAGTTCTCTTATATCGGATCTTCTGTTCCTTCTGTGTTCTGCTCTGTCTTCTCAAACCCCCAGACGGTCGTGGCAGATGGCCGCTCCTACTGAGCCTGGTTCTGTTGGAGGTTTCTTCCTGTTAAAGGGGAGTTTTTCCTCTCCACTGTCGCTACATGCTTGCTCAGTATGAGGGATTGCTGAAGGATTGCTGTGGTTGGAAATCTGCCCAACCTCACGCCAATGACTGACGCAATCTGCTGGGATTCCTTAAATAGGAAACTTTTTAACTGATTGGAATGTTTGTATAATTGTATTGAAATGACTTCTTGTTAAGTGCCTTGAGATGACATCTGTTGTGAATTGGCGCTATATAAATAAACTGAATTGAATTGAATTGAATTGAATTGTATTCACACTTTTCATGATGCTTATTACATTTGACGTGATGTTAATAGCTTGCTTTATTTAATCTCTATAGTGATTTCATAGAGACAACCTGCAGAAAAGTCCAAATTACTAAATGACAGAGGTGGATAGTAACTAGTTATATTTACTCAGTTACATTTACTTAAGAAACCTTTTGGAAAATATTTACTTTTAAGAGTAGTTTTGCTACACTGTATTGTTTACTTTTACTTGGGTGATTTTATTACAGAGTATCACTACTCTTACTTGAGTAAAATTTCTGGATGATCTGCCCCCTGTGAGTAAATTTGACTCACAAATTGTTGTGTATTTGCTACTTAGGTTTGTCCCTTTAATGTTCCTGTAGCACAGCTCCTCCCTTCCCTTCTTGTATACAATGTTCATATGTATGTTTCAGCGGTTGAGCTGATACATGTTATGAGTGCAACCCTCCATGATGTCCTACGTCCTTCTTTAGTTGTAGTAGTCTTAAAGCATAGAAAGTACACAACATAAATTGCTTGCCAACCCCCACTTCATCAGGTAGCTACCAGCAACAGGTAGCGACTAAGATGCTACAAAAACTACAGTATATCTTTCCCTCCAAGTCAATATCAGCGAATTCTGCATTTTAATGTGCATTGCATTTTGTTAACTCAAGTATCGCAAATGCATTGCAAATTTCATAGGGCCCTACTCTGTCAGCTCTGTATACCGGTGTGCATGTGTAGTATACTTCTTCTACAAGGTTGAACAGGTAGCTTGTTACTTGGTTTGAGCTCTGCAGATTACCTAATGACCGGTGGCTTGTGTATTCCCCCTCCCCCCACTCTCTCCTCCCCAGCGCCTTGCGCCCCACTATTTGTGGGGTACTGAATTAGACTAATATAAAAGTATAACATAGGAACAAGGTAACCCTTCACTGGAATATTTTGCATTGATTTCTTCCTGTCTTTTTCTTGTGAACCCAGTACTGTGTATTACCTTGCCTGGAAACTGGAAGTGTTGTCACAACATTACCAGAGAGTTAGTTGGATATAGGCCAGGTCTGTAGTTCAACAATTTATGCCAAATACTATCACACAAACAATTAATTATGAAGCTGGTTCTAAACACAGTAATACAGTTTAAGTCCTTTAACTTATAAAGTAAACATTCAAAAGCTACTTTAAAACTATGAGTTAAGTCAACTTTTAGATATTAGTTAAATAATTGCTGACAAGCTTATAACAGTCAGGACAATTTACAAATATAATTTAAACATGGGAAAATTCATAAACTTAAATTCTGTCAAAAAACTAATTGTTACAATTGGAGTTTAAAGCCATACTCCGCATCTTTCATGATATTTGCTCTCTGTCGCACTCTTCAGGCTTGCCGCGAAACATCACTGTCGTAAAATCAAATCTCTCTGTCGCTCAGAAGAGGCATGTTTCAGTGGCTGCTTTCCAAATCGCTTGCCCAAACAAAAAACAAGCGCCGTTTCAGTTCGCAATTCAACTGTTACAATCGGGATAATTTAGAGTAAAGATCTCACAGCTAGGTATTCAGTTTGTGGGGGAGGTCGGGGTAATTGGAAAAACAGTGCGATTAGATACAGAGAACGTCTAAGCGCCACGTAGCAAACACCTCCCGACACTAGAATCAACCTACATCTTTAGGTGTTTTTAGGAAAAAATCAAACGACAAAAATATAAATCACTAGCTTGACAAAACCAAAAGAAAATAGTTTGACCTATATATTGAAATGCAGCGACTACGCCGGAGTTTGCAGCTTTAGCTACAGAACCGAGTCTTACACGTTAGCATCACATTAGCCTCTAGATGGCTAACGGAGATCGACTCGGTTGTGTAATTCACATTACTATTGTAAGGCATACCGTGCAAACTATGTTCATCCACCTCCACACATTGAATAAATAGCTTTCTCAGGACTGTATAACAACATCATGCCAGACCAAACACTATAACCCCGGTGAAGTCATTGATTACTTACCTATCTATTAGCAGCACAGCTAACTCGGCGCCCGTAGTACATGACGTTTGTTCCAAAAGAACTCTCCAGTGAGGAAAAGCCGGCCCAATATTTACTCTGGTCTTTGCTCTCTCTCTATCACGTTCTCTTTTTCTTTTTCTAGCTTCTTCTGATATGGGATTTCTCGGTCTCTTTGGTGGATCAGCTATCTCTACAGTCTCTAAACAGTGTATGTATGACTCTGCCGTAAAGCAGAACACTTCCAGCTGCGGGTCGCCGCTCAAAAGTTCTATAGTGCAGAAAAAAGCCAAGGACCCCTGTAAGGTCGTGATAACTTTAAAAATGAACATAATGGATAATATTCCACCATAACCTTTGAAAAAAATATTATATTAAGGTGTGAAAGTTGCGGAGTATGGCTTTTAGAGATAAAAACTATGCACCCGAACCAAGGGTTCAGGCACAATATGAAAGGTAGCCTATACGTTTGTTAGTTCTGTCAGTTTTGTATCAGTAAATGAGTAAATGATACATTACATTACCAGAAGTGCTGAGTGGTGACAAATTCAATTGAATAGTTTTTATTTATTTAGTTTTCACTAAGTTTTCTTCTCATTCTAAATAAACTGCATTTTGGTTCAAAGGGTAAGATATATTACATGTTCCATGTTTACATAAATATGATAAAGAGATAAAGTAGTTTTGTTTGCTAACCCATCTGAGATCACGTATGGACTTTTCTATTGTTAATATTACAATATTATTATGACCAATAATAAAAAAGTGAAGAGAAACATGACAATATGAAATGTACATTTTTATTTTTATTAAATATCATTAAGATAAAAGATAAGATGAACATATTTTGATGTGAGTCCAGCTGAAGTTGATCCAGATCCCTGATGGGACTAGTATTACAGAAGTGCGTGTGTGTGTGTGTGTGCGTGCGTGTGTGTAGGTGGGTGTGTGTGTAATTTTCTCTAGTTGTGTCTGTGTATTTACTCCTACACTAAAGCTTTTCCACCCAGAGGCCATGAATATGTGTGTTTCTGGAGCTTCATGTCTCATCTACCTCCCAAACTGAAACAATGCTGTTGATCAGCAGTTGTTTACAAACTGCCAGAAGGATGGAACTAATTTGATCACTCTGTATTCCCCCGCCGCTCCAACTCCGGAGACAGTTTCAATTTTAGTTCCTCTCACGTTCCTGATAGCAGACTGCCACAAGTTGATTCTGACAGCAATTATGAATATTGTGTTCTACTCAAGTGGCCATGAGCCGGGGAATAATGACATTCTCACTAAATCATCTGTTCCCCCAAATTGCTTAACTGTGTCTTCATTAGGAACTTCACACCCTGAAAGAAATCGTGGTGGGATTCTATGGAAAGGCACGGCAGCTCCACATTGGTACCTGTCTAAAAATTAGATTCATTGGTCTAATTTCACCTCACTCTTAATGAGTCAAAATACATCAATTTAATAAGATTACTGTCTATGCAGAAGTTTTATGATTGTGTGTTTCTAGCAAAGTTTTATCAGTCAGCTGTTGTTTGTGTATGATTTCTTTTTCCATTTACTAATATATGGCTCACTGATTTTTCTGATGATATTTATGCCCATAATGTGAGAGCTAATCAGTTTTCATTCTCTTAAGCTGGGCTACAGCTAAGACACATAATCCATCCATTGTCTTTACTCGCTTGTCCGTGCATGGTCATGGGGGGTACAGACAACATGAGTCCTCTTTGAGGTCTAAAATGTCTGACAGATTGGAAACAAGGCTCAATTAGATATTCTTTGGGTGTGTACAAATTCTAGAGTTGTGCTGCTCTGGGTGGCTACATGTTAGAATGGCACTGTTAGCTACATATAGAATTTTGCTTTTCACAAAGCTGGCGGACCGCTTTGTGGCATGGTGTGGACACAATCATCTTACCTTGAATGGGAACAAATCAAAGGATCTTATTTTTTCAAAAGAATCAGGGTTAAGTCAAACACTGTTTGCATCATGGGAGAAGCAGTGGAGGTGGTTTAGGAGTATAAAAACCTGGATGTGCGCCTGGACAACGGACTGGACTGGAGACACAACAGCGAAGCCCATCTACAAGAAGGGACAGAGCAGACTCTACTTCTTGAGGAAGCTTAGGTCCTTCAAGGTTTGCTGCAGGATGGTGCATGTCTTTTACAAGTCTGTTCTGGAGAGTGTAATCTCTTCAGCCATCATCTGCTGGGGTAGCAGCATCAGAGCCAGGGACTTAAAATGGCTCAACAACCTGATAAAGAAGGTTCTGGATTTGTTCTGGGGACGACTGTAGAACAACTAGAGATGGTGATACAAAGGATTCTTCATAAAATCAAGAAAATTATTGACAACCCTGAGCATCCTATTCAAGAGACTATCCTACAACAACAGTGTCTTCAGCCGGAGGCTTCTTCAGTTTCACTGCAACACAGACTACATGAGATCCTTCCTGCCCACAGCCATCAGGATCTACAACAACTCCTTGAAGAATTAAACAGCATGAGCTACACCTCTTAATTTCCCTCTGGAATCAAAAAAGTATTTTTGAATTGAATTTGAATTGAATTGAAATTCAGGGGCTTGTTAGTAAAAATTAGTAATTTTTAGGACTACACCTAACAACAGCTTTTAATTTTTGGTCCCGCAATAAATTTTGGGAAAGGGTAGGCTGCGAACAACACACCAGACCTGGGGCCTGTACCATGAAGGTGGCTCAACAAACTCGGGGTTACAGGATTGGTTTTGAATCGACAAAACCAAACCGATGCAATCAGGCTTAATTGGTACCATGACGCAGGTTATCAACTTTCTCTGTCAACTCAGGCTTTGATCCTTAAGCTATGATTAATTCACACGCGCGTGCACATAAAAGAGTGACGACGACACTGAACAACCAATCGCATTCGATATGGATAGAGCGAGAGCTATCTACTTTTCAACGGAGGAGCAAGAGATTATTCTCCAGAAATATGAAGAATTTAGAAATATTTTTCAAGCACGCAGTAACACTGTATCTGCTGCCAAAGCAAGAGAACAATCGTGGAGGAAGATTGCTGATTGTGTTAATGCGTGGGTTAAACAATTAATGTACATTTAAGTAGGCTAAGCATATTAAAATATATTAAATGCTAAAATGAAAATGTATTCGTGTATATATATGTGTGTGTGTATTTATATATATATATATATATATATATATATATATATATATATATATATATATATATATATATATATATATATATAATGTGTGTAGATGTATGTGAAAGTATAGGCTATTACATCCTAAGAAAGATTGATATTCATTAATTTTTAGATGCAACCCCAACTCCAAACGGTCTTGGCAGCAGATCAAGACAAAATATAAAAATATAATTCAAAGTGGTGAGTATTTACCATATTTTTTATTATTTTCTTAGAACATTTAATCACAAACACTTGTTTGCAGCAAACAGAAAAAAATTTGAAATTAGGAAAACTGGGGGAGGGCCACCTCCTCAAGATTACACTGTGGCAGAGGAGTTGGCTCTGAGCAACAACAAGGGGCGGCCGATTATGGATGGGATTGCATGTGCGGTACAGTCAGGGCATGGCTTCGATGAGTCACATTTGTTATGTGCAGCTCAAGAAGCTCACAGAGATAAGACATTCCTTCCGCGGAAAATCTGTATCTTTCATACAAGTACGCATCAGGAAAGTCAAATGGATTTTGTCTGTCCCTAAAAACTCGTTCTCTACGAAGTGCTCGTCTAACAATTTGCGCGGAGATGTCCACAGGATTAGGGAGAAAAGGTGAAACCATTGCAACAGAGAACAGACGCTGGGAATTAGTTACGTCACATATATATATGTTTCTTTGCTCACAGCTGATTGGTCAAACTTCAGTCTGAGATCGCGAATCCAGAACATAACCTGCCCCGGAGCAGGTTAGCCGTGCAGCGTAAGATACCATGGCAACGAACACCGATCAAAGCCGAGCCACTTTCATGGTACCCAAAACCCAGGGTTGGTGGAAACTAAGCTGAAACATAGCTGGCTAGCCACCTAATCCGGCTTCATGGTACAGGCCCCTGTTCTTCAAATCCAGAGAAAAGAAACATGTGGACTGCCTTTGGAGGTGGCTTCAAATTTAGCCTTCACTGTGACATAATCTGCCTTCAAATCTGGCCTTTTAAGGGTGCAGCCACTGAATTTGGACATACCCCATGTCATCCCTAGATCCAGACTAAACTAATCCATTTGTTGTCTCCATTCAAAAAATAAGCATCTCAAACAAAAACACATTATGCGAAATTGAAAGCACTTACCTTCATATCCTGGCCTCATACTAACATAAAAACAATTTAATATACAGGTCCTTCTCAAAAAATTAGCATTTTGTGATAAAGTTCATTCTTTTCCATAATGTAATGATAAAAATGAAATTTTCATATATTTTAGATTCATTGCACACCAACTGAAATATTTCAGGTCTTTTATTGTTTTAAAACTGATGATTTTGGCATACAGCTCATGAAAACCCAAAATTCCTATCTCATAAAATTCGCATATCATGAAAAGGTTCTCTAAACGAGCTATTAATCTAATCATCTGAATCAACAAATTAACTCTAAACACCTGCAAAAGATTCCTGAGGCTTTTAAAAACTCCCAGCCTGGTTCATTACTCAAAACCGCAATCATGGGTAAGACTGCCGACCTGACTGCTTCCCAGAAGGCCATCATTGACACCCTCAAGCAAGAGGGTAAGACACAGAAAGAAATTTTTGAACGAATAGGCTGTCCCAGAGTGCTGTATCAAGGCACCTCAGTGGGAAAGTGTGGCAGAAAACGCTGCACAACGAGAAGAGGTGACCGGACCCTGAGGAAGATTGTGGAGAAGGACCGATTCCAGACCTTGGGGGACCTGCGGAAGCAGTGGACTGAGTCTGGTCCACTGTGTTTTATCAAGGGCAGGGTCAATGCAGCTAGCTATCAGGAGATTTTGGAGCACTTCATGCTTCCATCTGCTAAAAAGCTTTATGGAGATGAAGATTTCATTTTTCAGCACAACCTGGCACCTGCTCACAGTGCCAAAACCACTGGTAAATGGTTTACTGACCATGGTATTACTGTGCTCAATTGGCCTGCCAACTCTCCTGACCTGAACCCCATAGAGAATCTGTGGGATATTGTGAAGAGGAAGTTGAGAGACGCAAGACCCAACACTCTGGATGAGCTTAAGGCCGCTATCGAAGCATCCTGGGCCTCCATAACACCTCAGCAGTGCCACAGGCTGATTGCTTCCATGCCACGCCGCATTGAAGCAGTCATTTCTGCAAAAGGATTCCCGACCAAGTATTGAGTGCATAACTGAACATAATTATTTGAAGGTTGACTTTTTTGTATTAAAAACACTTTTCTTTTATTGGTCTGATGAAATATGCTAATTTTTTGAGATAGGAATTTTGGGTTTTCATGAGCTGTATGCCAAAACCATCAATTTTAAAACAATAAAAGACCTGAAATATTTCAGTTGGTGTGCAATGAATCTAAAATATATGAAAGTTTAATTTTTATCATTACATTACGGAAAAGAATAAACTTCACAATATGCTAATTTTTGGAGAAGGACCTGTACACTTAGGTCTCATTGCAATGCTAATAAATATTAGTTACATGTTATTGTCCTGGGAGCCAAGTGAAGGAAAATCAACCAGTTATTTTTTGCAGAAAGTTTGTTTCAGAAATATCTGAAAGGTTGTAAAGCAGTTTGTTTCTTACATGCTTTTCATACCATGTGATCAATAAAGAAAGCACTAACACATAACAAGGCCACTAAAGTCTATTTTAAGACTTGAAAGTATTAAGTTCTCTATCACAGAGTTATTTTATTACCAAGTTAACTTTGAAGTTTTACATTTTGATTGTGAAATAAGTTTTTGTGATAGCTGGTGTTGTCCCCTGCCTCTGTATGCATCCACCATTTTGTTTCTATGCAATGACGTCATCTATGGCTTCTAAGACTGATTAGTTGTCATCTCATCATGTTCCCAGACTCCAGGAATTATTTGGTTGCTATATTGCTTCCAAACCTGATAGAAAATTTGACAGGAACTCTAAAATTATCTGGAATACATTTTAAATGGCAGAGCAGTAATTGTCAGAGATGATCATGGCCTGATAATCTTTCATATGTAAATTACTATACTTAGTTAAATACTTAAGGTGATAGCGTTTCAAAAGTCAAATAAACACCCATCTAGTTCATAGCATGAAACAAAAGTATCTTATTGTGGGCTTCTGCCAAGGAGCGGGATTAGATACACTGGTGTGACCAAACAAAAAGCACTCCACAGTTGTCGCAGCTGCAGCCCCTCCATGCTGAGGGTTGGACACCAAGGCCCTGGCAACGTGTGGATTAATGGATAAATGTGTGTGGCTTTCCTGCTGTGTGTCTCATTAAACGTTTGTGCATCTTTCTATTAGAGAGCGAGGCTCAGTGGAGAGGTGTTTGTTATTTCTGGGACAGCACAAATTAATTTTGTATGTCTACTTGGACCTGTCTGATGGATAGTGATGGGTGTGACAGGTCAAGTGGATAGGTGAGAGGAGGCTAAAAGAAAAAGGAAAGAGTGGAAAGTTCCCCATGAACATTTCACACTTGTCACATTACAACCACAAACTTTGCTGCATTTCATTGGGAGTTTTTTTTATTAGAGCTACATGAAGTAGTTCATATTTATGAAGCAGCATGGAAAGGATAAATTGTTTTCAACATTTCATTAAGAATAAAAGCCTGAAAAGTGTGGTGTACATGTTTATCACCACAACTGGGTCAAAACTTGGTAGGATCAGCTATTGCTGCAATTATAACAGCAGGTTATTTGGGGGGTATCTTTAATGAGCTTGGCACAGCTAGAAACTGGAAATTGGTTATTATTCCTTATGAACTAGCTAGCTCTGGCTTCGATCAGTTGGTTGATGTGTGTGAAGTTCTCAATCGGATTTAGGTCTGTACTTTAGGCATTTCAAGCACATGATTATTATTTTATCTTAGCAACCCAAATGCAACTCTGGCTTTATGTTTAAAGCCTTGTTCTGCTGGATGAAGAGGAAGGTTGCAGGTTGGAAACCTGTTCAATTCATTGGTTCCACTTGTTTTGCACATGTCGCAAATCAGCAATTTAGGCAAAATACTGGTGTATGTTGTACTAAAACAGTTTTATGTGACCTGCATTTGATATAATTCAGACTCAAAGGAGGGAAAGTATTTTATTCTAACAGACAGAAAGCACAAACACGCTCGGCCTCTATTCTAACCAACCAAGCCTGATGTATAGAGTTTGTCTATAAATACCTCAAAATAATAACTGATGAAAATATCTCCTTTACTTCAGAGAAACTGAGTTTGTCTGGTTTGTTTTTAAGCAACAGAATCTTTTCTTAATGCTAAACAATGTCTTTGGCAATGTCTTGTTCTATCTGTCTTTGACTGCAAAGACAATATTTACATAAATGGTTCTGCCAGCTGTCTGAAATCATATATTGTCTACCATGGTGTTTTAAGATTCATAACAGGATGTAAACCTCATAGAAATTACTGCGCTCCATGTTCTTTTGTCAGCGGCACACATGCAGGCAAAGTCATTCAAGCTATATAATGCATAAATCAATACTTGGACTTTCACCATCACAGCTGTTTACTTTAATATCCTGTACACAATTTAGTGATAACCTGAATTTTAACATTACATGTGTATGTTCAAGGGGGCACCGTGGGGCAGCTGGTAGCCTGGCTCACCTCACAGCTAGAAGGTCCCGGGTTCGATTACCGCCGGGGACGCTGTGGGTGCTGAGGGTGTGCTTGTTCCCCCACATCATCAGCACCCACACCCTGGGTGGGGTTGGCGAAAGGGCCTTTCTGTGTGGAGTTTGCACGTTCTCCCCGTGTTCCCTTGAGCAGCTAATGTGAGCTACTCCCACAAAAACATGCACTAGTCCTGGGGCTGTCTACTGAGGAGCACTGGGGTGATAAATAATGGGAAAAAAATCGTGGGATAAAAAAAATAAATAAAAAATTACATGTCTATGGAATGTTTGTATTGGAACATCTTGGAGCAACACCAGTATAATCACTCTTGGAGAAGTTGAACAAGTCATCTTTTCATTTGTGTCCTATCAGTTCTGTTCTAGTGTTTTGTAGCTCTCACACAAAAATATGACTGTGGATCTTAGTGAGGCTAACATATTGAAAGAAACATGAAATAAATATATCAAATGCTGTCCCACTATGTGTGTCTGATGGTGTCCTCAGGGAGATGTGGGGTGATAGACCTACCGTTTTTCATGTAGGTCAAAAAGTTTAGTTTAGTGTGTGTGTATGTGGGGGGGCTTGGCTTTGAAACAAGTTAAAGGGAAATGAATACTACTAAATGAAGCAATATGAATACAGGGTATTGTTCATATTTTTATGCCGGCTGTTTACTCAGGTTTCTGTACCACATGACCTCGCTACAGACGTGCCCTTTCCGACATGACGTAATTTATAGTATTGCTAGTGTTTCCTGATTCGGTAATTGCAAATTAATTTGATAATTAAATAGTTTACCCAGTCACTGAGCATTCCCCATGTCCTGTTATCAACTTTTTACTTTCTTTAATATAGAAAGTAATCTTACATCAGTTCTTTTGTTCTTTCTGTGTTTCTGCTCTGTCTTCTCGAACCCCCAGACCGCCGTGGCAGACGGCCGCTCGTACTGAGCCAGGTTCTGGTTCTGGTTCTGCTGGAGGTGAAAGGGGAGTTTTTCCTCTCCACTGTCGCTACATGCTTGCTCAGTATGAGGGATTGCTGTGGTTAGAGTCTGCATCAACGGGCCACAGCAGCCAGTTAATGACTTGATGCAATCTGCTAGGATTCCTTACATTGAAAACTAGCTAAAACTTTAAACTGATTGGAATGTTTGTATTGAAATGACTTTCTTGTAAAGTGCCTTGAGATGACATCTGTTGTGAATCGGCGCTATATATATAAACTGAATTGAATTGAATAAAGCTGGTGTGAAGAATTAATGAAGATAAATTAAGAAAAGAAAACAGGATGATACTAATGAGAGAGGAAAGGATAATATCAGGAGAAAAGAAGAAATGAGGAAGAAGAAAGGACAAAGCAAAGATCAGTCGAGGAAACAAAGAAAAGAGAAAGAATAAAAGACATCAAAATGCTAAATTAAAATGATAGAAAAATAAGCAAATAGTTAAGCAAAGAAAGAGGACAAGATTATAATGAAAAGTAGACATATAAACAAGATTATAACAAAATGGTTCAAGGGGAAAAAGAAGTTACATTAGGGAAAATGGGAAGGAAGAAACGTAGATAATAAGGAGAAGGATTCACAAGAAAATGGGTGTCAAATGAAAGACAATTGAGGAAAGAAAAAAGATTTAAAGGGTGCCGAAAAACAAAACTTATAAAGAAAAGGAAGACTGGATGGGTAAAAAAAGAAAAAAAAGAGAATAAAGGAGAGATGGTAGGGTGAAGGACTAGACATGAATGAAAATTAAGAGTCAGAAAAGTTAAGATGGATTGAAAGAGTTGAAGAAAAAATGCATTGACATTTTAATTCTCTTAATCCACAGGGACTTAGAGCTTGTGTGTGCATGTTTGTGTGTGTGTGCTTGAGAGAGAGAGAGAGAGAGAGAGAGAGAGAGAGAGAGACGGAAAACGATAACAGAATGAATCCTATCTCAGCTAGACACAGCAGAGTCACCTCACTCAAATTTAGCTCCAATCTGTCTCGTGATAGGCTGAAGCCCTATCTCTTCAGCAGGTGCACGTGGAAACTTTCCTGACACACATCCACTCATGGACATGCAAACATACACACATCTTTTCATCTGCAGCTCTGCCGTTGCCCATATGAATGCCTACTTTAAGAATACAACAAGTCACAGGCGCTGGGTGAATTATTGATTGAGTGTTCCACCCTTGCCCCATATGAGGCACCCTTGTCCCAGTCTAGCATCTGGGAGCTATTAGTCCTGACAGTAAAGAGACAAGCAACATGATAGCAGATAACTAAGAAGCTGGCAGCCTCTGTCTGAGGGGACTGCGGGACTTCCTCAAATGATTTTCTGCCCTGACTTCTTGTTGAGTTGAACTGATGAGCACACAGGGTGCTGTCATTTACTTTCCCCTCCATCAGGTCTCTGCTGGAGAGCCACACGTTTGGAATGAACATTTGAGTGTGTCACTGATTGCAATCATGTTAAATTCTTTTAAATGGTATAGTACTTTCACGTTAAAAATTAAGTGAACCTTTAGTCAATTCTTAGGTTATATTATGTAAATTATTAGGTCTGTAACAGGATCTAACATATTTAAATATAACACCTCAGAGTCCACAAAGATGAACCCAATACTTAAATAGCTAGTAGAAAAATAAGGACACCCTTGAAATCATATGTACAGTTCCTTGCAAATTTATTATGAAAACATTTTGACTTTTTGTCACATTAAAACAAAAACCTTTAGTGAAATGGAAGGAAAATGGAAGGAAAATAATGATTTTCCAAAATGTTAAGAAGTAAACATCTGAAAAGTGTGGTGGGCATTTGTAGTCAGCCCTTTTTACTCTGCTTAGACTAAATAAAATTCACTGCAACCAACTGTCTTCAGAAGTTACCAAAGAGAAGTAGTAGACTGTAAATGAGTGAGAAAACATAATCAGTCTGTCCTCCAGCAGACTGAGCCTATACAGCACAACTACAGAGCTAGCTCAGGATGACCTAAGCCACTCTAACTTTAAGCTTTATCAAAAAGGAAAGTTTTAAGCCTGGTCTTAAAAGTAAACAGAGTGTCTGCCTCACGGACTAAAGCTGGGAGCTGGTTCCACAGGAGAGGAGCCTGATAACTAAAAGATCTGCCTCCTATTCTACTTTTAGAAATCCTAGGAACTACAAGTAAACCTGCAGTCTGAGAGCGAAGTGCTCTGTTAGGAACATATGGAACAATCAGATCTCTGTCTGAATGTGATTATTTTTTTCCTAGTAAAATAAAGAAAGAAAGAAAGAAAGAAAGAAAGAAAGAAAGAAAGAAAGAAAGAAAGAAAGAAAGAAAGAAAGAAAGAAAGAAAGAAAGAAAGAAAGAAAGAAAGAAAGAAAGAAAGAAAGAAAGAAAGAAAGAAAAAAAGAAAAAAAAAGAGCTCACATTCTATTCTGGATTTAACAATGAGTAGGCTAAAATAGGATAAATATGATCTCTAAAGCCTTTTAACTGCATTTTGTGGTCTTTTTCATGGTAAATAATTAATAAATAAGTAACAAATGCATGAACTAGTTTATTTTATTTTATTTGTCCTAGGCAGGATATTTCTAATGTTGGCAATATTCTGGAGGCGGAAGAAGCAAATCTTAGAAAACTTTTCACTATGGGCTTTAAATATTTCCTGGTCAAAGACGACACTGAGATTGTTTACTTTATTACAGGAGGCCAATTTAATACCATCGAGATTAACAGAATAACTAAACAGATTTTGTTTTCTGATTCTGATCCAAAGTCTGTCTTGTCTGAATTCAAAATCTGAAAACTTAGTTATATAGGTTTTTATCTCATCAAGAAATGGATCCTACAGATTGAATTAATCAGGATTTATGGATAAATATAGCTGAGTATCATCAGTATAATGGTGAAAATGTATCCCATGCTGTCTGACAACAACAGCTGCATGAATTAAACATTTGATGGCTGAATTATACAGACAAGCCATTCCAGCTTTAGGATATTAAAATAAAACTTGAAGAAATATTCATGGCTGCAGTCTGTGTGAGTTGAATTCCCCCTCATTCATTCTATTGCAAAAGTTCTACCTTAATAGTAGGTTATAAAAATGTCAAACCCTATACCAATACAAAAAATAATCTCAATACCTTTTTTAATACTGAACTGTTTTTAAAGGCAGGCACTTCTTTTTAATAAATTTCAGAAACATATAAACCAATTACAGTCAGACAATATTTTTATTGCCTTGATTATAGCAATTAAACAAAGATGGAAGGCAATTAAACAAAAATTTCGAAACGAAAAAATCAGACAAAACAGTTGGTTCAGCAGCACCTAATATAAATTATTACCTCTGCCAAGGTGATGTTTTTGCCAGGGTTTGTTTATTTATTTATTTATTTTTTGTCTGTTAGCAACATAGCTTAAGAAGTTATAGGTGGAGTTTGAAATGGAAAATAGATGGAAATATCCACAGTGAGACCAGGAACAACTGATTAGATTTGGGGGGGGGGGGGGTCCGGATCATCGGCTGGGGGAGGTTGTACTTAGCTGCCTTGGCGGAGGTCTATATCTATTTTTATTTTTTATTTTTTTATTTTTTATTAATATTGCATATGCTCAGTTTGTGTCTGTTTCCATTCTGGTTTTTCCCTTTTCAATCAATTTGCCCACTGATAGACAAAAAAATTATTATTTTGTTATGTTCTAGGACAGATGAAGATGATCTATACAAATGTATTTATCAGCAGCTTCTTTGTTATTGGTCATTTGCATCATATCTTCTTTGGTGATTGATTACAGTCAACAGTGTGGATCCCTACAGGTTTTGGAATGATTAATGTTGTAAATGTCAGCTTAGGTCTGAGTTCGCCATTAGTTAACATTTACTCTTATTATTTTCACTTAAGTTGCTAATTCCTTTATGACCGATCAGAGAGTTGCACAGTGCAGACTTCAGTTTTACCCCTTTTCAGTGTTGATTATATCAAAATATCAAATATTTTGACAACCCTACACTGGACACACCTTATAATAACAATATGGAGTGCAAAAACTTTAGAAGACCTGGGATAAGGACAAAAGGATTAACAATTTAACTGCTGGTGATAGGATGATGCTGTAAAGATGTTTTCCCTTAAGTGGGACAGATAAGCTGTATTTAAGAGGGATGCAGGACAATCCTTGAAAAGAAAATGTTAGAAGCCGCAAAAGACTGGGGAGGAAGTTCACCTTCCATTAGGGAGAGGTTTCTGAACATACAGTCAGAACTGCAATGGAATGATTTAGAGTAAAGAATATTCTTGCATTAAAATGGTCTAGTCGAAGTCCAGATCTAAATCAATTTGAGATTACTCAGCAAAACTAGAAACTTGCTGTTTATAGAGGCTTTCCATCCAGTTGGTCTAAGCTTGAGCTATTTTGCAAAGAAGAATGGGAAAATATTTCCAATTCCAGATACATGAAGCTGTACAGACATAAAGGTAAGCCAACAATGAATCATATCCCTGATAGATTTACATTTTAAATTATTTGTATTCAACCAGGAAGTTTCCTTTCAGTTTTTTTAAATAAAATTGCTTGACAAAAATAGTTATTACCTTTCATAATAAACAACAGAAAAACTCTCATTGGAATGACAGGAATCAAACACACCTTACAATTACTGATTAGCTTTTTGTGTGCTTCTACTGGTGTTTCTAGTTATTCATGCTTTTGGGATGAAATCCAGGTCTTTGAGGTTGGAAGCCCTCATTGTCATCACTATAATATGTCCACATATTCTCTATTATACTTAAGTAACGAAGCTTGTTGGGCCACTCTAAGACATTAATATAACTGTCGGTAAAAAAAATGTAATTGTAAAATAGAAGATTACCTTCCACCTAAATCTGCCAGGAATATGTCTAATGTTGGGCTGTGTACCCCCAAAACACCTCCAACTATAATTGCTGCGAAAGTTGGTAACTTCAAATATTTATTAAGAGGGCTGAATTGAAATGTACATCCAACTTCTTAGAACTCAGATGCATAATTTTAATTCCACTTATGCACTCCAAGTTATACACTACTAGAACTTTGTGGCTGTAAAATGTCCAAAATTTTAAGAGGTAGGAAAACATTTGAATGCATTAAAAATAATAAGTGATTTTGATTATGATGAATATTATCATTATTATTATTATTATTATTGTTATTATATCGTTGTTGAATTTCCAATATATCTCAAATCTAACCCAGTCGGCTGAGTTTGATTTGACATAGAGGATTTTTGAACTTATGTACTATTGCTGTTGGTATTGTTTGAATTAAGTTTAAAAGTACATGGTTATAAAGTAACATGTCAATGCATTGTTCAAGTGACTTTTGAAATGTTTTGAGAAGAAAATTGCCTAAATCTCTTCACATTTACTGGATAATTTGCACCCTTATGACTGACACGAATTAAATTGTTCAGACTTTGTAAGTACTGTACTTCTTTATAGACTCAAACAGACAAATCATCCCTTTCATTTATTTTTATTTTTTTGTACCTATTGTGATGGATGTGTTTTGACTGGAGCAGTCTGATTGAATGGCTGTGGCCATATTAGCACAGTGTGTCTCCTGCCTCCGTTCAGTTCTCCTACCGTACATTTTGTCCTTTTCAAATATATAAAAAATGAAAGACTGTTGATTAATTTCCCCTCTAATGCATTGCAGCAATTGCTAATGCCAGGAAAGGAAGAAAGTTTATCTCCCTTTACCCCCCCCCCCCTTTCCGTTTCTCTCCCCTAACCCCTCGTCTGCGTCCATGGCACACGTGCTTCACGCTGTCTGATCTTCTCAGTGTGCAGCTAATTCGCTTTTCAAAGTGCCCATCTATTTTTTTGAGCCCTCAACCCCTCCCTCCTCCCCCCAAGCTCCAGACAGAGCTTAATGGTGACAGCCATTCAATCGGATAATTAACATCCGTTTAACGCTCATTAATGGAATGTATTTGTCTCATTTGATTTGTAATTACCAGGCATTTTCCACAGGAAAACATTGTTGTAACAGTCCCTTTGTGATGGCTTCATTGATGGAATTGATTTGAACACAGCGGGGAGCCCAATAATTGGATGAGGGGAGACAAGGAGGCAAGGAACAGGGCTGAAGAGACTAATGTCCATACTTGGTATTTGTTTCCTTCTTGTTTTGTTGAGATGCACAGAATGGAACGGAAACATCAATCTATACATTGTTTTTCCTTGTAGAAATGTAGGGGGCGGGTCTGTTGCCTGTCCCCAGCAATACACCCTGGACAGGTCGCCAGTCCATCACAGGGAAAGCAGAGAGACACACAGGACAAACAACAAAGCACACCCACTCATGAACCAAATTTTTATACTATGCTATAGTACATGGGGTCTCAAACTCAGATGAGCTGGGGACCACTGCTGTCATCAGAGGACCACTGTCGTTTTCAACTGGCACATAAACACATATCCTGAAAACATAGTGTTTTATTTTTAAAACTGCATATTATTAATAATAAACTGGAAACTGAGCTGATATTTTAACTCATTCTTAAATAACTAATTGAAGCCTGTCACCAGAACTGACAAACTGGTAATCTCTGACAGCAAACATTTGACAGCACTTCTATTATTTACATATTTTACATAACTAAAAATGCAGACATAAGTTTGCATATTTGTATATACGGTGGCCGGGAAGTGCAAAACACAATTACATTAACCTGAAACACTTTTACATTTTTACCGAAACACATTTACAAGTTTACCGAAACACATTTACAAGTTTACCGAAACACTTTTCCAAATTTACCGAAACACATTTACAAGTTTACCGAAACACATTTACAAGTTTACCGAAACACATTTACAATCTTGCCGAAACACATTTACAAGTTTACCGAAACGCATTTACAATCTTACCGAAACACATTTACAATCTTACCGAAACACATTTACAAGTGTTTCGGTAAATTTGCAAAAGTGTTTCGGTAAACTTGTAAATGTGTTTCGGCAAACTTGTAAATGTGTTTCAGGTTATTGTAATTTTGTTTTGCACTTCCCGGCCACCGTATTTATACGACTTAGTGCAAATAGTTTTCATTACAAATAACTTTCTATTACTGACCTGGAGGCTCTGTTCCTTGACGCGGCTGTCCCGACTTTGATTTCCAACCTTGGGAACTGTGCCGCATTTCTTCCCCCCTATTCCTATTGAGAAATACATATTATATTATAATTACCGCTGAAGTAACTGTAAACTTAAGGTCTATATTGCACTATATTTTTGTTGTGAAGTCACAGGACAGATGTGGGGCCCGGGAGTTTAAGACTCCTGCTTTTGTATCTTCAAAAATCACTATATTAAAAAAACTGTCCATCTATTGTCATCAACTGGACCAAATATTCACAGGTCTAGGACAGAGACCCTGGCATCTCACTCGCTATTAAAACTTTCCAGCTCAAGTTTCTTCCTGGACAGAAGGGACTTATAGTCCTTCCAGTGGGATTGTGATCATAAATAATTGTTGTAAAGTAGAACCACATCATCTGCAAAAAGCTGCGAAAAGCAAAGATGAGTCAACAACTCATTGATATCAGTTAGACTTCCTTAGATAGACAACTTCTTGTTAGATAGTATTATAGTCTCTGGGAACAAATCTGTTAGTATACAAAGATAATTTTAGCTTGTAGGTAAAATATTAGTAGCTCATTAACTCTTAAAGGATTCCCTTCACAGAAAAAAACAAATGATCCCTTCCACATTTGTCAACATACATTACATTATTTTGGACAGAAGTGCTTTGCTGTATGCATCAGGATATTATAAGGTTTTATTTGGGATGTTCTTTGACTCCAACACAAATTAGATGAAACAATCAATCTGTTCTCCCTGAAGAAGCTTTACCCCAGTTCAGTCCATTTAATCTTCAAGGTCATCCATCTCGCTGTGCTGCGTGTAGCCCAGCGTAAATCAAGCTCAGTTTAAACTGGAAGTTGATGCCTTCATTTAGTGTTTCGTTGTTGCCATCCTGGTTATCACTGTAACAGGAAGGACAGCATGCATGGTGAGTGTCCCATTTCCACAGCTGATCTCACAGACATGTTCATCCATCATGCTTACTGCCTCAATGGCTTGTTTGTGGCTTCATATTTTCCCCAGGGATCCAGCAGAGAAGCCCTTTTCAAACTTTGTCTGTAGAATGCAGTTTAAATTCCCTTATTTTACAAGGTTGGCGCTGCTTTAAGTCGAGGACATAAAGACTGAACATTTTTTAAGTGCTTGCAAAACATTTTTTCTTCCTTTGTTGATGAATTGAGGTTAAAGATCAGTAAAAATTTACATTTATTTGATGTCTTGGAAAATCTCAATGTTTACTCACTAATGGATGGTGCCCTGGTTTTGGAAAATGTAAACCATTCTAAAATAAACTTTGCACAGTTACTTCATTGATACGCTTCATAATTAAAATCTGATTCTGACATGTGGTTATTTAAATAGGCTGTCTCATATATTGTTATTTTAGGCTATCCATATTCAGAGAGCAATGAATAGGGTTTAGGGATTGAAATAAAAAGTCTTGCACAAAGGCCTAGAGTTGGGGATACAGTAGCAGCAATCTTTTTGTCGTCAAAATTGTATTGTATTTAGTTTCTTTAGGTTATTTCTATTCCTGTTGTCTGATTTTACTTAATGATCTTTAAGGCATTTTTTGTCCTGATAACCAGTAGACATCTTCAATGCGTGTTATACAGCGGCATTAAAGAGTAGGTTCAGACCTTCTAGACTTCGTCTTTGCTTTTGTTAAAGTCAGATGTTTCAGTTTATCAATAATGTAATATTAGACTAAGCTAACTGCAGTAAAAAAATAAAACAACAAAAATGTTTTAAACTGGTGATTTGATTTATTTAGGAAAAACCTATTACATAATTACCACCCTTTTTAAAAAGATAATGTTTTGAATATAACACTATTTTGTCTCGAAGTGGCTTGGGCTTTACCCCTAATAGCAAATGTAATAATCTGAAACTACATACATAAAATATTAATTTTAAACCATTATTGAACAAAAAAAGCTTAGAAGCTATTATAAACTGTTTTGATATCAGTTGTTGCCTCCAAGGATTGCACAATTAGTTACCAGGCTGCAACGCCCGCCAAGACCGGCTCCAAACAACTCGGTTTTAACTAGTTTTAACCTTTTTTCTCTAGACGGGTTTTAACCGTTTTAGCTGGTTCTTAGGGTGTTTTTAACTGATTTTTGCATCGCTTTGTATTTAATCAATGGACTCTTTTACATGGCGTGTTTTAGTCGGCGGGGTGCGGGTTAGAATCACCTACCCCCCAACATACCTCCGCTCGCCAGTAGCCCCAGCTGCGATGGCTGCCTCACTCTCAGCCAAAAAGTTTTGGAAATGGAGCAGGGGATATGTACGCTTCACCAGATCCAGGAACATGAGCGTGACATGGAGATTATCTTCGGCTGGACTGTCGCAGCTGCTGCTTCCAAAAGTGCGGAACTGGCCGACACGCTCCTGCAGAGGAGGAACGCTGGGTCCAGCAGACAGCTAAGCCGAAGGCCCCCCATCAGCTCCACCCCGTTGCCTCAGGGTCCGTGGTCCACGGTTGGGCCCAGCTGCTGTGGGGCTGTGCGGAGAAACTGCCACCGTTCTCCTCCACCCGGCCTGCCATTAGCCAACGGTTTCAGTGCCTTAGACCCTGACTTCCCTCCTCTAGAAGTCGTCAGCAGCCAGAGCAGCAGCTGGATTCCCGCAGCCTTCCACATCGCGCCAAACCTGGAACTGCGGCCAGAACTCGCCGAGGAGTGCTCCGCTACACCACGAAACCCACGGAATGAGCCCTCAGCACAGAATAAACATCGCAGCAGTCCTCGAAATACCTCCGACACTCAGCAAGCCCGAGACAGCGAGATATCCTCTGCCCAGATCCAGCAACCTGCAGACCCGCCACCCACTACACTGATCATTGGAGACTCCATCATCAGAAACGTCAAGATGAGAGGTGCCCTCACCCTGTGTTTCCCCGTGCCACCGTGCTGGACATTGCAGCAAAGATACCAGAGCTCATCCACCTCCACACAGCTGTGAGTAAAACGATTAAACACGTCAGCACCAACGACATCCGGAAACAACAGTCTGAGCTCTTGAAGTCCGATTTAATCCATCTTTTTACTCTTTTAAAAAACTCACATGCGACTGTTTTTATCTCCGCCCCCACCCCCACCATTGGCAGAGGAATTGGAAGCATCAGTAGAATATTATCTTTGAACACCTGGCTTTCCTCTGCCACTGTGATGCACAATATCGGTTTCATTGACAATTTCAACATTTTCTGGGGCAGGAGTCAACTGTTTGGGGCAGATGGACTGCATTTAAATAGACAAGGCACGCGCATGCTGGCTCTAAGCTTGGCATGCCCACATCCACCCATGTCCACCACACCGGCTCCATCTGCTCGTGCCCTCTCTGCCCCTTCCACCACATTCTGATGTCCAGCTGCTCCCTGCTCCTTTAAACTCAGCCCAGTTCTTAACAGTAATTCACATATCGGACTTGGACCTTTCCCTACATCACTCATACCTGTTATCGTAGCAGAGAGCGGATTAAAAATTATAAACCTAACAAATGCATTCCAAAGAATCTGAAACAATTACCAAAGTCCCACCTGCTGCTATTCATATAGTCACTCAATCTCCATCCAATATAAAATGGCACTTTTAAATGTTCGCTCTCTGCTGAACAAAACTTTTATTGTCAATGATCTGATTTTAGACAATAATCTTCAGTGTTTATTTTTAACGGAAACATGGCTGAGTGCAGATGCCCCAGCTGTTCTTATGGAGGCCTCCCCACCAAATTTTAACTTAAATAAGTTTATCCCCATTGTCTGCCAAACCTGTTTTATTTTATCATTATAGCACCTTTGAATATACTGCATCTGTTTTTAGCACTCCTCAGATTTTATGTGTCACAGTTTATAGGCCTCCAAATAACAGCACTTTTTGTTTAAGAATTTTCAGAGTTTTTATCAATCTTGTACAACTTATATGAAAGGATAATCTTAGCTGGTGATTTTAATCTACATGTAGATAACCTTTTAGATCCCCTATCAACAGACTTCTTAAACATTTTGAATTTTTGGGATTTTAGTCAACATGTCACAAAGCCGACTCACAACAGAGGACACACCCTGGACTTGGTCATCACATATGGCCTGTCCACCAGTGTGTCCTCTGTTGTTGCCTTGGCTGTCTCTGACCACTACTGTGTGTTTTTTAATATCAGCAGTTCCTTTCTACTAGAGTCCTCTGTGAGAACTGTCAGGAAACATCATCTAACCCCTGAAGTGGCTGCTGGTTTCTTAGGTGTTTATCATAAATTCCCTCCTATTCTCAGACTGGCCTCTCTGGTGCTGTTCATAAATGGTTCACATCATACCTCACAGACAGGACTTTTATGGTACTTTTAGGTTTACACAGTTGTACATCTCCATGTCCCATGATAACACTCTGCCAATGGATTCCCGGCACACGCTCCTACCAACCTGCCGGAGGTGTTTTTCTCGACTGGGCTCCTGGCGACTACCATGAGAGACCATGTCCAATGGGCAACCCATGCTACGCAGTATAGAACCATACGCTCGAAGCGTGCCTCTGGTAAGGCGAGTGGCTGACACTTAGTCATTTTTCCGCATCTGGTGCCTCTGGTAAGGCGAGGGGCTGACACTTAGTCATTTTTGATTCACTTTTTGACTGCATTTTAGACATCAAATCCTGGATGACAGAAAACTTTCTTCAGCTCAACCAGGACAAAACTGAACTTTTAGTCATCGGTCCTGGGGCTCAGAGAGAGAAACTTTTACCAAAAATACAATCACTGTCTTTTAATCCATTCATACTAATGAAGAACTTGGGCGTGATTTTTGACTCTGAGCTGACTTTTATCCCCCACATTAAAAATATTGTCAAAATAGGTTTTTAACACCTTAAGAATATTGCCAGAGTCCACCCCATTCTCTCTCGGGCCAATGTGGAGTCACTAATGCATGCTTTTATCAACAGTAGAATCGATTATTGTAGTGCCCTGCTTTCCCAAAAAGACTATCTCAGGCTTACAGCTTCTCACCTCTGGAACAGGCTGCCTGAGGACCTCAAGACCGCAGAGAACGTTCATGTTTTTAAGAGCAGGCTCAAGACTTACCTTTTTAGCCTAGCTTTTAACTGACTTTCTATTGCCTATTTATCTGCCCTAATATTTTAACTGCTTTTTGGCCTTGTATTTATCCAGTTAATTTTATTTTACTTTTATTCCTTTATTTGCTCACATATTTATCCATCTTCTACTTTATTTATTTATCTATTTATTTATTCTAACATGTTTACCTGTTATTTTACACAAATTAATAGTCGTAATGTTCCAGTGTTTCCTCTATGGGAGCCCTCTGCATCGGGGGCTTTGGTAAGCTGTGGCTGCTTGGGTGGAGGTGTGGTTCCGGCCCCGTTCTTTTGAGCGCCCTGGGTTGGAGCCTCGGCTGCTGCTGTTGATCTGCTGCTGCCGGTGCAGATGGCTCCCTCGATGGCGTTTCCTGTTCTAACCTGGCTGATCTGTACTCAGCCCAGCGACCATTTTATTGTCCACTCTAGAGCTAATTTTATTGTGTATTTTAATGTTGTATTCATGCTGCTCCGGAACGTACATGGGGATATGATTGGGGGGAGGGGGGTATAAATGTTTAACTTGTGTGTGTCTACAGAGGGTGGGGGTGGGGAGGGGGGATATATGTAGGGTAAATGTTTAACCTTGTATAGCACTTTGAACTGCATTTCATTGTATGAAAAGTGCTTGATAAATGAAGTGGATTGATTGATTGATCCTGTGTAACTTTTGTTATAGCTCCACTGACTAACCGTTTGTGATTCCAGTGACTGTGGCCCAAGTTAGCAAAAGCTCAATAGTTCTTAGCCTGTGTGAACTTGGTTGAAAGTCATTCTGGTTACCTGCTCTGGACCAGGGAGAGCTGGTTTGATACAAGGGGACTTTTGTCCAAAGTTACGCAAGGTCCATAAAAGCCATCCTTGGTAAATTTAACTCATAGTCCACTCGGTGTGGACCTGGGATCTTTTGAGATTTTGAATTCCTAAATCAGTGTTTAAAAAAAAGAGTGCAATCAAAACAGCAACACACTGAAAAAAGGCCATGATGTAAGATGCTTTGAAAAGTATTTGCCCCCCTATCAATTTAATTCTTCAGTTTTGTTCCCAAAATTTTGAGATCGTCATTCTACTTTTATTGAAAGACAAAGATAATCTGGGTAAATACAAAATGTAGTTCTCTTATGCTAATTTCTAGGGATCTAAACGTACACATATTTGCATCGAAAATATCAGCTACAGCCCTGTCGGTTCAGTATATACATGTACTGAACAATTACAGCGTGTTTTATACCTGAACACATGCAGAAGTGATGTGCGGAACTAAGCGTGAAATGCAGCGTTCTGTCGCACAACTTTAAAACGTTGCCCCAAAACAAAACAGAGAACTCCCAGTTATCACTAAGCTCTACTATTTTGGAGCAATAAGGTTACTCATGCTTCTAAAGTGGAAAAAGAAAGGTAGACTGAATGATAACTTTGTGACTGCGTACACATCTTTGAACAGCAATAAGACATCTCTGCAGTAAAGCAGTGGTTAACCAAAATTTCTGCTTTCTGAATGGAAAAAAGACAGAATACATCTTGTTTTGCAAGACTGCCATCCTAAGTGACACAGTATGAAATCTGGGGGTGATATTTGATAAGGATTTTACATTTATCAAACAAGGTGATTCTGTAGTCAAATCGAGCTTTCATCACCTTCGTCTTTTAGCTAACATTAACCCTTTTTTTAAACCACATTAATCTCGAGAAGGCTTTACATGCTTTTTTCAGCTCAAGCATTGTCTATTGTAATTCCCTTGATATTGATGTCTCTCAACAGGCTTCATTTGGTACAGAATGCGGCTGCACGTCTTTTAACGGACACCTCTAGATGTGAGCACATCACCCCCCGTTTTATCCTCCCCCCACTGGCTGCCGATTCGTTTTAGAACAGATTTAAAATCTTTGGTTTGTTGTTTTTAGTATCTTTTTAAATCTCTCAATGGTTTGGTACCTCCTTGTATGTATGATTTAATGAGTGTTTATGTCTGTGGTAGATCCCTGAGGTCATCGTCGCAGATTGGGGTGACTGGGCTTTCTCTGTCGTGGCTCTTAGACTCTGGAACAAGCTTTCTCTGGCTCTAGGCTCAATCCTTGACCGGGGCCTTTTTAAATCCAAGTTTAAGACCTTTTTTTTCAGGAAGGCTTTCAATACACAGTAGCAGTGTGATATTTTATTCCAGATTTTTACTTTTCATTTGTATTTAATGTATTTATTTATCTGTTTTGCTTTTCTTTGCTCTGTAGTGATCTTTGTAAAGCACTTTGGCTGTCTGATTGACTGTTTTTAAAGGGCTATATAAATCAATAAATTAAATGAATACAATGTGATACATAGATTACTCTGCATTCAACCTATTCATATGGAATTATATTTCAGTCAAAAATCCAGAGCGAGATTTTCAATCCTCACCTGCGCGTATTCAACAAGGCACGCACGTAATTGCTCATGCGCGTGCGCGCATATTCAACAACACGCGCGTGTAGAATTCATCTCTATGGTATCCAACAACTCGCGCATGTGGATTTCGCTTTACACGAAGCTTTAATACACGCGTCAAGGTAAATCTTAGGAGAGGCTGCGCCCTCGAAAGGAAATTCTGCGCGAGCGAGTAAAATACTTTTGACTGTTTGGAGGAGGAGCCTAAGGTCGCTACTGACCCTGTCTAATTGGTCTTTTGAAATCAGTAACGCCCACAGGATCAGTAGAATTAAATATGTTTTTCACAGTTTAACAATACAACAAAATGGCATTTGTCAAACAAATAAAACATGACTTTGGTGATGCCAGATAGCCAGGAAAATAGCAAAAGTACATTAGTGTGCATTCAAGCTGAGAAAAAAAGAAAAACTAAAAACGTAAATGAATGAAATTAAATAAAAAATACATCTTAAAAAGGGCTAGGGGTAAAAAGTTCACAATCAGTTTATTATATCCTTTCAAGCAATTGCAGTGCTTTTTGTCCATTAAAGAAAGTGAAGGAGAAGAAGAGTTTCAGTTCTTTCAGGAAGGTATAAAACAGAGGTTTGCATTTGAGAAATGTACATTTATGAATTAAAAACTAACAACAGAATATAAATTACGTCATTCAATCTGAGTTTTGTTTTCTTTTTGTAGGAAACTAAAAGTAATGTGATGTTTGGTGAACTCTTAGGAAAATCTCACTGATCCTGTGGGCGTTACAGATTTAAAAAGACCAATTACACAGGGTCAGTGCCAACCTTAGGCTCCCCCTCCAAACAGTCAAAAGTCTTTTACTCGCGCGCGCAGAATTTCCTTTCGAGGGCGCAGCCTCTCCTAAGATTTACCCTCATGCGTGTACGAAAGCTTTGTGTAGAGCGCGTGTGAAGTGAAATCCACATGCGCTGGTTGTTGGATACCATAGAGATGAATTCTACATGCGCGTGTTGTTGAATATGCGCGGACGCGCATCAGCAATTACGTGCGTGCCTTGTTGAATACGCGCAGGTGAGGGTTGAAAATCTTGCTCGGGATTTTTGACTGAAATATTCCATACATTTAGTTATCTGAAACACCGTCAAACGGAATGTAAACATCACTGATTCTGGGGGGAAAAAGGGGCTGATGTGCAGGAGGCTACCTGTAGCATCCAATCAGCCCAAATTGTACACTGTATAATATGCAAGTTGGAGGAACCCCATTGATGAGAGCGGATTTTCTCAACAGCTGCAGTTGCTGCATCCTGGTATAGGTGGTACACCATCCATCCATCCATCCATCCATCCATCCATCCATTCATCCATCCTCTGTACCCACTTGTCTGTGCAGGGTTGAGGGGGGACTGGTGCCCATCTACACCAGACATTGGGCAGGAGTGGGGTACACCCTGGACAGGTCATCAGTCCATCACAGGGCAAAAGAAGAATCATATATACTTTTTTAATTTAATTTTTTACCTCTTTTGCGCTTAAAGACAGGCACTCACCTTAAACTACTCCCTCAGTCTCCTCACGTGTGGGACGAAGGTGTGCTCTCTCCAGCTCCCACTTTGTTCCAATGTATTTATTTACCCACTTATGCGGGGAATAAATCAAGGTCAGCACACAATGCCCGTGAACGGCTATTAAGATTCATTGTAATGCAAATTCTCTCGCAGCGAGTTCACTACACTGACAGCTAGTGACATCCCGGGCAAAATGCAAACAGATTCACACAAATGCTCACATTCACAGTATTTATACAAAAGCACATCTTCTGTAACCAATCTAGCTAAAAGTAGTGGAACCTACTCAGAAGATTTTTCTTTTCCTTTCCCTGTCTGTCTTTTCCACTTTTTTGGTAAAGAGTTCATTTGTCAAGTACCATATCGTACCAGCTTTATTAAAAGAGCACTATAAACACCCACAAGACCAAAGTATTGTACATAAGTATTTACCTTTAGACAAATGTTAGATCAGATTGCTTGAACGGTGTCATTCAAGGATGCCTTTGCCAAATGTCTGGGGTTACAGTAAGATTGTAGAAAAAGCAAAGCATTGTTGTTGCTATTATGTTATTTTTTTAAAGCATAATATAAAATATTCCTTAAGATCACCCAAAATAAATTGTTTCAAGACAGTAGGCTGTCCTACCAGTAGGTAAACCTCAAAGTCAGTCTGTGGGTTTACATGCAGTAAGAGAGAACTGAATTACTGCCTTAGACCCATTAAATTCGGACTTTTGGAATGCATGTACTTTAGTCCGAAACTGCCGTTTTCCTAATCCATCTAAGACACCCAGATAATGCATACAAAAACACATTTCTCTGCTTGTAAACAACATCCCAAGTAAGTCAAGCTTTGGTAGCCAGGGCACTACCATTTCCGGAAGTGAGGAGACAGTGAAAGTGAGAATAACAACGTCACACAGCAGCAACAACGAGTGTAACACAATCAAACAAATCAATGTGCTGCAGCGTTGTTGTAATCTATTTCTTCTCTCATTGTGCATATCCTGCTTTTGCTCCATTTGCTTCACTGCCGCCAGCATTTGTTTACTATATGTGTGACACTATAAGCCAACCGGGAGAATCCCAACACAAAAGGGAGCATCTTGCTACCTACTGTTGTGGATTCAAACACAGTTAATTAAATAATTAGATATTTTGACTGACATGTAAACTTGGATAAAGGCTCCCATTCTGGTTCAGATATTAGCTCAATTCAGATGTACATATGCAAGACAGCTTGCTGAGTGCTAACTTGGTTCCCTGTCCCTGCTGAAGAAAACATCTACAGTATGATGCTGTAACCAACATGTTTCATGTTGGATTTGTTAAAGGTGATGTGTAGACCAATTTTGGTTTCAGATGGCTAGAGCATCTTCTTCCACATGTTTCTTATTTCACCAAGCAGATTTTCTTTCAGCAGTAGCTTTCTTCTTACCATATTTATATTTAATAAAAATCTGATTTCTGGAGTGGATAACTGACTTTTCTCTTGTCAAGGGATTCTCCTACATGAGCTATGGACTTCAGCAGCTCCTCCAAAGCTATTTAAGGCCTCCTGAATACTTCTCTCATTAATAAACTCTTTTCTAGCAGTCAGTTTATGTGAATGACCATGTCTTGGAGGGCTTGCAGTTGTCCAATGTTCTTTCAATTTCTCAGTTTATGGACTGCACTCTGATATGTTGCAAGGTTGAGATCTTGTTTCCTCGATCTTAGTGGTCATAATGCTGAATAGTTAGAGTGATGGACACAAACAGACACAATTGCAAAAAAGTTTTCAATGCTATTTGGACATGAAAAATACAGTGTTTGAAGGGTTTTTTGTAGAATTCATCTCAAGGAGCTTTACAAGAAAAATCATTTCATTTCAATCATACATACATTCCAATCAGTTAAAAAGTTTTCTATTTAAGGAATCCTCATTTTTATATTAAAGAAAGTAAAACGTTGATAACAGGACACAGAGGACGTTCAGTTACTGGGAGCATCATCCTATTCGATGCCTCCGGTCCAACAAGGCATTGCAGCTAAGCAGGATACCAGAACAGGTGAAGCTTTTATGGAGAGAAAAACACTGAGAAAAAACTACGTTAACAGTCAAAATAAAAATAATGCAATTGGAGAGTAGTAGAAGAGAAAAGTAGCAGACTGAAGTAGTAGAGTGTAGAAAAGTGGTCAGTCTGTCCTCCAACAGTCTAAGCCTATAGCATCATAACTACAGAGATAGCTCAGGATAACCTAAGCCACTCTAAGTATAAGCTTTATCAAAAAGGAAAGTTTTAAGCCTGGCCTTAAAAGTAAACAGAGTGTCTGCCTCACGGACTAAAGCTGGGAGCTGGTTCCACAGGAGAGGAGCCTGATAACTAAAAGATCTGCCTCCCATTCTACTTTTAGAAATCCTAGGAACCACCAGTAAACCAGCAATCTGAGAGGGAAGTGCTCTGTTAGGAAAATATGGAACAATCAGATTTCTGATGTATGACGGAGCTTGATTATTAAGGGCTTTGTATGTAAGAAGGAGGATCTTAAATTCTATTCTGCATTTAATGGAGCCAATGAAGGGAAGCTAAAACAGGAGATACGTGATCTCTCTTTTTAATATTCATCAGAACTCTTGCTGCTGTATTCTGGATCAACTGAAGGCTTTAAATTGCATTTTGTGCACTTCCTTATAGTAAAGAATTACAGTAGTTCAGCCTTGAGGTAACAAATGCGTGGACTACTTTTTCAGCATCACTCCTGGACAGGATATTTCTAATTTTAGCAATATTCCTGATGTGAAAGAAGGAAATCCTAGAAACCTGTTTAATATGGGATTTGAATGTCATGACTTGGTCAAAAATAACACAGAGGTTTCTTACGTTATTACTGGAGGCCAATTTAATGCCATCCAAATGAAGCGATTGACTAAGCAGTTTCTTTTTCAGAGCTTCTGGCCCAAAAAACGGCAACTTCTGTCTTGTCAGAATTTAAATCCAGAAAGTTTAGAGTCATCCATGTCTTCAAGATGATCTTAAATTAAACTGATGGAATTCATTTATTTATCCATTTGGCATAGTGCAAGTCGGTTTTTTGAAACATAATTTAAGTTTTAAGGTGAAGCCGTCCAGCGATAAACAGAGAGAACATGAGGTGGAGAAAGAGGTGTGGCATGGTGGATAAAAAATCTACACAGACATACAAACTAGGGTTGCAATAAGCATGTGGATGGCTGAAGCGGCACAGCAGACAGCATCCATCAAGACTACACTATTTCCACCTCACAAGTACTTAAAGTCTCCTATGTAGGAATATTTTGGATACCCACAAAAGATGCTCAAGGAGAAATCCAGGATGATGGGCCACCATTCGAAAAACTCCCAACACCTCCAACTTGTTGCAGCATGTCAGAGATCATCATGCGAACATATACAAGCAATTGAAGGTAGGCTAAACTACAACCAAGTCAAACTTAGTGACTGAAGTATTTTTAAAGTAATATTAGAACAATCCAGTGAATTAAGGTGTATATAGCCATGTACTGTTCTAGGGTACTAATTAAGGTGTGCTTCCTATTTGTCTATAACAAGCATTCTTAACCCTGGTCCTCAGGGATGACTGTCCTTAATGTTTTAGATCCATCTCAGAGTCCTGCATGGGTCCAGCTTTACCTATCCGCACCGTTAGGATGATTTTCAAACCTGACCCGGTACCTGTGTTTATCTCCCTATTAAATCCGACCCGGAACCCGGACACAATACAGTGGCTATATTTAACTCTTTGAAAATAATTTATTTTCAGCAGAGCTTGCAAGTAGGCCAACATATAGATTGTGTTAAATTTTCCGTTGTCCCTTATTTTGACTGACCGGTGTTGTGACACATCAGAGTGCATTAATGTCTTGTTTAAATAACCATCAACTATTATGATTAAAGAGGCTAAATGCAACTTTTTCCCCAAAATAAACGTAACAATAGCCTTTTTATTTGACCATTTATGACTCAAACATCTCCTGATGAGCATACTGACACCTTGTCAGCTCACAGTGGGTGCACCTATAAGCCTGTATCCAATGTTTTCTATTTTCTGTCGGGTCAGATTTTCCCGCGCTCTCTGCGGATGTGACGTCAAGCTCATTCATGTTAAATGTTTCAGATCACTCTGCCACTACCGGTATGCCTTACAATAGTAATGTGAATTACACAACCGAGTTGATCTCCGTTAGCCATCTAGAGGCTAATGTGATGCTAACGTGTAAGTCTCGATTCTGTAGATAACGCTGCAAACTCTGGTGTAGTCGCTGTACTCCAGCATATAAGTCAAACTTTTTTCTTTTGGTTTTGTCAAGCTAGTGAATTATATTTTTGTCGTTTGATTTTTTCCTAAAAACACCAAAAGATGTAGGCTGATTCTAGTGTCGGGAGGTGTTTGCTACGTGGCCCTTAGACGTTCTCTGTATCTAATCCTACTGTTTTTCCAATTACCCCGACCTCCCCCACAAACTGTATACCTAGCTGTGAGATCTTTACTTTAAATTGTCCCGATTGTTAAAGTTGAATTGCGAACTTAAATGGCGCTTATGTGGGCAAGCGATTTGGAAAGCAGCCACTGAAACATGCCTCTTATGAGCGACAGAGAGATTTGATTTTACAACAGTGATGTTGTGTGGCAAGCTTGAAGAGTGCGACAGAGAGCAAATGCAGTTTAATGCAGTTGTAAAATCAATTCACTTTAAAAAAAAATTGTGATAATCGTGTTTGTGTCTCAGACTATAATCCATCCATACATTATCTATACCGTCAATTCTTTGCAGGGTTCTGGGGGTTGCTGGTGCCTATCTCCAGCTGTCATTGGACGAGAAAGGGGTAAAAACCCTGCACAGGTCACCTGTCCATCATGGGGCAACACAGAAACACACAGGACAAAAAACCATGCGCACACACACTCACACCTAAGGGCAATATAGAAATACAATTTACCTAACAGTCATGTTTTTAGACTGTGGGAGGAACCCAGAGTACCCGGAGGGAACCCACGCATGCACAGGGAGAACATGCAAACTCCATGCAGAAAGACCCCTGGTTACGAACCCAGGACCTTCTTGCTGCAAGGCAACAGTGCTACCCCAGACTATAATTGTACCACAAAATTTCTAAGCGTTGGAACCCTAATACCAACGCAGAACTTCCACCACCTACTTCCTCAATATATCTGTACCACTGCCAGCATAACAGACCCTCAGCAACATGATTCCACCACCATGCTTGACAGTTAGTACAGCATTCAGGCTGTTAAACCGCCATGAAAGCCTCACTTTGAGTCATCCAAACATTTTATTACTATGAGCAAATTGTTCAATCAAGTAAGACAAAGAATAAACTAACCAAACTTACTATTGTTAAAATTGTATGGACTTTGATTCAAAGCAAGGTTCATGCCAGAAATTGATCAAATTAAATAAAATCTACTATTTCTGATAGTGGAGAAGAATGGTCACATAGCCAGTAAAAATTATACCAGGACCTTGCTCAAGGGTGGATTATTGGTGCATATTCTCTGCAGTTTTTCTGACCCATTCACTCATGTTAGAGTAATCTTTGAGTCTCTGCCGGTCTCTGCTGGTAGTTCTCGGGGTTGCTGAAACGCCTGCTCCCACCTATCCCCGCCTTTTCCACCCATCTCCACCCCTGACCTGACGTACTCAGCTGAGATCCTCGCCCCTGCAGAGCACCCCTACCCCTCCCCACCTCACATAACTCCGGCTGAGTCTCAGGTGCATTAATTATAACACACCAGCTGCAGCTTTTGTGGGATTTTTTTTCCGACTCCGTGCATGGTGCGATGATGCACGGTATGTGACGAACTGAAGGGGGAGTGACAGAAAGAATAGGAGGGTCTTAGAGAGGCACAAGCGAAAATCAAGGCTTCCAATACGGAAGTGAATTTCTTTAAGGTGGATTTGGATATATGACGGACTTTTAAAAGACTTAAGGTGACAATTTTATTGGAGTGTGCTATAGAAGGGTTATATGTGCCTGGAAGAAGCATAATACCCCCCCTTTAATAATACAAAAGAAGTGAAGTGATAAGTTAAAGAAGCTCCACATTTCTTATTTGAGTGTTTACCTGAGCTTCGTATAGCAGGTGCTTACCCTGGCAGCATGAAGCACAAACCTCGTGTTTATGTTTGTGTTCAGTTTGCATTAGCAAACCCTTTGTGTGCTTGTGTGTGTGTGTGTGTGTGTGTGTGAAGAGCCTCCAGTGAAACTGTCAGAGACTTCAGAGTTCTTGCTGTCTCTCTCATTGATGAACGAGCTGCTCTGAGGTCTGACGTGACCGGCTTTTCAACTTGGGGTTTTCAACAAAACCTTCAAGAGACGGAGGGATTAATGGGATAAAAACGAGGATGAGACAAACAGTCTGGGGTGGATTTTGCTTGAAGGGATTGTTTCTTGGTTTGGTTGGACTTTCTGAGTGTGAAAGGGATGAACACAGTTGAACACAGAGCTGAAGATGCCATACAACTGAAGTCGCATTTAGATCGATTAAGAGAACTTTTTTTTCTGTATTCCTGTTAGAACTTTAGGAAGTATGAATGAAAGGTCGCTCTGTTGCTTAAAGTGACATTCTGGTACAAGAGTATCAGCTGGCAGCACATTTCCTTCCAGCTCTGCAGAATCTCTCCACACTATCATCATTTGAATGATTTGAAAGTTACTCAACATTCTGCATCTTTACAAGGAAAATTTTAACTTTGTCAAACTAAAGGTTCACATCACACGATGAGTCCAATTTTAAAATTATCCTGTGACAGCGAGCCAAATAATGCAACCACCCATCAGCAGGGCCGGATCTAGAAGGATGCGGGCCCTTGGGCTTGAACAAGTGTGCGGGCCCTACAGAATCATATTTGTACATAAACATGCATGCAAAATCATTATATATATTATATATATATATATATATATATATATATATATATATATATATATATATATATATATATATATATATATATATATATATATATATATATATATATATATATTTCCTTTACATTTTACCAAGTAGGTTAAACCAAAGACTGTGTGTATACCTCTTATGGAGGACTTATACATGCCGGGATGTATGGCATATAGCTTGTCCAGATGGTTTTCTTAAAGTAGTCAAATAGAAGATGGATATAAACAAATATGATGTTTCTAGAAAGCTAAGATCAGGCAAGACAACAGTCTACAAGGAATACCCTAACCAATAATACAAAACAATTTCAGTGATGAGTCAAATAGTTGTCAAATAGATAAGCCTCATAAGCATTAGTTTGAAAGGGACTTCAAAAAGATCGCTACTTTTCTGAATTTTTTTTCAGCAAGGTCCTTCACAAGTCCACTAAAGTCCAGCTTTCTCACTAGATCGCTCTCTAGAGAGTCAAATGATTCAGCCTTTCCTTTCCCATTGTGGATCTGAGTCTTTTTTTAATCATTTTAAAATTAGAAAATGATCGCTCACCACTTGCATTTGTGATGGGACATATCAGGTAAAGTCTGAGTGCAATGTTCACATTTGGGAAGATGTCCTTTAGGTTCTAATTAACTGTAAAAGCAGTGGAGCCAATGTGATGCCTTTACCACAGATAACATATTTGAACAATCTCTTCCACGAAGTCTTTTTACAAAAAGTTTTTTTTGCTGATATTATGGACACGGAAACAGAAAATAAAGGGGAAGAAAGAAAAAAGATGAAGAGAAGTAGGGAAACAAGTTAGGAGGAAGAGGGTAAGTTGAAGATACATGAGAGGAAGGGGAACAAAGAAAACACAAGAAAACATGAAATATAATATTAAGTATAATATTAACTGTAAATCCAATGTGTGCTAGCGTTTCCATATTATCATTCCATACATAAGTAACATCTCCCCCCTAACGCTCTTTGGTCAGTATTGTAACGTTTAAACATGCCTTTACAATTTAGATTTACCACAAAAACAAATATAAAGTGCATGAAAAATACAACTTACCCTAAACGCTTAAGTGGGAGCCATGTATCTGTTTTTCTCTGTAATGAGACAGTCCTGTCAGGGTCAATGCTAAAGGTTTCATCACCTTATTAGAAAGCCCCAGTTGCCACATAAGAGCGGTGCAGGGTTTGGTGAGTGGAAATCGCCGGTCGTGATAAATCCATGTTTTAGGTAGGGCTGCTGGTGCCGTCTGTTAAACGTAGCTTTCTTTTTCTTTGAAGTCAAAGGCGCTTCTGTCTCTTCACTGAACCGTTCCTTTTTGCAAAGAAACTTTCAGAGACTTCTGTTTTTAATCATCCTGTAAGCTTGTGGGTTTGTTTTTGATGGTGACGTAGCACGTGACCGAGGTAAGCAGGATATACACAGATCTTCTCAAATTATACAACAATGCAGTAAGATATTCAAGAAAATCATACTTCTCTAAAATCATCTCGGAACATAAAAATAATTCCAAAATCCTTTTTTCCACCATTGATAAACTTTTTAACAGAGCTACTACTGCATTTCCCCCCTCAAACACTCTTTGTGAGGAGTTCGCAGACCACTTCAGAGGGAAGGTAGACACCATCAGATGTAAGATTTTATCTTCTCAGAGTAACATGGTTTTAGACAAATCTGAGTGTGTGTCTTTAACAGAGGAAACGCTGGACAGTTTTGTCCTGGTAGAAGCTGGGACTCTTGATAAAGTTTTCTCCTCATTGAGGCCCACCACATGTGTTTTGGACCCAATTCCCACTTCCTTTTTTAAGCAATTGTATGGATCTTTTAGAGATGAGATTTTAACCATGATGAATTGCTCCCTTCAGACGGGGGTCTTTCCTGCCGCCTTTAAAGGGGCGGTAGTGAGGCCCCTGTTGAAGAAGAGCAATTTAGATTTTAATGATTTTAACCATTTTAGACCGGTATCTAACTTACCTTTTTTAAGCAAAATTTTAGAAAAAATTGTTTTAATTCAACTTAATCATTTTATTAATGAGCCCAATGTCCTGGAGAAATTTCAGTCTGGTTTTAGGGTGAACCACAGCACAGAGACGGCCCTTCTAAAGATTTTAAATGATTTTAGATTAAACTATGATGCACAGAGGGTGACAGTGTTGGTTCTACTGGATCTAAGCTCTGCCTTTGATACAGTAGACCACACTATTCTTTTAACCCGTTTAAAACAGACTGGCCTCTCTGGTGCTGTTCACAAATGGTTCACATCCTATCTCACAGACAGGACTTTTATGGTAAGTTTAGATACCTGCTCCTCTAGGGTACATAGGATTACATGTGGTGTGCCCCAGGGTTCGATTTTAGGCCCAGTGCTTTTTACCTGTATATGCTCCCTCTTGGCAGTGTCATCAGAAGACATGGAGTCAACTTTCACAGTTATTCTGATGATGCACAGCTGTACATCTCCATGTCTCCCGATGACACACGGCCAATGGATGCACTTTTTAACTGCATTTTAGACATTAAATCCTGGATGGCAGAAAACTTTCTCCAGCTCAACCAGGACAAAACTGAAGTTTTAGTCATCGGTCCTGAGGCTCAGAGAGAGAAACTTTTACCAAAACTACAATCACTCAAAGTGAAGAACCTGGGCGTGATTTTTGACTCTGAGGTGACTTTTATTCCTCACATAAAAAATATTACTAAAATAGGTTTTTATCAACTAAAGAACATCGCCAGAATCCGGCCCATTCTATCTCGGGCCAATACGGAGACACTGATGCATGCTTTTATCTCCAGTAGAATTGATTACTGTAATGCCCTGCTTTCTGGTCTTCCCAAAAAGAGTATATCAGGTTTACAACTACTACAAAATTCAGCAGCACGTGTCCTGACGAAGACAAGGAGGCGGGAGCACATTACACCGGTCTTAAAATCATTGCATTGGCTCCCCGTACATTTCAGGATCGACTTTAAGGTTCTTTTAATGGTTTTTAAGTGTCTTAATGGTCTTGGGCCTTCTTATCTCTCTGAACTGCTTTTACCATATAAACCTTTGCGGTCTCTGCGCTCCTCTGGCAGCTGTCTCCTTGTCACCCCAAAAGTCAGGACACACACGCATTGCGAGGCGTCTTTCCAGTTTTATGGCCCTCACCTCTGGAACAGGGTGCCAGAGGACCTCAGGGCTGCAGAGAACGTTCATGTTTTTAAGAGCAGGCTCAAGACTCACCTTTTTAGCCTAGCTTTTAACCGATTATTATTTATTACTGTTTGTTTAATTGCTCTGCATGTATTATATGATTATATTTTTCTCAGTTTAACTATTTAATCTTAGCACATTAATTTACTGTTTATTTTTATACTTTAATTTATCTTAATCCCCGTTCCAGTGTTTCCTCTGTGGGAGCCCTCTGCCCCGGGAGCGGTGGTTGGCTGTGGCTGCCTGGGTGCTCTCCAGGTGGAGCTTGGGTGGAGGTGGGGGTCTTGGGCTTGCCTCCACTGGGTGCCCTGTGTCAGTGCCTCGGCTGCTGCTGTTAGTCTATCGCTGCCGGGGCAGATGGCTCCTCTGATGGCGTTTCCTTGCATGGTTCATCTACACTCGGCCCAATGTCCTTTTTTACTTTTTCTTTTAACTGTGTCTGTGCATGGGAGATGGGTTGGGGGGAGGGGGGTATAAATGTGACCATGCTTTTAAATCTGTGGGGGAGGGAAGGGAAGGTGGTTTTATGTGGGGTCATTTTAATTTGTAAAGCACTTTGTGATGCAACTTCTTGTATGAAAAGCACTTTATAAATAAAGTTTGTTTGATTTGATTTGATATGAGTTAGGAATGGATGTTTCTGCCTAAAGACAAAGTCTTTGGGGTGGCTTGATCCATCATTTGAGCTACTATAGCTCAGTTTGCTAAATAACTTTGAGCTGGTTCTGTTAGAAGGGAGACAGAATACACAGTACATAAAAGTTTTCTACAGACCCTTTCCAAAAAAATTGAATATCATGGAAAAGTTTTTTTATTCCATAATTCCATTCAAAAACGTCCATAGATTATAGATTCAGGGCCCACAACTTAAATGATTTAAAGTTGTTAGTTGTTTACTTGAACATAATTTGGCCTTTCAGCTCATAAAACCCACGAAAACAGGAATTCATAAAATTAGAATACTGTGAAGAAATCAGCCCAAGTTTTACAGGGCACACACTACTCATCTACTAAACTCAATGCACCTGCACAGGTGTCATTAAATTGCTTCACCTTGGTTCAATTGTCTCAGTTAGGTTCAATATGGGGAAGACTGCAGACTTGACAACTGGCCAGAAGACCATCATTGATACCCATTGATATGTCTCAACTGGGCAAAAGAGAAGAAGGACTGGTCAGTGGTCCAAGGTCCTCTTTTCCGATGAAAGTAAAGTTTGCCTTTCATTCAGGAATCGAGGTCCAAGGGTTTGTAAGAAGACAGGTGAGGTACAGAACCCAAGGTGCTTAAGACCCAGTTTGAAATGCTCAGTTAGCTTAGCTTCATTGCGGCTATGGCTGCTCTTCTCTCTCCTGTCTCTAACTCTTCTCTTCTCTCTTGCTCTCTCTGTCAGATGTTTAGTTACTTCCCTGCCTCCTTTAGTGATAATGGTAACTGTAATAAATGTAATATTTTTGTAGCTTTGGAGGCGAGGGTATCAGAATTAGAAGCACGGCTCCGCGCTGTTGAAAAACCAGCAGATAGCCGAAGCCCATTAGCCAGCGCGGAGCCAACAAGGATAGATCCCCCTAGCTCTCCTCCGGTAGAGCCCGCGCAGCCGGGACCTCAGGCTGATTGGGTGACTGTACGTAGGAAGCATAGTTCTAGGACCCAGCCCCCGGGCCACCACCAACCGGTTCGCGTTTCTAACAGATTTTCCCCGCTCAGCGACACACCCGCTGAGAAACCGACCCTGGTAATTGGCAGCTCCATAGTCAGAAACGTGGCATTAGAGACACCATTGACCATAGTCAAATGTTTGCCAGGGGCCAGAACGGGCGACATCAAATCCTACCTGAAACCGCTGGCTAAAGATAAGCGTAAATACAGTAAGATTGTTATTCACGCTGGCGGTAATGACACCCGGTTACGCCAATCGGAGGTCACTAAAATTAGTGTTGCTTCGGTGTGTAAGTTTGCCAAAACAATGTCAGACTCGGTAATCTTTTCTGGTCCCCTGCCTGATCGGACCAGTGACGACATGTTTAGCCGCATGCTGTCATTCCATCAATGGTTGTCTAGGTGGTGTCCTGCAAATGATGTGGGCTACATTGATAACTGGCGAACTTTTTGGGGAAAACCTGGTCTGATCGGGAGAGACAGCATCCATCCCACTTTGGATGGAGCAGCTCTTCTTTCTAGGAATATGGCCGAATTTATTAGTCCTCCAAAACACTGACAACCCAGGGTCCAGACCAGGAAGCAGAGTCGTAGTTTAACCCACCTCTCTGCTGCTTCTGTACTGTTACCCACCCATTACCCTATAGAAACAGTGTCTTGCCCACGGCCAAAATTAAATGGATTAAAAGTTAAGCCAACAAAAGCAAATTATGGAAATCTCATAAAAATAAATACAACTTTGACTGAACAGAAAAATAAATCTATTAAATGTGGTTTATTAAACATAAGATCTCTCTCCTCAAAGACTTTGATAGTAAATGACTTGATTTGTGATAATCACATTGATTTCCTTTGTCTCACAGAAACCTGGTTGCAGCAGGAGGATTATGTCAGTATAAATGAGTCAACTCCTTCCAGTCATTTAAATTTTCACATTCCTAGAAATACTGGCCGAGGAGGAGGAGTTGCAACCATTTTTCGTTCTGATTTACTAATTAGTCCCAGACCAATTGATAGCTACAGTTCTTTTGAACATCTAACCCTTAATTTTTCTCATCCAAGTTGCAAAACATTAAGACCATTTTTGTTTGTGGTTTTGTATCGTCCACCAGGCCCTTACTCTCAATTCTTGGATCAGAGCTCAAATTTTTTATCTGATTTAGTATTAAATACTGATAGGGTTATTATAGTGGGGGACTTTAATATTCATGTGGATACTGAAAGTGATAGCCTAAATGCAGCCTTTAGTGCTATTTTAGACTCAATTGGCTTTACTCAAAAAGTACAGGGATCAACCCACTCGGGCAAACACACTTTGGACCATGTACTGACATATGGTATTGAGTGTGAGGAAATAACAGTCCACCCACATAACCCGGTCCTGTCTGACCACTTCTTAATAACTTTTGAATTTACTTTAACTGACCATTTTAAATCTGAAAGAAAATTTCATTATAGTAGAGCTTTATCAGACAATGCTGTAACAATTTTTAAAGAATCTGTTCCATTCTTACTTTCCTTAGTGTCTCAGGGTAACACAGTGGATGGCAGCAATTCTATCTCTAACCCTTCAGAAATTGATGATCTGGTTCACAGCGTTATGTCCTCATTGCGTTTGGCATTAGATAGTGTAGCCCCCTTAAAAAAGAAAGTGGCTAGCCATAGGAGGCTGACTCCTTGGTTCAACGCAGAGTTGCGTACTTTAAAGCAGAATACTAGGAAGTTGGAGAGAAAATGGCGCTCTACACACCTAGAGGATTCCTATGTAACCTGGAATAACAGTCTACTGCTGTATAAAAAGACCCTTCGACAAGCTAGAACAGCATATTTTTCATCATTAATAGAGGCGAATAAAAACAATCCTAGGTTTCTTTTTAGTACAGTTGCCAAACTTACACAGAGTCATAGCTCTGTTGAGCCAACTATTCCCCCAGCTTTTAGCAGTGATGATTTTATGGGATTCTTCGTAAATAAAATTAATTCTATTAAAAATAAAATCATTGGCATCCTCCCAAACATGATTACTTCTTCCTCAGTAAATGAGGCAGTATCGGAAAGAACTGTAGATCCTCAGTTGTGCTTAGGCTGTTTTGATTCAGTCGAGCTTTCGGAATTATCAAAAATATTAGCCTCATCTAAACCTTCAACTTGTATGTTGGACCCAATTCCAACCAAATTATTTAAAGAAGTGTTCCATTTGGTTCCTGGCCCCATTTTGGATATGATGAATCTATCCTTAGTAAACGGATACGTACCACAGGAATTTAAAATAGCTGTAATTAAACCTTTACTCAAGAAACCTTCCCTTGATCAAGATGACTTAGTGAATTACAGACCTATATCTAACCTTCCTTTCTTATCCAAAGTCCTTGAGAAAATTGTTGCTAATCAAGTCTGTGAGCATTTAAACAATAACGAGCTGTTTGAAGAGTTTCAGTCAGGTTTTAGAGCTCATCATAGCACTGAAACAGCACTGGTGAAGGTTACTAATGATATTAAGATAAGATAAGATAAGAGATAAGAGATACTTTAATAATCCCCGTGGGGAAATTAAGTTTCGGTACAACCAATCCAAAACAGGGGGAAAAAAAAAAGGCAACTCAGCCCAGCCCCCTACAGGGAGCCGAGCCGAGGTGCTGAAAAAACCACTGCACAGGATTTGGAAGACCGCGGTAGCAGCCGGCTTTACCAGCGCCCCTTTTAATTCTCATGGCCTCAGATAATGGACTTGTGTCTGTTCTGGTTTTGTTAGATCTCAGTGCTGCTTTTGACACAGTCGATCATAATATTCTCTTAGAAAGGCTTGAACATGTTGCAGGGATCAAAGGAACAGCACTAGGCTGGTTTAAATCATATTTGTCTGATAGATTCCAGTTTGTTCATCTAAATGATAAATCTTCTTCACTCTCAAGAGTTACTTGTGGAGTTCCACAGGGTTCTGTGCTTGGACCAATTCTGTTCACCATATATATGCTCCCAATTGGTAGAATCATTAGACAGCATGGGATAAATTTCCACAGCTATGCAGATGATACACAACTATATTTATCCATAAATCCTGATGAACCCAGTCAGTTAGGTAGATTACAGGCATGTCTGGAAGACATAAAAACATGGATGACCCTAAACTTTTTGCTTTTAAATTCTGACAAAACAGAAGTTGCTGTCTTTGGACCAGAAGTTCTTAAACAGAAACTGATTAGTCAATCACTTCATCTGGATGGCATTAAATTGGCCCCCAGTAATAACGTAAAGAACCTCGGCGTTATTTTTGACCGAGACTTGACATTTAAATCCCATATTAAACAGGTTTCTAGGATTTCTTTCTTTCACCTCCGGAATATTGCTAAAATTAGAAAGATCCTGTCCAGGAGTGATGCTGAGAAACTAGTCCATGCATTTGTTACCTCAAGGCTGGACTACTGTAATTCTTTACCATCAGGTAGTCCACAAAATGCCATTAAAAGCCTTCAGTTGATCTAAAATGCGGCAGCAAGAGTTTTGATGAATTTTAAAAAGAGAGATCACATTTCTCCTGTTTTAGCTTCCCTTCATTGGCTCCCTGTTAAATCCAGAATAGAATTTAAGATCCTTCTTCTTCCATACAAAGCCCTTAATAATCAAGCTCCATCATACATCAGAGATCTAATTGTTCCTTATGTTCCTAACAGAGCCCTTCGCTCTCAGACTGCAGGTTTACTTGTAGTTCCTAGGATTTCTAAAAGTAGAATGGGAGGCAGATCTTTTAGTTATCAGGCTCCTCTCCTGTGGAACCAGCTCCCAGCTTTAGTCCGTGAGGCAGACACTCTGTTTACTTTTAAGGCCAGGCTTAAAACTTTCCTTTTTGATAAGGCTTATAGTTAGAGTGGCTAAGGTCATCCTGAGCTAGCTCTGTAGTTATGCTGCTATAGGCTTAGACTGCTGGAGGACAGACTTACCAATTTTCTTCACTCTGCTACTTCCTTTTCTCCTACTACTCTCCAGTTGTATTTCAGTACATTCTGTTATTTCGACTGTTAACTTTGTTTTTTCTCAGTGTTTTTCTCTCCATAGAAGATATACCTGGTCTGGTATCCTGCTTGGCTGCAATGCCCTGTTGGACGGGGGGCATCGACTGGGATGATCCCCCCAGTAACTGAACATCCACTGTGTCCTGTTATCAACTTTTTACTTTCTGTAACATAGAAAGTTCTCTTATATCAGATCTTCTGTTCCTTCTGTGTTTCTGCTCTGTCTTCTCAAACCCCCAGACGGTCGTGGCAGATGGCAGCTCCTACTGAGCCTGGTTCTGTTGGAGGTTTCTTCCTGTTAAAGGGGAGTTTTTCCTCTCCACTGTCGCTACATGCTTGCTCAGTATGAGGGATTGCTGAAGGATTGCTGTGGTTGGAAAGTCTGCATCAACGGGGCCCAACCTCACGCCAATGACTGATGCAATCTGCTGGGATTCCTTAAATAGGAAACTTTTTAACTGATTGGAATGTTTGTATAAATGTATTGAAATGACTTCTTGTTAAGTGCCTTGAGATGACATCTGTTGTGAATTGGCGCTATATAAATAAACTGAATTGAATTGAATTGAAATGTCCACAGTCAGTCATGATTTGGGGTGCAATTTCCGGTGCAGGCCACATGCTGATTGCCTCAATGCCACGGGGCATCGAGGCAGTGATTAAGGCAAAGGGATTCCCTACCAAGTATTGAAGATTGACATATTGTCTTGAAAGTACCATATTTTGGTTGATTTGATGTGAACCTAATTTCTTTCTTTTTTTTGCAAAAACTGATAAGTAAATGGTGATCTCTTCCCAGTATTTTAAGTTTTTGAAATCCTGTTTTTGTGGGTTTTATGAGCTGGAAGCCCAAATTATGTACAAATAAACAACTAAATACTTGAAATTGTTTAAATTGTGGGCCCTGAATATATAATCTATGAAAGCTTAATGTTTTGAATGGTATAATGGAAATAAATACACTTTTCCATGATATTCTAATTTTTTGGTAAGGGTCTGTATGTGCTGACCCGCTGTGTGTGCGAAAACAGCATTCTTCCATTCCTAAAGCATTTTTGCTTGGGGTTGAGGAGCACTGCAAAATGTTCTGAGGATTTTAATCCAATTGAACATCTGTAAAATGTCCTGGACAAAGAGGTCTGATCCATGTAGGCCCCACCTCACAACCTACAGACATAAAGTCCGACTTGAACCTGTTATTGTGCAACAGTTGCCTCAGTTTGGCTGTGAATAATTAATAAAAAGTGCTAAAGGTTTTATTTTAGATTAAGACTTGAATTTGCGCTCTCTCAAACAGCAAGCCCTGAACAGATACAAAAGAAAAACAAAAAACGTATCTCCAAAATATGAGAATTTATTAACAAAATACTCCAACTTTAAGTTAAAATTCTTCAGTCAACACACTAAGCTTGTTGTCTCAACTTAGCTCAAATAAGAAAATATGTTAAGAATAATGGGAATTTATGAATTTAGGAAAAAAGCAACAAATAAAACCAAGCAATATTAAAAAAATGTATCCTAAATCAGTGAGTTGCTGTTCCAATGACGAAAGGAGTGTGGTGGCAACAGCGGCTTAGCAGCTGGGGGAGCGTTCTACTCGAGCTGGGGTAAGCATGTGCAGAGTTGTCGCTTCTATAAGCCATCTTCTTTAGGCAGTGAAGGATGAACCGCTTTGTCCACATAATCAGAGACACCGTCTCTTCTTGGGAAATGTATCATTCTTACAGATTATTTTCTGAAGGAGCTCAGATAAGCCAGGTTCAGGCTTATTTTCAGATGGTATACGGTCACCGGATACCCAAACTGCAGACTGTGATCAATTTTGGATCCAGGGTTTCTTTGAAGATGCATTCTTTTACTTAGCCAGTGAGGAAAGGATAAAGGCACATGTGTCCCCCCATTTGCTGCCTGTGCAGTTGCGGGAATAAGAGGCAGAGTATTCTGTACAGAGTTTTGTTAGCTCTATGACATAATGGGTGAAACTCCTCCTTCCTGAGAACTGTGCATGAAAAATGTTTTAATGTGGTGTATTTGGGGATTCTGAGATTTTACCAGTCTCTTTTGTTATTTGTATGTAGTTCGGTCCCTTTTCCCTTCCCATGGTTAGGCCCAACAATCTGCTGCTAAATTCACACCTTAGAGGTCTGCAGGAATTTATTTATCAACCGGCCAGGGCCGCTTTGACAGAAAAAGGGGATAAAACTCACAGTTAACCACCAGTTATAGTATTATACCTTATTTAAAAGTACATATTTATTTCTGTTTGTTAAATGGCAGAAACATGAGTAAGAGAGATCTCTTTTAGATCAGTTTTTACTATTTTCTTCAAATTCAGTAGTTATTCTGTTAGTATTCCGTTGAATGGCCTCTAAACAGTATTACGTAGGTCAAATATACTGGTGTCCTTCCACAAGATTCTCATAATAATTTGCTTGAAATTTGGCTATTCCTGTTACTGAGTTAAGACTGGCCTTGTTCGAACCTCAGCCTGCATATTTTCTATGGGAGTGAGATCAGGGCTATGTGATGGTCATAACTGTGAACAAAACCAATTAAATGATTGACTTATCGCTTTTTTCTTCTGAAATCTACAAACACTGTTTGCATCATGGGAGAGGAAGTGGAGGTGATTGAGGGGCATAAATACCTCAGAGTTCACCTTGACAACAGACCATCTACAAAAAGGGAGAGAGGAAACTGTACTTCTTGAGGCTTAGGTCCTTCAAGGTTTGCAACACAATGCTACATATCCTCTACAAGTCTGTTATTGAGAGTGTAATCTCTTCGGCCATCATCTATTGAAGTAGCAGCATCTACCAGCATCTGGGGTAGAGCCAGGGACTTTAGAAAGTCCAACAACCAGAAAAAGAAGCCTGGATCTGTTTTGGGGATGACGGTGGAACATCTGGAGATGATGATGCAAAGAAGGACTCTTCATAAAATCAAGAAAATTATGGAGAACCTTGAGCATCCTCTTCATGAGACTATCATACAACAACAGAATGTCTCAGTCGGAGGCTTCTTTGGTTTTGCTGTAACACAGACCGTTACAGGAGAATCAAAACTGGCAGCAATATAATTTGTGCTTATTCTTTGCACAAGGCACCATGAGTTTTTTGTTCTGCTGCTGGTGGTAGTTCTGCTCAGGCTGAAATGTTATGTTGCAGGTGTTTTAATGAATCCATCCTCAGAGTGGTAACTATACCAAATTACAGTGCCTTGCAAGACTTTTTCATATTTTGTCATGTTGCAACTAACCACCTTCAATAAATTTTATTGTGATTTTATGTGATAGGGCATCACAAAGTACCTCTTAAACAGGAAGTGGAAGGCACATTTTATTCAATTCGGTTTTATGTATACTTTGTATACTTTGCCTGCCTTGCCTGCTCTTGGTGGTCAGATCTATATGGCAGCCTCGCTCCTGTCAGTGTGCCCCTGGGCAGCTGTGGCTACAACGTAGCTTGCTACCATCAGCACCAACTTTATGTTCTCTCTCAGGTTTTCTTCTTAGACACTACATCCAGCCTGGCATTCTGTGTAGCTGGCCAACAGTCTGCGCTACTGCTCCCAAGGACCTCGTGTCGTTTTCCTAAAAACGATGCACCTGTCTCTGTCTTTCTGTGTTAAAGCCTGGCTCTTTCCTAGACAAAGCAATTAGCTGAGCTGTTGTTGGGACTAACTGTGTGTGCTCTCTTTCATTCTATAGATTTCACAACTGGCACAGAGCTTGTGTATTTAGCTGCATTAATCTAAATAAAGATCCTTAAGGTGCTAGTGCTGCCATCAACTCTTTCTCTAACTTTTTGCTCTAAGATAGAAAGCACTACTGGACTAGTACTTTTGATTTCTTGGTTTGTATGCTCTTATAAAGCCCCTGTTGATTGTGGCAAATCAAAGCTCACAATGTGATTGACGTTGAATCTGTCCATGTGATTGGATTGAATTGACCATATATTTCAGTGTTTAATTTGTATTTATTTACTTTTTGTCCCTTCAGACATTTGTTGTGAATTGGCACTTCATAAATAAACCAAACTGAATCTTGGTCATCCAAATTTGTGGTTCCTTTTCCCACTTTAAATCTGAATAGTTAGGGTTGCCATCTATAAACTTCTCAAGACAACAAGGAGGCCAACATCCTGTCTAAGCTACCATACATTTTTGGGGGAGAGCATAAATTAGCTCAGGAGGGAGAGCAGTCTCAAGCACTGATAAAGTTGTCTGATGCTGCTGCTCTTTTTCTGTGTAAGCAGCTCTACATCTGGCCCATTTACCATTGCAAAACCCTATTAGCTGCCTGGAAAGAGAATATATTTATCAGCAAGCACTCCATTATTAATAAGTGCAGAGTTAAAAGTGAATAGATATCAGAGAAGCTGAATAGCATTGAAGCATGGGCTGGGTTCTGATGGTCTCACTGGGAGTATCAACAGTGCAATATATTTTCATCCCAAATCTGAGCAGAGGCAATAATGACTTTCATCTCTGCTGTGCATGTTCTGCCATTACAAGCCTGTAATTATACATTACACTTGGCGGCTGGGGGAGATGTCTGCATTGGTTGGGGTAGAGGGTCATCTTCAGATTAATGATTGGGAGGAGGTGTAACAGTTTTGAAAAAGTTGAAGTTATGCTTATAAATGCACAGTCCATTGCACATATCTTCATGTGTATTTTCCTGCATTCTCTCACAATTTCAGTTAATTTTCATTTTCTGTGTGTATTCTCCCTCCCTCTGCAGCCTGTGAGGTGGGTTTCTATAAGCCGGTGGCAGGTGATGGCCCGTGTGGTAAATGTCCCCAACACAGCCGCTCAGAGACCAGAGCCGCCGTCTCCTGTCCCTGTGACTCCAACTACTACAGGGCTGCAGATGACCCGCCAGCAGCTCCATGCTCCCGTAAGCACAACCACACATGCTGTGTATCACAATATCCAATTCCACTGGTGAGAACTGATTGGTGGAAAGACACTACCAAAACACATGCTGAGTTCGTAAATGTGCTGAATCAACAGTGGACTGAAAAAATATTCGCTCCTTAGAAATTTCTTCAGTTTTTGCTTTTTTTGTGGCACAAATATTAACATTTTTGAATTTCATTTTCAGATAAAGATAAGCTGAATAAATACAAAAAGCAGTTTTCAGATGATGACAATGTCTAATGAGAAGGAAAAAATATATTCAAAACAATCTGCTCCTATGTGAAAATAGAATTAAATCTTAAATTAATTGAGATTAATCTTTCTTTTTTCATTTTCACTTATCAAGCCATGGTTTGATTACATCAGTGAATCAATCGTTCAACCTTTATTTATATAGCATATAGTCAATTGTAACACAAACTGGTAAAATACATGAAGACGCATAAGACAGGGGTGTCCGATATCCCCTCTTCTTTTCGCTCTATGTATTCAGTGATTAGCATTTGAGTTGTGAGCAGAGGAAAAAGTTGAAGGCAGCCTCAGAGTCAATCATGAACATTAGTGTTCTTTCTAAGCAGATGATCTGCTGTTGTATGTTTCAGGTCCCTTTTACTCACTATATTATATATATATACATATATATATATACATATATATATATATATATATACATATATATATATATATATATATATATATATATATATATATATATATATATATATATATATATATATATATTTTTTTTTTTATTTTTATTTTTTTTTACTTATAAGTATTTGCCATTGATATTAACAATAGCAAATATACATAGATAATAGCAAAAGTTGTTAAAGTTTAAATAAAATAATAAAGTGAAAGGGATCATGGCTAAACACTTCTACTAAAAGCCAAACTGAACTTTAAAATCAGTGTGATGTAAGCAACTTGTCAGGAAGTCTGTAGATAAAAGACCCAAATACAAACAGGATGTCATGAATACGATGAATTATTGGAGTCCAACAACCAGGAAACATGACTCAGTGATGAGCAAAGACGAACACTAGACGTAAGACGAGGAACAGCTGGGGTTAACAACTAGGGGAGACAATAGGACCAGGAAAACATGCAGGTGAGAAACAACGTAACTGACATCTTTTAGTCTGGAAAGATTTACAAAGCCATTTGTAAGACTTTAGGATACCATTAAACCACAGTAAATTCCTATAGCGGTTTAACGACTCAACCAGTAAGTCACAAAAAAATAAAGAGCACAATCTAAACCAGTAAGTTACAACCTGTGGCTCCAGAGTGTAGACTATCAACCGTGGCTCTCAATAACTTTGGCTAAAGATGCAAAAGAATTGAGCAATGTTTTATAATGTAAAAGTAATTAAAACTGCTACCATTAAAATTTTTTTGTGTATTCATGCAATATATACGAGGGCTGTTAAAATTAACATGTTTACAATTCAATTCAAATTCAAAATTACTTTATTAATCCCAAAGGGAAATTAAATGTTGTTGTAACTCATTATGCAAGTTCCTTCATAGATTTGTTGTAGATGCTGATGGCTGTGGGGAGGGATGATCTCTTGTAGCGCTCTGCAGATCTGAAGAAGCCTCTGACTGAAGACGCTCCGCAGTTGCACGACAGTCCGACGCAGAGGACGCTCCGGATCCACGGCGTCCTCCCCCCAACTCACCAGGGTCCCGTGGCTGTAGTTGAGGTCTTATTTGAGCTTTTGTGATGTTAATCAGCTGCTGCCAGTTGTAAACCACCTTGTTGCCATGGTTATGCATCATAACAAATGTCCAAAAATAAAAAGTATCAGCAAAAATCCTTCCAGCTGCACAGCATTCAAAACCAGAGAGAACAGTTGTCCACAAAAACAATGTTTCTACCAGAAATGGAAGAATTAAAGTTTAAAAAAAGAAAAAAATATGAACCAAAGTAACAGAGCTACTCCAACATGCTGCCACCTTGAGCGGCGCAATTCCGGAAATTACGCAGGTCCATACATTTGTAGAATTAACGCAATAAATTTTTTAACTCATTGATACGTGCACAGAATTACCTGCCTTGTTTATCCCACTGTTCAACCCGCGCTGCTTTCAGTGTTCGTCATGTAATCAGCATGGCAGACCCGAACTGCATCCACGGTTCCGTTTGAATGTCTCTTCTCAGTTGCAGGCCATCAGTGCCCTCTAGGTATTATCGGTCACTCCCTGCTCTACTGCACGTGTCGTCTGCAGAAAGAGACACGATCATGTTTTGTTGTGCTGTTGGTTGCAGAAATCGCTTTGCTAAAAACAACAAAATGTACAGATTTTATAGAATTCCATCAACTCGTACGCCTTTCAAGGCAAAGAAAATATGTATTTGGTTGCAAGCTATCAGAAGAAGCGATTGGAATGAGCAGATTATTAAACATCCAACAATCTGCAGTGATCACTTCATATCAGGTAAGCCTCTTTGGCTAACAAACAAGCTAACATTGGTAACCAACAATGCAACTGCAAGATAATCGCAAATAATAACAATGGGAACCAGTGCTATATAAGGGGTCAGTTTCACACCATTTGCACCCGCATCCCTCTATTGTTCAGAAAAACTGTCAGCTCTACATTCAGAAAATGTTAACCAGTTAGTTTGTCTTAGCAACTGGCTAAAAGATAAATAGGTTAAAAGGGCCACCTGTAAACATCATAGTGGAATTCAGAACAAATGTTCCATGCATCTATTTGGGAATGATGATTAATTCACAGCTACCCTGTGACCAGATGAAAAATTGTAATCATTTGACAGCTCTGATATATACATTACATTTCCACAACAAATGACACTAACAGTGTAAGGAAAATTCTTAGTTTTTAAGTAACTTTTTATCAATAGGTTTCAAACTACATGCATTTTTAACATTTTCTATCAAAACTGAATGTCCCATTGAAAAACTGATACTGATAAATAAAAATAAAATAAAAATAAAATAACTTCTAGTCAAACATGGTGGCAGTTATGTGGGGCTTGTTTGCTGACTCACTGCAATTTCTGCCCCTTTTCCACTAGAGTTGGCCCGACCCAGCACGGCGCTGGTTGTGTTTCCATTGCCATCTCAGGAATGCGGCAGTGGGCGAGTACACTTAGTGTAGCAAAGTTCCAGTAAAATCTGTCATCACTCACTGTTTTCCGACTTTACAGATGGCGATGCTGGAGCTGTTATCCAGCCCACTCTCACTACATTTGCCTTTCACCATAAATGCCATCCATTTCTGCAACGCACTTCCAGTGCTCCACTCCGGCCATTGTGGTCCTTCATGGCCCGTTATTCGCACTTTTATTTTTTTTATTTCCCCCAGCAATGTTTTGAACTCTGCTTGAAGCTATGCATCACCATTCTGAGACATCACTTCACACTCACAGGTCCAGGCCAATCAGCGGCTACCACTACGTAGGTAGGAGTGAGAGTGACATCACTTTACCGGACCAATCAGTCCATAGGTGGGAGTGTTGGATCGCCTTGGCCCACTTCGGACTGAGCCAGAGGTAGTCCATAAAAAGGGGTCAACTCAGCCCAGACAAAGGTAGTGGAAACCTGCTAAATACGAGCCGACCATGGTGGAAAATGGGGTATTGTTGTCCTTCATGGCCCGTTATTCGCACTTTTATTTTTTTTATTTCCCCCAGCAATGTTTTGAACTCTGCTTGAAGCTATGCATCACCATTCTGAGAACATCACTTCACACTCACAGGTCCAGGCCAATCAGCGGCTACCACTACGTAGGTAGGAGTGAGAGTGACATCACTTTACCGGACCAATCAGTGCCATAGGTGGGAGTGTACGGTGAAAAAATCACATAACATTCTAATGTCTTAATCATGTTGGAAGGAAGGTTACATTGAAACAGATTTCCTTCTGAGCCTGCTGGGTGGTACTTCTTATCATTTTAAAAAGGCAGCACAGGGATGTAGTCATTGTTTACAATCTGTGAGCCTGCAAGGTTGCCAAGTGTTCAACACAATCACTGCGCCGGCATTTGTAATTCGACACCAACCGTGCTAGAGGCTAACGTAGAGCTAACAACAACAATTCTGAAAACTAAGGGTACATAATAAGCCTTATTAGAGGGAAATTACTTATTCACACTGGTTGATTTGGATAGCGGTTTTCCTTTAATAAAGAAAATCACCATTTGAAACCAGTTTTTTTAATTTACTCAGGTTTGTCCACTTATACAATTAGTTTGAATTGAAGAATCTCCGTGACCAAAAACCCAGAAGAAATCTAAGGGGGCAAATATTTTTCACAGCACAGTACCTTTTTTCACTAGGATTAAACCTCAAATTCCAACTAAATCCCTCTTTCTTTCTCCAGGCCCTCCATCTGCTCCAGTGAATGTCATCTCCTCAGTCAATGGGACATCTGTGGTTTTAGAGTGGGATCGCCCTCTGGATACAGGGGGACGTAGTGACCTGCAGTACAGCATATTGTGCCAGAAGTGCTCAGGGGAAGGGCCCTGTGAGGACTGCACAGCTTCTCCTGGAGGCAGCAGTGGGGGGAAGGTGGGTGGAGGTGCCAGCATTGGGTTGGGGGGAGGGGGCATTGTGGAGCGTTCCGGCAGTGCTGCTGTTAGATTCATTCCTCGCCAGAATGGTTTGACAGAATCTCGGGTGACGGTGCTCAACCTGGTGGCCCATACCAACTACTCCTTCCGGATCCTGGCCACAAATGCTGTGACACACCTGAGCAATGAGCCGTCACCTTATGCCACGGTCAACATCACAACAAACCAGGCAGGTAGGGTTTATAACACAAACATATGGCTTGACAGGAATCACACAGACATTTTGTAGTTAAATTTAAATGCTGATATAGAGCCAGTGTCAAACTACATACCAGTTGAGTCTTTTTGATTACTACAGTCTTGCTGCTTCAGTAGGGCCAACTCTCTGCTCACGTTTAGATGATTATAGTGAGCTCATAGTGACCAATCAAAACACCAAAAACTTTGTTAATGCCAAGCTTGCTAAACAGACCCATTGTAGTATTTAGGGATAGTACTAGGGATTCTCAAACTTAACATTTAAAGGTCTGTTAAGTTTATAAAAACTTTGCACAATAATTTTAATTAAGGAAGATGCGTTCAGCTCGTTCCTCTCTAGAATATTTATTTATAGAATCAAGGCAGGAAAATTATGTTCAACATAAGGAGCAGTCCTGGGCAGGAAAGGCAATATATTGCTGGGCACACTCAGTTTTACATCAACAAGATCATGGGTTAGTACATAGCCTGATAGAGATTTTCTTTGTCTGAAATAGATACCTCACTGATGCAGTACATACAATCCATAAAATAACATAATTGGTCCATGTCAGATACTCTAATGACGCAGATTATTATCAATTAAGACAGACACTATTCTGACACTATATGCACAGAAAGAACCATACTCTTTGGTGGTCATGCCTATGTGTGAGAGTAAGAATGCCTTATCTGTCAGGTCTGACCCAAATGGCTGTATTAATCTGGTCACAGCTGATTTTTCACATATTTCTGTCCCCTTAAACTGGCACTTAGAAAAGTATTCATATCCCTCTCACAGGTGTCCAGACCCCCCTCTGAATACAATTTTTTTCTGTCTCAACATGTCCAAGTTAGATTTTTAGTTAACATCGTCTTCAAAGATCTGAAATGCAACTAAGGAACAAATCCTTTAATACATTTTCACCGGCTTACAAACAAGAAAGGGCACTTTATCCCTACATTAGTCGTTTGTGAATCAATACTCTTACAAATATTTTACAGTAATGCAATTTGAGAATTTTTGTACCCAACTATTTCCTACTTATCTTCATAATGTGTGTTTGGTGTCTGCTTTGGTGCAACCATGGGAAACATAAACCCAAACTAAACACTAATGCAGGGATCTCCAACTCAGATGAGCTGGGGACCACTGCTGGCACTGTTGTGTCATCAGATGGCAGCTTTAGCTTTCAAGTGGCACAAAAACACATATTTTGAAAATATAGTGTTTTAGTTTAAACTTGATAATATTAATATAAAACTGTAAACTGTACAAATATTTTTCCTCATTCTTACACAAGTAATTGAAGCCTTTCCCTGAACTAAGTGGCCCTTCTTTTTTTCTGGCCAAACATTTGACAGCACCTATTAGATACATCTTTGTACCAAGGTTTTGATAGATTTTTTTGTTGTCTGTCATTTTGACTGATGGGGTCAAAAAAATCCTGTCATAATGTATTATTTAATAGCATTTAATTTTTATTCGTTTCAATTAATATTCAATCCAAACAAGCTGAAAAGATTCCACATCATGCCATCAAACAACAAGCAGATGAATACACTAAACCTTTTCTCCACAGTGACAAAAACCACTGACTGTGTTCCCAGAAACTTGATATAAACCATAGATCACATTTAAAATATAAACATTTCAGCTACTGTGACCTTAACGTATCGTCTCACAACTTCCTGCTGTCCTGTAAGGACCAGAATTGGGCCTTATCAAATCTCTTAAGTGGGATTGCTGAAGCATTCAGGAAGCTGAATCCGTGCTCCGCTGCCATACTTGAGACTGGAATAACAAGCATCACTTCAGCCAAAGTTTTGAAATCAGGGAACATTTATCAAATCGAAGTGATTAAAATTAGGCATTTTCTGACCAATTTATTGCTTGAGTGGGAGGATATTCTGCAATATGTGCTCCTTCTGCACTGTTGGTTTGGCTGCATGGTCTGTTGGGAGCAGCACTGGTCACAGACGTGCTCCAAAGCCTCTGTAACTCTGCAAGGTGCTGTTAGCTCCAGGATAGCAAGATGCATTGAGTACAGAATCTTTTTTTGTTGTTGTTGTTGATTAAGTTACCTTTACTCTGTGCGTAAAGTTGACAATGTCTGTGCATCTACATCAAGTAGTCAGGGGTGTGAATCTGTCATGACAGACGGCATTCCAATTTTTCCTTCATTGTAGAAAAAACTATCAAAGATGGAGAACAGTATTATATTATATAAATGTTATAGTATTATATAGTATTATTGTATTATATAATATTCGGTAATTAATTACCACAACCTCTGAAGTAATTGTAACTTATGGGCCATATTGCATTATTTTGTGAAGTCACAGGCCAGAAGTGGGAGGTGGCTGGAAGGATTCTGATACACTTTAAACAAGAACAACTTCTGACTCAGTGTTCGTATTTTCACGAGAACAATCCTTGTCATAGCTAGAGGTTGATGAGATGCAACAATGGGGGGAGCCAGGGAGACAGGCCTTAGGGATATATGGTTGTCCCCATTCAATAATGAGTCAAAGCCCAAACATCCTGAACACCTAAGAGATAAGCCAAGACTGGACTGGGAACCCTAGACCTTCAGCCTTTGCAACAAAGGAGGCCTCAATACTGCAAGCTATCCAAACCAGATGCAATTGCTTTTACTGGTAGCTTTAGGTCTACAGTTCTATATTGCTTCAGTGAACCCAGAACAAGAATATTACAACTATTATAAAAACAATGACAAAACAAATGCCTACAGAAAATATCAATTATACAACATAATATGAGACATTTTCTTAAAAAATGATTTTTGACATCAAGAGTCAAAGCTTGTGTAGTTTTGTAAAAGCTATTAAAACTTGACTGTGACTAGAGGAAAAGCAGCTTAAATTGAGAAGTGCAGTCAGTGTAAGCATCAGTGTCATCATTACCTCCACCAAGGGGGTTATGTTTGGTCAGGGTTTGTTTGTCTGTTAGTTAGTGTCGGCTTTTTCTCATAATGTGCTCTGCAACTCACTTCCTGCTCAGAGAGGTGGGGGCGCCGAACTCCAAAACCCCAACGGGAACTGTTTCAAAATAAGACCCAAAGCTGAGAGACAGAGAGTAAAAAACAACACACACAAACAACAGATAAGACGCACCTGCAGATGGGAGTCAGACAAGATCTGACTGACTCGTTCTCTTACAAGGCTGTATCATATTTATTTCAAAAAGAACAAAGAACATATCACATGACTCCTCTCTCCTCCTTCTACATCTTGACAGGCCATTTATTTTCTCCAGGTCTCTTGACCTTACCATGAACTGGGTTATAACATGACTTAGAGTTATAGCTGATCCTCCCTGCTTTCAGTTCATATCTTTACTCAAGAGTTTGTTTACTTAAAACCTTCAACCCTATAAAATACTGGTAACAGAGTCATGTTTTACTACCCTGAATAATATAAACAGGCCTATTACTTCTAAAGCTTAAAAAAGATATAATTAAAACATATGTACTGCATAATAAAAATAGCCTCAAAAAAGTAGAATACAACAAATCCCTCTTTCAATCTATTTTTCAAATAGATTGACCACTCCTCTGTACTTCCCCTTCAGGCTCCATGTGAGGAAGCAACAGATATTGACCTTGCACATTTATCACCAACAGCTTTTTCAATAGACTTTGTGAGCAAAGAACGTATACAAGGAAAACAACAACATCCACATAACACCATAGTTGACACAAATACTGCTAAAGAAACCATTATAGACATTGCCAGAGTCTTCCCTTTCCCAAACATATTATTTAACAAATTGTCCCTCTTTCTAACCTGATCATTCAAAATGAGAAGAGTGTCTGTTTTTTTTTATCCTTACCTTTAAGCAATATATATTTTTTTTTCTAATTTATTATTATTGTTTTATATGTTTTAACCTAATTCTCAATATTCTTTTAGTAAAAGCAAACTCTAGCAATTGTCACCAACCCCAAAAACATCCTACAAAAACCACATCATAATGAAAAAAGAATAAGTAAAACAAAAATTAGTAGTCAGTCAACCTGATTATACTTTAAACACTCCTTAAAATGTTTTATCTTATTACTAAAAAAGTTTTATAAAACCGTAAATACTGAATATAAAGAAGAAAATCTTACAAATCGACTACTTAAAAATTATTTGACACCCTCTTAGGCAGTGTCTAGCAATCTGCACCTGTAAATAAAAATCGGTTAGACAACCTGTAAAATACAAGAAAAATGATTGGTAAGTGTTCAGTCTTTATTATTTTGTTCTCTAGTCTTCGCTCTTGTTTATTTCTCTGGCAGCAGGTGGCTACCAGAGTGATGAAAAGATTCAGTACAGTGGACTCTTTATTTTTTCCCAAAGTTACTGTCTTTTCTGCAGATCGCCCTCACTGAAATGACAGTTACTTCATTAACTGAACATTTCCCCCAATAAACACAAATGCACAGACAGGCCCCGCCTCCAATAGCTTCCCCCACCGATTGTGAGGTGGTCAAAACCTGCTGTGAAATGTGTTTGATTTCTTGCGATCTTTTCTCTTCGCTACAATCCCTCTTCGAGAAAAGCAAGTCCAAATTGCTTATCTCGCCCAATTTTGTTGCACATATAGATTACACTGGATGAATACAGCAACTTCAACCAATCTTCTGGGTGGGTCAGGCCCCACCTCCTGGCTTCGGCAGTCGACACCGCCTAGTCAGAACCGACACCACCCGCTGCAAAGAGATTTTCCCAGGTCAGCAGAGAGCTGCTGCAGCGTGAGGGACAGGAGAGGGGTCGGAAGGAAGGAGGAGACCAGGCCCTTCAGCTGCTGATGGTCACTGCGAGGGTCCGGGTCAGGGTGCGGTGACACCTGTGGTTCTCTGCCAGCTGTAAATTTAAAGTTGAATTAGACCGCTCGATGACGCCCTATTTCCCCACGCGTCAACGGTGTCAGCCTTGCTGTGACCCCAGTAGCAGTAACAAAAACTGCTCTCTTCCACTGTGGTAATCCATAATGTATAACAGAAAACCCGTAGTTCGAATCAGTGTAAATCGTAACGTCTTTATCTCTTCCCCATTTGCATGCTTCAATAAGAGCCCTTATCTCAGCACGCTGTGCGCTCTGCTTGCCGTCCAGCTTCCCTGACACGACAGTATGTAGTGAATCTCCATTCTGCTCAACAACTGCAAAACCTGATTTTAACTGGCCCTGTCCATCTCTAAAAACAACAACCATCTGTATAGAGCACAAAATCTGTAGGTAAGCGATCAGACCGTAAATCAGGACGTATTTTTTTTTTGAGCAACAGAATTCAGCCTGACACAGTCATGCTGCTCCCCAGAGGCGGTGATTTGGTCAGCCATGTTTATTCCTTCATGCGTAAAAATAATGTTTTGTGCCTCCAAAACTCTGCTAATCCGCTGCTGACGCAAAGTAACAATGTGTGAAGTTTTCTCCACTAGGTGTGCAATTCCTGCTGCATGTCTCGTGCAAGGTGGCTGTCTCATTTCAATAGCTTGCAGCTTTATGCTAAGATACATAAGAATGTATCTCTGACCAACTTTTTTCTGAAACAAAATCCCATTAACCACCCCATCTGTTTCTAATGTGTTAAGAAAAAATGGACATGTATAGTCAGGAGTGGCTAAATCAGCTGCTTGTGCTAGAGCCTGTTTCAACTTAATAAATGCCTCCTCAGCCGGTATGTCCCATTCTAATTTAGCATGCAGATTTTTCATACCATGAGCATTTACAAGAGCCCTGAGTGGTGTGGTAAGGTTTGTGTAATTAGGCACATAATGTCTGGAAAAATTTGTCAGTCCCAGAAATGACAGCATTGAGGATAGCAAAGAGTCAGGCACGACCTTTAAGGCCTCCACTGCATCAGGATGATCTGTTTTTTCTCTGCCATGATTTCTAGAAAGCTGCAAATGTTCCAGAATGGTAGTATCAGAGAGCTGCGTGTCTATTTTGTACATCTGAGTAGAAGGAGAAAAAGAGACTGAAGGTGGGTGTGAACCCAATCCTTTAATTCAACTCCCCTTTTAACCATTCCCCCCAAATCTTTAGCTTGATGTTTCGGATGCAACAAAAGCGATATGTGTGGAAGCGCTTCAGCTTCCATCATATACCATTTATGCTGCTCTGAAATCAGATGAGCAAACAGTGCAATACCCTTCCTCCCCACAAAGCATGGACCCGAAGCCACAGACCAACTTTGGCCTTCAAGTTCTGTTTCAAATTGTTCCTGGTATAAAGTAGGATCGCCCCTCTCATAAAGGAAGGTCACATGGAAAGGATCAGGCGGTGGAACAAAAGGCTGGAGTTCAAGCAGCCAAGGCTTCCAGCATCTCAGAAATTCAGCCGCAGAAGATTCATGTGCAGACATCGTAGTCAATCTGGCCCAGAAAATATCAGCCACTTGTGAAGTGTCATCCTTCAGCAAAAATTGACCACTCATGGTGTCACAGCAATGCGTACGTCCATTCGGAAAAATCACCATAAGTCCATCAGGGATACATAGAATAGTAGCACCAAGTTTGATAAGCAGATCTCTGCCTAACAAGTTGACAGGCGTGGTTTGAGTTATAGGGAGAGTCATTGGAGCCATATGTAGAGGTGGCTGACCGGGAGGTATAGCGCCCCCTTGTGGGTGTGGGCACTCCCTCACCCAGTGTTCATTGGAGCCACACCTGTGACAACCGTTAGCACCCGGCTGCCCTCTCCCCATGCCTCTAAAATCCCCAAACCTGGCCCTGCCACGTGACCTGCCACGAGGCTGCCATGTCCTATAAGGAGCAGTAAATGGCGGATTCGGCGCAGCTCCAGCATACATCACAGGAAAAGAAGGCAGCACTGTCGCTGATCCAACAGTAGGTGCTGCTTCAGCCACCATCTGCTTCACTTTCTTTTTAGACTGATACAAGTCAGTCAATTTATTCTGAGCCTCTTTTAACTGTAGTTTTAACAAAGCAGTCTCCATTTTCTTATTCTCCTCAGCGTCCTATAACGCAGAATCTTGCACATCTTGTAAATAATATGTTACGTGTCTTTCCCATGTAGGCTGATCATAAATGTGTGAATGGGGCTTCATCAATTACACATGCTAGCTGACACTGGAGCATCATCTCATTATAATCTGTCAATGTCAACATTCTACCCATAATAGCTTTCCAATCCCCCACCGCTAGGGTTTGCCCTGAAGTCAACTGATTTAATTTATTTATCCAACAGTTTCCTCCACCAGTCAAAGCATGGAGTTGCAGAATGATGGCAGATATGTCAGCCATCTTCCATGGTTTGTAAATTATTGAACCATCTGATGCTCCCACTAAAGGAAGCATTAAATCAGGGCCTCCAGTTGCCCCCAGTGACACCTGAGATCTGGTATTCTTAAATGGTCCTTCACTCCCCTTGTCTCCCAACGTCTGCATATTTTTGACCTGTAGAACGCTAACATTCATCACGTTGACTGGGGCTGGGACCTCTTGAAAGGTTTGGAGCTTGACCCCTTACCACAGATGCTAATCTTTCCTGATTTCTGCAGCATCCCATCCATCTGTAGCTGAACCCCAGTTAACCTGTGTTCGTGCTGCTCCAACTCATCCATCAATTTAGCATTATACGCCAAAAACAATTTATTGGTGTCTTCTAATTTGTTGCTAACTAAATTTAGTAGGTGTCGCTTTTCCTCCCCAGAACACATTCTGTGAGAGACTTCTCTTATAATCCCCTCGGGCACCATGACGAGCCCACCTGGCTGTCATAAGGCCCTGGAACTGGTTTTTATTTTTTTTATTTTTTACCGGGCTTATCAACTAAAACAGAATATAATTTAGAAATGTATATTAACAATTGGGCATCTAAAGTACGCCAGTTTCGTCCCTGTGGAGCAGGAAGTAATTTATATTCGGCTGCCATTGAATATTCGTAACAAAAATCCAAAATGGATTAAAATTTAACAAAATAGGTTATTTGTATTAACTCTATAAATTATTTATTTTAATTGATAAACTATCAATTCGTAGGCCCAAATTTATCCCAATATTAATGCAGTTAACAGTAAAGGCAGGCACCGTTTTTATTTATTTAATTTATTTCTTTTTATAGTGAAGGAGTTTATATATTATTTATTCATGCAACATTAACCTTAATAATGTTTTAGGCAAAGCCGAAACGAAGGAAAGCTAAAAAGGTTTATAACGCACTGTTTATCTTATCATTAATTTATTTATATACGGAGATTATTGCCGTTTCATCTAAAAATCAAAGAATTCCTAATAGAGTCCGGCCTGCGCCAAAACTCGGGACGCACACTTGGGTGAAACACACGAAAAAATAGAATTCTCCCAATATAAGGCAATTTGTATTTATCATTAAAACATATACCGAAATAAATACGTTTAAAACTCGCTTTGCAACACAAAATCGTCAACAGTTTGCTCAAAAAAAAAAAAACTCCGCCGGACTGACAGATCAAAGTCCGGCCCAATAAAACTTCCGTGTCACACCGCGGAATGAATACGCCGGTGCACAGATGGCTAATTCTGCACTACGATGCTAAACCTAACAAACCGTACTCATAAGTAAACCAACCAAGAACAAAATGCCTCCAACAAAACCACACTTCGCCATCAATACTCGAATGACTGTTTAACCGAGCCAAATAAATACAGTTCGAAAGCTAAGCTACCAAAGATTAGCTGTCATCATGAGCAACCTAGCTCAACCGGAAGCCAAACGTGACCGCTCCGTTATCATAAAAAGTTATTTTATATATATTCTATAAAGTTTACTACCAGTTATTCATAATAACAGTCCTATATATATATGTTCGACAATGCTTTAGACGTGTTTACGTAGTTGCACAAGGTTGAACGCCTTTATTTCCAGGCGAAACTCATCCAAACTGTGCGTTAGCCGTAAGCTAACTTATGGTGGTACTTTAGCTGACTGAAAATGATATTCCCTTATTCCTCTACAATGTCAAGCTTCTACGCTTATTGTCTATACAAGAAGCGCGGGCATTGTCTAGGCGTTTAAGATTCGCAGAGGAATTATGGTTTTAGATTCAGTCGGTTAGTTCCCCTAAATGAGAAGTTTATATGCGGCCCGGAGTTCAAGAAGCTATATGGTAGCTTCCTTCCGTCACCGCGACTTCCCCAATCACACACACAAACATCCGAGAGAAAGAAAGAACAACAATTTTCACAATCTCATCAAACACTAACCTCTACCGGAGCCACCTAAAGCCGGACCTTTAAACACAATCCAATTCACGTGGCTCAATCGTGCGTTTGGAAGATACGCCGGCCTCTCCAAGGTAATCCGTCTAGGCAACAGAGAACACATAGGCTCTAAACTGCTGTCTCTTCCGCTTGTCAGCCCCAGAGAATTTCCGACAGCGTCCCATCGGAAGTGAGCGGCCAACTCTCAAGCCCCCTGGTCCGTACTTTGGTCGACCCTCAACCGAAAAAACAACACGTCAACATTAAATGGGAATGAGAACGTTTAAATCGATCAATACCTATTAATTTGGTGTTAGCGCTTTTTCAGATTGATACAAAACCACCCGGGTGTTGATTAGCAAGGATCAATCCAGTCGCTCTCCGATTCTCTGTTGAACTCAAAGAAAAAACACAAAATCACTACAATTGCCACAAAACATGTATCAATCAGTTATGCCACACTCATTACTCACACTCAATCTCTCCCAGCCCTGAGAAAACTCAAAACCAAATCAAATGCCCGCATTCTCCACCATATTGTCGGCTTTTTCTCATAATGTGCTCTGCAACTCACTTCCTGCTCAGAGAGGTGGGGGCGCCGAACTCCAAAACCCCAACGGGAACTGTTTCAAAATAAGACCCAAAGCTGAGAGACAGAGAGTAAAAAACAACACACACAAACAACAGATAAGACGCACCTGCAGATGGGAGTCAGACAAGATCTGACTGACTCGTTCTCTTACAAGGCTGTATCATATTTATTTCAAAAAGAACAAAGAACATATCACATGACTCCTCTCTCCTCCTTCTACATCTTGACAGGCCATTTATTTTCTCCAGGTCTCTTGACCTTACCATGAACTGGGTTATAACATGACTTAGAGTTATAGCTGATCCTCCCTGCTTTCAGTTCATATCTTTACTCAAGAGTTTGTTTACTTAAAACCTTCAACCCTATAAAATACTGGTAACAGAGTCATGTTTTACTACCCCGAATAATATAAACAGGCCTATTACTTCTAAAGCTTAAAAAAGATATAATTAAAACATATGTACTGCATAATAAAAATAGCCTCAAAAAAGTAGAATACAACATTAGCAACATAACTAAAAAAGTTGGTGGATTTGAATTATATTTTCAGGAAATTAGTGCGTTTCTAGTATTATTCTCAGTTTTATAGAACATTTAGCATTTTCTCATTTGTTCTTCAAACAGTTGACAAAGGTACCAACCAACTTACTGAAATGTTAAAGGTCTTTACTTCTCATGACATTTTTTTACTCTCCTCCCAGAAATTAATGGAATGCAGTTTAAATAATCACACTTGCTCCAAAAAATGTCTTACAATCAAACTAATATGAATTTAAACTGTTTATCTTTATCTGTGAAGAACACCAGATCCAAGTCAAAACCTTTAGGGGTTCAAAAACATCTAGATGAATAATTCATGTATATATTGTAGCTCTTCTGAAAGGGAGATAATATTCTGTTGCTGATGAGGGTTCAAGATTAGAGAAGGCATCTAATAAACAATACATTTTGTACAATTTTGAGTTTGCTGTCACTGACAAGATTCAGGCTGCGTGATCTGTTCTTCCAAATGAGGTACGAACATGATCACAAGAAGAGCTTTGTGTTTGCTTTGTTTTGTGAAGTCATCTCTAGGTAAACAATATTTTTCTTTTCGTGTGTTGAACTAAAGGACACAATCTCTCCTGTTTCTTTTGCAGCCCCCTCTGAAGTGTTATCAATCCGCCAGGAGAACGCCAGTCAGAACAGCGTGACTCTGATGTGGCATGAACCCGACCAGCCCAACGGAGTCATCCTTGAGTATGACATCAAATACTATGAGAAGGTATTTAGCTAATAACTTAGCATGCAAGAGTTAGTCACACACAGCAGCAAGAATACAATTCAATTCAATTCAGTTTATTTATATAGCGCCAATTCACAACAGATGTCATCTCAAGGCACTTAACAAGAAGTCATTTCAATACATTTATACAAACATTCCAATCAGTTTAAAAGTTTCCTATTTAAGGAATCCCAGCAGATTGCGTCAGTCATTGGCGTGAGGTTGGGCCCCGTTGATGCAGACTTTCCAACCACAGCAATCCTTCAGCAATCCCTCATACTGAGCAAGCATGTAGCGACGGTGGAGAGGAAAAACTCCCCTTTAACAGGAAGAAACCTCCAACAGAACCAGGCTCAGTAGGAGCAGCCATCTGCCACGACCGTCTGGGGGTTTGAGAAGACAGAGCAGAAACACAGAAGGAACAGAAGATCTGATATAAGAGAACTTTCTATGTTACAGAAAATAAAAAGTTAATAACAGGACACAGTGGATGTTCAGTTACTGGGAGGATCATCCCAGTCGATGCCCCCCGTCCAACAGGGCATTGCAGCCAAGCAGGATACCAGACCAGGTATATCTTCTATGGAGAGAAAAACACTGAGAGAAAACAAAGTTAACAGTCGAAATAACAGAATGTACTGTAATACAACTGGAGAGTCGTAGGAGAAAATGAAGGAATACACTGATTGGCAGAACTATTTTTTGCGTTTTTGTTACTTCACAAACTTCACTTATGATTGAAAGACCAGCTCAAAGTAGTGCATAATTATTAAGTGGAAACAAATTCAATTCAGTTTGGTTGATTTATTTATCGCCAATTCATGTAACATCATCTCAAATTAATGAATGAACTAAACACAAATAATTTGTAATCAGCAGCCTTTTTCTCTGACACCCCTAAATTAAATCAGAAACTACTTTGTGTGTAATTTAAGTTAATCAAAATTTGCACCCACTGAACTTAGTAAAAGGGCTTTTGTCCATCCTTGGTTTGGAACAAGTGGTAGAATGACTGGAAAATGACAGAGTTCATTTTATTGAGCATTTTTAAATCAGAGCAGAGTCCATAAGGCCAGCAATTTGGTGTGTTTTTTTCTGATATTATGGACACAGACGGAAAATAAAGGGGAAGAAAGAAAGAAGATGAAGAGAGGTAGTAAAAAAGTTAAGAGGGACAGAGTAAGTTGAAGATACAAAAGAGGCAGGGGAACAGAAAAAAACACAAGAAAACATCCCAGTCCACCTCCACACCCTCAGATAGCAGGGAGAGGGAAAAAAAGAACAATGACAAAACAAAATAAACAATGCAAACCGAGAACTACACAACCACAACCCACAAATAGACATATAAATATGATAACAGCATCACTGCAAAGCTCAGGATACAGATTATTACAAGATTTGGTAATGGCACCCTAAGCCCAAGCATGCATCTGTAAACACAGGAATCCCCACACCTGTGTGTGAGTAGGAGCATGCTGGTCCATATAAGGTTTCTCCATACGAGTGATCAATAGCTGGTGTGAGGAGCCATGGATCTGCCTCCCAGGAACCGATGCAGACACAAAGGAGATCAGAGGCATTGACATCCAAAGGACCCCCAGAGCACAAGAGCCCCAGGGATCCAACGCATGGCTGAGCGCACCCCCGAAGAGGAGCATTGGAGAGCCCCTGTGGAACATCCAGCAGCTACAATGCAGGGGCCTGGGGTGCCGCAGCGACGAGCCCATGGACTCTGCCAGCAACCGGCTATGCCAGGGCGGATCCACCCATGGGCTGGAGACCCAAGGCTTGAAGGCGCAGCACCCCCCAGTAGGGACACGACCAGGGACCCTGACGCGGGGCCACATGCACCGCTGGCACCCCGGGCCCCCCACAGCCAACATCCCAATGACGCCGCCCTATGTCAGGGCATCACACCAATAGCCCCAGCAGACGGACTGCATCCCCAGGCCAAGACCAGCCAGCACCCGGACACCGAGCTCAACCAGCTCCCGAATCTCAATCCCGCACACCGCAGAGCACCAAGACCAAGCATCCAACCAAGGTCAATCAAACCCACCAAGGAACCAACCAAGCACGAATCATACAGAACAGAAGATCAAGTGGAGATGCTGGACTTGACCCTCGCCGAGCCACCCAACAGCTACTACCAAACAATACTCAAACCGGGCCCTCCCAAAGAGGCGTCCCGGTCAACGGCGCCAAAAGGAGAACATCGGCCTGGCACACCGGCCGATCCCATACCCCGGTCCACCCAGGCCCGGCCAGGCAGGCACTAGGGATGAACCAGCATGCCCCCCGAGCATCCAGCCCTGGACACCCAGAGCCACCAATGCACTGGTGGGCAAAGGCATCAGTCACCGGCAGGGAGTGACGGAGGGAAAATAGTGCCCCTCATTTGTTGGGGGGCCTGAGATACGCCAGGCAAGAACACCCAACCTGACGTGAACAAAGGAATACAGAAACAGTCATATTTTTTCTTCCTCTTACACACATACGCTCTTACCTGCACACCAAGAAACACAAGAAAGGACGCTGTACACTCAGTCAAACTCCCCATACACACTCTTTACTCCCAGGTCCAGGTACCGATACCCCAGCAGAGGAACCAGCCCCCTGACCCAGGAGGTGATCCCCCTACCCTCTAGGTTGGAGACAAGCAGACTGCCAAAGCCCACACAGTGGCGAAGCAGCCCACCAGCCCAGGCCCCGGCCAGACTGCCTGTTCCTCCTCCCGGACTTCCACCCCTGATGGCCAATAGAGAACAGGTGTGTGGAAAGACCCCTAGCCTCCCTCCTACTGCTTGAGTATGGTGGTGATGCATGTTGTTATAATGTGCATTTAAAACAGAGGGGTGGGATGTGGGTAAGGCAGCCATACACACCCCATCCCCCCACCCCGAGCCCTGAGTGTCTATATGCAGTTTGACAGTGGGCCCCAGCACCAGAGGTGAAGCTGTTGAACAGCTCCTCCTCTGGATGCTGAAAAGTCTACTCACCCCATAGTCCCTACATCTGTGTCTCATGAGAATGTTAAAAGTGAAAGTGTCTAAGATGTACAGTAAAATTGGGACCCAGGCTGCCACGGGTTAGCGGAGATGGAAACCCCTCCCCGCACGTGCCTACATCCCAAGGTCCTTCATGAGTGGTAAAGTGATGGAGCCGGTGGACAGAGGTGTCCAGAGATGGGGAGTGAAGAACTGGGGGACCTGATGCCTTCCCAGGTTGCCCACTGACTGCCCCACTGACTCCAATGGGCACCCCCTTTCACCAATATCCACCAAGGGAAAGAGGTCCTGGCACATCCACCCTAGGGACCATGGCTGCAGCAACACCAAGCCCCATTGAGCTCAAGGCAGTCCCCCCACCCCCAGCCCCATCCCAGAAACAGATCTATATCCACCCCAACATACAGTCTACTATCAGAACACAAAAGACATTAGACGACCAGGTTGAGTTCAGCACCTCCCCCCCATCCAAGTGCACCCCCAAGGGGGAGAGCACCTGTAGCTAGATTGTAACAGCCTCCCTGCCAGTAAGGGGGTCCCCCAGCGCCACCCACGCATCGAAGGCCCCTGTGCCCATGCAGGAATCCTGCGCACGCACCTGACCAAAACCCAGCAACATACACATCCAGACCAGGAACAGATCGATTATCAACCTGATTACATGAGAGAGAGAGTTTTGTGATTACTGAATAAAAAGTAATGCATCATTGCATAATGACTGATTTTGTGCTATGTTATTGCATTATATGCCTTTAATATTGTTAGTTTGCCTGGTTGGTGCTGTTAGTGGTTCAATAAAAATAGCAAACAGGGAGGGAGAAAGCAGACATCCTTGCCTGGTACCTCAAACCTTGATGTCGATTTCCAAAGCCAAATTTATGTAAGGTTGCAAATAAGATTCTCCAGTTAACTCCATCAAATGCTTTTTCTGCATCTAAAGATAATATATTAGTTTAAATGTTTTTACAGTAAGAATAATCTATAAAATCTATTAATCCATGTGAATTTGTGGATGAATGCCTCCCTTTTATAAAATCAGTTTGGTCAGGATGTATTATAAGAGTTACTATCTCTAACCTTTTTGCGAGGGCTTTGCAGATTATTTTAAGATCAACATTAATAAGGGATATGGGACAATAGCTGGTAAGAAACATGGGGTCTTTACCTGATTTTGATTGAAGACTAATGTAGGTAGAATTCATATTTGTCAGAAGTCTGCCATTTTCCTTGGTTTCCTGCAGCATTCTGTGAAATGTTAGTGCTACAATATTCCAGAATTCTTTATAGAGCTGTATTGGAAATCCATCGTGGCCTGGAGCTTTTTTATTGGGCATGCTTTGGAGGGCCTCCTGGAATTCAGCCGCTGTTAGTGGTGAATCCAGGGCCATCGCTTAACTATCTGATAATTTAGGAAGCGTTATTTTATCCAGAAATTGTTCAATTTCATTATTTGATGGGTTTATCTCCAGTAAGTATAAAGACTTGTGAAAATCTTCAACGGTGTTGTTTATTCTTTCAGGATCATATACTGAATTCCCGGTCTGGTCTCTAACAGCAGATATTGTCATTTTTTCTTTATTTATTTTGGGCTGGTTAGCCAAAAAGCCACCTGATTTATTACACTGTATAAAGTTTCTATCCGAAGTCTTTGAATTAAGTACTGGGTCTGTTTATTAATAATTTCATTTAATTCCAGCTTTGCTTTACGGATGTTTTGCCCAGTCTCTCCTCATCCACGCAGGCTTCAAATTATTTAATAGTTTCTTTTAATTCCTGCATATATTTGCTTTCTATTTTATTTTTATTTGATGAGAATGAGATTATTTTACCTCTAAGTACAGCTTTTCCTGCCTCCCAGAGAACGGATAATGGCATGCCAGGGAGGTCATTATACTCCAAATATGAAGCCCACTCTTTTTTGAAATATTTTTAAAAAATCTTCATCTTTAAGCAGTGATGTATTGAATCTCAAATTTTTGCTGTGCAGAATTTCTTTCTTATTTACCAGAGTTAAAGAAACAGGAGCATGATAGCTAACAGAAGAGATCCCCATGCATCACAAAGTCCATAATCACTCATCTACTGCCTAACTATATCTATAGATTTCCAGCTGCACTGAGTCCCTGCTGTACTGAGCCTGTCTATTTCTTCATTTAAACCAAAGTTGAGGTCGCCCCCAAGAAGAAGTAAGCAATCCAAGTGTTCAGAAAGTGCAGAGAAGAAGGTATGAAAGAATGAGGGGTCATCAACATTTGGGCCATATATACTGACAATACATAGCTTTTAGTTATGTATGGATAGTTTTATTATATACATCTACCCTTTGGATCTGTAACTGTGTTTAATACTGTAAAAATAACTATTCTATTTATTAATAGTGCAACTACCCTTTGTCTAGAGTTATGGCATGCAGAAAACAGATTAGGAAACTCAGGTGATTTAAGATCACCTGCCGCTGAGATAGATTTATGAGTCTCTTGTAATAACACAACATGTGCCTTCAATCTTTTAAGCTGGTTAAAAATCTTAATTTTCTTCTCCCTGGTGCCAGTTCCATTAAAGGGGGGGTATTATGCTTCTTCCAGGCACATATAACCGTTCTATAGCACACTCCAATAAAATTGTCACCTTAAGTCTTTTAAAAGTCCGTCATATATCCAAATCCACCTTAAAGAAATTTACTTCCGCATTGGACGCCTTGATTTTCGCCTGTGCCTCTCTAAGACCCTCCTACTCTTTCTGACACTCCCCCTTCAGTTCGTCACATACCGTGCATCATCGCAGCATGCAAGGGGTCGGGGAAAAAATCCCACAAAAGACGCGCAGCTGCAGCTGGTGTGTTATAATTACTGCACCTGGGACTCAGCCGGAGTTGTGTGAGGTGGGGGAGGGGCAGGGGAGCTCTGCAGGAGCGAGGCTCTCGGCTGAGTACGTAAGGTTGGAGGAGGAGATGGGTGGAAAAGGCGGGGATAGGCGGGAGCAGGCGTTTCAGCAACCTCGAGAACTACAAGCAGAGACTGGCAGAGACTCAAAGATTACTCTATCATGAGTCAATGGGTCAGAGCAACACTTCAGGTATGCTTTTAATGAGGGAAAGACAGGTTCTCAGGACATCAAGCTCCCCCCCCCCCCCCATTCCATGCAACAAACCTTAGAGTAGCCATAGTTGTGAGACTAAAGTTGTGGAGTCATAGTTAATGCTTGGGTTTCCTGATTGAAAATCCAGAAGTAGAGGTTTAAGAAAGAGAAAAATATAATAAAGTTAGGAAGGTGTTGGACGTGTGAGGGGGAGCTAGATATGTGGTTATTTTATGAAAAATGTATATGTGTGTGTGAGTGACAGAAGAAAAAAAAAGAGTGGCAAAGATATTTGGTGATAGCAATGTGAAGAGCAGGAAATAAAGAGCCAATATCCCAGTGCACAGCCCTGGCTCTGCCCACATCAAACAACATAAACAACTTTACTGAGCTGTGATTGCATTAGATTACAATTGCATGATAAAGCAGCTCTTATCTATCCAGTGATACATGACTCAGACTGATCTGTTGTTGATCCTAATAAAGCCACTGGGAGACCTGCCAGTCCCTGAACAGCTGACCATTAACATATAGTTTATCTCCTGCTTCTGTATCTCTGGTGACTTCACTGATATAGTTCTTCCTGATTGGAAATAAAACTCGCCTTCTATCCAGGATTTTTTTCGGATATTGATCATTAATGCTGTAATTCGTTCCATGCAGCTCTCGGGCCCTGCCTCTGACCTGCTCTTTTTGCTTGTAGTGCTCGAAATAGCAACAATTGGTCGCAGACAGCTGTTATGAATGTGTGTGAATGTGTGCGTGAATCGGTGAATGACTGAATGTAGTGTGAAGCGCTTTGGGGTCCTCAAGGACTAAATAAAGCGCTATACAAGTACAGGTAATTTACCATTTTATTAGTCCTCTTACCTCCGAGCTGGTGGATGCGATGAAAAGTTATGTTATTTTTACTGTGTCCTTTGGGAGTTTCATCTGACGTTGGATAAATTGTCGGACATTGGTTTCAGCTTCTTCCTTTGTCTGTTCTGGGATCCTGGAGAAGACAAGGTTGTCCCGCATGCCATGATCTTTCCATATCACTTATGCACAGCTCTCGCCAGATCTCAGCAGCTCATCCTGTCTCAGCAGCTCCTCATCCTCCAAGAATTTTTCATTATTTGTTATTAGGGTTCCAACGCCACGGAGTGAGCAGAACAGGCCATGCAAGGCAGTTTGCATGTCCAGTTAAAAAGTTAAAATCTGCATAATGGCTTGACGAATTTACACCAACTTTGGTACAACACCACTGTCAGAAACTCATCTCGTCCAACGACCTCCACCTGTGCTCATTAAATCCACTTCCACCTCATTGGCTCTCACTTTGGTTAAAAGACAGTTCCACGCAACAACGTTCTGGTTTCCAGCCCCAGAACTCCCGAGCCAGTCGCTTCAGTCTGCTTGTCCCGAGCTCTAGATCGCTGCCCCAACGTCTCCAGGATCGGAGACCTGCCGTACCTTCGGATCTCTTCGCCGGCCGTCAGGCCAACCTCACAGCTCCACACCTGTCTCTGCGCTTGAGCTGTTCAATAAATAAACATCTACTAACTCACCCGAGTAGTCCTTGTCAACCACACCCTGAGGCCAGATTCTGAATATGAAATGATGTGGGCATGGCTTATATGCTATCTCAGACTTTACCTATGAACTCTGTGAAATGGAAAGATTTTGTCGGAGAAATCACAGATCATATACAAAATTACGGCCCCTAGACCTAAAAAATATATTTTATTTGACCTTTAGGTGGCACTGTTATTAAGGTCAATGTGTTTTGTAGTTTAAGTGCCAAACCATAAGTCCCACATTTAAAATAGTCATGTCAGTGAAATCCACAAATAATTCTGGATCAGGTGATCTAGGTCACACCCACTTCTGCATCTGATCCCCCAAGATCAAACCCAAACTGCCAACAAATAGTAGAAATAAATCAAATAATCTACCTTAATACCTTAACTTTGAAGGTGGATTGTGAAGCTGTGTATTGATATTGGCAAATTTTCACCAGTGATGTTTTTGGCAGAGCTGGGTGATGGGTGATTGTGTTTTATCCGAATGTCAATGAAGTGAAAATGGCCAAATACTTCTCGATCACTGTTGACTCGATACCAGATGTGGCACATGTTGATCAGGTTACATTTGTCCTAAGATATGTCACCTGAGGGACGCTCCCAGGAATGCTTTGTGAAATTTCTTCCAATTGATAGTCATGCAGGTGTAGTTTTATGTGAGTCTGTGCTCAAGGTTTTGGAAGGGATGAAAACGGACATTGCAAACTACAGTGGGCAATGCTAAGATAATGCTGCCAACATGTCTGGTATGTATAAAGGAATACAAGTACACATACAGGAAATCAATCCCCTAGATGAGTGGGTTCCATGTGGTGCACACACCCTGAATTTGGTTGAAGTTAAAAGTGTTAACTACTGTTTTGAGACAGCTGATTTTTTCCAGTTTGTGCAAAACATTTTTAACTTTTGCTCCACATCGACAGCAAGGTATCATATATGCAAACAATTAAAAAAATCACAGAAAAATATTTTATCTGACACTCATCAAAATGCAGCAATTAGAAATCAAGCAAGGTCACTTGACAAGAAAATTGACAAGGTTGAAACGCCTTCATGTGCACATTTTGGCATTGCATCCTCCAGTGCTTTGAAAATGCAAGTGTTGCCTTACAGGCTATGGAACTGGTCTTGTGTAATGCTGAGGGTTTGGTGGAGAGATCAGTTTGACAGTTTTGATTCTCAAGCTAAGGGGTTGTCTCGAAACAGGTTCACAAAGGTGACGACCCAAAAATTCGAAAGCATTTTATAGAGAAACCACAGTCTTAGAGGTTGAGTTACCGACTCGACAAAATTTCTCCACTAATGTTTTTTGGGTGGTTGTTGATTTCTAATTTCTGAAATGGATTGCGGGTATGCTGCATATGATAACTTCAACAACACCTTTGGCTTCCTGAACAACTTTCCTGATGTTACTGTTCCAGAGCTGAGAAACAAAACATCTCATCTCCAAAGGCAAGGCAAGGAAATCTTATTTGTATAGCACACTTTCAACAACAAGGTAATTCAAAGTGCTTTACATGATTAGGGGATAAAGTAAAAACAGCAATAACATTTGCATATGACATTACTCAAAAGCAGACATGACTTTAGGATAAGGTAAAAACAGCATGAAACACACAAAACATATGATACATGAAAACACTACTCAAATGCAGCTCTGAAAAGATGGGTTTTTAGCCATGATATAAAAGAACTCGGTTTTTCAGCAGCTTTACAGTTATCTCGAAGTTTGTTCCAGATTAGAGGAGCATAGAAACTGAAAGCTGCTTCTCCATGGTTGGTTCTAATTCTAGGAATGCTGAGTAGACTGGAATTAAAGGACCTAATTTTGAACATGATTTTGAGACCCACACTGCTGTTGCTGTCCTTTGTGGCTTCTTTTTCTCTTCTCTCCTGCCTTTTCACCTCTTATGGCTCCTGTCTCCTCTTTTTCAGTCTCTCGCAGCTCCAGTCTCCTTTCTCCTTTCTCCTCCTCTTTTTCTTTTTTTTTTATTCAAATTTTTATTTTGTTATGCAATAAAGAAATCACTTTTACTAACAGTCAAAGTTTTGTCAGTCATTCATTTCCTTGCAATCACTTTCTTACTATCAACCAGCATAATATTTCATAGATAAAATTTATACCTTTTAAACAATATGGGCATTTCCCTAAGAGCATAACCTCAAAATTTAAAGGAGCTTTTATTCCTCAGACTTTAAAGACCCTACTCTTAATTGTGAGTCTAACTGTCATGTTGGAGTTTTTTGGGCTCCGGACGCAGCTCCCTTATTTACACCAGAGATCAGCTGCTAGCTCTGCGAGAACCGACACTTCTCTACACAGAGAAGCCAGACCTTCCCTCTGATATAAGGAGGAACTGAAGAGGCAGCAGATATTCATGAAGGCTCCATGAGAGGAAACGGAAAAAAACAAAAGCAGACATGCTTATGTTTTTATAAACCTTGTTTACCGTCCATCATCATAGAAAATGTCCGCTCACTCCCCAACAAGATCGAGGAGCTCACAGTGCTGATCAGAACACAGCGGAAATACAGACAATGCAGCCTGATCTTTTTCACTGAGAAGTGGTTAATGCAGATTCTGAGGTGTCCCTGGAAGTACTTAAGCTTATGCGTGCCGATGGGAGGGTGTAGCGGAACGACGCCGCCTGTGGGCAGCTGTGCAGCTCGCTCTTCCTCCATTTGCTCAGTGCGTTGGGTGCCACACCAGAGAAAAAAAATGACACTGGATCTACTTTTCAACACTTCCCACAAACTGCTATTGGCTAATCACTATCACCTGCTCAGTGCAATTTCCCATTGACGAGTGTAGAGCTGCTGAAACTCTTAACTGCTTTAAATCGAGACTAAAAACTCATCTGTTTAGAATTGCCTTCGAGTAAATGCTTGATGTATGAAATGTGTTCATGCTCTCTTGCTTTATTGATCTTTCTCTTGCTTTATTGTGTATCATGTGTAATGTGTGTTTCTTTTACTTTTAATTTCCAATGTTATATTCCATTCCAGGGTTGTGAGGGTCTGCTGGGAACGTCTGGCAGAGTCTCCTGTCAGAAGGAGCTTTAACTCACACCTCCGGCAGAACTTTGAACACGTCCCGGGGGAGGCGGGGGACATCGAGTCCGAGTGGACCATGTTCCGCGCCTCCATTGCCGAGGCGGCTGACCGAAGCTGTGGCCGCAAGGTGGTCGGTGCCTGTCGCGGCGGCAACCCCCGAACCCGGTGGTGGACACCGGCGGTAAGGGATGCTGTCAGGCTGAAGAAGGAGTCCTACCGGGTCTTTTTGGCTTGTGGGACCCCTGAAGCAGCTGATAGGTACCGACAGGCCAAGCGGGATGCGGCTCGGATGGTTGCTGAGGCAAAAACTCGGGCGTGGGAGGAGTTTGGAGAGACAATGGAAAACGACTTCCGTACGGCTTCGAAGCGATTCTGGTCCACCATCCGGCGTCTCAGGGGGGGAAAGCGGTCTGCCACCAACACTGTTTACAGTGGGGATGGTGTGCTGCTGACCTCGACGCGGGACGTTTTGGGTCGGTGGATGGAATACTTCGAAGACCTCCTCAATCCCACCGGCACGCCTTCCAATCTGGAAGCAGGGTTTGGGGACTTGGGGTCGGGCTCTCCAATCTCTGGTGCCGAGGTCACCGAGGTCGTTAAAAAGCTCCTCGGTGGCAAGGCTCCGGGGGTGGATGAGATTCGACCGGAGTTCCTCAAGGCTCTGGATGTTGTGGGGCTGTGTTGGACAGGATGCCCGAGCCACCTCAAGGGAGGAGGTCCAGGGGAAGGCCCAGGACACGCTGGAGGGACTATGTTTCTCGGCTGGCCTGGGAGCGCCTTGGGGTTCCTCCCGAGGAGCTGGAACAAGTGGCTGGGGAGAGGGAAGTCTGGGTCTCTTTGCTTAGGCTGCTGCCCCCGCGACCCGACCCCGGATAAGCGGAAGAAAATGGATGGATGGATGGATATATTCCATGTCTGTTTGTTTTGTTTTTTGTTTTTTAAATCACCAAATCATGTAAAGCACCTTGAATTACCCTGCTGTTGAAAGTGTGCTATACAAATAAAATTGCCTTGCCTTGCCTTGCCTTCCCTTGCCTTGCCTTGCCTTGCCTTTATTTTTGGCCAGTTGCAAGGTTTTTTTATTTAATTCGAGGTTTCTTCCCTTGCTGTATGAATCTTGGAAATCGTTTATCAAGTGTCTTGGAACACTGAGTTGGATGGTTCAGCTGTTTTTGTTTTGAATGAATGTAATAATGTATGCAGTACAATCATCTGTATTGCATCAATCCTTTGCATAAGTCCTATGAAGGGAATCAGATTTCACCTGTCTAAGTCATATTTAAGTTAAGTCATCATTGGGTCATAATTGGCTGAAAGTAGATTTTTGTGTATCTTTTGGGAAATCAATCCCTTAGTAGGAAATTTATTCCATTCCCCAGTTTATTTTTAAGTGTTCTTTGACAGACTTGTCAGGTGTATAATTAAAGGTGAGCACCTGAGATTTATGATTATTTATTCTATAGCCTGAAACTTTGCCAAATACTGTTACGGTTTTGTGTAGCTCAAGAAGGGATTCACAGGGCTTTGCAAAGTAAATTAATACGTCATCAGCAAAAAGAGAACCTCTCTTCTCTGATTGCGGATTCTGTGTGCTCTCTCGCGGATTGAGGAGTATTGTCTCCTAGCAACCGTTTGTCATGTTTCGTTTCTGTGGACTCTAGTGCAGACACACAAACGACCAGCAGAAACAGGAGGTTAGCTATAAAGCACACGATTTATTGTTTGCCCCACAGGAAAGGAACGACTGGAGGTAATCCACAGAGCTCGGGGTATGATACTGGGAACGGAACTTGGGAGGGAGGCAGCCACTGATGGGGAGAGGAGATGAAGGTGAGTGGGTTACCATGAATCAGAGGGGAAGCAGGAATGGAATCTTGGCTTACTTGGATAGTATGATAGTCCTCGGCTCGGGGGGAGAGAGTCGCGGTGTGTCCAGCGTAACTCCGTCCAGGTTGTTCCGATCCCCAAGGTGGTTGAGGGTGGACCGACAGAAGAGGGCTTGGTCGAGCTCGGAGCAGGGCAGCAGGAGAGCAGCAGGAGAGCAGCAAGAGGATCAGGGGAAGCAGGCGCCGCAGGCTGAGATTGGATCACAAAGGCTCGATGATAACGAATCGGGAAGGCGATCAGTCATCCAACAAGGCTAACGATCTGGCGTCTGCCCCGTCAGCGTTCCCCTTTTAACTGCCGCTCCTTGATTGCCTTAACTGCAATCAGCTGGGAGATGGCAACAAGCTGCGCCCTCTGTGGAGAAACAGGTGAGAGAACACCAAACACACACACCCTGACAGTACCCCCCCCCCCTCAACGGACGCCTCCTGGCGGCCAAACCTGGCTGGAAGAGGAAGAAGCCCTCTCAAAGTCCGTTATGAGGGAAGGATCCAAAATGAAAGAGCGGGGAACCCAACGGCGCTCCTCTGGGCCGTAACCCACCCAGTCCACGAGGTATTGGTGACCCCGGACATCCACTATGCGGCGAACCGTGTAGGCAGGGTGCCCATCAATGATCCGGGCGGGAGGAGAGGGTTCGGAAGGAGGGCACAAGGGACTGGCAGAAACCGGCTTAACCTGGGAAACATGAAAAACGGGATGGACCCGGGTATGGGCCGGGAGTTTTAAACAGAGCGTCGAGGGGCTAATAACCGACTCGACGGGAAAAGGCCCTAGGAAACGAGGTGCCATCTTCCTTGAGACTCCTTTCAAGGGAAAGTCACGGGCTGACAGCCATACTAATTGACCAGGTGTATATTGGGGAGCAGGGCGACGGTGTAGGTCAGCGTAACGCTTGTTTTGGGTGGATGAGTGTTGGAGGGCTGCCCTGGTCAGCTCCCAAACTCTTCTGCAGGACCTGATGTGAGAATGGACAGAGGGAATGGATGAAATGGGAATCGAGCTGGGGAGGAGAGACGGTTGGTACCCGAGGGGGGCCTCAAAGGGGGAGACCCCGGTGGCCGCTGATGTGTGGGAATTGCGTGCGTACTCGACCCAAGGAAGGTAGGAGCTCCAGGTGGAAGGGTTCGTTGCGCAGACGCAGCGAAGGGAGCTCTCCAGCTCCTGGTTCAGTCTCTCGCACTGGTCGTTAGATTGTGGGTGGAAGCCTGAGGTTAGTTGGGTCCGGGCCCCAAGAGCTGCGCAGAAGTCCCTCCACACACGGGAGATGAACTGGGGACCTCGATCCGAGAGGATCTCCACAGGGATGCCGTGAAGCCGAAAAACGTGTAGACAGAGGAGCTTGGCGGTCTGGGCTGCAGTAGGCAATCTGGTAAGTGGAATGAGATGGCAGGCCTTCGGAAAACGGTCAACAATGGTTAGGATGACTGACTTGCCATGTGATGTGGGCAGTCCGGTGACAAAGTCTAGGGCGATGTGGGACCAGGGCCGAGCTGGGATGGAGAGGGGTTGAAGGTAACCCGAGGCGGGCTGATGTAAGCTTTTGTTGCGGTTACATGCAGGACAAGCCAAAACATACTCCCTCACATCTTTATTGAGCCCTGGCCACCAGAAATAACGGCGGAGGAGTGCAATAGTTCGACTCGTGCCTGGGTGACTGGAGAATCTGGAAGTGTGCCCCCATTGGATGACTCTGGAGCGAACAGATGATGGGACAAAGATACGATGCGGAGGACCTCCCCCAGGGTCAGGCTCGTTGACTTGGGCGTGCTTGATAAGGGACTCGATGTCCCAGGTGAGTGATGCCACGGAGCAGGAGGGTGGGAGGATGGGTGCAGGAACGTCGGGATGGTCGTCAGATGACTGCTGGCGGGACAGAGCGTCAGGTTTGATGTTCTTGGAACCTGGCTTGTAAGTGATATTTAGATTAAAACGAGAGAAGAATAGAGACCAGCGGTATTGACGGGGGTTTAATCTTTTGGCTGCTTGGATGTAGAGTAAGTTCTTGTGGTCCGTCCATACTATGACCGGGAGCTCCGAACCCTCCAGCCAATGCCGCCACTCCTCCAGGGCCAACTTGATAGCGAGGAGCTCTCGGTCACCTATGCTGTAATTCCTCTCCGCAGGGGTGAAACGCTTTGAGAAAAAAGCACAGGGATGCAATTTCTGATCCTGGGGAGAACGCTGTGAAAGGACAGCTCCGACTCCGGTATCCGAGGCGTCAACCTCCATAATGAACTGGATCTTTACGTTGGGGAAAATGAGAATGGGTGCTTCGGTGAATCTCACCTTTAGATGTTGGAAGGCCTTGTCCGCTGCTTGGTCCCAGATGAAAGGTCGCTTAACGGAGGTGAGGGCGGTTAGAGGGGCTGCGATGACGCCGAAATCCCAAATGAAGCGTCTGTAAAAATTAGCGAACCCCAGGAACCGTTGCAGCTGCCTTCTGGACATGGGAATGGGCCAGTCTTGGACCGCCTTAATCTTACTGGGGTCAGCCTTCACCTGTCCACCCTCGAAGACATAACCCAAAAAGGAGACAGATGACAGATGAAATTCACATTTTTCAACTTTAACATAGAGAGAATTCTCTAGCAGCCGTTGAAGAACTAGCCAGGCATGCTGGCAATGCTGTGGCAGATCCTTGGAGAAAATAAGGATATCATCAAGGTAGACGAAAACAAAAACATTTAGAAAATCACGGAGCACATCATTCACCAGATGTTGAAAAACGGCCGGGGCATTGCAAAGGCCAAAAGGCATGACCAGGTATTCGAAGTGCCCGATGTGGGTCTTAAAGGCCGTTTTCAACTCGTCACCTCCACGGATCCGGACAAGATGGTAAGCGTTCCGTAGGTCGAGCTTTGTGAACACTGTAGCCCCCTGCACGGCCTCAAAAGCTGAGGTGATGAGAGATAATGAATACTGGTTTTTGACTGTGATGGCATTTAGACCTCTGTAGTCAATACAGGGACGTAAAGTCTTATCCTTTTTCTCCACAAAGAAAAATCCCGCACCCAGGGGAGAAATGGAAGGGCGAATTAGGCCCACGGCCAGGGAATCGTTAACATATGTCTCAAGGGCAGCTCTCTCCTTGGCGGACAGGTTGAAGAGACGTCCAGAGGGAAGAGGGGCCCCAAGGAGGAGATCGATGGCGCAATCGTAATGCCTGTGAGGAGGGAGAGAGAGAGCCTTGGATTTACTAAAAGCTTGCTGCAGATCATGGTACTCGGGAGGGATTTTAGTCAGGTCTGGCTGATCAGAAACTGGGACTGCTACAGAGGAACCGGAACTGGGAATGGCCGAACGCAGGCAGTTTTGGTGACAGAACCCACTCCAGGACTCAACCCGTGCATTTAGCCCAATTAATGCTCGGGTTGTGAGTGGCCAACCAGGGGTAACCTAAGACTAAGGGGGCGTCTCTATTGGGAAAAACAAAGAAAGAAATCTGCTCATAGTGGTTGCCAGAAAGGACCAGTCTTAAGGGGACAGTTTGATGGGTTATCTCAGTTAGGGTCCTTCCATCAAGAGCAGTTACATTTAAGGGAACAGAAAGCGCTTCCACCGGAAGGTTATATTTACCCACAATCTCAGGGCAAATTAAATTCTGCTCGGACCCTGAGTCAACGAGTGCTTGGAGAGAGATGTGGTTCTGGTGAACTAAAATCAAAGCGGGCAACATGGGCCTGGGGTTAGAGTTATTGACCCCGCCCGACAGGACCCCCAGACTCACTGCCGGACTGGATCTTTTGGACGAGCGGGGCAGGTTGAAATAAAATTACCCGGGGTACCGCAATATAGGCAGCAACGGCCTTCCATACGGCGCTGCCGTTCCGTCGGAGAAAGCCGAGCCCTGCCGATCTGCATCGGCTCGGGAGAGGGTAGACGTGCAGGAGGAGCGGGGAATGTGAAATCCGCCGAGGGGGCGGCTGACGGAGAGGAGGAAACAAACTGCGGTTTAGATCTTGCTCTTGATCTCTCGCGTAACCTGTTGTCAATCTTGATCGCGAGATCAATCAAACTATCCACGGACTTGGGTTCGTCGCGGTAAGCGAGCTCATCTCTAATTTGCTCGTTCAGGTAATTAAGAAAAGCAGCCTTAAGTGCCGGTCGGTTCCAGCCAGACTCAGCGGCTAGTGTGCGGAACTCAACAGCCAAGTCGGCGACTGAGCGGTTTCTTTGTTTGAGTTCCCACAGAAGCTTGGCAATCTGTTCCTCGCCCCTCGTGACGCAGAAAGTCTGCTTGAACTGTCTAAGAAACTCGTCAAAGGAGGAGCTCCTGAGGGAGTTTTGGTCGAAGCTGGCCTGGGCCCATTGAAGGGCTCTGTCTCTCAACAGGGCTATAATATAAGAGATCTTATTAGCGTCCTCACAGAAAGTTCGAGGGGAACGTTCGAATGCCAGAGAACACTGTAACAGGAAACCCTGACTTTTCTATAGGTCGCCGGCGAAGGGCTCTGGAGTTGGTGAGACTACCTCGCGAAAAGCTGGAGAAGGAGACGGGTCAGCAGTGGCCGGGGAGGGTGATGTTTGGGTAGTAAGTTTGGAACTGAGATCCTGGATTACCTTGGTTAACTCATGGAAACTCTGTAGGAGCGCAGTCTGCTGCTGCTGCATGTTCTGAAGAGCGGCTTCATGACGACCCAGGAGCATGCCCTGCTCGGAGACGGCTGAACGTAAGTGTGCCGCAGAGTCCGATTGGCCAGATCGTTCTGTCATGTTTCGTTTCTGTGGACTCTAGTGCGGACACACAAACGACCAGCAGAAACAGGAGGTTAGCTATAAAGCACATGATTTATTGTTTGCCCCACAGGAAAGGAACGACTGGAGGTAATCCACAGAGCTCGGGGTATGATACTCGGAACGGAACTTGGGAGGGAGGCAGCCACTGATGGGGAGAGGAGATGAAGGTGAGTGGGTTACCATGAATCAGAGGGGAAGCAGGAATGGAATCTTGGCTTACTTGGATAGTATGATAGTCCTCGGCTCGGGGGGGGGGGGGGGGGGGGAGAGAGTCGCGGTGTGTCCAGCGTAACTCCGTCCAGGTTGTTCCAATCCCCAAGGTGGTTGAGGGTGGACCAACAGAAGAGGGCTTGGTCGAGCTCGGAGCAGGGCAGCAGGAGAGCAGCAGGAGAGCAGCAGGAGAGCAGCAGGAGAGCAGCAGGAGGATCAGGGGAAGCAGGCGCCGCAGGCTGAGATCGGATCACAAAGGCTCGATGATAACGAATCGGGAAGGCGATCAGTCATCCAACAAGGCTAACGATCTGGCGTCTGCCCCCAGTCAGCGTTCCCCTTTTAACTGCCGCTCCTTGATTGCCTTAACTGCGATCAACTGGGAGATGGCAACAAGCTGCGCCCTCTGTGGAGAAACAGGTGAGAGAACACCAAACACACACACCCTGACACCGTTCTTCTCAAAATGTAAGCTAAAGATGTAAAAAGTACTGTTACAAGGTAATGGAGAAAGAAAATAATTCGGTATGATAACATGTTTTGAGCAATTGAGCAGTTCAATTAGTACTATTTTTATAACTAGGATTTAGGTAAGCGTAGCTACTTTATGGTTGTAAGAATTGTCTTAATTTCACTACTGGTTAGAATGGGTTTATGAAGCTGGGCACTTGTGGATAAAAGTCAATGCTTGTTAACAAAAGAATGCGGACTCCCTTGAGCTAACAGCTCCATACTAAGCTAACAATGCACATATGTGGCCATTTCTAATGTAAAGTCAACATTTAAAGCTTTAAATATACTTCAAATGTAATGTAAAACACGTCAAAGCATATAATATATATATCTAATTAATATCATTGCTCAACTTTGCAATCTTATGCTCAAGATTGATATTTTTCTCGGTCCTGTCCTTGGTCACACTAAAACTGAGTGTGAATAAACAACATCCAGGTAACACTCTTCTTCTTCTTCTTTTAAATGGCGTCTGGCAAACAGCTCCAGACACTCACTCCAAACTCTCATAACTAATGAGATCGGAGCGCTGATAAGCCCCTCCAAAGCAAAAACTTAGAGCAGAAGCAAAATCCAGAGGAGCAGAAGCAAATAGCTTGTCTGTATAACGTTGTTGTTTCTCTCTGACAGCGCAGAAACAGCAGATGCAGCAACCTTTAGCCTCACAGGCTAATCCACCTGGGAAAACAACCCTGCCCTAAAGCAGGTTGTCTCCGCCTCCAGGAGCACTGTCATTCTATTGGCTGGAACGGTTGCTAGGCAGCGAAACTCCTCAGTCCACAAGAGAGCACACAGAATATGCAAGCAGAGAAGAGAGGTTCGCGATCACAGTTTTTATCCGTGAAGAGAAGACAGTTTGCGCAGGAGGAGAAAATCTGTGAGCAAGAAAGCATAAAATCTGAGCGCGAAAACAAAGGTTTGAGGGAGAACACCAAATATCTGAAAGAGAGCAGAAGGTTTGAGAACAAGCATTACAGGTTTTGAGAGCAAAGAGACATAATCCTGCACTCAAATTGTAAATGTGTGCTCTTGAATAATGGCAGTAAAATTCCCCCATACATGTGCAGTTACAAGCTGAAGTAAATAAACTCTCTACCAGAGACGTCATTGCAATGGTAGGGAGTCTGCCTGAAACATCTACACCCCCTGCTGTCCTTGCGGGGAATTGCTTTGCAACAACAGAGAAATATAATAGGAAAACGTCTTTGTCAATACAGATGCGTTTGAGTGCATCTTGCTGATGGAGAAGTAAAAACTAGGCTGAACGCTTGTAATTTCAGTCTGCAGTGTGGCAGCAGAGTGCAGATTCAGCCTCCATTACGCACAAGCAGGTGCACAATTGTCCATGGACCAGGAGGAAGTTATGAAACTCTGTTTTCAGCCCACAGCAGACTAAATGTTCATATTTAATACATGTATTAATCTGCTCACTGTGTGATCGCACAATGTGGATTCTCTATTCAGCTAGTTAGAATTGGAAAATTAATTGAAATGAATGAAAACTAAGTATTATTAAATGTGTCATTTTCACAACATTGGTAATTAAAGATGAGGGACAATGGAAAATGTAACTCAATCTGTATGTTAAGAGCAAGCTATGCTGAAATGAATTATTTTCAAATAGTTGCATATAGTCAGTGTATTGTCCCCTGGTGGGGCTGGATTTGATAGGGAGACAACCACAGGTACCGGGTCAGGTTTAAATATCATCCTAACAAATCGGATTGGTAAAATTGGACCCATGCAGGACCCTGAGATGCATCTAAAACATTAAGGACAGTCATCCCTGAGGACCAGGGTTAAGAATGCTTGTTATAGACAAATAGGAAGCAAACCTTAATTTGTACCCTACAACACTACATGGCTAAATAAACCCTAATTCACTGGATTGTTCTAATATTACTTTAAAGTCAACTCAGTCGCTAATTTTGACTTGGTTGTAGTTTTGCCTACCTTCAATTGCATGTATAAGTCTGCATGATGATCTCTGAGATGCTGCAGCAAGTTGGAGGTGTTTGACGCTTTGTAAGTGGGTGACCCATCGTCCTGGATTTCTCTTTGAGCTTCCTTTGGGTGTCCAAAATATTCCTACATTGGGGACTTTAATTACTTTTGAGGTGGAAACAGTGTAGTCCTGGTGGTTGATGTTTGCCGTGCCGCTTCAGGCATCCACGTGCTTATTGTTTATTTTCCATTCCCGTCGCGCCTTTTGTCCCTGCGGGTGGCACACTTTTATATATTTTTCTTGGCGGTGTTGGGGAAGTCTTAACGGTGGATTAACCACTACGTTTCACACCTTGGTTAATTGGTCAATTTATCATTATCGAGATGAACTGGTCGGTATATGTTAAAATTGATTTGAGTACAATCCCTCAGCCCTAGCTTGAAATTACTTTTTCACACAGGGCCAGAATACTTTGAAAGAAGTTTTTTCCAATAATATCCTCATAGGACAACTGGATTTTTGTAATTAGTCAGGCTAACTTTGTTTGATATAAAATGGTGTTTGATGATCTGAAACATTTAATTGCAGTTGTATAAAAAACTGACTCAATGGTGCTGTCATGAAATGTAGCGACATTTCTATATTCGTTGCAACTTCTCTTTATTAATTAGCCACCAGCAACACAGCTAACAGCAGCATTCGTAGCGGATACCTTAATCCAGGATAAAGAACTTGGTGGCAGCTCTGCTAATTGAAAGGAAATGGGGGTCGAAAGGGAGAGGAAGAGGGAGGATGAGACAGGGTGGAATTCAACTTAGCAAAAGTGACAGTGACAGCAAGCGGCTGTTGGGCACATAACCTCCCAATCAACTAATTGCTGCAAGCGTGTGTGTATTGTGTGTGTTGTGATAGGAATCATCTAATTGCAAAGGGAGCCACCTGGGAGCCTGCTGTCTCATAGCCAAACAAGCAGGTTGGTGTGGGGAGGGCTGCAGGATTAGCTTGTCTCTTGCTCTGCGTCTTAATCTTCACCCAGAGGCTGAGACGCTTGTGGGGGGATTTCAAGTGGACCGGTCAGCAATGTGTATTCTCAAGGTTTCTCTAGGACTTCACAGAACAAATCAGTCATGAGGAGGGCAGTGGTCTGTTTGCAGCTCCTCATTAGCTGAGGAGGATGAAGATAAAATCCTTGCTAACAACGCATGAATCATTCACTTTGGTGCTCACTAGCACCTCTTGTCACTGTTTAACCTGCTCAGCCTCAACAAAGTGATGACAGCAATGATAGGAACAACTAGAAAAGCACTCTGAGAGCTCAGACCTCTGCCAAGGCAGCTCAGTTCACCCCCCCACCTCACCCCAGATGGTGATCGGGATAACCCCCAAAATCTAATCACTTGTTCCTAGCCCCACTGCTGACATTTCCTGAAAATGTTATCAAAATCTGTCTATAAATGTTTGAGCTATGTTGCTAACTAACAGACAGACAAACCCTGGCCTAAATATGATCTCATTGGCGGAGGTAAAAAACTGACTATTTAATTCAGATTGGAAAAAGAGTTTTCTCCATAAAAGTGTATTGAATAGAACTTTACATGTCATGAAGGGTTTCTTAGCACTTTGTTGGGTTCAGCTGTTTCTATGTTGTTTTAGAATCCTAATTTAGTGTTAGTCTTTTTTCTTTGGTTAGTAGGTACTTCTAAAGCCCCTTTCAAACAGGCCATGAAAAACGATAGTTTTCCGGACTTCATCTGTTTTGCTTTTGAGTCTGAAAGCAATCTTCCGGATTTTGTCCGGATACCTTTTATCGGTAATTTTATTGTTAAGCTGCCTTGAATACAGCGTAATTAACACAACATATTTTAGTTTATAAATTTAGGTTGAATTTGATTTAGGTTGAATTCTAAATTAAAAGTCAAAATATTAATAATTTGTTGTTTGAATTAGACTATTGTTGTATGCTGGGTGAAGGTCCGCAACAAACAGTGAGAGACAACACAAGGTGGTAGTATAATTAAGAAATTATTTATTTAACATCAAATAACTAAAAACAAACCCAAATAACAGAGGTGGCCTGGGTGCACTCCCCACTGAACAGAGGAGGCCCCGTAAACAGGCAGGAGCAGTCTTTTGAAGGGGCAGGTGCATCTAATGCCACTAATGGGAAACTCCAACCTGAAAAAACAAAACAAATACAGAGACCCCTAGTGGAGGGTCCTCACAGTATTTATCATAGGCAAGGGTAGGCAATTGTATTTGTATAGCACACTTTTAACAACTAGGTAATTCAAGGTGCTTTACGTGATTAGGGAATAAAATAAAAATAGCAATAAAACAAGAACAAAGCATATAAAGTAAAAACAACATGTGATACAAGAAAACATTACTCAAAGGCAGCTCTAAACAGATGGGTTTTAGCCGTGATTTAAAAGAACTCAGTGTTTCAGCAGCTTTGCAGTTGTCTGAAAGTTTGCTCCAGATTAGAGGAGCATAGAAACTTAAAGCTGCTTCTCCATGTTTGGTTCTAATTCTAGGGATGTTTAGTAGACTGGAATTAGAGGACCTGAGTGGTCTGGGAGGTTGGTATAGTAACAGTAGATCTTCAACATACTTTGGTGCTAGGCCAGTGTTATTGAAGTTCTTAAATAAAAGAGATGAGAGAGATTCCTTCAGATACTCAGAGGTTTTAATACAGACTTGGTTGATCAATCAAGGAGGTACAGCGTTAACAGAGAAAATATGCGATACTGACCTGGATTCCAAAACAAGACACAGGATTATATAGGGTCAGTAATCATGAGCCTATCACCTATGATATTACAAACAAACATTTCTCAGTCGGTAAGCATTTGACTCATTAGGCGTAGAAGATTTGATATAGAAGCATAATCAATGTATGTCAGGACGTTCTTAGACGTAAAAGAGAGTTGCCATGCCAACCCAGGCTGTAAGAGACTGAATCAGCAGCTTTGTCCTGACCTAAATTCATACAGTGTCACATAATCAGATTGGTCACCTTATCATAACGAAAAGACACATAGTAACTATCAGTATGTGAACTACACAGAACAGAACATTACATTTCTTCCACAATACCAGTCAATGATTTAGAAACTAGTCTAAGTATTCTCTGAGCTACAGGGAGCCAGTGTAAGGACTTTACAACTGGGGTGATGTGCTCTATTTTCCTGGTTCTAGTGTGGACACGAGCAGCAGTGTTTTGGATCAGCTGCAGCTGTCTAATTTACTTTTTAGGCAGACTTGTGAGGACGCTGTTGCAGTAATCAATACGAATACAGATAAACGCATGGATGAGTTTTTCGAGGTCCTGTTGTGACATCAGTCCTTTAATCCTAGAAATGTTCTTCAGGTGACAGAAGGCTGACCTTGTTATTGATTTAATGTGACCCTGGAAGTTCAGGCCTGAGTCCATTACTACACCTTACTACACCTTTATTTAATGAATCATTCCAGTTATCTCTTGGAAGTTTTCCTTCTTTTGAATATGTTGCTGTACAGCTGAAGGCCTCATCTAGAGCCATGTTTGTTAACATTTATCGGCCTCCAAATTACTGTGCTGACTTTAATGATGATTTTAGTGAACTGCTGTCTATAATCTGTGATTATTTTGACTGTATAATTGTTGTTGTTGATTTTAACATCAATGTTGACAATCCCCAGAACAAAGGTTCTAAACACCTGAGTAACACTCTGGACAACTTTGGGCTGACTCAGCATATAACAGAGCCCACACATAATAAGGGTCTTGTTTTGGACTTACTGATCTCGAAGGGTCTGGGCATTTCCAAGATTAATGTGCGTGATGTGGGCTTGTCTGACCATTGTTGTGTTTTCTTTGAGAGTATAATTTCGGTTCACATAAATGTTTTAACGGAGGTTATCACAAAACGATGTATAACTGAAAACACTATTGACATCTTTAACCAGGTCTTCTCTCTAACACCTTCCCTGTCAGGGGGTTCACTCAATGAACTTGTCAAGAGCTTTAATGCTAAAGTATTAAATGTTATGGATACTATTGCTCCCACAAAGGTGAAGGTTATCTCTGGAAGGAAAAAGTCTCCATGGAGAAATTCCACACTGGTGAGAAATGAAAACAGGGAGTGTCGGAAAGCCGAGCGCAGATGGAGAAAAACAAAACTTCAGGTTCATTATGACATCTATAAAGAGAAACTTCACTCTTATAACTTACAACTGAGGAATGCAAGGAAGTCACATTTTTCTGACATCATCACCAGAAATAGTCATAGTGCATAGACAAAATCCAAAATATTAGACAAGCGGTTGGTTCATTAACGGCAGGTTCGGGTAATGTACAGTGTCCACAGAAAATCCGTTTAAACACCATGAAAAGGTTTTATCTCATAAACAGCAAAGATCTGGAGGACATCTTACTTCAACTGAACTCCTCCTCTTGCTGTTTAGACATCCTGCCCACAGGCTTTTTCAAAAAGGTCTCAAAGATCTTGGAGTCAGATCTGTTACAGATTGTGAACTCATCTTTAATGTTGGGTGTTTTCCCAGAGCCCCTGAAAACTGCTGTAATTAAACCCGTGCTGAAAAGAGACAATCTGGACAAGACACAAATGAACAACTACAGGCCCATCTCCAATCTTCCATTTTTAAGTATGATCATTGAAAAGCTGTTTTTCAGCTGCTAAATGACTTCTTAAGAAAAAGCAACTACTATGACGTCTTTCAGTCAGGTTTTAGACAGCACCACAGCTGGGTGGGTCTCTCTGGCACTGTACTAAACTGGTTCAAAACGTACTTAGAGAACAGGAAGTACTTTGTGTCAATAAGTAACTTTACATCTGAGCAGACGGGAATTACATGTGGGGTTCCCCAGGGTTCCATCCTGGGACCTCTTCTGTTTAACATCTATATGCTCCCACTGGCACAGGTAATAAATAACAACAATATAAGTTACCATAGCTACGCAGATGACACCCAGATATATATTAGAATATCACCAGAAGACCAAGGGCCTGTACAGGCTCTTGGCAAATGTATTGAGGAAATTAATGACTGGATGTGCCACAATTTTCTGCAGTTGAACAAAAACAAAACGGAGGAAATTGTCTTTGGAGCTAAAAGATTGAAGGTCACCACAGGGCTTCAGTCCATACACCTAAAAACCGCCAACCACGTCAGAAATCTGGGTATAGTGATGGACTCAGACCTAAACTTTGAAAAACACATTAAGGCAATCACAAAGTCAGCCTACTATCACCTTAAGAATATGTCAAGGATAAAAGATCTGATGTCTCAGCAGGAACTGGAAAAACTAGTCCATGCATTCATGTTTAGTCGGCTTGATTATTGTAACAGCGTCTTTACAGGTCTACCTAAAAAATCAATTAGGAAACTGCAGCTCATCCAGAACTCTGCTGCTTGAGTTCTCACTAAAACCAAAAAAGTGGACCACATCAGTCCAGCTCTGAGGTCTTTACACTGGCTGCCAGTCTGTCAGAGGATAGACTTCAAAGTTCTGCTGCTGGTCTATAAAGCTCAGAATGGTTTAGGACCAAAATACATCGGTGATCTCCTGACCCAGTGTGAACCTACTCGACCCCTCAGGTCATCTGGATCCACTCTTTTATCAGTTCCCAGAGTCAGAACCAGACATGGAGAAGCTGCTTTCAGCTTCTATGCTCCACATGTCTGGAACAAACTCCCAGAAAGCCTCAGATCAGCTGAAACACTCAGTTTATTTAAATCCAGGTTAAAGACCCACCTGTTCTCAGCTGCTTTTGATTAGATTTTTATTCTAAGTTTTAAATCTGCATGGCTTCTTTTAAGATTCTTTAAAAAATAAAAAAAAATTCTCATTTTAATTCATGGTCTTTATTCCTGTACTTTTGCTTTTTCTGCACCCTGCTGTAATGCTTTTGATGTTTTATGTAAAGCACTTTGAATTGTCTTGTAACATGAATTGTGCTATATAAATAAACTTGCCTAAATGTTGGGCCTGATCATTAGTTTCTACAGTAGTAGCCAACTCGAAGTTCCCATCCCTGCTGGCTGCCATTCAGCTGCCAGCAGACTGCCAGCAGACTCCCAGCAGAGTTCCAGCGGCAGTAGTGACCCCCACCAGCCAGTTTTTACTGAAACTCCTCCCACTCAATGAAATACAGAACATGACCAGGAGATGGCGCTTCTCTCACAGAATACAGTACATACCGGAAGATTTGGAATTTCACATAATTCATAGAACCAAGAGTGACATACATGTGATTAATACTTACGTGTGATTTAAGAAGTGAAATTATAACAGACCTAGCTACTGGAGATTCGCTGGCCACTGTTTTATCTGGAGTTAAATTATTGTAGCTAATACCTCCTGTCAAATTTTTTATCACAATCTATTTACTGTGAATTGACATATAAAGAGGAAAAACTAAGCCTTTTGGAAGATGTTTGCAGTTGCAGGTATTCAGTGCATGCCTTCGACCAGGGAATTAACATTATTATTGCTCAACCTTTTGTTTTACACTAATGGAGCATTGGTCACACATTGTCACACAAATTGCATAGGCTACAGAGCTGGCCCTAAAATGCCGCTGGCTGTTCAACTTTGATCATCATTTGTGTTTGTTGTTGGAGCTTAAATCATATGTTCAGACCCAAATTTGCAGAAGTATTTCAATTGTGTAAGAAGGGAAATTACATCTTCTGTGAGAGCTGGACTGGAGAGAATATTATTGGGACCAAGATACATATAATATATACCAGTTATGGAGAACAGTGTGCCGGGTAGAACATAGGTGTGACCACGCCCTAAAATGGGGTAATGCCATATCTGAGCTTTGGCCCAGGCCAGAGCTTTTACGGTCATTGGGGCAGAGTGAAATACACCAATGTGACGGCACACGCCGGCTACGCAGCCAGAGCCTTCAATGTACTCAGAGTTGCGACATACATTGACTCTGCTGTATGAACGGTCACGTGACTCGAGTGTAGAAGCCGCTTGCATCCATGATTCAGATTGTAGTCACCAAAGCAACACGCAGAAAAATTGTAGCCTGTAGGCCTTGGTTATTATTATACAGGTGAACCGACGCCCCACCCCACCCCACCTGCCTTGGTTCACCTCTATTATGTCCGCATCCCTCCTGTCCTGCTCCTCAACAATAGTTATAAAAGGGCCTGCACTACCCTCACCATGTTCAAGATTTTTCGACTCGACACAGAAGCTGCAACAAAGATGATGCGCATCAACAGATGCATTTCCCAGCAGATCCGTGCGATGCAGGCGAGAGATATGGGAACATTTGAATGCCGGGGCATTAATGTCACGATGAGAGCTGTAAGAAAACATTACAAAGAGAAACCACCCCAAAGCATATGGCCCAGAAAACTGAATAAGTAGCCATACTGTACAGTGGAAGACGTGTGGGGAGACGTGGTATAATGTACTCTTCACAGATTAAACTACTGTCGCACTAGAGCATTACGCAACGCAAAGTTTCCACAGAAAGGATCACTTTGTTGCCAAACCGCAGCCTAAGCACCTGTTGAAGCTGCACGTGTGGGGAATGATCTCCCGTTACGGAGCAGGTCCCATGGTCATCTTCGATGGAATAATGGACAAAAGTACTTTGAGGACTGCATCATTAAAGAATTTGCTGCACCATACATAAGGAAGTATTTTGGGTCAGATCATTGCTTTTTACAAGACAATTATCCAAAAGCACACCGCTGCAGCAGCTTGTATTGCATCTGAGGGCATCAACTGGGTGAAAACTCCTGCAGAGTCCCCGGACTTGAATCCAATCGAGCTCGTTTGGCACTCCATGAAAGACTACATCTGCAAAGAGGCTAAACCAGGCACAAAGGAGGAGCTTATTCAGGCCATAAATGCGTTTTGGGAGACGAAACTGACAGTGGAGTTCTGCAACAGACTTATTACAGGATTATCAAATGTTTTAAATCTGTTTATCAAGAACCAAGGCGGGCACAGTGGAAAATAATATCATTTACAGCAATACTGTCTATAAGTTTGCACAAATGAGAGACTGGTAATTTGATGTTGATTTTTTCTTGCTGTACCTTCAATAAATAGCCTCTGCACAACTGGCTAAAATCTCAACTGTCTTTATTCCATTATAGAAAATCAGAACACACACCAACATGTAGCCTACTGTTTTACAATATTTAAAGAATACATCACGATAGGCCGTGATACATCCTCATTAAAATAGCCCCGCTGTGGAAAACAAAGTCCCACTGTTGTCATGAATAGGCTGATGTGTTTCTTCCTAATGTAAACATTACTTCATTGATAATGAAGTCAAGCAACATATTAAAACCATTAAACATTCCACGAACATGGAAACCATTAAGCCATGACTTATATGCTCTTTTCTGTGTATTTGTGTACTATGATATATATTTTAAACCGCTGCTTCTGCGATATTATGATCCCTGCCGGACAAATTGTATTGTACTGCTTTGTTTGTTAATAAAGTTTGAAAAAAACCCCAAAAAAACTGCAGCTTGTGGATCTGCCTCGGCTGAGCTTGGTCCTGATTGGTTTAACCTTTGCTGACGCAAACTCCAATGACCGGATTTACATGTAACGCTCCCATTGATAAATTATTTTCCATGTTATTACTAGGCTACAAAACGATTTCAAACAGCCTTGGTATTTTATATTGCAATGAGATTAATCTTTACTAAACCCTGACAGGCTCATGTTTGGTTGCTTCAGCAAAGCAACACTAAATATCCTGCAGCCTCCAAGTTATATGGTTAATATGAAGCATTACTGGAGGTTATGTCAACATAACACATGGGGAATAATTTCACAAATCCTCTGCATAATATTGATTTGTTTCATTCAAAGACCCACAATACAAGGACTTATTGGTGTGTATCCTTCATTTTTCTTCATGCCAGCTTTGCGCTACCCCTTTGTGTTATTCACGGCCACCCAGAACTTTAATAATAATAATAATAAGAAGAATATTAAAATAATACATTGCCTTTATTAGTCCCTTTCAGACCCCCAACACATGAATACACAAGGTATAAATAGAAATGAAGAAAAAAAAGTTATGAGGGAACCCACAGCGCAGATTTGAATTCATTAAATCCTGGTAGGTTGATTTATTTCTACCCCATCCAAATAAATGTTTCTATTTCTTTTGTTTTGAATTTCTTCACCCTGCTTGTTATTGTCAGGCAGCTGAAAAGGCAAAACAACATTAAATGACGCAACATCTTCCATCCTTGCTGTCATCACGCTGACGAACTTGTCCAGCTTGGCTACTGCTCACTGTATAGCCGCCCATGAGATATGAAGCTCTCGTCTGACCACCAAGTCAGCTATAAGACGGACTCAGCCAAGTCAAACACGCCTGCAGTCACAAAGATCATTCACTGTTTTCGGTGTATATTCACGGACAAGTTGGCATGTTGTTTATGTATTTGTTGGGCTTTATTTGGGCACCGTATACTTAAGTGTTAACACTAAAACCGCCACAAGGCAAACATTTATTAGAATGCAAAATCTTTAGACAAGTAAACTATGAGTGATATACATTTTTATTTGTGCTGTGTTCATGTATATTTGAAGCTACTTACTGTACTATAGATTGCCTGTTTTGGAGGCAATTCGTCTGAGGGAAAAAAGAAACGAGGAGGAAAAGTGATTGACGATTCTGTTTTGTTTCTGTTCAGCTGGAGAAAATTATGGCACATCTATCCATTGATTTGCTCAATGTATTTACTTAGGGTTTGGATGGGTTCAAAGTCACCTGGTGATATTGTAATGTAGAGCTGAGTATCATCTGCATAGTTATGGTAGTTAATCATATTGGTTGTTATAATCTGGGCTAGTGGGAGCATGTAAATATTAAATAAGAGGGTCCCCAGGATGGAGCCCTGGGGCACCCCACATGTGATTTCTTTGTTCTGATGAAAAGCTTCCTATTGAAACATAGAAGTCCCTGTTCTTTAGGTAAGGTTCATTCATACCAGAAAAGTCATTTGGTCCGCTTGTTTGGTCCTGACCAAAAGCTGACCTAATTTTTTGTTTGGTGCGGTTTGCAAGATACTATCAATGCAGATGTTTCATTATTTACGTCTAGCCAGGTTTCTGATTAAAAAAAGGGTGTGTATATCATATTCATCGATGAATTCATTGATTAGAAATGACTTTTCTGATAAAGAACTAATATTTAATAAATAAATTTAAGTGGTTTGATGATGGGTAGCTCGACCTTCTGACAGATGATCTATTTGAGATTTGGTTTAATATAAGATATTTTGGCTTTAGTTATTTTTTCTCTGTTGCTTATAATGACTTAACTGCTTCTCTGAGGGAGGCCGGCAAATAAAAAAATGCATAATAACAAATAAAGGCTTGAAATATCTCATTTTGTATTTAATGAGTCTATCTCATATATATTAGTTTCACCTTTTTAGTTGAATTGCTGATATAAATTAACTTTTGCTCGTTATTCTAATTTTTCGAGTTTCATATGTATGTCAAGATAGGAACAAATGACCTGCAAAATGTTTACAACTGTTTTTTTGAACATTTTACCAATATTTAAGTGATTACATTCAAAATCTATACACCATTAACAAATGTGTGCATGATTATTTAAAAACGTTTGGTTAATCATCAATAAATCATTTATAAATCACTGGTGATCATAATGTTATATATAACCAATAAAAGTTCTGACTTATACATGCTCTATAAAACATTACTAATTGTGTTAATGGGCATTTGTTAACATTTAGTTAATCATTATTTAGGCATCTGTAAATGTCATCAAAAGCCTTTATAAACGATTTGTACATAATTATTTAATACCTCACAATTGTTCTCGGTAATAGTATACTAAACACTGTTTAATAACAAAACATTATCATAAAGTATTACCCTAAAAGGGAATCTCTTTTTATGACCAACTGATCACTGTACATTATAGGTTTAAATTGTAATGCTTTTAAAGCAAAATTGGAATGCTTTAATAAATCACTGAAACTCTCTATTATATCCTTTTCCCACAAGAAGATGTAGTATGCTCAAAAAAGTGAAACGCAAGTCAGATTTCTGGAAACCTTAAATGTTAAATGTCTGTGTTTGTCTAACAGGATAATGAAGAGCAGAGTTACTCCACTCTTAAAACTAAAAACACCAGCGCTCTTGTGTCAGGACTGAAGCCAGGCACAAAGTACATCTTCCAGGTTCGGGCCAGAACATCAGCAGGCTGTGGACGCTTCAGCCAGAACATCGAGATCCAGACTGGAAAAGCAGGTGAAATGAACTCAACTGTTGGACGTAACCTCTCGATTGTCATGAGACTTGCAGGGTCCCTATGCAGTCTAAAAAACTCTTGTAAAGTTTGGAATTTGATTTAAATATTCCAGCTCACAATAGGTATGGAGAATAAAACCATATAGTAAAATGTTTGTATTTCTCAATTAGCTAAAAACTAAATTTATTTATCAATCCAGGTTGTTTTGACTTTATCTACTGTATATGGCGCCTATTTATAACAAATGTGATCTTTAAACTCTTTACAAGGCAAACCTTCCAATTTATTGGAATTAATTGAAAATAAATCATACCACATTGACAGATTCAAATTTATTGACATACATCCCAACTTTATCATTGCCACCGTGCATTCAGGTTTTCTTCATATTGTCAATTGGTAAAGACTCTTCTAGCCAATTTGAAGCAATTCCTCATACTGAGCATACATGTGGCTGCAGTGCAAAGGAACAACTGCTTTTAAGAAGAACATACCTCCCGCAGTCCAGGATCAATGTGATTGATAAAAAAAAAACTGACACACAGGTCTGGAAGTAATTTCTACATTACAGAAAAAACGAACAGTTAATGGCAGCAGTAGCTCTGATATAGTTAAATTGTCTTACACTTATTCAGGATTAGAGGGCAGGGGACACAGGTGCACGTTGGTTGTCCCTTGAGATATACAGTATATTCCTTCCATCTTAATCTGCATCTCCCCTGGGGTTTCCTCTTAGGTCTTGTGTGTAGAACCTCCAAAGGGAGGCGCCCAGAAGGCATCTTCTCTGATGCCCAAACCACATCGACTGACTACTTTCGATGTGGAGGTGCACTCCGAGCTCTCCCTGGAAGTTGGAGCTCCTCCCTCTATCTTTAGAGTGAAGCCCTCAACTTCCAGAATTTGAATTTGAGATGTCTAAACTTCACAATTGATTGAAGTACCTAGACTCTGGTAAACATTGGAAACATCCATCCACCCATCCGTTCAGTTTTTATGTTGTCTACACCCGCTTATTTTTGCAGTGTTGTGTGGGTGGGTCGGTGCCTATCTTCAGCAGACATTGGGCAAGGGGTGGGGTACGCCCTGGACAGATTACTGTGGAAACGGGGCGTCGCGTGGCGCAGTGGTTTTGAGACGGGCACCCCATGTTCAGAGGCGTTAGTCCTCAATGCGGTCGTCCCGGGTTCAACTCCGGCCCGCGGACATTTGCCGAGTGTTTTGTCCCCTTTCTGTAATCTATCAACTGTCAATAAAGGCCACTGTGGCCACAAAACCTTAAAAAAAAAGATTACTGTGGAAACATCCATTATCTATAACGTCTATCCTATGCAGGGTTGCTGGGGGGGCTTGTGACTATCTTCAGCAATCAACAGGTGAGAGGAGGGGTACACCCTGGACAGATTACTGTGGGAACAGTGGTCTTCAAATAATTGGAGACAAAACTGAAATAATTATGTTTGCACCAGTAAAATGCATGCCTAGTGTCTTGGACCTCTTGGTTCCTTGGCAAATTTTCTTTATAAAGAACCTTAGCATAAATCTTGACTCTGGTTTTACTTTGGATGCACATGTTAAATCTGATTCATTGCTATTTTTATCATCTGAAAAATATTGCCAAATTAAGCTCGTTGTGTCAAGTGTGAAACTGGAAATATTAATTCAAGCGTTTTGTTTGAAATTGTTTCAATTTACTATAAACGTCTTGGTAAAACCTTCCTAGAACAGTTGCAAGTCAGAGTCCTGCAACGGGGTACAAGTCTGGGCAAAGTTTCTTTAATGTGGGCGGGTTGCAGATGAAAAAAAAGTTATCTTCCAGCAGTACAACTACATTAAACATAGAGCCAGAGCTGGATTGCTGATAATGGATTGCTTCAGAACAGAGCTCACCAATCCTAGTCCTGGAGAGCTACTGCCCTGCAACTTTTAGAAGTATTTCTGCTCCAACACAGCTGAATCAAAGGGTTGATGTTATCAGGTTTGTCAAATGTCTGGTAATGAGCCATTCATTTGATTCTGGTGTTTGGACAGGGATGAATCTAAAACCTGCAGGACAGTAGCTCTCGAGGACAAGGATTGGAGAACCCAGGTTTAGATCTTATGATGATTATGTGTTAGAATGACCAACATTCTAGACTTAAATTCAACTGAGAATTTAGAGCAAGCCATGATCAACCAGATTTAAGGAATATTAATTTGTTATTTTAATATTTTTAAGCTTCTGTTTATATTTTGCCATAAATAAACTGTGATTTTTTTGACTCCATCTGTCAAACACCTTCTGTTTGCTTTGTGTTTAATTTTATTTTACCTCATTGGTATTTATAGGTTATAAGTACAGAGTTATTTACCAGGGAAAGCAGGTAATATGTTTTATAACCATCATGCTGCTGACAAACATTCAAAGTCAACATAGTGTAACTAGAACGTTCTGAGACTCTCTAATAAACTCTCTTATAGACTCTCAAATAAAACTCAGATAGCTACCTGTCTTTGCTGATGTCAGTGTAAACACTAAGCAGTTGACTGTTTGCTAGAGGTTCTTCTCAGCTAACATTACCTGTTTGTATTTCTGCAGCTCCTCTGCGTTACAACACAATGACTATCATCTGGATCTCCATGGCCCTAGTGTCCGGTCTGGTCACCTTCTTGGCCATCATCATCTGCAGGAAACGGCAAGGCTACACTTTACCACACTACCCATCGCTGCTGTGTGTGGAACACTTTCTTATGCTACTGTCTCTCTTCATGTAACTTTGTGTTTTATCAAATGCTCTGTGTGCACTTTATATGATACCTGTTTTTGCCACAGGAATCATTGGCTGCAAATAAAATGAGAGATGCTGTAGAACTGAGGGAAAGAAATTTAAATTAGCGATCATTAAGTAGGGACATAAGAGGATCTCATGATATTAAAACATTGTGATATTTCTCATCAAAGTTAAGTAGGACTTGAAAACCGCTGTCCAGTTGTTATCAGAATATGACTTAATCTGAAGTAAGTTGCTACCATAAAAGGCCCCGTATATGACGGCGTATACTTTCACCCTACCTACGCTTGAGAAGTAGAAAAGGTAGTTATTGAGTTTTCACGTTGTTTTATTGGTGTTGCCACTTGGGCCTTACTGTTGTGGGTTAGTGACTTTGTCACTGTTTTCAGATTCCTGTTGCAATTCTTATTTAAAAGATACAACTAGCAAAAATGTCTCCTGTTCTGATGTTATTGAACATCTGTACTGGAAATTTGTATTAGAAATTTTCTTTAGCTATATATTTATCTTATGTTTCTTATCAAACCGCGAGGGCTGCCTTGTGCCCTATCTTAAAATAAAAAAGGCCACTCTGAGATGTGCATCTCTGTTACATAGAGTTGATCAGTTTGTTGACTGTGGCCTGTGGAATGTTGGTCCACTCCTCTTCAATGGCTGTGCAAAGTTGCAAGAAAGTGTGGATGGCCTTGAGAGACATGGTGACTGGAAATATTACAATTCCAATCTCAGCATTACAAAGGCTTTCTATTGCTTCACCTTTTGACTTGTAAACTCATGCCAAAATGAGTAACACAATGTAGGCTTTCAAGTCAGTTACATCCAATTCTTTCCAACTGTGCCCATACACACGCCCCCTATAGATTTGTCATCTGAAGTACAATATTTTCAATTGATGGTGTCATGAAGAGCTCAAATGATCACTGGATGTCCTCAACATGTCTGACTACATAGCTGGTAGGGCCTGGAACCATTTTGATAACATTAGAAGCACTAAGTCTGCTCTGTTGTTGGAGTTGGGAAAGGGACCTTATTATCTTTGCATTTTTGGAAGGGATTGTGTCTGGTAGTAGTTGAGCAACAACAGGGGAGTCAACACTTTCATTCTCATCAGATGAGAATTAGAGAGTTTACAAATTGCACAGTAGGCTACAATTGCACCAAGAGCAATGATTTAGATAAAAGGCGTAGATAGAAAGTTTTTATAAGTTTGCTCCTACCTTATTTTGCTTGAGCTGTCAATGTCCTTGTGGGAAATTCTCACCCACCACCGCACAAAAAATATCAGTTCTAATTTGGCAGTTGTGAGTATACTAGGCCACACATACACACACATACACACAAACCTTCAATACTTGGATATGAAACAACTCACAACGAGAAGTATTAAAGTTCTCATGGGGATGTTTTCCCTTTCCCCCTTTTATGTATCTACTTCAAAGGACCACCTCTGCACCTGCAAGTGTAAGGATTTTAGGTGAAACACACAGACCCACTTGCTTTACATAGCTAAAACAACAACCCCAGAGACACATTGACGTAAGCAAAATATGTACAGCTCATTGAATAAATATCACCGTAAAAATGTTATGCTTAATCAGTTAAATTAGGAAAAGTCATGAAATATTAAGCCCAAAAAGGTTACTCAAACCAAGATGGAGTTTTTAGAATGGCCCAGTTAACAAGATACACTGTATGCTACAAATCAAAGGAACAGAGGAAAAACTGCTTTACTTGGAATAGAGTTTAAGGAAATGGGCTGCTGGCCATTTCAGGATTAATTTACCAAAACCTGCTTTAGACTACCAAACCAGGAAAAGTTTGACTGTTTTTATGCCCTGCAAGCTCTCAACTCCTAACTGCAAATGAATCAAAGAATGAATACATCAAACAACTTTTATGTTCTGCCTATAACAGTTTTACACAGTCTTGTTCTAAAGGACTAATCCTTCCTTGCATATTTTAGATGTTCCTCAAACTTAATTCAGAAATAAAACAGGGCTTGTAGTCTTCTGCGTCTAAATACATATCCATCTGGAAAGATGCCACCTTGGTTCAGTGCAGAAGCACTTGAAGCATTTGAATATGTTCAAATAAATAATTTCTTAGGTCTTTTTTTCTATTAATTTTAATAAAGAAAAAAACTATAAAGACTTTTGTATGTATGTATGTATGTATGTATGTATGTATGTATGTATGTATGTATGTATGTATGTATGTATGTATGTATGTATGTATGTATGTATGTATGTATGTATGTATGTATGTATGTATGTATGTATGTAAGTGTGTGTATATATATGAAATTCGTTTTTTTTCCTTTTTTTGTGTTTATTTCAAATAGTATGGACACTGTGACAGAAAAGAAAGGGGAAAGAAGGAAAAAGAGGAAGAGAAGTGGCCCAAAAAGTTAAAAGAGAAAGAGGGAATTGAATATAGAAGGGAGGGAGGGGAGTAAAGAAAATACAAGAAAACACCCTAGAAGTCTGTTTGTACACCTGCAGAACGGCAGACAGATGGAAAAAAATATAAAACAAACCAAACAATGAGAACTGAGAACCACACAGCAACAACCCAAAAATTGATATATAAATACAACAACCAGCATTCGAACACCAAAATCAAACAACTCCCGAACCTCAATCCCATGCACAGCAGAGCACTAAGACCAAACATCCAATCAAAGTCAATCAAACCCATCAATAAACTGACAACGCACTAAACACACAACACAGGTGAAAACTATCAGCCACCACCCCAGAACACACCACCAGACCAGACAATCCTACTCTTGCACCTCCACAGTGAACAGAAAAATACAGACACCAACCCGCATCCATACGGAGACCACCATCCCCAGCTTCCTTCTCGCCCACCGAGCAACGCAAACAGATGCTGATGCATTTAGGGTTTTATGTTATAGTATTTTGTTACTGATGTTGTGACACAATAGGTATGTTTTGGGTGTGAATAATTTTGAATAACTGCTTAAGGCAATTATTAATAAGATTATAATTTTATTTTTTTAAATTACCAAGTTTGGGGTACCATATGGGTTCCAAAAAATAATAATAGCCAAATAGTTCAGTCTTAGTTAATGTTTATGATTACCTGCCTGATAAGGTTGAGGTAATTAAACAATAGATGAAGGAATAAGTTCTTAGGGCTCTGGCGGTCCTTTGGACGTCTTTGCTCCGATCTCCTTCATGTCTGCATCGATTCCTGGGGGACGGATTGATGTCTTCTCACACCAACTATCGAACACTCTTATGGAGAAACCTTATATGCACCAGCATGCTAACACACACACATAGATGTGGGGTCTCTGGTGTTTAAGGATATATTCTTGGGCTGAGGTTATCATTACTAGAGCTTGATTAATCGGTACCATGAGTTTTTCTGTGACATTGTTGTTGTATTTTTATATCTATTTTTGTGTGATGTGGTTGTGTAATTCTTAAGTTCACAATGTTTGGTTGGTTTTGTCGATGTTTCTTTTTCGTGTTTTGTGTTTCCCCCTCTCTCTGCCGTCCTGTGGGTATGGAGGCAGACTTCAATGTTTTCCTGTGTTTTCTTTGTTCCCCTTCCTCTCTTGTTGTCAGGATCGCCGGTGGACAGGGAGAGGCGATCGGGTGAAGCTTGGCGCTCCAGACGCGGATGGGAGTCCCCCTGGATTAAAGGCGCAGGGTGGAGCAGGCTGCTGAGCTGATGAAAAGAGACTGGTTAGGTTGGATGGCAACGACTGGTAGGAGGAAGACTTCTGGTTTGACGAGTAGGAGCTCTGGGCATTGGATTACCGATGACTGAGCGATGTGAAGGTGAGTGGAAGGGTCTTTTAAACTGAGGGGAGAGTGGAGTAATTGTCAGGAAGCTCATCAGACACGGCTGGTCTGAGTTGGAGCTGATGACTTCCTGACAGAGCCCCCCCCTCTAGGTCCGGCTCCTGAAGGGCCTGGACGGTCTGGATGACAGCTGTGAAAGTCAGAGACGAGGGAGGTGTCCAGGACGTGCCGGGACGGCACCCAGGAGCGTTCCTCAGGACCATAGCCCTGCCAATCCACTAGATACTGGTACCCCCTGCCGCGGGGTCGAGAGTCCAGAATCCGCCTCACTGTGTAGGCCGGACCACCGTCGATGAAACGAGGGGGGGGTGGGGAGATTGCCGGAGGAGACAGAGGCGAGGTGACGTGGCGTTTGAGGAGGGAGCAGTGGAACACCGGGTGGACCTTGAGGGAGGCTGGAAGGCGGAGACGGTATGTGACCGGGTTGATGCTTCGAAGGACTGGATACGGGCCGATGAAGCGGGGGGTCAACTTCCGACAGTCAGTCGGCAGCTTGAGATGCCGAGTGGAGAGCCAGACCAGGTCCCCTGGGTGAAAGGTGGGACCGGAACGGTGGCGACGGCGGTGCTGTTCCACATAACCGGAGGTTGCCCGTCTGATGGCGGCCCGAGCACGGATCCACATGGCCTTGGCGCGGCGTATCAGTTGTTGGGCCGCTGGCACCTCTACCTCTGGTTCCTGGTGAGAGAAGATGGATGGTTGGTAGCCGTTGCAGACCTCGAAAGGCGACATGCCTGTGGCGGAGGAGACCTGGAGGTTGAGGGATACCTCAGCCCACAGCAACGCACGCGGCCCCGATATGGGACCAAGGGCGAGTTGGAACAGGTAGAGGTCGAAGGGGTCCCAATCGTGGTTGGGTGGTGGACTTGGCTCTGGCACAGGTGGTGCAAGCGCCGACGAAGCTGCTGACGTCCTGTGCCATAGTGGGCCACCATAGGGCGCGGCGGATGAATTTGAGGGTCCTAGCAATGCCTGGATGACCGGCTATGGCTGAAGAATGACCCCAAAGCAGAGCCTCCTGGCGGCAACTGGTTGGGACGTAGAGACGGTTTGGTGGTGTCTCCGGCGGTGCTGGTTCCTGAACCAGTGCCGATCGGATAGAGTCCTCCAGCGGCCACTGGAGAGACGCCAAGATGCGGTGGGGGGGTATGATGGCATCTGGCTGAATCGGGACGGTGGCTTGGGAGTGCTGACGGGAGAGGGCATCAGCCTTACCGTTTTTGGAACCGGGCCGGTAGGAGAGGTGAAAGTTGTAGTGTTCAAAGAGAAGCGCCCAGCGAGCCTGGCGAGGGTTTAGCTGCTTGGCATTACGAATGTGGAGGAGGTTCTGGTGGTCTGTCCAGATTAGGAATGGCTCGGACGTCCCTACGAGCAGATGGCGCCACTCCTCCAGAGCCCACTTCACCGCCAGAAGCTCACGGTCACCAACCCCATAGCGCTGCTGTGTGGGAGTGAACTTCCGAGAAAAGAAGCAGCAAGGGTGTAGCTTCTGGTCCGGACCGCGTTGGGACAAGATTGCCCCGACCCCAACCTCTGAGGCATCCACTTCGACGGTGAAGGTCTTGGCTGGGTCTGGATGGATGAGGATGGGAGCTGAGGTGAACAGCGTGATGACTTGGTTGAACGCTTGTCGGGCCTCGGGGGGTAGACTGAACAAGCGTGGCCGGTCGGTCGACTTTGTAAGGTTGGTGAGTGGAGCAACAATCGTGCTGTAGTTCCGGATGAACCGTCTGTAGAAATTTGCAAAGCCAAGGAAGGACTGGAGCTGTCTGAGGGTCCGGGGCAGTGGCCATTCCTTCACTGCTGCCACCTTCTGGGGATCCATGGCTACCCCTTCAGCCGAGATGACGTAGCCTAGGAAGGTGGTGGAGCACTGGTGGAAAGCGCACTTCTCCAATTTGCAGAATAGATTATTCTGGAGGAGGCGCTCAAGGACGGCTCGGACATGTCGGACGTGATCCATCTCAGAGGTGGAGTAGACCAGGATGTCATCCATATATACGAATACACACCGTCCGAGCATGTCCCTCAGCACATCATTGAGCAGCCGCTGGAACACTGCTGGGCTGTTGCAGAGACCGAATGGCATCACCAAGTACTCCCAGTGGCCAGAGGGGGTGCTGAACGCCGTCTTCCATTCATCCCCTTCTCGAATGCGAACCAGATTGTAGGCATTCTGGAGGTCGAGCCGAGTAAAAATGGTTGCATGGGAAAGGGAGTCCAGAATAGTGTTCAGCAGGGGGAGTGGATGGCGATCCTTTATGGTGACCTGATTTAGTCCTCTGTAATCGATGCAGGGACGCAGCGTCCCCTCCTTCTTTTTAACAAAGAAGAAGCCGGCCGATGCTGGAGAAGTGGATGGGCGGATGAATCCTTGGTCTAGAGATTCGGCAATGTAAGTCTCCATCTGGGCTGATTCCGCTTGTGAGAGAGGAAACTGACGGGTGCGTGGAGGCTCCGCCCCTGACATCAGGTTGATAGCCATATCATAGGATCGATGCGGTGGTAGCTTGGCAGCTCGGCTTTTACTGAAGACCTCCGCCAGGTCTTTGTAGGGCGGAGGGATATCTTCCAGGGCGGGCGCCGATATGGTCTCGAGCGGGGCTGACGATGGGGGACGGAGACACCTCTTTGAACAGTCGGGACCCCAGCTGAGTATCCGCTGCGCCGACCAGGAGATGTGCGGATCGTGTGTATGGAACCAAGGATAGCCCAGGATGAGTGCCGCGGAGCAGGAAGCGATGACGAGGAACTGGATGAGCTCTGTGTGATCCCCCACCCACAGGCGGATCTTGATGGTGCGATGTCGGACAGGGTAGGGCTGCAGGGGGTGTCCGTCGACGGAAGTCACCGGGACTGGACTGCAAAGGGTCTCCAGCGGTATCTGGAGCTTCGTGGCTAGTTGGGTGGAGATGAAATTCTCCGCCGCTCCAGTGTCGAGCAGAGCGCCGAATGTATGCTGTGGATTGCGATGAATGAGCTGGACAGGAAGAAGGAAGCGAGCTGGTCCTGTCGGGCCAGGTAAGACCCCCCCGAGTCTCACCTGGCCTGGTCGTTTCCCGGTCGGTGAGGGCACTGCAGGCGGCGATGTTTGGGCGACCCACAGTAGGCGCAGAGCCCTTCCCGGAAACGTCGATCCCGCTCCTTCGGTGACAGATGCCCTAGCTGCATCGGCTCCTCTCTGTCGCCGGAGTAGGAGCGGTCGGGAGCAGTGCTGGGCTCAACTGAGCGGAGTGAAGCGGGACGCAGTGGTGGAAGACGGGATGGTGTTCTAGGGCGGCTCATGACTCGACGGTCGATCTCGAGAGCCAGATTGACAGCCTCGTCAAGGGATCTGGGAGCTTCTCTGCCAACCATCTCGTCCCGGATATAGTTGGCGAGACCCTCCAAAAAGAGCGATCGCAGGACCGCATCTCCCCAGGCTAGCTTAGCCGCGAGCGTCCTGAACTCTGCAGCGAAGAGGTGAACAGGCTGGTCTTGTTGACGGAGATGAAGGAGTTGAGTCTCCGCGTCCACTTCACAGCAGGGCGGCACAAAGGTTTTGCGCAGCTCTGCAACGAACTGGACGTAATCGTTGCAGAGCACGGACCTCCGATTGTAGAGGGCAGCCGCCCATTCTTGTGCCTGCCCGGAAAGGAGGGAGGTGAGCAGAGCTACCCTGGGAGCGGAGGAGGCGTACATTGAGGGCTGACACTCAAAAATCATGTCCAGGGTGGCTAACAAACCGTCTGGCTTGCCGTCAGACCCATTCCACTTATCCGGGAGGCAGATCCTAGGTTCGGTGGTGGAAGACGGTCGTTGCTGGAGGGTGTTGACGAGCCCGGCTAGCCTGATATGGGCCTCAGACAGAGTGTCGATTTTAGCACTGAGACGATCCACCAGAGCCCGGAGGTGTATCACCTCAGACCGAAGGGCCTCTACCTCCGCTGGAGCGCTCGTTAAGGGCTCAGTCATCCTGTCAGGATCGCCGGTGGACAGGGAGAGGCGATCGGGTGAAGCTTGGCGCTCCAGACGCGGATGGGAGTCCCCCTGGATTAAAGGGGCAGGGTGGAGCAGGCTGCTGAGCTGATGAAAAGAGACTGGTTAGGTTGGATGGCAACGACTGGTAGGAGGAAGACTTCTGGTTTGACGAGTAGGAGCTCTGGGCATTGGATTACCGATGACTGAGCGATGTGAAGGTGAGTGGAAGGGTCTTTTAAACTGAGGGAAGAGTGGAGTAATTGTCAGGAAGCTCATCAGACACGGCTGGTCTGAGTTGGAGCTGATGACTTCCTGACACTTGTATTTTCAACTCACCCTCTCTCACGACATTTTGTTTCCTACCTCTCTTCTTCATCTTCCTTCTTTCTTCTCCTTAATTTTCCGTCTCCGTGTCCATAACATCAGGAAATAAAAACCCCAACAATTCATAATAAAGATTTTTCACACATAAATCAAGTGGAGGACTATAGCAAAAGCTGTACTGCTCCGCTTGTGAAAGTAAATCTGTTGGGCTTCTACTTGGTACTCAGACACCAATTCTGAGCTCCACACTGCCAAACAGGACACGTGTAAAAAAAACAAAAAAAACCAGCAAGTTACAACACATGTAGGTGGAATAATACCAAACGACTTTCCAAAATACAAGAGTTTATTAACAAAAACAATTAAACTTTCCAGTCAGAATACTTTAGTTAACAAACTCACTAAGCTAGTAACACACAACTAAACTACAAAGAGAATGAATAAAACTAACTACCAAAAGTAAAATAGTAAAATGGACAAATATGCAAAGAAGTAGAAACAATAACCAATGAATTGATCATGGGTTTTCAGTTCAGTATGAATATGAATGCTTAAAGACCAAGGCTTGTATTCAAGAGATTTGGAAGTGAAGCTAAGTTAGTTTTAAACTATTTGTGATTAGTTTAAGACTAATTAGCCCCTTATGGTTTGTGTTCAAACAACCAATTCGCTATGCAAAGCAAAAGTTAATACAAAACATTATTTGGAGGAAGTAATGTTTCATTAAATAATTTGCTGAATTAGAAATCAACAACCTTTAGAAAATCAGTTTGATTATATTGATCACTCACCACAGTGATGGATCTAATTTTAGTATTTTGACATACTAATTTAGTATGGCGGTTTCAAGACCGACTTATAGGATTAGTTTTCGGTGTTTAAACCATCTATTTTAAACCCGATCTGTATTTTGAATACCATAAATAGCTATCCTTATTGCTTATGAATGCTGACCCTCTGCAAAAGCAGGCCACACTTGTAAGAAACAATAGGCGCGTTTCCATTATCAAACGGAAGCAATGAAGATTCCGGTCCAACGGAGTAACTCATGTTGCATGATTAGAATGACTCTTTCAGTCAAAAACTTTTGAAAACACTTATACCCAAACAACCAAAGAATGAAATCTTACAAATGCAGCAAAAACAGTGAAATAGATTATCAAAGCAATCCTTAAATTGTTTATCCTAAGCCCAAACACAACCTTACTAGATCTCCATTGAAAGGTGAATCCGTTGTCTGGAGAGATTGGCGATAAAACAGAGAAACCAGCTGTTAGCTGGCCAGCTAGCAGTCAATCCTCGTGGGTGACTGTTAGCTTGGAATGTTGCTGTCAGCTTGGCTCAGCTCGGCAGCTTTCAGCTCCTATCTTTGCCCTACAGACCGGTCCCTTTTCATGGGCAGCCAGGGCAGCAGGGTGGCTGGGCATCCGCAATGAGAGGCTGTCTCTCTCTTTTGTGGAATCTGTACTTCAAAAGATTCCTTCTGTAGAATTTTAAACAAGTTAGGTTCAAGACTTATTCCATCGGCCAGAAACAGTTACCTGATCCACGATCAGCAGACTGTAGCCTACATGTTTTGGATCCAAAAGGCTTCTTCCAGAAGCTCGCTTCCCCCTCGCCTGCGAAGGATGAATGTTTGCAGCACGCACTTCTCCCAATGCTAAGCTGGCTTTGCCTTGTGGGTAAGAGGGAAGGAAGGGGCGGAGCCTATGCTTATATAGGGGTAATGATGTTTCATGAAGGCCTCCTTTTCCTGTTGAAACTGTAGTGCATTGTGCGATAAGTTCTTACAGCCAGGAGGTCTGTCTCTGTCTTTGTAGTGCAGTTCCATGTCTGTATGGCTGGGGCACAACCCTGAGGTTCTAGAGGTGGAACGGTACACATGTACGCGCACATGTACCAAACATTTACAGCGCTGGTCTCCTGACTGTCACTAAACTCTGCTACTTGGGAATATTAAGATTGGGAGCGGTGCGTGGTCTATAGGAAGAGCGGCCGCCCCATATTTAAAACCTATTAGTCCTTGACACAGTCGATTCCCGACAACTGGAACCTTTGATGCATGTCTTGCCCCCTTATCTCCCTGCCTGTTTCCTGTCTGAATACTGGAAATAAAGGCCACTAGTGCCACAAAAAACTTAAAAAAGAGAATTTAGAATGCAGCTACAGTGGACTGAACCAAAACTTCAGGGTACACATTTTTCAACATCAACAATGAACATAGTCTCTGGCTACCTGTTGCATCCAGTCAACCCAAACTCCATACACCATATATAATACAAGCCTGAGGAATTCCATTTATTAGAGGAGATTTAAACATGCTTTATTCTCAAATATGGATACAGTGTTATTTTAACATTTTTAAGCATCAACATAGATCGTTTAGAAGTAGTTATATTGTTGTTTGCTTACAGTACTGACAGAATATCCAGTTCTATACCTTTAACTTTTTTAAGTTTCAGAATATAATAAAATGAAATTAATTACTGATTAATTCTTCATTTACTGCTGATGAGAGTACATAAAAGCATTTTGATAACTTTTTGTCTTGATTGAAGCATATAAAAAATGTACTTGATCTTTAGTACCGGGATATATAGCAGTGATTTTTTGTGCTCTGTTACACCTGTTAAAATTCCTCTTTGCAGTCCTATTCTGGGTGCCTTTTGCTCTGTGTCGTCCTTATTTCCTGTTTTCTTTCACTTTTGTTAATGAATTCCTTTCCTTTTGTCTTTGTATTTTAGTCATTCTCATGTTGAGTTGTGGTCTATTGTCTTCTTTCTTGTTTCCTGTTCCTGTCACAGTTTTTTCTGTTTTGACTGTTTTCAGTAAGTTTTTTTCATTAAATCTTTTTCCTCCACATCAAGTCTGCATCCTGTCTTCATGCATTTTGGTCCAACATACAAACGCTAACTGAGAGTCTGTTGCATCGAGGACCAAAAGCTTCCATTTATGGTTCGCCTCCTCTAGCTTTAAGCCCAATAACTCCACAATTTGTGTTTTAAAGAATATTTAGGCCTAATTAATCCGTTTTTTGGGTTTCTGTTTTTAAAAATAGAATACATTTTTCAAATATTTTAATTTGTGAATAATCTTGGTTCAGAATTATACAGTTCAGGTTTGATCACTCTAATTATTTCAAATTTACAACTAGGGGTGAGCAAATGCAGACAAGTCTAGTGGCAATAGAAAACTTTTAAGTAGATACCAATTTTAGTGTCCTCAGCGGCTAACAGCTAGCCAGTCATTATTGTGGCTAATTGTTAGCTTATAAATCATTTATTCCTTGTCTGTCACTCTTTCATTGATATTTTTACCTACAAAGTCCTCAAAATACTGCCACAGAATTTTAAAGCATCGCGAGCTTCTTCTGTGCTTTTGTCTCTTTGTGGTAGGCTAGTCAAACAAGCAATTGTAATTAGCTGAATCAATTAACACAAAATAAGACCATGGTTTGTGGTACTGGGTTTGTATTTGAATTATGTTTTGGAAACTTGGTAAATAACCAGTAAACAAACAAATTGTGACAGGGCATGCCAAACCTGGCTACCCTTAAGCACTTATATGTGCCCAATTAATAAAGCTATCTTAAGACACCATAATGACAAGTTAAATAGAAAATGAGAATTTCATGAGAGTGATGTTTTGTAGTCAATAACTTGCAGTCAAAATTGCTATTAAATTTCAGGAGCATGTACCAGCTTTGTTTTTCATGTTCAGTAGCTTGCCAAAGAAGCATAGATACCAATGTATTTATAATTAATTAAATAGTTCAAATTGAAGAAACACAATAACATCTGATCTTTTCATGAGAACAGATGCAGTTAATGGGAATAATATATATTTTTCTTCCTCACTATTTCAATAAATATGCAATGAAAAAAGGGGGAAAATAGCTTAGTCCATTTCTACATTCATTTTGACTTTTATCTCACTGTACACAGTATGGAACAAAAGCCTTGCCATGTTCTGATGTGGAATAATTATTTCAAGACATAGAGACATGTTTTGTAACAACAAAAATACAGCAATAACAACTTTCTTGTGTCTTTGTTCAACCAACATGAAGACTTGGTAGAGTTTAGCGTCAGGTAGACCGTCTGGCCCAGGGAAACCTAGGAAGGCTGGCTCATGTGCCCTTCTCTGTGATCTAGTCTTGCTTGGGAGAAACGAAGAGACTAGATGGGTGGATCTTCAGCAGATAGGGGTGTATATCAATAAGTATATAATGGATGTTTAGTCTTGTGGGGGTGTAGGTCAGTTTATGCAATGTTCAGTGTATTCTGAGCTCCTTGTTATTAACAAGCCGAATAAAACGTACTCTTGGTCCACAGAAGCAATCCTCTCATCTTTATTAAAGATAATTAATACCTCCTTGATATCAGTTAATAATTCTACGACAGTTCCCTTTATTTATTAGCACACATTCATCCCTACATTTTAGGCTTGTACTCCATGAGATCACCTGTCTTTTAAGCAAGTTATCTCAGAAAACTTAAGACCTAAGACAATTATTATTTTTTACTTTATTCATTGTTATAATAATCACTTACTGCCATTCTTTTTGTAAAGTGTGTGGATTAATAGTATTTGGGCCTTATCAAGCCCAATTCTTTCTTTCTTGCTGTCTTATCACATCTAAAAATGGTCAAAACATTTGAGAATGGAATTTTAAACACCTAGTTACATCACTGTCATTTTCAAAATTTATGTATGAAGAGTGTTGGAGTAGAAAATGCCACAATAGTTTTGTTTTGCTCTATCTATCTATCTATCTATCTATCTATCTATCTATCTATCTATCTATCTATCTATCTATCTATCTATCTATCTATCTATCTATCTATCTATCCATCTATCCATCTATCCATCTATCCATCCATCCATCCATCCATCCATCCATCCATCCTCTGCTTAGTCCATGGTGGGGTTGCAAAAGCACCACTACCCTAGAGTCAGTTTCTCTACCCGAGGATCAGACCACCAAACTCCCTGCTTTCAGCCACTGCGCATCCCACATTGCACCCCATTCTATTGGCCCCTTTCATCTTGTTTTTCTGAAAAGCTTATTTAAAAGAAGAATAGGACAAATTTGGTCATGAAATACTTCCTTAACTCTTTTATTTAAAAAGAATAGAAACATAATCGATAGTTAAAGCCAGTGGTGTAACAGTACAAGTAGTTCTGTAGTAGTTATTCTGTAGCTCAGGTTTGGGTTCATATCAAAAGGGGGGAAAAAAACAAATGCCAAATGCTGTATGCTTTCCTAGAGAAGAGGTTATATGTGGTAGGTTGTGTTCAATAAGCCAGGAGTTGGCAACTGATTAATTAAAAATGTCATGTTTGTCACACAAAAAACATGATTAAGTCAAAAATTAAGTTGTTTTTAAAATAGTGTTGAATAAAAAGTTGGCCGTATTTATTTTGATAAAGTTTTAACCTCGTGTAAAATAAAGAACAGAAAGAAAGAAAGAACTTCTCTCAGCCTACACCACTGTCCACATTTACACAATCTGCTTAAAAAAACAAACAAAAAAACAATTAAAAACTGGAATTTTTCCAAATTTATGTTTATGGACAAAAAAAATTATTTTCAAGCTATTTTAATTTGTTCCTAAATCACATTAATTCTCCTTTGGTATTTTGTGAGAATCAGACCATCTTCATTTTAATTAAATTTTTGTTTACATATCCTGATCTGTGATGGTGACCAGCAAATTATAAAATCTTTAATCTCCTTGTCTTGAATTCCACAGTTTACAGCTTAGAAACGTAATTTTACATTCATATATTTTTTTTAATAAAACCTTAAAAACTGCAACTGGCATAACTCCAGTAGCAGTGTCTGGTTATAGCTCTGTTCTGAATGTTCTCTAGAGCAGCAGGTAGGAATTGAGCTGACCGAAAAATTGCAAAAGAACCTATTGTGGCACAGAGAAAAGTTGGATTTATCATTTTATTTTTAATAAACCCACTATTAATAGTTGAATAGCTACTATCAAGGCTTCTAATTTGTTGAACTCAGGTGTTTATTCATATAATGTATTTTATGGTCAAAGTTTAAAAGTTGAAATGTACCTATGCTGTCCTGTATTCATCGCTCTGTATGTTTCTGTGTCTGCCTCTATGTGTGTATTGTTGTGTGTGTGCGTGTGTGTGTATATTGGTGTGTGCATGTGTGTGTATAGACACTGTGGCTACAGCAAAGCGTTCCAGGATTCTGATGAGGAGAAGATGCATTACCAGAATGGTCACGGTATGTTTAGTCCATTCCTCAATTATTACCAGTAATAGATTAGAACAAATTTCTTAAAGGGGTTGCATTTTCATCCACATATAACAAAGGTAATCTTTGAAGCAAACAATTTTCACCAGCCTCTGCTTGCAGGAGACTGCACTCCTTCTTTGTGTGCTGTTTGTGTTCTCCCCTTTTGTCTCCTCTCTGCTCCTCTCTCCTGGTTCTTTCATCCCTTTTCATCAGGCTTTCCTAGTGCGCAATAGTGACATGGGCTCAGATGTGATGTCGCTCTCATCCTCCGTTATGTGACCAAATGCTAATGTTGTTTATCTTAGTGTCATTCCCCGATGCGAGGTTCTATATTGACCCGCACACGTACGAGGACCCCTGCCAGGCAGTCCACGAATTTGCCCGAGAAATTGAAGCATCCAGGATCAAAATCGAGAAAATCATTGGGTCAGGTAAAACCATGGGCTCGTTGTGTGCTCGCACACACAAACAGAGACAAATACAGGCACATACACACAGAGTAAGACTCATTGAGTAAGCCAACTTAAAATCATTGGCCAGTGTAAAGGCTGCAGGTTGGAGCTGAGAGGAGGACGGCAGAGTGGAATCAGAGAATTTCATGTGGCTGTCAGTCACAGCTCCTCAGCCAGGCAGAGAGTACTAACAATGTCAGCTCTACAATATGACCTGCTGTAGCTAGACACAGAAACAGAAAGTATAAACCAGAGCAATTCTTACCTCAAGATAAGAACTGACTATGTAAAAAGTCAGGTTAACGGCAGTTTGGGTCTCTTAAATAAAAAGATAGATTAATTGACAGGCTTATTCATACAACTGGCTTCAGAAGAGGTGAGGGTGGAGCTGGGCAATATTCAGTACATTGGGAGAAGTATAAAATCCAGATCTCGTAATCTGAACCCAGGTACAATGGACTGGGTACTTTAGGCTGCAGAATAGGATTTTTACTTTTTATTATGAGTTAGTGCACTGGTTTTATTAAATAAAAAAGAAAACTATTAGAAACTGATACGATGGACAGAAACCTTTAGAAATCTTTTTAAGCCTTATGACAAGCATTATGACAAGTCATTACTTGCCAACTGGAACAAGCAACTTTAGTTCCATTCCCACTCTAATTTATAAATAAAGTACAAGCAACACAATAAAGCAAGCTCTGAAATAAGATGCCAAGCATGGACTACCTATCCATCAATTGTATAGTCTTGTACATCCTTGCAAGGTGCTAAAGGCACAGCCTACCTTTTTAGTTATTGGGCAAGAGATATGGTACACCCTGAACAGTTCGGACAGGGTGTACCATACACAGGACACCCGGCCGACAGGAAAGAAACAAACAAGCTTGGACTTGTCTGTTAAAAGTCTAACACCAATGTTAAAGTAAAAGTAAAAAACCCAAAGAGCTAACTGTTGGAATAAAGTGATATAATAAACATAAAAACCTAGACCTCATCAGTGTTACCAGCTCATACTGTATATGTCAGTCTGAAAATATGTACAGAGCATATGAAAAGTATTCACCGCCTTGGATGTTTTATCCTTTTATTGGTTTTAGAAATCTATCATGTTCAACAAAATTTGGCTTTTAGACAGAAAAAAATGACAAAAAAAGATTTAAAAAAAGCAAAAACTGACTTCCACAAAATAATGACAATTAGATAAAAATACTGAACATGAAATAGGTGGTTGCATAAATATTCACCCCCTCTAAAGAGACTGACCTAATTCAACAGAGGTCCAGCCAACTGGTGCTAGTCGTCTCAAAATGCGAGGAATGGAAATCACCTGAGTACCTGTGTTTCTAGTGATTGTCGTATAAAGATCCATGTGTCTGGAAGGTCCGTTCTCCTGTTAATCAGTACTCCTGGCTACCATTACACCATGAAGATGAAAGAACACTCCAAGCAAATCAGAGAAAAGGTTATTGAAAGGTATAAGTCAGGGGGTGGATACAAACAAATGTCTAAGGCACAGGACATCCCCCAGGAGTTCAGTTAAAGGGGGGGTATTATGTAAAATGGACTTTCTGAAGCTTGATATCCTGAGAACCTGTCTTTCCCTCATTAAAAACATGCCTGAAGTGTTGCTCTGACCCATTCACTCATGTTAGAGTAATCTTTGAGTCTCTGCTGGTCTCTGCTGGTAGTTCTTTGGGTTGCTGAAACGCCTGCTCCCACCTATCCCCACCTTTTCCACCCATCTCCTCCCCCGACTTACGTACTCAGCCAAGAGCCTCCCCCCTGCAGAGCTCCCCTGCCCCTCCCCCACCTCACACAACTCCGGCTGAATCCCAGGTGCAGTAATTATAACACACCAGCTGCAGCTGCACGTCTTTTGTTGGATTTTTTTCCCGACTCCGTGCATGCTGCGATGATGCACGGTATGTGACGAACTGAAGGGGGAGTGTCAGAAAGAGTAGGAGGGTCTTAGAGAGGCACAGGCGAAAATCAAGGCGTCCAATACGGAAGTAGATTTCTTTAAGGTGGATTTGGATATATGACGGACTTTTAAAAGACTTAAGGTGACAATTTTATTGGAGTGTGCTATAGAAGGGTAATATGTGCCTGGAAGAAGCATAATACCCCCCCCTTTAAATTCATCATTAAGAAATGGAAGGAATATGTACATCTGCCATTGCTGGAGATATGCGCCAGGCCTCTTGCAACCTGCATAGGATAGACTGTATAGATAATGGATGTATGGATGCAAATCTGCCTAGATCAGGCTGTGCAAGAAGGAGACTAGTGAGAGAGGCCACCAGGACATCTATAGCTACACTTAAGGAGTTACAAGCTTCAGCACCTGAGATTGGAGGATCGGAGTCTGCAGACAACAACTATTTCCCTGGGTCTTCACCAGTCAAAGCTTTATGGGAGAGTAGCAATGAGAAAGACACTGTTGGAAAAAAAACTCAGATCAAGGTTCGGCTAGAGTTTCCATAAAATGTGGCAGACTCCATGGTCTAGTGGAAGAAAGTTTTGATGTTTCTGATGTGACCAAAATTGAGCCTTGATGTTATATTTGGCATACACCAAACACTGCAGAACACCACAAGCAAACCATCCTCCCTGTCAAGCAAGGCGGTGGCAGCGCGATGCTGTGGGGATTCTTCTCGACACCAGGCCCTGGAAGGCTTGTAAAGGTAGAAGTTAAAATGAACGAATCAAAATATAGAGAAATCCTGGAAGAGATTTTTTTTCCATGTCCAAGAGAACTACAGCTTCAGAGAATATTTATTTTCCAACAAGACAACGACACAAAGCATCCAGCTAAAGCTACACATAAATGGTTTGAAGACAACAAGGTGGATGTTCTGGAGTGGCCCAGTCAAAGCTCAGGCCTCGATGCCATAAATAATTTGTGGTAGGACTTGAGAAGGGCCGGTCACAGCCGATCCCCACGCAACCTGACAGAGCTTGAGGAGTTTTGCAAGGAAGAATATAGAAAAGCTGCAGCGTCCATATGTGCAAACCTGATTGAGACCTATTCACACAGTCTCTGTGCTGTTATATGAAGACATTATTTCAAATGATTAAAATATAACTAAATACTGACTTGAAGGGGGCAAATATTTATGTAATCACTAATTTTATGTAAAATACTTTTTAAATTGTCATTACATTGTAGAAATCAGTTTTCACTTTGACGTTAAAAGTTTTCTTTGCCATTTATTTAGTTATAAAAGCCAAATTATGTTGATCATTGTTGATTTGTGTTGTGGAGAACAAAATGTAATCTTAATTTTATTCTTTAATTTAACTTATTTTATTTAACTTGCCTAATTTTATTCAAAGTTTAACTTTATAAGGCTTTTTTTATCTCAAGGAGTGAGATCCTGTTGGTTCATGAAATCACACAACAAAGAATGAGAGACAGTTATTTTTTATTCTATGTTTAAATTTGTTATGCAAAACTAACAAAAAATTATGAAACAGCAGACAGGTGAGTTGTTCAACCTATAAGTTCCAGAAAATTTACAGAAGAAATTAGGATTCTTGACTCAACATGAAAAGTTTGCCATCAGAGATAGATTGATTTAGGACAAAAACACCAACAAACTAAACTGAAGATGAGTACTAAAATAAACATGCAAATACATTATACTTATGAATATGAAGATAGTTATGTCATATGTTTTAAATGTAATGATGGCATGACTGTTTGCTGAAGTGGAGGCAATTATTAAGGGGAATAGGCAAGAATTATGTTATCTAAATTTGAAGGTAAACTTAATTTGGACCCTACCAGGCATCAACAACAGAACCGAGTCAAACAGGATCAGTCTTACTTGTTGGACACAACCGGATCGCTGATCTCCACCATAGTTAAGTAGCTGCCTCGCTGGCAAGCAGATGTTTTCTGGCTTCTGTCGAAATGCAAGTATGCCCAGAGGAATAAAGAAGATACTCTACCAAGGTTTTTACCGAAGTCGAACAACTTCCTTTAATATTCTTGTGAAAGCTTTACTTCTGTGCTGAATTGCAGGCTTCAAGTTGCGCATAGTTAAGAAAAAAACAAAAATGACTGGATAAAGCGCATCTACACGTCTGGCCGTGTCTAGCAAGGATCTTCTCTTGGCCAGCCAGCAGCGGAGAACAAAGAAGCACTTAGTTTTAAACCAGGGATTTTCCCACCTTGTGAGGAGTTTATCTCCTTCATATCCAATCATTGCAAAGCCAACCCTGCTTTGAGCCAATCAAAAAAAGAAAAGAACATTTAATTTGTTTAATATTCAAAATCTCTCCTTCATTCCACCTGTTTTCCATGGATTTTAATGAAACAACTTAACAATTTTCTTACCTTACCTCCTTTATGATTCATACGATTTGAATCAAAACATCCATATTATTTTCAAAAACCTTAACTGTGAAATATTGTTACACTTGATTATTTTTTCCATCAAAGCACAGACTTAATCTAGTCTCCTCCTGCAAGCAAAAGAAATAAAGTCATGTGTAATCAGTCAGTTTTGGTGGAAACAGGAACAACTCCTCTCGGGATCTATCGTTCCTGTAACAAAACAGATGAACAGAAATAGAAGACATGATTTCAAATGATTAAAGCTTAACCTTGAGGGTGCTATATTCCATCACAGCCAGATCTTCTAGAGTTCATTAGTTCAGCATGTCCAGCTGCGAGCTTGTTTCTTTGAAGGCTTAATTTACACTCACTGGCCACTTTATTAGGCACACCTGTCCAACTGCTTGTTAACGCAAATTTCTAATCAGCCAATCACATGGGGGCAACTCAATGCATTTAGGCATGTAGACATGGTCAAGACGATCTGCTGCAGTTCAAACCCAGCATGGTTGCTGGTGCCAAGCGGGCTGGTCTGAGTATTTCAGAAACTGCTGATCTGCTGGGATTTTCACACACAACCATCTCTAGGGTTTACAGAGAATGGTTCAAAAAAGGGAAAATATCCAGTAAGCGTCAGTTCTGTGGGCAAAAATTCCTTGTTGATGAGTTGAGGTCAGAGGAGAATGGCCAGACTGGTTCGAGCTGATAGAAAGGTAACATTAACTCAAATAACCACTTTTTACAACCAAGGTGTGCAGAACAACAGCTCTGAACACACAACACGTCGAACCTTGAGGCAGATGGGCTACAGCAGCTAAGACCACACCGGGTGCCACTCCTCTCAGCTAAGAACAGGAAACTGAGGCCACAATTTGCACAGGCTCACCAAAATTGGACAATAGAAGATTGGAAAAATGTTGCCTGGTCTGATGAGTCTCGATTTCTGCTGCGACATTTGGATGGTAGGGTCAGAATTTGGCGTCAAGAACATGAAAACGCCACAGCCTACCTGAGTATTGATGTCCATCCCTTTATGACCACAGCGTACCCATCTTCTGATTGCTACTTCCAGCAGGATAATGCCCCATGTCATAAAGCTTGAATCATCTCAGACTGGTTTCTTGAACATGAAAATGAGTTTGTTGTACTCAAATGGCCTCCACAGTCACCAGATCTCAATCCAATAGAGCACCTTTGGGATGTGCTGGAACGAGAGATTTGCATCATGGATGTGCAGCCGACAAATCTGCCAGTAACTTGTTGAATCTATTTCACGGAGGATTAAGGCAGTTCTGAAGGCAAAAGGGGTCCAACCCAGTACTAGCAAGGTATACCTAATAAAGTGGCCAGTGAGTGTATGGCTCTTAGGTGCTGATATACCTATGAGATGGAAACCCCTGCAGGGTTTACAATATTGTATAACCGACAAAAGGAGTTCTATAGATCCTCCAGAAGAGAAGACAAAGGTAATACTTTCTTTCAAGTCTTCTGTCTTTATGTTTATATATTATAAAATTAAGGTGGTCTGTTCAGAGTTTTACAATTTGCTATCTCTCGGGAGGTGACAAATCTCTGCTTAACAGAGAGGGGGTCAAAGTTCCTTAGACTCAAAAACACGTCTCTTCAAAAAGGGGGTCAGGAATTCCTTTAGTGATTTGCTACATTTGTAAAAGCAATAAAAAGATAAAAACATCCAAGGGGGTGAAAAGTTTTTATTGGCACTTTATACAGTTGTTGTTAAAAGTGTGGGGATTATAATGTAAAAGCTTGAGACTTTGACAAATCATTTGAAAAGTATTTCCACCTGCAAGGGAAGAGTTTTGTGCATAAACACGATCCGTTGAGTGGAGCTCACATTTTGAGATCCTTAAGCTGCCGTTTTTCTTAAGTGGTGATTATCAAGGGAACGTAGTTTAACTTTTGTAATTTAACGGCCCTCTATAGGGGTGAACAAAAGATTTACACTGTATTTTAAGGGCCAATTTTAAATAAATTTTAAAGATCCACACTGTTGTAGACATCCTACTGGCCCTCTTTAATATCCCACGCCGTCTTCACATTGGTGACTGCTGCTGGGTTTAAATGACCAAATTGTCTCTTTGTTGCTCAGAACATAAAAGCAAACAGGAAAAAGGCAGTCGCATGGTGGTTGATGATGATGGTAACTTGATGACAAAAAAAAAGGGAATTTGCAGACTGAGACATACAGAAGATCAGAATACAGGACACAGGGTGAGAACAAAAGAATCTAGCAGCAAATTACATAAATTAAGGCACTTAAAGACTGGGAAGGTTGATTGTTGTAGTAAATCCATATGTGCCTAGATATCAGAATGAATGTCACCCATGAGGGAAAGACACAGAGGTAACTGAGAAAAATTGACTAGAATAAACACAGAGTGACACACACAGAGAAACTAAGCAGAGCATGAAAGGTTCAACTCAAAGAGAAGCTAAAGAATACAACGGAAAAAAGAATCTGAATATGTGGAGGGAGCTTGAGATTGTTGTGATAGCAACAAGGCATTTCAATCTCAAATGTTGAGATTGACAGTGCTCATTACCAAAGATAAATCTACCAAATACCAGTGGAAACAAATAGTGCAAAAAGCCATTCAGCAATTATAAGAATGGTTTGATTGCTGCAATGCTAATAAATATTTTTTTCCCATGAATGTTGAAAAAGGGATAAATATTTTCATAATGCCATTTTTTAAATGTGGATAAAAACAAAGAAGTTTTTTTTATTTTTTATTGATGCAATGATAAAAGCCATATTAACTAAATCTCTTGCTTTAAAAAAAAGTATTTATAGTTAATTTTCTCACGTCCTAAAGGGGGTATGATGTCCACTAAAAGCATCTAATTAAAGTAGATGACCTCAGACTGCAAGAGGAGGTAAATGGTTGAATCAAATTAGCAATGTAAGAAAGAAACTGTCCATGTAAAACTCAACATTTGGACTAAAACTAAAAATGAAATCTCAATCTGATTGGCATGTACAGTACTGTAATGATATACTGTAAAACTCATACAGGTTTCTCTGACTGGGGAACCCCCAAGTCAAAAGAGGAACATTCTAAACGTCTGCAAGCCAAAGACCAACAGCATTTTGACTTTGATAAAAAGCCTGGTATCGAGAACTTTTGAGAGGCTTAAAGAGGGCTTCATCTTATCTACAAGAGCCACCATATCATCAAATGTTTTTCAAAATGTACAAGTGGAGCAAGAGTACAGAAGTGCCACTTTATTAGCAGAACAAGAAAGCTTTAGTGTTTGTATTTAAATAAATAAATATCTTAGGATATTTTTCTACAGACCAGATTTTTGGGGAGTTAAAAGTTTTAAATGCCTTGTTGGAGTTTTAAATACTGAAGAAAGACATTCTATCACAAGTTTGGACTGTACTCCTCCGAAGATTTCCAAATTATTTATAGGGGAGTGTGCTTTCTTTGTAGTGTTTAATTTTTGTTTATGACTTTTAAAACAGATTCTGTTCTTTTTCATTCAGTTCCTTACAACTCTGTGAAAATGATCACTTTTTTATTTCTCAATTCTGTGTGCAATAAAACTGCAGCTGACACCGCCAATGAACCAGTAGGCTTTTTATGTCAATAGAACTCTTACAGTTAGTTTCTTTGTGCTGAATATGAGCTATGTAAATTCACACCAAAACATTTTATTAAATATTATATATTTAATAATAATTATTAAATTTAATTATTATGACTGCAACGGACTGGCGACCTGTCCTGGGTGTACCTTGCCACTTAGCCAATGACTGCAACAGCTACTCCGCAACCCTGCAAGGATAAACAGCATAGATGATGGATGGATAATTATTATAACCAACAACATACCTGGGGGTATCCTATAAGCAGACAGCCCCCAGATTGGTGTAGATAATCCATGAGAATCCATGAGACAGTTTATTTATATAGCGCCAATTCACAACACGTCATCTCGAGGCACTTTACAAGTCATTTCAATTTAGTCATCCATACATTCCAGTTAACCCGTCATTTCAGTATTCCAATCAGTTTAAAAGTTTTCTATCTAAGAAAATCCAGCAGTTTGCATCGAGTCATTGACTTGCAGCATTCACTCCTCCTGAACCAACATGTAGTGACAGTATACAGTCGCTTGTATTGTGTTGTTGACATCACAGCAATTCCTTACAGACTGCGACAAATGTCAGCAGCTCTGCATGCATTCCCACAGTTGCTCTACCAAACTTGTGGGTCCTTGACCCAAACAGTTCAGGTTTTAGGAACAGTATGTTGCATTAATTATATACAGTTACCATCTTAAATGGAGATATTTTCACTTGCTGAATGAAAACCGGGTCTTTGGTTCCAGTAGGAAAACATGATGCTTAATAGATCATGACTCACCTTCCTGATCAATACTTGGCTGGGAGAGGCCTCCACAGTGTGCCAGACTGGTACCCACAAGTACTCCCTCTTTCTTAGAAGCATGGAACTTCAGCATTTTCAGAAAATTATGTATTCACAACATCCTAACAAAACACAATGACACAAGAAACATAAGAAAATAGAAAGTACATCCTCATCCAAACTCTTCAAAATTCTTGAATTTTTTTAAATGATAATTTTCTTAGCCATTTACATTTACTTTGGGGAGAAAAGCAATAGGTGAAGCAATACATTTAAAGTATCTCTGTTAATTTTTTATGTTTTTAGGCGAGTTCGGAGAGGTATGTTATGGACGGATGAGGCTCCCAGGGAAACGAGACATTCCAGTGGCGCTGAAGACCCTGAAGGCAGGATACACAGAGAAACAAAAGAGGGACTTCCTAGCTGAAGCATCCATCATGGCCCAGTTTGACCATCCAAATGTTATCCGACTGGAAGGGGTGGTAACTCACAGTACGCTCACGCCAAAACAGTCGATCAGTTTGTCCTTTACCACCTAGTTTCTATAAAGTGTCAATATATATTTAGCCCATAAGCTGCTGGGCTGGCACAGCAAACATCATGAGCCCATGATGTTTGCTTTGCCAAACAGGACATCTTAGAAAGTATTCCAACCTCTTGAATCTTTTAACTTTGTCAGATTAAAATCACAAGTTTCTGTATTGAGCTTAATTGGAATTGTTTGAGTCCAACACAAAGTAGTGGATAATTGTGAAGTAGAAGAAAAAAAAAAACATGGCTGTTGAAATAGCTTGAAAAGAAAATGTGACAACCCTTTATTCTCTCACCCCTAAACTAAGATCCAGTGCAACCAATTACCACCGGAAATCATGTAATAAAAAAGGTTTTGTTTGGAAGAAAAGAAATACCCCTGTTACACAATCATATCAGCCTTTTACTTCAAAGGGACTGAAAGACAATGTGCTCTGAGAAAATGATGCTCCCACATTGCCGTCCTACGTTTTTACCACAACAGCATTTACTATTTGATCATTACATAAAGCAGCCTCTCACATGTTTTTTTGGCATTTTGAATTTCTTTACATGAGTGCTACAGCGCTACTCATCAAGTTTACAGCACTGGCGTGCCACTGCTACAGATACTATCCAACTGTGACTCAGACTTTGCAGCAGTGACCCAGTAATAACGTCACTTACTCTCACACTATGCTATGCAGACAGTTCAGTCACCTGCACCATGCAGAATAGAGAAAGCAAGAGTGAAAGCTTAAGCTAAGACATGCCACCCATCAATTCAGCTCATATTTCCCTTGATCGTACTTTTAACCCTTAACATGAATAAACTTGCAATAGACTGGTGACTTGACCAAGGTGTGCTCCGCCCCCTAAGCGACCCTACAAATAAATACTAGTATAGACAATAGATGGATAAAAGGATTGAGATGGTTATGTCATAGATAATTAACAAACACAGTCATAATACACCAGGACACCCCAATAATGTCCGGTAAACATGATCTTTTCACAACAGGAATGTATTAAGGTCACATGACAAAGACATTAAAGGATTTGATGTATAAAATCAGCTTAATTTTCTCACATTTAGACAGTAATACGTGTTTTTTACACCAGCATACATGGCAACATAGGAAACAGTGTGAAAACAGTTTAACTTTGCACACATCAGTGTGGTGAAACATGGTAGTGGCAGCATAGAATGGAGATGTCTTTGTTAAACAGGGACAAGGAACCTGGTCAGAGCTAATGGGAAGATGGATGAAGCTAAATACAGTCCAATCCTGGAAGAAAAGGATTAAAGACTGAAAACGGTTCAAGTTCCATAGCTTCAATGGAATGGTTTTAGATCAAAACATAATTCTATGTTACAATGGCCTAGTCAAATTTCAGACTTAATTTCGCAATGAAAAATTGAGTAAAATTTGTTTCTGTCAGTGGAAAGTTGATAGAGACAAATTCCAAAGGACATGCAATTGTAACTGCAGTACAAGCTGGTTCTACAAAATATTGATTCAGCAGGGTTTATTCAAATACATCCCACTCTTTTTTGACTTTCATTTGTAAAACAATTTGAAAATATTGTATCAATTTCCTTCCACTTCAGTAATGTGCTACTTCACTCCAGTCTATCACATGAAATCCTTATAAACTCCATCAAAGTTTGTGATTATGACATGACAAAATGCAGAAAGGTCCAAGAGGTTTGAACAGTTTATTATATAAAAGACGGTAATGTTAAAATCCGACATTAAAGGTAAATTTGAATCCAAATTAAGATTGAAGTTTAATTATAAATATCACTTTATCACCAAGAAAAAGAAAGGGCGCAGTACACAGGAGGCAGTCATCACCCTGGTACACCTAATCTCCAAACCTCTCGATAACTCAAAATTGTATGCTAGAGGACTCTACCTAGATTTCTCATCCGCATTCAATACAATACAGTCTGACTTGCTTCTTTCTAAAATGGTTCAGTTAAACATCAACTCTGTTATTCCATTTTACCATATATTCCTCACAAACAGAATTCAGTATGTAAAGGTAAATAAAACACTGTCCTCCCCCATCAAGACCAGAGTTGGGGCACCCCAGGGATTTATTAGTTCACCCGTTTTATTTACTCTCTACATGGCAAACTGCAACACCTGCGAGTCAATTAATTTTCTTCTGAAATATTCAGATGATTCTACCTTGATATCGCTGCTGACTGACAGTGATGACCCAAAACAGTACCCGTGTAGTGTCGACCAGCTAGCGGATTGGTGTGACAAAAACTGTCTGATTATCAACACTAAGAAGACAGAGGAAATCATTTTTAGTCTTGCTCCTGGTGGTATGACATCGCCTGTGACCATCCATGGTATTGGTATTAAACAGGTTCCATCTTACAAATATCTGGGGGTGATGGTAGATGAAACCTTATCATGGTCCACGCATGTTTACTTTATCTGTAGGAAGGTACAGCAGCATATCTATTCCCTATGTAGAGTTAGATCGTTTGGTGCTAGCAGTCAGATTTTGTCTCTCTTTGTCTGTTGTCCAAACTGTGATGCTGTACTGTAGCACGGCCTGGTTTAAAAATTTATCTGTAGCCGATAAAAACAAACTCTATAGACAAATTAAGATCTGTGCTAAAATAACGCGTAGGCGTGTTGAGACCGCGTTACACTCCTTTAAAGATGCCCAGACCAATAGCATGCTTAGACTGGCGGAATGCATCTCCTCACACCCCTTACATGTTTTAAATGGAGAATATGAACTGATGCCCTCCATGAGGCGGTTTAGAGTCCCCAGATTTAGGAAAAACAGACTAAAGAACTATTTTGTGCATCAGTCTGTCCTGCTGCTAAATCAGTGTAGATAATTCAGAAGATGTGTTTTCTTTTTTGTTCTTCACTTTCTGTTATTGTGACTATTCCTATATTGTATGTACTGAATGTATTATTTTTGTATCTTGAATGGAGACTCCATGGAGGCAAAACAAATTTTAGTGTAAACTGAAAATAAAGTAGTATCGTATTGTAATAATGCATTGGATAATTCTTCACCCAATTTGAGTAGTTTCTGCTATCTCCTTAGATGTTTTCTCTGCTTGATGCATGTCAATGATTTGACACACTACATCTTTTCCACAACCACGAGATGTGTCTTTCGACATGGTTGTTCATGAAATGAGAAGCAACTTATTGCACCAGTTGGGGATAAATAACTTGTTGCCAGCTGAAAGATAATCGCCCTTGCAGTAATTATCCAATAGGAGACTCATGTGTGTGTGTGTGTGTGTATGTATGTAAGGGTATATATATATATATATATATATATATATATATATATATATATATATATATATATATATATATATATATATATATATATATATATATATATACATACACACACATACATACACACACACACACAAACACACACGAGTCTCCTATAATTTTATCTTTTTACATGGATTATTCTACTGTGATAAAATCGGAATTTGTTTGAAGTCTTTTTACACGTCTTTACCAAGGGTACCCATAAATTTAACCAGCATTGTTTGTATATGAAGTTTGATGAATACTTTTGTGTGTATGCCTAGGTAAACCGGTAATGATCATCACAGAATACATGGAGAATGGCTCTCTGGATGCCTTCCTGAGGGTTGGTATTTACACTCACAGTTGTTTAATCTTCATGAAACAATATTATCTGTTGTTATACTGCACCTCTTTTTTTTTTGCTTAGATTTTCTCTATATGTAGATCTGTGCTTTTCCATTTAAAATAGTTCATTTGTTGAAGTAAACTTTTAGAATTAGAGCATAACCCACTGTAACCTCTTACTTAACAGCGTGTCTACATTTGGCAAATCCTGTCAACTTTTTAAGCATATGTTTTTGGTTGGTTATTTTTATTGCATTCTAATCTGTAGGAAGTTTCTTTGAGATCCAGTGCAAGTTTTTTGACCTTTGATGGACATTTGTTTTCGATAATTTAGTGGACTTCGCAGAAACATGTGAGCATGTTATGTCTGCTGTTTTTGCTTTGTTTCGAAGACAAGTGAAGAAAATAACTCCACTGAAGATTTGTTTCTTTGACAAGTCAGATATATTACTTTCTCAGTGTTGGATGTATTGTTGCCAGGTTCATTTAGCACTGTGTTAGTTATTAGCAGCTTCTGTTTGTGCTCCATTGAAAATGCTGTAGATTAATACCTTAAAGCCTATCACATTACTACTTTATTGCCTTATCTTTAGTCTGTTCTCTATCTTAATTAAAATCTACTCTGCTCATTTCAATACCATCACAGTCATTCTTTTTTACAATTTTCAAATATTGATTTCCTTTATTAAGAGAAAAATGTTATGAAAACCAACCTGGCCCTATTGGAGTCGGGCAACTGTGGCTTGACTGTGGTAAAGTAGTTTTCTACTCCTACTGAGCTCTGTATCGGTGTATGAATGTGTGCTCGTGAGGGAGTGCAATATATAAGTTCAGTCAATTTACTATTTACCATATATTACCCCCTAAACCTAATTACTGGTTGTGTCAGACTTTGAGTATGAACTGCCAGTTAACCCTGCATCATCTCAATCTAATTTAAATACAAAATTTGACTAAATGAGCCATTCAGAAGTGGACATATTGATGAGCTTTGGATCACTATCCTGCTGCACATCTCAAGTACTCTTCAGGTTAAGGTGAGCAACTGATGGCTGGATATTTTCCTTCTGGATTTTATAAAAAAAATGTCAGTTCCAGATCAACCTCAGACCATCTCACAAGCACCAACATGGTTGATTGTGGGCATGATGTTTTTATCTGAAACTGTTTGGTAGCTTTACCCCAGATGTAAAATCCACTTAGGTTGCTTCTACACTAACACGGCTAAGGTTATACAGGGTATATCCCACCTAACCTTATACCTGTCCACACAGACAAAAACCATAGTTTATGACCCCCCTCCGCCGGCTGGCGCAACCCCAACCTAATAGGGATGCGCGAAGAAAAAGGCAGAACCACATATATGTCATCACAGTCACCGTCTGAAACATGGTGTATCCGAAATTGCTGCAATCGCGCCGTGCCTTCTCTTAAGGTATTCTTGTGTGATTTTTACAAACGTTTCTACACGTACAAGAAGGAGCAACAAGGCCATGTCTGGATTATTTTCATTTGTCTTCCTATTGTTTACCTCTGAGTGGTGTTTTCTGATGTCACTTTCTCACTGAACTCAGTTCTTAAATGCCTAACAAATTCACACCAATCCAAGAGCCAGAGATTTAAGAAATAGACGGCCCCTTACTAGTGTAAAGAGATATCCGGGGAGGGGAACCTTAAACGATGGGCTAGTGTGGCTGAGACGGGGTATTGACTAAATATTTATTTGTTTAAGCACTTAAACGGCCTAATGTAGACTGGGCCTTAAGTCTGATTTATTCTGTAGGGGGGTTTTGTGATGTGAGGAAGACATTTTTGTTCTTTTTATTAAGCAGTGGTTTTGACCTTGGAACTTTTCCATAGATGCCATTTTTTTCAACTCTCTTCCTGTTGAATCATCAACTCTGACCTTTATTGAGACAAATGAGGGAGACACTTTTTGGAGTTGTTAGTAGAGTCTTGGAAAGCTTCACCATAGGTCTGAGGTTTATTTATTTGTGGTTAATGACTGATTCTTTGAGTCCCAAAGCCTTAGAAATGGCTTTGTAACCTTTTCCAGATTGACTTTGAGTATTCTCAGTTCTTGAATTTCTGGAGACCAAGCATGATTTGTGTTTTTTCTTTTTTTTTTTTTTTTTGGTCTTGAAGATTTACTTCAGATTGTCATACAGGGTCCATTTTAGTATTTAGTATTTCTTGACTCTACAGCTCTGGTACTATTGAGGCCTAGGTGTGGCTTATAAAATTAAACCTCAAATATGTGACTCAATACACTTAATTCATGTTTTAATGAGGGAGAAATTTCTATTTTTTACAGGTTGGTTTGTATAACTTTTTTCTCAATAAAAAAAAGTCTTATTTGAAAACCGCTTTTTATATTTACTCAGATTATTATTGTTTCATAATAAAATTTACATGATGATCTGAAACACCCAAGTATGTCAAAAAAGCAAAAACTAATTTAGCCTGTGAGGGGAGAAAGACGTTTCACAGCATGTTATCCACCTCCTTTCCTCACCTTTCTTTAGAGGCACGATGGCCAGTTCACCGTCATCCAGCTGGTCGGGTTGTTGCGTGGCATTGCAGCAGGTATGACTTACCTGTCTGACCTAGGGTACATCCACCGAGACCTGGCTGCCCGCAACATCCTGGTCAACAGCAACCTGGTGTGTAAGGTATCTGACTTTGGCCTGTCCAGAGTCCTGGAGGATGATCCGGATGCTGCATACACCACCAGTGTGAGTTTTCACATTGAGGCAAGCATTAATGCAACAACACACACACGCACACACACATATATATTTAAAATGAATTGCCTGGCCTCAAAAGAGACAAGACTTAGAAAAGAACTGGGTAATAATGCAGTAAGCATAAAAAACTTGATGGTAGATACAATTCACCTCTTCTAATAAAGATATTTTAGAGATTAGATAATCTTGGAGCATGAACAAGTCCAAAAGATGCAGGATGCTCCAATTTTCAGGATTTCACTAGTTGTTTACAGGTGAAAAAAATATTGCTATAGCAAAATATTTGATACTAATATTGATTTTGATTAATTAAATGGGACACTTTAAAGGTCTCACACACTTGTTTTTCTTCATTAAATATCCTGTGGTTTCTAGTATGCATAAATGTCTTGAGTCGATTGTTTTGTGAAAATATGCTCTTGCACTCAAGTTTCAGTGGGTTGAAGCTTGTCAAAGGAGTGGGTGGGTGGAAAATGATAGGATTGCGAGTCTTACTCATTAATATTTATAATATGCCAACATATGCCTCTAATTAGCTAACAGCAATGCGACTATTATGCTACCTTCGAACAAATGACTAACTCAACTTAATTTACTTTGCTGGTGTTCCAGAAATAACTTCCAACAGTTTCTTCCTCAGCTCCTCTTTCTTTGGTAAAAAAAAATGCAACGCTGACGTGCTATGTCCACAAATACCACAAGCCCGAACGTGTTCTGCCATGTTGTGGAGTTGCTAATGGTTAGATTCTCCTGGCAGAGACAGCTGCAGAGACTGCTCTCTCCAGGCGGCAGAATCAATACAGCCTTCCCGTAGGCGGTCGCAAGCCAAGGTGGGCTACAACCACAAACTTCATTGTACAGGTCCTTCTCAAAAAATTTGCATATTGTGATAAAGTTCATTCTTTTCCATAATGTAATGATAATAAATTAAACTTTCATTTATTTTAGATTCATTGCACACCAACTGAAATATTTCAGGTCTTTTATTGTTTTAAAACTGATGATTTTGGCATACAGCTCATGAAAACCCAAAATTCCTATCCTCACCGGCAAGGCTCAGGAATGGGCAGCCGCCCTTTATTATCAACAGTCGCCTTTTTGCAACGACTACTTTCGCTTCGTAGCTGAGCTGCGTAACACCTTTGTACCTCCTTCAAGCAACATCGAGGTAGAAGTCCAGCTCCTCCATCTGCGACAACACAATCGCCCCGTCCACAAGTACGCCGCAGACTTCCGGACCCTCGCAGCCCAGCTTCCTTGGGGAGATTCGGCTTTCCGCACCCTATTCTTGGAAGGGTTAGAGGACTACATCCGCGACGAGATGGTAGGAAAGGAATCACCTAAGTCTCTGGACGCTGCCATTAAGATGGCGTTAGACATCGACCGGCGCGTCCTGAGCAGAGCATCCCCACCCCGTCGTCCCCTGCCACCGCCTCGACACTTCCTCCCCCAGGCAGTGGAGTCCCGCTCTATCGCCCCCTACCGAGACCCTCCCTCCCCGGAGGAACACATGCAACTGGGCCACCTACCCCTGGAGGAGAAACAACGGCGCCATACTGCGGAGGCAAGGGTCACTGCCGCTTCACCTGCCCGATCCGGCCGGGAAACGAGCAAGCCAGGTGATCCTAGGGGGGATCTCACCTGGCTCAAGCTATTCATCACCGTTCACTCTGTCTGTCCAATTAAGCCATGCCAACTTTGCTCCATTCACCTGTTCGGTCCTTCTGGATTCTGGAGCCGCTGACAATTTCATCTCGTCTGAACTGGTTACCAGCCATCGCATCCCACTGGAGGAGCTGGCTCGTCCCATCGCAATCTCTTCTGTTGACGGTCGTCCTCTTCTCCCTTCACCCATACGCCATCGCACCATAGGCATTCGGATGATGATTGGGAGACATACGGAGACTATTCGTTTTCTTCTGATGGACTCTCATTCCACCCATCTCATCCTGGGTCTGCCGTGGTTCCAACTCCATGATCCGCAGATCTCCTGAACCTCCCCTCGCATCTCTCAGTGGGGAATCAACTGCCTCTCTCGCTGCCTGCATCCAGTTCCGAAGGACAATTCTACAACTCCTGCACATCCGACCATGATCTTGGAAGATATCCCTCTACCTTATCTGGCAGAGGTCTTTTCCAAGACTCAAGCAGCTTCTCTTCCGCCTCATCGAGAATATGACATGGGCGTCGATCTCCTGCCTGGTTCCACCCCTCCCCGCTGCCGGCTCTACCCCCTATCATCTGCAGAGAACGAGCAGATAGAGAAGTACATCAGGGAAGCACTGGATCAGGGGTTCATCCGTCCTTCTTCGTCTCCCGCTGCGTCCGGATTTTTTTTTGTTAAGAAGAAAGACGGCTCTCTCAGGCTGTGCATCGACTACAGAGGGCTAAACACCATCACAATTAAGGACCGCCATCCGCTTCCTCTCATCAGCACCATTCTGGACTCCCTCCATAAACCATAGTTTATGACCCTCCTTTTATGACCGTGCATCCCTATTAGGTTGGGGTTGTTCCAACCCTAACCTAATTGGGATGCGCGGAAAAAAAGGCAGACCCACATATATGTCGTCACAGTCACCGTCGGTTCAAAGTTTATCCCAAGCCATGTAGGAATTACAAGAAAAATGAAATCAGAGCTCAACTTTTTGGACCATATGCAAATTGCCATTTGTTGCAGAAATAAAAGACTGCACATCACAACATGATGGTGGCAGCATAATGGTGTGAGGATGCTTTTTTTCAGCATTGTTCAGGAAACTGGTAGGACTTCATGGAAAGGTGGGGGGAATTAAATATTAGACTTTCCTTGGAGAAAACTTGTTCCTTTATAGATTGGAGCGTTTGTTATTTGCCTTGATGATCTTGAGCTTTTTGCAATGAAGAATAGGCAGAATTTTCAGGTGTTGAAAGGTGTGGAAAGCCTTTATCCCTAAAGGTGGTGTTCAAAGCATTTATTAAGAGGCGCTGAATACAAATGCACACCAAACTTTTCAGATGTTTATTTATTAAACTAATTTGACAGAAACAAATTAGACAGAATGACATGACTTGTACTGCAAAGACTGGCGACCTGTCATGGGTGTACCCCGCCTCTCGCCCCTTGACCGCTGGAGATAGGCACGAGCCGCCCCACAACCCTGCATTAGGATGGACGGGTACAGAAAATGGATGGATGGATAGACATCACTTGTATCAGTTTCTTTACACTTTTACACAATGATTCACTATTTTGTGTTGGTATATCACATAGATTTCTAATACAGTACTCTTTAGTTAGTTCACAGTTTACAAATATTTTAGCAAGATACTGTATATAAAAGTTGTTTTAAATTAAACAACCAATCAAGCATCAATCACAAGCATGAACGTCACATCTTAAAGGGGACATATCTTGAAAATCCCACTTTTTTAGCCCTTAAATACTTTGTGTAGTGAATATAGGGTGTCTAGGAGTGCAAAAAGGATAAACTTGTCACTCCTTGTGTTGTGGAGATATTTCTGTAAAATGTTTAGGGTCATATTTTTTAAGCCGTTCAGTTTTCTCTGTTATCTATTACGTTTTTTGAACTATTACGTCACAGTACTTGCACTGGAACTGCCAAGCTTGGTCATTGATTTCCGTTCTCTATCAAACTACAAAAATGGCTGAATAGAGTGGAAGGTTCAGCGACCTGGAGGGGGGTATGCAGGACATCCTACAAATTTAAAGAGACTGCACCAAAACGAGTCATTCTGCAAACCCTCTTCAGACACATCTGAACAGGGGTAGAAGAAGAGCCTATAGTACTACTATAATAAAAGATTCTGACCTAATAACTGCAGTTCCACTATACTGTATATAGACCACAACTAAATGATTTATATGCAAAAAAGGAAGAATTTAAAAGCATGATATGTCCACTTTAATCTTTACAGAGAAGCCATGATGGAGAAGACAAAAACGATCAAAGCAGAAATATAAGTCAGTTTGAGTTAATTTTAGTATCAATCAATCAATCAATCAAACTTTCTTTATAAAGTGCTTTTCATACAAAGATTGCAACTCAAAGTGCTTCACAGATTAAGAATGACCCCACATAAACCACATTCCCATCCCTCCCCCACAGATTTCAAGCATGATCACATTTATATATTTATAACCCCTCCCTCCAACCCAACCCCCATGCGAACGCACACTGAAGAGCAACGTAGTAGTAGTAAAAGTAGTAAAACACTGATCAAATATAAGCAGGTAAAACATGCAGAGCAATTAAACAGACTATAATAAATAATAATCAGCTAAAAGCTAAACTAAAAAGGTGAATCTTGAGCCTGCTTCTTAAAAACTTGAACGTTGTCAGGTTCTTTTGTCTCGATGAGGGAAGAAACAAGGCACAGACATGTTTAAAAGCGCAAAAGAAGAGATTTATTGAGGTGGACGATGGCAGGAAAGACAGGTAGGCATGAGACACACAGCAATGATCCAACGGGGAAGGAGGAGACAAGACTGGGTTAAATACCCACGAGGTAAGGAGGAGGATCAGGTGAGCCAGATTGGGAACAGGTGCAGACAATGGACAATCAGGGGCTGAGCGCTGGAGACTCTGGCAAACATTCTCTGCGGCCCTGAGGTCCTCTAGCAGCATGTTCCAGAGGTGAGGGCCATAGTATGTGAAAGATGTCTCTTAAGGTCCAGGACCATTAAGACACTTAAAAACCATTGAAAGAACCTTAAAATCGATCCTAAAAGATACGGGAAGCTAATGCTATGAATTTAAAAATGGGTGTAATGTGCTCCTGCCTCCTGGTCCTCGTAAGGACACGTGCTGCTGAATTTTGTAGAAGTTGTAAACCTGAAATACTCTTTTTGGTAAGACCAGAAAGCAGGACATTACAGTAATCAATTCTACTGGTGATAAAAGCATGCATCAGTGTCTCCGTGTCGGCCCAAGAGAGAATGGGGCGGACTCTGGCAATATTCTTTGGATGATAAAAGGCTATTTTAGTAATGTTTTTAATGTGAGGGATAAAAGTCAGCTCACTCCCAGTAGTAGTAATAATTGTCTTTCATTTAGTAATTTTTTTCCTATATTTTGAAAAACATCTGATCTTAATTATATTACTTATGTGGTCTGGATATTATTTTAAAGTAACATTTTAAAGCAAGTTGATGAAGACATTCTGAAACAGGTGAGGGAGCAGTCTATGAGATAAACAACAGGGAATCTTTTAAAGTCATTTTAATTTGGAAGATAATTAAAGTTAATTAAATGTACTTTTAAAAGATGACAGAAAACTTAATGACAACAGGAGCAGGATGTTCCTTAGATAAGATTTTAAAACACACACACACACAAACACACTTTGTACTGTTGAAAGCAAAGATTTACCCATAGTTCGTCTGATGTTTAGCCTAGAAAGTAACATAAAAACAAAAAGAAAAGTTTGGTTAAGATACACTTTTAAAAAAAGCAATACAATCAAATTCAATCAAGCCATATGGAATCATGAACACAGAAAGCAATTTCTTGGTTTTTGAGGTGCTCCAATCCGGAGCAGCTCAGTATTAATCCTGGTGCCTATTGAGAGCTACAGTATTGAGTTTAAACTGAAAAAAAAGTCAAAATCAAAATTAAAAAAAATTCAAAATCCGATTCTATTATTTAACAGTTTACAGGATTAAAATAACACTTTTACATATTTTTGTCCCAGTCTTTGTAAGGACAGCAGTCACATTATAGAATGCACAGGGATTACGAACAGCATCCCTCTGTGTTGTGATAGGATGGGGATCGCAGAGTGTGATAGCACACAGTAATGACATCATTACAGCACACCTCCAATTAATGCTTGATAATACGTGGAGATTAATACAGTTCTCATTACTGCTAGGAGATTATGAAACTGTTACAAAAGCTCCACATTTTCTGTAGATAAAGGCGGCAACAGAGTTGGGCTGAAGTATGAAGTTTACAAGGTACAGTTTAAGCCTGAGCCCTCATTTATCAAACATTTGTAGAAATTGTCCTATGTTCTATCCTACAAATTACATATAGAATGTACATGCAAAGAGGCAAAATCCGGATTGATCAAATATGCAGTGGGCAGTCATATGTTCCTCCCGAATCATCTGTTGATAAATCCCACATGTGCGTACCTAGGTGCTTGTGCCCGTTCACAGTCATTTGCATACAGAAACACCCTCAATTAACCATATTTGTTCACACCACATCCTCTGATACATTGTTATGGAAAGAAAATATCTTCTTAAATAAAATATCTTCTTCCATAAGGATGAGGCTGAAGTCTGGATCGGCGTTTCTTATATTTTATTACCGCCTGTCTTGTATATGAACCCATCTGGGCCAACGCTCAAACTCTCTTGCACGCCAGATCATGTCTGTCTTCTCTGTAAACTGCTTCTGCCTTCAGTTTCCCAATGTAACGTCTTCTTTGCAAGGATAACCAAACACTGAGAGTCACGCAGTTGAATCTGACTAGGTGAAAGGCTTCATCACTGACTCTAATGATCTTTTACTATGCCATATTCCCTAGATGCCTTTACTAATATGTAATTAATTGACATAACCTAGAAATATTGCTGTAACAGTCCCCTCTTTTTCTTTCACTACAGTAATGCCCAAAACTGAATAAATATTTCAAGATGTTGATACAATTTCTAATGGGTGCAAAGAGAGCCGACAAAAAAAGACAATGATCAAACAGTCAATTTAGAATCAGACATAGATCATGCTGACCATGGAATTAGCTCAAAACAACCAGGAATCGTCCATTAAGATGACCTTGGTCTCCTCAGCCTCTGCATCACTAAAGGGAAGAGATCATCAATCAGGAGGTATGAAATCATTGTGTTCTTCCCGAAAATAATGGCTAAGAGTACAAAAGAAGGAATTTCAGTGACACCGAGATCGAGGTGAAACATAAGTGGGGGAGAATAAAAAAAGAGTCATGATCACCAGATTTTTTTGAAAATTGTCATAGTTAACAGAAATTCATTTTAACACTGATAGTTTTCGCTCTCTGTTATCAGCATTTACTCGGTTTAATGTCCCCTCCATCATACAGCAGACAAAAAATGTGGCAAAGAATCATTTAATTTGCTGTTGTTCATTTCTGTGGAAATACCTAACTTCTTTGAACAAACTAAATCAGTAACATTTGTCCCGAACATTGCTGTATGGTTCTATCAGCTCAGAAATAACAAATAAAAAGAAGAATAGCCTACTACCTGGGAGAAAGTGACCGAGGCTGTAAATACAGTCGGGACAGTGCAGAGGTTCCTGTTGGAAATAAAGGAAAAAGTTGGTTCAAAATCAAACTGAATACAATAAAACATCCCTCAGCAAACAGTGGGGCCAGACCCCCCCCCCCCTCCCATACAGATTGCAGTTCACAGGATTTCCATGCATTATCATCTCTAAAATTGAATAATTTATTATTCCTTGGCAAATTTTGAATATTTCCTGAAAATATTATCCTAATCCATCCATAACTTTTTGAGTTATTTAGCTAAAGGACAGATAGTTTCCAAAGTGAGCTCCATGGCAGAGGTGATAAACTGATGAGATAAATATTCAGTCAAAGTACAACTGTTTCAACTGTTTCCCCATTCTACCACTAGATGCTGTGCATACACATGGTCAGAGCTGTTCTTATATTTAGGAAAATTTCTACGCCCAAGTACAAGATGGTGAATAACACAATATGCGTAAAATGGTTCCTACGCACGAAATAATTTTAAGTAAGGGGCTCAGATTTTTACATACACCTCACAAATAAATCCAAAACCTTTTTTTTCTGTTAACCTTGAAATCAGAGTAAACCTTTTGTTTTAGATCAATGAATATTACCAGATTTTTTTAATATATATATATTCTTCTTTGATGATGTGAACATAGGCTTTATGTCACTCTCCAAGTTTAAAGGAAGGAGATGGGCCTTTTTATGTTGCACTTTAAGTTGTTTTTCATAAATTATGTTAAAAAGAAGATATTATGCCTTGTGCATTCAGTGTTTCCCACACATAGACGAATCTGTGGCAATGCACCACAGATTCAACACCGACCGTCACGTATTGCGTTTTGTTTTTCTTTTTTTTGATATTTAAAACACACAGCGTATTTGTTCAGCTGCATTTCCTTTCCCTGCTCTTTCTTCGTCTCTCTGTCACTCACGTCTCTCTCGCACAAACATACACACACACACACACATACAGCCCCTCCCCTCACCTGTGGGGAAGACGTCATCTACCCCCCCACCCCCCTCGCCTCCGGCCGACCCCCACACATTGCTTTCAAATCTGTGGGAAACACTGGCATTTTAAGTTGATTTTATACATTTTAATTTAATAATTTAAAAGTGTTAATAAATGAAAAGACAAAAGTTATGTTTATTTGTCTTGTCTTTTCTTTTTTTGCTGATCCGAAAAATTATCCGATTTGTGTCTCTGATCCGAGAAACGATCCGAACCATGAGTTTTTTGATCCGTTGCACCCCTAATTTATACACTTCTTTAATATTTGTTAGAATTTCCCTGAAACTGTTTCACTTGGTCAAAATATTTCAGGTCTCCTTCCAAAAGCTTTCTACAATAATTGTCTATAATCTTGGCCCAATCCTCTTGACAGAACTGGTGGAATTGGGTCAGGTCTGTTGTCCTTCTTGCTCACGTTCGCCTTCTTGCTCACGTTCGCCTTCTTACGGTGCGTTCACACCAAAGCATCAAAAACGCCCCGCACGCCAAAGTTTGACGCTTTAATATTCGAAGCTTGATGCGCGTCCAAAGCGAATTTGATGCGTCCCAAATATACCATTTTGATGCGTGTCAAGTCAGAAATACGAAACTTGTGGGAGGAGCTATTGCCAGACAGTGTTTTTGCAAGATGGCAGCTGTCGATCTAGCCCTGGAAGAGAGCGTCTCCCTTCTCTATTTACTGTGGAGAGCAGAGCAGCGGCGTAGAGGACATTCTCGCTGTACTTGGGTCCACAAGTTCCTCCAGAAGCGTGAGCAGTTTGGTTAGTTCACCACTTGCCCCAAGAGCTGCGTCTGGATGATGACCGCTTTCAGCAGTACCACCGTTTGTCCCTCGCCCAGTTTGAGGAGCTGTTGTCCCGCGTCGGTCCAAGCATCGCCCGCTAAGACACCAACTACAGGCGCCCAATCCCACCTACTGAGCCCCTGTCCATCTGCCTGCGGTTAGTAAAAGTGTATAATACGTGTATAATACGATAGTCCTTTATCGATACGTGTGCTAATATATGCTATGCTATCAGTGTATGCTGTTGGTGTTTACTGATATTAAACTGTGGTATGGAGACTACTCTTTATAATATTTCTTTTGATACTCAGAATGTATATCTAATGTATATCTGATTTAGTTTAATTTAGACCTGGTTTAATTCTGGTATAGAACCAGTCTAATATTTGTATATAATCCCTGCAGCTGTCAGACTCTATAATTGGCACACTGTAGTTGTAAAAGTTGCTAGCAATCAAATAAAGATATGGCAAACATAAGAGATAACAGAACAGACTGTTTTGTATAATGTTAACTATATATTATATGATTATCCATATAATTATAAAATATTTTACATAATATTTATATATTCGGTAATTTTGCTCTAAGACCAAGAAAGTATTTTTGAATTTGAATAATGTATTTTGTAACTACAGTACAGATAATACTTATTTAAAATAACATTCTTCATGTTCCTTGCCAGAGACTCCTATAGGACCATCGCGTCCAGTTTTCGAGTTGATGTCTCCTCAGTGTGCCAGATCGTCCCCCAGGTAGCGACGGCCATCTGGGACTGTCTAGTGGACGACTACATGGCTGTACCTTCCACTGAACACTGGCGGTCCATTGCAGAGGGATTCCAGGAGCGGTGGAACTTCCCTCCCTGCTGTGGAGCTCTAGATGGGAAGCATGTCCAGATTAATTTTACCAGTCATTTATTATTTTGTTAATAAATGGCGCTTACCTCCAACATGAACAAACCTCTCTATATTCTCTTGTCATCACAGTGTTATGTTCCTATATAGTAGTATATTTTTGGATTTGTATTATATTCATTGAACACCACATAATGTATAAATAAAGTTGTGTGGCAATATTTGTTGTGTAGTAGAACTAACTGAGACATTTAGTCATTATCAAAATGTATTTGAAAAAATATTCAACAAATCTCAAACAGAAACAAACAAATATAACTATTTACAGACAGAGACAGGAATAAAAAGGACCATGCTTAGGAGGTGGAAGAGCCTCAGGGTCATTGGAAGGAGAAGAAGGAAAGTGCAATGTTCCTGCCCTGGAGAGCCTGCTGCCTCGTGTTTTAATCAAAATTACTGATCACTAGGCTCCAATTGTTCCAGATTTAACCCAGCTGTGTTCTTTTCAAAAATTGATTTATGAATTTGGAATTTGACGAGCTCTCTTGTCTGAAAGTGGATGCTGTTCAGAGCAGGAACAAGGTTGAGGAGGAAGAGCTCAGTTGAAGACTGCTGTGGCCTCTTGAGGCATGCCAGGATGGCCAGCTCCATCTCGGACCGACCGTCCTGGGACCCGTCCCTCGTCCGCCTGGGTGCTCTCCTCCTCTGTGGGCCTGTAAAACAATGCACAAAACAACACAAAGTAATGAGAAGGCTGCTACCAGATTTTCATTTTCAACATGGTAAAAACAGGCTATAATGTTATTGGTTATAGATTATTAGTAAAGATAACTATTCACAAAAAGGGAGTTAATGTGAATGTTAAAAGCTCAGTGGTTGCTGTACATCTTATTTATACATGTCACATTTATGGTTGCTACAATTTCTTTAACACACCTGTGGGTGCAGCAGCAGGGACTGGGGAGCCAGGAGAAGCAACAGGGAACGGCTGTGCTCCTGCAGAATCAGTTGACTCTGTCAAGATAATATTAAATGTTAAGCTAACAGCTTGATAACAATAGTCATAGAGAAATTATATACAGTTGTCCCTCGTTTATTGCAAGGGTTATGTTCTAAAATAACTTTAAAACCCCTTGCCACACACTTTATACACTTTTCTCAGACATACATTACCATTTACTCACAGTTCTCACTAGTTTAAATACTCTCAAAGTTCAAACCATCTTAGATAAAAAAAATTAAAAAAGTATTAATATGCTACATTATCTTTGTCCGCGAGCTGCTCTGGTACGTCTTTTTCCGCTGAAGGTCTCGGAGTAGGTGTCTGTTTCCAAGTGAGGAACATAGGTAGTTTTTGGTGCTGTTTTTTCTACTGGACGAGAAGATTCTCATAACCAGACATGATCAATTTGGCAAGCGCAGGAGACACGACACGGAAGAGATTGACAATTGCCTCCAATCAATCAGGAACAAAATGCGCTGGAAAATTGAAATCATCAAAACAGCGAGGCCGTGAAGGGTGGACTGCGTTAGAGCGAGGAACCACTGTATACCTACTATTTATTAGTAAAAAATAACATATATGCCTATATGACAACATACATAAATTAACATAACTGCCTATGTTAATTCATAGTAAACATACCTTCTGTCTCGGACTCCACTGCTGCTGCTTCCAGAGGCTGTCCCTGGTCCTCGGGGAGGATGTTCTCCGCGGTCCGAATGTTGACCCCCCCACATGTTGCTGCTGGTCTCCCGTGGGGTGATGAAGGGGTCGAGAAAGGGGAACTTCCATTTCCTCCCGAATCCTGCTGCTGACCCACTCCCCTTCTCCATCTTCTTCTCCTTGATGTAGGTGTCCCTGAGGCTCTTCCACTTTTTTCTGCAGAAGTCCTCTGAATAAACACATTATCTTGTTAGCGGAAAAGTATTTGTACATCAGCTGGAAAATAATTGTAAGATAGCGGGACAGTGGCGGGCTTGTTAGCATTTGCGCAGGTTCGCAGAGTCAGTCAAAACTTTAAAAAGTGAAATGAACTTACCAGGTTGCCCTATCTCCTCACTTGAGATAGGGCAAATAAATGTTGATAATGACTAAATATCTCAGTTAGTTCTACTACACAACAAATATTGCCACACAACTTTATTTATACATTATGTGGTGTTCAATGAATATAATACAAATCCAAAAATATACTACTATATAGGAACATAACACTGTGATGACAAGAGAATATAGAGAGGTTTGTTCATATTGGAGGTAAGCGCCATTTATTAACAAAATAATAAATGACTGGTAAAATTAATCTGGATATGCTTCCCATCTAGAGCTCGACAGCAGGGAGGGAAGTTCCACCGCTCCTGGAATCCCTCTGCAATGGACCGCCAGTGTTCAGTGGAAGGTATAGCCATGTAGTCGTCCACTAGACAGTCCTCCAAGCGAGGTCCTTTTTATTCCTGTCTCTGTAGAGAAAGCAGCTGGTGTTGTACAGCTCCGGATGGTTAGCCACAGGAGTTATCAATATTTCCTTCATGTTGAATGAAAAACTTAGCCAGAAACAGTGAACTGGGTCACAGCATCACGTCACACCCCACCAGGCATCTGATTGGTGGACGCGGCGTGAATTTGATGCCGAAGTTCAGATTTTTCAACTTCAGTGGCAGACGCAAAAACGCGCTTCACGCGCAAATGCACAAAATGCAACACATAAAAAGACGCGCGTATTATCAAATGCTTCATTCATGCGAATTTGACATGTGAATGAGGGAGAAATGTGTTTTCGCAACGCAGAACCCCTGACACACGTCAGCGTGCTTCTGCATTGACTTTACATGTAAACCTGACACCGTTGACGCTTCAAACGCGTTCGGTGTGAACGCACCATTAGTGCTGGCCACAAATTTTCTATGGGATTGAGATCAGGGCTTTATGTTGACCCCACCCCAATAACTTTGACTTTGTTTTCCTTAAAGGTCTTGTTTACTGAGGAATAATGTAATACTTTTTTTTAATGCGATCGATCACTCGGAGTTGCATATGCATGCTGCATGGACACATTTTATCCAACCCCCATTGCCTGCAGTAGCAGCAGAAAGGAAATAGATGGCAATAACGAGTGAGTCAGAAAAAAGCAGTTCCCTTCTACATCACAGAGAAAATTAGTATTCATGCCCTCACCTTACCGCCCATGGGAAGGCTTTATTGATTTTGTGGCCGGGAGAGAGAAGAGCCTGTCTTTTAAAGGGGGGGGGGGTGTTATGCAAAATGGACATTCTGAAGCTTAATATCCTGAGAACCTGTCTTTCCCTCATTAAAAACATACCTGAAGTGTTGCTCTGACCCATTCACTCATGTTAGAGTAATCTTTGAGTCTCTGCTGGTCTCTGCTGGTAGTTCTCGGGGGTGCTGAAACGCCTGCTCCCACCTATCCCCGCCTTTTCCACCCATCTCCTCCTCCGCCCCTCACAACTCCGGCTGAGTCCCAGGTGCAGTAATTATAACACACCAGCTGCTGCTGCGCGTCTTTTGTGGGATTTTTTTCTGACTCAGTGCATGCTGCGATGATGCACGGTATGTGACGAACTGAAGGGGGAGTGTCAGAAAGAGTAGGAGGGTCTTAGAGAGGCACAGGCGAAAATCAAGGCATCCAATACGGAAGTAAATTTCTTTCAAGGTGGATTTGGATATATGACTGACTTTTAAAAGACTTAATGTGACAATTTTATTGGAGTGTGCTATAGAAGAGTAATATGTGCCTGGAAGAAGCATAATACCCCACCTTTAATAGAAGATAACCATTAGCAATGCCACAATATGGCAGAACACGTTCGGGCTTGTGTTATTTGTGGAGATAACATATCCGCTTTGCATTTTTGCCCAAGAAAGAGGACCCAAGGCAGAACCTGTTGGAATTTATTGTCATGTTTTTGTTAAGCAATCTGACCCACATGCAGAAAACCAATTAGGAGAACAATGAATACTTGAAAGGTTTATTGAAACAATGAATGTTGTGCAGGTTCTGGTCCAGGGAAAATCCAACGGCAATCCAACGGGAATTGGGAAGACTAAAGGAAAGCAGATATATGAGAAATGAGAATGAAGACATGATTGTAGAAACTTTGGAAATGTCTTACTGTAGATGGAGAGGTTTTCCGCCAGGGAGGGAGAGTGGATTGTTTGATGATCCAGGAAGTTGAAACAGGTTGGTGGTATGAGGACGTGAAAGTGGAACTGATGAAAGGAACATTGGAAGGTGGACAGGTTGCTTGAGGAGGTGGAGAATTAGTGGAGCTTGAAAGCTGCCAGTCCAAAGATGATAATCCTGAAGTTATTTCACAAGGAGATCAATAAATGAGCACGAAGGAACAGTCCAGGAAGTTGCACTGTGGGAAACCTTTGGAACGGACACACAGGGAAATATAAATCTTTGGAGGTAATTTGCAAGACTCATTTGCACCTAAGCTTCAACTTCCTAGCTGATCTCTTCAGATGTTGATTCAATATGTCCACCTAATTTTCATTTCTCATGATGCAATCTATTTTATGAAGTGCACCATTGCTGTCTGCAGCAAAACTGCCCCACAACATGAAGCTGTCACCCCCATACGTCACGGTTGGGATGGTGTTTTGAGGCTTCAATGCTCAAAGCTTCCCGCCACTGGCAACTAAACACCAGTTGGCACAGTCATCTGAATGTTTTCCATTTTGTCCTTGCTGTTTAATGCTTTTATTTGGCTTTCAACGTCAAAGAGATGTAAGAACACACAGATTTATTCAAAAAGGAGCAACGAAAATGTGAGTGCTGGAGTACATGTTTTGCAAGTACAATATCATTTCATATAACCACAAACAACCATATATGTATCTTTCGATCATGGTACTCCCTCGCTCCTGCCCAGTCCTCACCTAATAAACATACAACCACTTCTACAAAAAGCAAATTTTTGATTTAAAAGAAAAATAGAGAACAACAAATAATTTGAAAATAAGATTTAAAGAAAAAAATTATTTTAGCTAAAGAATTCTCCAAGTTGACCTCACGTTCCCTTAAATAAAAGCAAAACAAAAATTATGGACATTCTAATCTATTAATTTCAAGAATTTGTGTCACATCTATTATCCATTTCTTGAAATTTGGAGGCTGTGCTTCCCAGACTCGGCGCCAGGGCAGTTTAGCTGGGAGGGCCGCAGCCTATTTGGAGGGGGGGGGGGGGGGGGGTAGGTTTTATTTAACCCCTAGCGGCAGTGTGTTAAATATTTCCAGGTCAAAACGGCCCTTTTTGACACTCTATCTATGAACATATTCATATTATACATCATTTAAAAAGGGACTGAGGTAGGTTCTGGAGTTATTCCAAACGATAGCTCTGTTCTAGATCGGTGGTCAGAATGTTTGTTTTTGTTTTCCAAAAGGAGCCGTGATTTAGCCACTGACACGATCCTGCTGTGTATCTGCTTGTGTATGTGAGTGAGCCATCTTCCTTAATAGAAGATCATTGTCGCTCAGCGGGAGCTGAGCCCAAGTCATGCTGATTCATAGGGAAATGAGCAGACATCGCCAAACAACCGACTTTGTAAAAATAACAAAGTTGCTCGCAAACCAGTTAATAATAAAAGCAAAGAGAAAACACAGCAACAAGCCTGGCTTCTTCCATGTCGATTCTCTTGTTATTTTTTTGCTGTTTTGATCAGTGACGCTACTTGCTGCTGAAACTGTCCTGATACACTCAGAAAGAAAAATGATTACAATTACATCCAAGGATGTTTCTCCTTCATTCACTTTTGGTGAAGGTAGCCTTGGCCAGGAAGAGTTGATGTCAACAGGCGGTATCCAACGATCATTGGGTGTTTCAACCCTGACCCGCAACACCCTCAACATTGGTGGGTTAGCAGTGGTGGCCAAATCACTGCCCATCAACTCCCCCTGGCTTCCAGCTAAGCTCCTCTCTCCTGCTCCATAACCATAATCCATAACCATAATTTAATGTCCAACTCACAGTTCTTAGCTGCACCTGCACATCCACAGAGCCATCATCTCGAACAAAAACAAACCTTTTACATCCAGTTAATGTACTAGAATAAAGTACTTAGTCTGCAAGTCTTCCTTAGTCCAACTCTGCCGCTAAAAACCTTTGTAAATTATTTTCTTGCATGTATTTCTCCAAATGTTTACATTATGACTACCAGTTAGCATGCTCTTAATAGTGCGCTTCTTCTTCTTGATAATTAATGAGGGCTGGCAAACAACGAATTGGTGCGTTACTGCCCCCAACTGGTAAGAAGTGTGAACCAGAATGTAATTTAAGGGTCATATTCTAGTATTCAACTGTGTGTGATAATTATTCCTTTCGGCAAGGTGGCAAAAAACACTTCCTAAACAAAATACAACATAGAGGAAGCAGTGGAGCTTCGCACCCTCTGTTGGTTGTCTTGGGCCAATACGTACATTTGCATGAGGCATAGTAATCTGTCATGGGCGGACCCAATACGTGAATGGGCACACCCGGCCTGGCCCGCCCATGGCGCAGGGCCTGGTGCTCCTTCCAGTTGAAGAAGAATAAGATATTTTACGATCTATGATAACATTAGTTCTACATGTAGAAATACACAGTTCTGGGGAGCACAGTTCTGGGAGTTCGATTACTGCCGGGGACGCTGTGGGTGCTGAGGGTGTGTTTCTTCCCCCGCATCATTGGCACCCACACCCTGTGTGGAGTTTGCATGTTCTCCCCATGTTCCCTTGAGCAGCTAATGTAAGCTACTCCCACAAAAACATGCACTAGCCTCTTCACATGTATACTGCCTCTTCCTGTCTGGCCGGGGCGCCTGAAGGGTTGGGGAGAATCTTCCACGCGCTACATCCAGCCAAAGAAACCTGAAATGTGCATAAATGTGAAAACCTTTAGAGAAAGACTAAAGGCACCCTGTATTGAGGACCATGTTTTAGATGTTTCCCTGCTTTAACACACCTGCTTCAGATGATTGCAGTTCAGTAAAAGCTTGTTAGTCAGCCATCAATTATAAATTAGATGTACTGGAGCAGTGAAATGTCTAAAACATGCAGGGCAGTGCCACTTGAGGACCAGGGTTGAAAAACATTACTCTAACAAACTTTGATTATTGTGATCAAACAACTAAATCTTATTTCAATCAATCAATGAATCAAACTTGGTTTTATAAAGCGCTTTTCATATGAGTTGCAACTCAAACTGCTTTACAGATTAAAATGACCCCACATAAACTATATTCCCATCCCTCACCCACAGATCTAAAAGCATGATCACAGTTATACCCCCTTCCCCCCAACCCAACTCCCATGCACATAAACACTTAAAAATAACAATAAAACGGACATTAAAAGAAGATTGGGCCAAGTGCATATGAGTCAGGTAAAGAAACGCCATCAAGGGAGCCATCTGCGCCGGCAGCAGCAGATCAACCGAGGCAGCCGAGGCACACAGGGCGCCCAGAGGAGGCAAGACAGAGACCCCCACCTCCACCCAAGTGCTACCTGGAGAGCACCCAGCCAGCCACTGCCGGCAAGGAGACGGCTGCCAGATGAGCAAAGAGACCGTGAAGGTTCATACGGTAAAAGCTGTTCTGGAAGATAAGAAGGCCCGAAACCATTAAGACACTTAAAAACAATTAAAAGAACCTTAAAATCGATCCTAAAACATCAGGAGGCACGGAGATGTACAACTGTAAAATTAGCATCAGCATAACTGTGAAAGTTAATTCCATGTCTTTTGATGAAACTGTGTAGGGAGCATATAAAGGCTAAAAAGCACTGGGCCTAAAATTTAACCCTGGGGCACTCCACATGTAATCTTGTGGACCCTAGAGGACCAGGTATCTAAACTTACCATAAAGGTCCTGTCTGTGAGATAAGATGTGATTTATTTCTGAACACCACCAGAGAGGCCAATTTGTTCTAAACCGGTTAAAAGAATAGTGTGGTCCACAGTATCAAAGGCAGCGCTTAGATCCAGTAGAACCAGCACTGTCACCCACTGTGCATCATAGTTTATTCTAAAATCATTTAAAATCTTCAAAAGTGCCGTCTCAGGGCTGTGGTTTGCCCTTAAATCAGACTGAAATTTCTGTAGGACATTGTGTTTATTAATAAAATCATTAAGTTGAATTAAAAAAAGTTTTCTAAAATTTCACTTAAAAACTGTATGTTAGATACCAGTTTAAAATTAATAAAATCATCCATCCATTTTCTTCTGCTTATCCGAGGTCGGGTTGCGGGGGCAGCAGCCTAAGCAAAGAGACCCAGACTTCCCTCTCCCCAGCCACTTGTTCCATCTCCTCGGGAGGAACCCCAAGGCGCTCCCAGGCCAGCCGAGAAACATAGTCCCTCCAGCGTGTCCTGGGCCTTCCCCTGGGCCTCCTCCCGGTGAGACATGCCTGAAAAACCTCACCAGGGAGGCGTCCAGGAGGCATCCTGACCAGATGCCCGAGCCACCTCAACTGACTTCTCTCGATGTGGAGAAGCAGCGGCTCTACTCTGAGCCCCCTCCGGATGACTGAGCCTCTCACCCTATCTCTAAGGGAGAGCCCAGACACTCTGCGGAGGAAACTCATTTCAGCCGCTTGTATCCGCGATCCTCGGCTGCAGAAGCTGAATAAAATCATTAAAATCTAAATTGCTCTTCTTCAACAGGGGCCTAACCAATGCCCCTTTAAAGGCGGCAGGAAAGACCCCTGTCTGAAGGGAGCAATTCATCAAGGTTAAAATCTCATCTCTAAAATATCCATAAAATGACTTAAATATTGAAGTAGGAATTGGCTCCTTGCTGACAAGAAATCTGTCAAGAATCTCAGCTTCTACCTGGACAAAACTGTCCAGCGTTTCCTCTGGTAAAGAGGTTTTGTCTAAAACCATGTTAATTTGAGAAGATAAAATATTCAATCTGATGGTGTCTACCTCCCCTCTGAAGTGGTCAGTGAACTCCTCACGAAGTGTGTTTGAGGTTTTTTTTATAAAATGTATTAGTAGCACGGTTAAACATTTTGTCAGTTGTGGAAAATAGAATTTTGGGATTATTTTTATGATCTGATATGATGATTTTGGAAAGGCATTTCTTGCTGCATCATTGTATGATTTGAGAAGTTCTGTGTACATTTGATAGTTTATCGTGGTTTTATTTTTTCTCCATTTTCTCTCTGCCACCCTGCAATTTCTCTTTTGTTTTTTGAGGCTTTCATTTCTCCACGGTGATACAAGTTTTCAGTGTAATCTTTTAGTGGAGCAAGCAGCTCGAGAACGGATTGAAGCCTACTGTTAAAATCATTGACAATAGAATCACAGGGAGCAAGTAAAGAAATAGGATGTATCTTAGCAAACACTTCAAGAAAACCTGCTGCCACTTCAGGGTTAGATGATGCTTCCTGACAGTTCTCACAGAGGTCTACCACTGGATAAAACTGGTAATGTTAAAAAACACACAGTAGTGGTCAGAGACAGTCAAGTCAACAACAGAGGACACACTGGCAGACAGGCCATACGTGATGACCAAGTCCAGAATATGTCCCCTGTTGTGAGTTGGCTGTGTGACATGCTGGGTAAAATCCATGAAATTCAGAATATTTAAAAAATCTGTTAATAAAGGATCTAAAAGGTTATCCACATGTAGATTAAAATCACCAGCTTAAATGATCCTTTCATAAGAGTTGTGCAGAGTTGAAAAAACTCTGAAAATTGTTGAGTAAAAGGTGTGTTCTCTTTGGGAGGCCTATAAACTGTGACACATAAAAACTGATGAGTACTAAAAACAGTTGCATTATATTCAAACGTGCTAAAATTATCACATAAAACAGGTTTCGCAGAAAGCGTTGAAGAAGTTATGAAAGCAGTACCGTCTCCCCTTTTGCTACTCCTCGTGGAATATTTGAAGTTAAAATTTGGTGGGGAGGCTTCCGTAAGAACAGCAGGGGCATCTGCACTCAGCCACGTTTCTGTTAAAAATAAACACTGAAGATTATGGTCTAAAATCAGATAGTTGATAATAAAAGATTTGTTCAGCAGAGAACGAACATTTAAAAGTGCTATATTAATAATGATTGGAGATGGAGTGGCTGTTTGATTTACTGAAAATGAGACTTTTGGTAACTGTTTGAGATTATTGGGATTGCATTTGTTAGGTTTATGATTCTTAGTCAGCTCTCTGCTGATAATGATAAGTATGAATGAGATATGGCAAGGTCCAAGTCCAGTATGTGAGTTACTGTTAAAATCAGGGCTGAGTTCATAAGAGCAAGGACCAGCTGGACATCAGGATGTGGCAGAGGGGGCAGGGAGGGCAGGGGCAGCTGGGGCTGGTGTGGTAGACAGGGGGGAAGTGGGCATGCCAGACTCAGTGCCAGCATGCGGGTGCCCTGTCTATTAAAATGGAGCCCATCCGCCCCACATAAGTGTCTCCTGCCCCCAAAAATGTTAAAATTGTCTATAAAACCGATGTTATGCATCACAGTGGTAGAGGAGATGTTCAGAGATAAAAGTCTGCTAAAACGACCAATTCTTTTGCCAACTGTGGGAGTGGGGCCAGAGTTAAAAACATATGTTATGGCAAAAAATAGTATCTCAGGGTTTCCATAATAAAGAAGACTTGAGTCCCAGAAGGCGTTTAAGTATTTAATTCAAACATGTCTGGCCAGACCATGGAGGGGACAGAGTTACTGGTGCATCACCCTAACCAACCTTTCTAACTAACCGCTTAAATAGTATTCAGCAATCATTGTTTATCTCTGTAGATGTCTTCTCCAACCTTCACGCCCCACCTCCAGAGTAACCGCTTAATGCGAGTCATAGCAACGCATAAAGCAGCTCATCCGAAGGCCAGACTGTTATCTTACTGCCCCGGCGTCTGTCTTTCTGGTGACCTGACACATATATCTTTCTCATAACATTAAGCTGGAACAATAAGCTTGTCATTTCCTTAGATGTATTCACTAAACAGAGAATATGCACTTAATTCCTAATTGCATAACAATTTTCCACCACAATTCCCGGCTTTTATTAACTTAAATAATACCATAAATATAAAGGGAAAATTCTGCAGTGCTATCACAAATCTTCCTAAAAGGTTGGTAGGTTGAGAAAAAAAAAGACAATGTTCAAAACACAAATTACAATCAGACATGAGACATGCTTGGCCATGGAATTAGCTCACAGTGACAAATATTAGATCCTTCCCGATGACTTTGCTGAGACTCCTGTGCATTGAGACCGAAAACCCACGGGGTCTTCTTACGGCATTTTCTTGTGGGCAAAATGTCATCTCAACAGCCCCTCGCCCCAGAGGCGGCCATCCACAGGTCTCGTCATCCGTCAGGATGTTCTAGATAAAACACCGAACAAAGGAGAAATTATGTAGCATCTTCCAGTACACTTCAGATGGTATTACATCAACACTAGGTGTTGAAATGTATACTCTTCCCTTGCGCTGTTTGTTGTCTGTTGCCGTGAAGTCAGCCTCCGCCAGCATCCAGTGACCCGTAGCCACCGATCAGTCCTTCCCCGGAAAGGAGAGAGTGGTCACCCCTCAGAAGGTCCTCCAGAGAGAACCTCCCAATCCCTAGGGAGCTGAGCTAATTAGATATTAGAGCATTGATGTTCAAACATAGGTGAGCCAATTCACAAAAGATGAATAGGATGATTATGACAAGTATAACCAATACCCTCTGAGTGTGGTTTCGGATCAACCTGATGTAACTGTGTGCAAAAGCAATTCTAAACAACTCACAACCTGGTTAATGAGCCAAACCTCATCAACTGAAACTAGATTATAATTAAGATAAATGTCTCCAAATCAATCTTTACTAAATCCATGCCAAGAAAAAGACAACCAACCATTCCAACTTGTGAGAGCAAAAAATCCCAAGAATCAACTACTCCCAGCAAGAAGTAAAGAAAGTTTTCAGATCAAGTTAAACTTTGGAAAATTCCCAGACACAATATGTACTACAACTCTGAACCCGAACCGAAATGGAATATACGAAGTCAGATGTCAAGTCCAGGTAGTAAAAACCCTCATTAATTTATGACAGAGTTATGAATCACAAGAAACCCAATTAAACCTGCAAGTTACAGTTCTCTTCATAATCCCTGAAAAATCTGTTCCAATTACTATCAAATGCAATTCCCCCCTTTTTTTTAAGGCATCGTCTTGCACATGCCTTAAAAAAAATCAAGAAACAAGGTAACAATAACTTCAACTGCTTCTCCAGTGTCAAGAAAAGAAACATATTAGGTTAAAGGTCATGCATAAGACTTAACCTCAGAGCCTGTGTATCCTGCTGGTGTCGCTGCTGTGGCAGCTTCAACCCCCAGATGATCATATCCCAATCATTTAGGTTTGCAATTAGGTTCTTATATTTGAATTACCTTGTTGTTGAAAATGTGCTATACAGATAAAATTGCCTTGCCTTGCCTTGCAAAAACAAAATAATAATTTCACCACATAGTTACCTTATGTATTTTAGAATTTTAGTCCTACTTGCATTAGCTACAACAACACTTCATTTCCCTCTAGGATCAAAAAAGTATTTTGAATTGAATTTGACAACTTCTTCAGACCGTGCTTTTCCAGAATCTAATTGATGTTACAGTAAGGATTATCTTTGCAACCACCTTAGTTAAAATTGTTTTACTCAGGACACAGTTTAATTCAATTCCATTCAAAAATACTTTATTGATCCCAGAGGGAAATTACGTGTTGGTATAGCTCATATGATTAATTCTTTAAGGAGTTGTTGTAGATGATGATGGCTGTGGGCAGGAAGGATTTCCTGTAGCGGTCTGTATTGCAGCAAAACTGAAGAAGCCTCCAACTGAAGACGCTCTGTTGTTGTATGACTGTCTCATGAAGAGGATGCTCAGGGTTGTCCATAATTTTTTTGATTTTATGAAGAATCCTTCTTTGTATTATCATCTCCAGATTTTCCACAGTTGTCCCAAGAACAGAACCAGCCTTCTTTATCAGGTTGTTTAGCCTTTTTAAATCCCTGGCTCTGATGTTAGGTAATTATTTACCTAATTAATATCTCTGCTGCTGTTATTTGCTCATCTGTTTCTTACAGTTTATTCTCTGTTAACTCCTTGAAAAAAATAATAAATTTATTCTAAATGCACAATTTTAAAACTTGTACAACTGTAAAACATCTCTATTTCAATTTATCTAACTCAGTTGCACATTCAGATTTGAGTATGCCATTCTATTTTTATAACAACGATGTCAAGTAACCTTTTTAACTGTACCTGATACTCTTGCTTAAGAAAGAAACTTTTCTTCATTGCAGTTTCTGTGTAGGACTTGAGTTTTACTTTATACTTTACCGGAGTAATTATCTTATTTGCCAACGTTTTACCTCCACTCAGTATTTTAGACAGCTTATATATTAAAATTAGCCTCGTTACTCCTGTTTCATTTAGTCTTTTATTAAAAGGAACACACAAAAAACCTAATTAAAAATTAAAGAATGCTACAACTGAATAGAATTTACTGCGGTTTGATAGTAGGTCTCACATTTATTATTCTGACACCCTGTTTTTTTTATGAGATCTATAACATATATTGTGCACAGGTGTTAACTGAATATTCTCCACATTTGTCCCGTCTTTAGAACAGTGACCGAAATTCTGAATCTATTTTTAGTCATCATTTGTCTTAATGAAGCAACTTAAATTTTAAAAACCAAGTAATTTTAAATCCCACTGTGTGTGTGTAGGTCACACCTGTTGCCTTAAAGATTGCACTAAATGCATAATTTTCACATATGCAGCTGAAACAGGTAGCCTAGTGTATCCCAAATGTGTCATTATTATTTAACATTTTTAATAAACATTACTATCATTTATACAGAACCAGACTTTCACTGTAGGAAAGGCAAAAATGTATGACCTCTGCCTGTTGTCTTTATTGTGGTTCATCTTCTCACTTTATTTAATCCCACCCAGTTCGCCCAAAATACCTTGTCTGTCAGTAAACCTAAGGGTACTGATGGGCGCTCCTAATAACAAAAAAAACATCTGGTTCACTTTTCCATCTGCCATTTGTATAAATCATAAGCTTTTTTTCATTAATTTCCTTAGTTAATTCTGATTCTGAACAAAATCTCATCCACCCTGAAAATATTTCGTAGTGCAAGTTACCCCTTCAGATTCTCGATTCTCCTATTCGTGTCACAGCCCTGGATGGCAATTCCATGACAACCATAACTCAACAGATTCAACTTTTTTTCCATTGTTTCCGGTACTCATCATCAAACCCTGCAACTTGTGGTTTTCCCCATCAAGGACTGTCCATTTGTCCTTGGTTTCCTCTAGTTGTCTATCCATAATTCTCATATCAACTGGTACAGAAATTGCCTTGAGTTGTGGAGCCTGTTTTGCCGTCAGCACTGCCTTTATTCAGGCCTGGGGGGGCCGGTGTGTCGGTCGGCCGATGCGCTGGGCCGATATCTTCCTTTGGTTGGTTGGGGCACCTCTTTTAGAGGTGCCAGGTTTGGGATTGTTGGGTGGTGCCTGCTTGGTGGCTCGGCGGGATGCGGATCCGGCGTCTCTGCTCGTTTGATCACCTGTTCTGTGCGCACCGTGCGTGGCCGGTTCATTGGCGGGTTGGACCGGCCCTGGCCCTCGTTTGAAGCCTGGTCTCGGCGCCCTGCGTTGCGCGGGATCAGGACCCGGGAGCTGGTACAACTTGGCGTCCAGATGCTGACTGAGCCCGGCCTGGGGATGCTGTCCGTCCCCTGCGGCTATTGGTGGGGCGCTGGGATGTTGGCGGTGGGGATTGGGCTAGGGCGGAGGCGTCGCGTGGCGGACGGCGGCCGGCCGCGGCCCCTGCAGTGCCAAGGGCCCCTCGTCGGCCGGTCCCTTGTCGGGTCCCTGCTGGGGGGTGGGGTGCCCCTGGGCCCCGGCTCCCCCGGTCCGTTGACTGGCCCGCCCCGGCGCGGCCGGTTGCCGGCGGAGCCCGTGGGCTCGTCACTGCTGCCCCCCGGGCCCCTGCATAGTGGCCGCTGCATGTTCCACTGGGGTTCTCCTTTTCTCCTCTCTTGGGGGATGCGGTCGGCCCCGCCCGGGTCCGCCTTGGGCTCTGGCGGTCCTTTGGACGTCTTTGCTCCGATCTCCTTCATGTCTGCATCGATTCCTTGGGGACGGATTGATGTCTTCTCACACCAACTATCGAACACTCTTATGGAGAAACCTTATATGCACCAGCATGCTAACACACACACATAGATGTGGGGTCTCTGGTGTTTAAGGATATATTCTTGGGCTGAGGTTATCATTACTAGAGCTTGATTAATCGGTACCATGAGTTTTTCTGTGACATTGTTGTTGTATTTTTATATCTATTTTTGTGTCATGTGGTTGTGTAATTCTTAAGTTCACAATGTTTGGTTGGTTTTGTCAATGTTCCTTTTTCGTGTTTTGTTTTTCCCCCTCTCTCTGCCGTCCTGTGGGTATGGAGGCAGACTTCAATTTTTTCCTGTGTTTTCTTTGTTCCCCTTCCTCTCTTGTATTTTCAACTCACCCTCTCTCATGACATTTTGTTTCGTACCTCTCTTCTTCATCTTCCTTCTTTCTTCTCTTTAATTTTCCGTCTCCGTGTCCATAACATCAGGAAATAAAAACCCCAACAATTCATAATAAAGATTTTTCACACATAAATCAAGTGGAGTACTATAACAAAAGCTGTACTGCTCTGCTTGTGAAAGTAAATCTGTTGGGCCTCTACTTGGTACTCAGACACCAATTCTGAGCTCCACACTGCCAAACAGGACACGAAAAAAAAACAACAACAAAAAAAAAACATTACTATCATTAAGTAAAAGTTATTTTTGGTTGGCTAAAGCTTTATTCTTTATCATTTAATGTTCTAATCCTAAGTTTGTTTTATGATTTCTACCTCCTTTGTGTGAATCTAAATTTATGTGCAGTCTATGATCTAAATGCTTCTATTATCTGTCACTTTGCTGCCGGTACAGCAGATGTTCCCCTTCGTGGGAAAATAAAAGGATGATTCATGAAGTTAAGCATTACCGTATTTTAATTTGGAACGCTCATGTTTGAAACAGGAAGTGGTTTTGCGCAATAAAACGAACAGTTTTACTAACCCGGACTCGTTAACATCCAGGAAGTAACTGAAAACTCAAGACTAAACTTTTCGTCAAAACAGTGTTTAAGTTCCTATTTTTAGACTTCCAGCCGCAGTCTAAGAACGCTATCAACGCTTCATCAGTGTCGAGATCTATGATTGTTTACAACCAGAGAATCGCAGCACATCGGTCGTAAGAAAGAAGTTTGTGGCTCAATTAGCTTATTAGCAACTAGAGAATCATATTAAACCTGCAACGGACTTTATTTCAGATCATTTTTACAACATTTTAGTTAATAACTCGCTGGCTAAGATTAACCTTAGAGTGTTTACCCGCGTTGTTTTCTATTCGTTTTCTGTAAATTACTCAAAAGACTGAAATACTTTCATACTGCCACTCGGATTTGTATTAACTGGAGTTGGTTTTAATATGTAAATGTCCGATTTTAACCGTGCGTTTTCCGTGTTATTGCTATTTACTGCTGACTAGGCTACGTTTATCCAAAGTATTAGTTAAACATAGAAATCATCATTCATCTAGGTTATTGCTGAATTGCATCGTTTCTCATAGAATCTTAAAAGAAAGTTTCCAAGCTAAGGTTCCCGGGCCAAACGCAGCCGCCCTGTCAGGATCACGGCCTGATAGACCGATAGGAGTGTTGCGTGCGGCTGAGACCCAAGCGCGGTGATAGATGAGCGAGGGAAGGACAGTAGCACGCGGTTTAGTATAGTAATCCCTGAACGTGAGGACTGATCTGTCGAGAAAGCTGGGATTACAAGATCTAACGAGACGGTAGGATCGGGTGATTGTGAGGATTGGGAAATCCGCTACACCCGGGAACTAGCGATGCTTGGAAGCACAGCTGCGGAGCTCGGGACATGTAAAAAGTGATGTCAGAGCGGCGATCTGGTGAGTAACTCCTCCTTAAATTGGAAATCCTCCAGATCACATGACCGCCGTCTGACAGGACCCCCCCCCTTAATGACCGGCGCCTGACGGTCCAGAATGATGGCGGTTGAAGTCTGCAATCAGAGATGGGTCCAAAATGTGTCTGGATGGAACCCAGGAGCGTTCCTCAGGACCATAGCCAGCCCAATCAACCAGGTATTGGATTCCTCGGCCCCGACGGCGAGAGTCCAAAATCCGCCTGACTGTAAAGGTAGGACCTCCATCTATGACTCTTGGAGCTGGGGGGGGGAGTGGGGGTGGGGGTCAGTGGAGAGGTGATGTGTCGCTTAAGCTGGGACACATGAAAAACGGGGTGAACTCTCAGCGCAGATGGGAGGCGCAAGCGATAAGTGACTGGGTTGATCTTTGTCAGCACCTCGTAGGGCCCTACAAACTTGGGAGTGAGCTTACTGGATTCAGTGTGGAGCTTAAGGTGTCTGGTGGAGAGCCAAACCTGATTGCCAGGCTGGAAGGAGGGGCCTGGGCGGTGTCTGCGGCGGTGCTGCCTGACGGAATGAGAGTTGGCTCGGGAAATAGCCGCCCTAGCTTTCACCCAAGCCAGACGGCAGCGGCGGAAAAACAGCTGGGCTGCGGGGACTTCAACATCAGTCTCCTGATGCTCAAAGAGGGGGGGCAGAACCCCTGGCAGAGTTCAAAGGGACAAAACCCCGTGGAGGAAGAGAAATGGAGGTTGTGGGAAAGCTCTGCCCACAGTAGATACCTGGGCCAGCGCGAAGGTTGGGAAGCCACGAAGCATCGCAGGAATCGACCTAGTTGTTGGTTAAACCGTTCGGTCTGGCCATTGGTCTGGGGGTGGTAGCCAGAGGAGAGACTGACCGAGGCCCCGACGAGGCGACAAAAGGCTCTCCAAAACTTAGCCGAAAACTGGGGACCCCTGTCGGAGACAACGTTCTTGGGGAAACCGTGCAGGCGGACAACATGTTCCAGCAAGAGCTCGGCTGTGCGTTTGGCAGAGGGTAGACCGGGCAGGGCCACCAAGTGGACGGCTTTAGAAAACCGATCCACAATGGTGAGGATGGTATTCAGACCGTCAACCGGGGGGAGACCGGTGACAAAGTCCAACCCGATGTGAGACCAGGGGCGTCTCGGAACTGGAAGGGGTTGAAGTTCCCCTGCAAGGGAGGAGGAAGAGGGTTTAGAACGGGCGCAGACGTCACAGGCTGAGACGAATTCGTGGACGTCGCGGTTCATGGAGGGCCACCAGAGTGCGCGTTTAAGGAACTGCAACGTCCTTACAGGACCAGGGTGTCCTGAAAAGGGAGAGGAGTGACCCCAGATTAAAGCCTCCTGACGGCATCCCGAGGGGACATAGAGGCGGCCCGGAGGTGTCTCCGGAGGGGCGGGTTCTTTGCGCAGGGCTACCTGGATAGAGTCCTCCAAAGGCCAACGGAGGGGAGCCAGAAAGCGTTGGGCGGGCAAAATGGGATCGGGGTCAGCCTGGGGGGAAGAATGGGAGAACTGTCTGGAAAGAGAATCTGCTTTAACCCTGTAAAGCCCAAACCATTAATTAATTGACAGAAAATTCCAGTTCTTTGAAACTGGAGCCTTTATTGGTCCTTCTGAACAAATAAAACTTTTTTTTTTCCCAATATCAATTTCCAAATAAGAGTTTTAATTTGTATCATATTTGATACAGCGGGTCACAATGCTCAAAAAAAAATTTTTTTTCCTTGAACAAAAAATACAAAAACAAATCTAACAAAAACAATGCAGCAATGGAACCGGCAGGGTGGAAATCTTGAAGACATAACTTTTACATTTGTTTTACTCATTTTGCGGTTCACGAGCTTTTTATTTTGAGTAATGGTGGGCTTGAGAACAGTTTCTGTCCTTGTTCAGACAAAGATGCACTCTGCATTTCTCACAGTACACATGGGCAAAGTGGCCTACGCAGTGCTTGCATCTCTGTCGGGTTTCCCATGTTGGGAAATGATGAAGGCCATCCTTTCTCACATCAGGGGGCAGCTCTTGGGTTTTCCTCTTCCGGGGAGGGGTTGGCGTTGCTTCTGGAGAGGAGAGTGGTGTACCACACCTTTTGACCTTTCCTGCGCTTGTGAGGGCGGAGCCAACAGAAGCCTGAAACCTTCGAAGGGGCAGAGCTTTCTGCTTGGGCTGCAGTTTCTCCAGGTCTCTTCTGTAGCGGATCCATGGATTGATTACTGCCACTGTAACGATGTGCCACCAAATGTAGATGTACCATCTTCGGGATCTAAAGTTGAACTTGTACAGTGCAGATAGCATATCAAGAAGGTCAACGCCTCCCATGAACCTATTGTATGTGTCAACAATGGCTGGTCTGGGAACCATTATGTAGGTTTTGGCTTTCCGATCCCAACGTTTCACATTGCCCAGTGGTTCAACACCAACAAAAGAAAGTTCTTTCTCATCTATCAGTTTGCAGTTCTTCACCCTGTTCATTTGGACTGTCCCTATGTAGTAGATTCCTCTTTGTTTCAAATGCTCCACCAAAGGAACTGATGTAAAGAAGTTGTCAGCAAAAACTTTGTGATTTTTTTCCTGCTGGAAGGGTTGAGGTCATTTTCAGGACAACATCTCCTGTAGCACCAACATTAGATTTCTCTTTGTCTGGATTTTCTCCTCCTTGGCATACGTCAAAGTCATAGAGATAGCCACTTTGGCCGGCACGTCCCCACATCTTGAACCCCCACTTGTGAGGTTTTCCTGGCATGTAGCATCGTAGATTTGATTTTCCTTTGAAAGGCACCATGATTTCATCAACAGCGTGACATTCTTCAGGAGGTATGCAAAGAAATCGTTGCCGTAGCTTCTTTAACCATGGCCTGAGTTTCCACACTTTATCCTTTTTTGCATCGTCATCCACATTGAGGTTGTCCTGAAAGTGAATTAGCGTCAGCAAATCCAGGAATCGACCCTGTGACATCACATCACACACTGGGGGGTACCTTGTCTCCATCTCCCAGTAAGCTCGTACGTTGGGCATCTGTACTAACCCCATGTGCATGTACATACCCAGAATTTGCTCAATTTCTTGGGCATTTGTGTTCACTGACTTTCCATTTTTCTGAACACTGTACAATTTTGTTTCTTCTGCAATTTCCTTTAGCATTTTCTCAGTTACAAAATCTTTGAAATACATATATGGTGTCCAGTCAAGCCTCTCTTCAGAGTCTTCCTCAACACATTCCACAAACTCAACAGATGGAGGTTCAAACTGTTGTCTTCTCCACCGATACTCCTTTTTCACTTTGCCCCTTGCCAACTGCTTTGGTGTTGTGTCCTCTTCTTGGACTTCTGGGCCTTCATCATCATCATTACCATCTGGGTTTTCCTCTTCCTCACCATCACTACTATCTGGGTTTTCCCCAATCCCTACAGTAGGAGTCCATTCCTCATCCTCATCATCATCTTCCCCGAGCTGCTCCATGTCACTTGAATTCCCATCCAAAATCATCTTTAGAGCATCTTCAACACTGTATTTTTTTGCCATATAAAACACACATGCACACAAAAAACAGATTATTGTGTATTTTTTCTTTGAATTGGTCAGTTTTTAGTGAAAATCAGTAAGCAAAACGAAGTTGCTATCAATCATACCATTGCAACACCGAACTAGTCATCAATCATCATAATACAACAAGTTGCATATCTAATTTTTTGCTCTGAATGTACCAAATAATGTAATTTAAACATTTACTTAGTTTACTTGAAAAATAAAAAGACAGTATGTTGCTTGATATTATTTATAATGAATGAAATACAATAAAATTACAATTGACTGATTTAGAGTTACATGACCTTATACACCCGCTGTATCAAATTTGATACGTCATTTTTAACACGGTTTTACTAAACCATAGATTATGAAATAGTAAGTAATTTCACATTACATCAACCCAGTAACTGTTCCTATTGATGTTTCACAAGAAAATTTAATTTTTTTCTTACCTTAACTTTTCCAAAATTGGCAAAGTTCTTCTTCAAAAATCACATCTGTCCACTTCCTGGTTAATAGCAGTCTTGTAGAACGGCAGGAAAGGCCTCTACTGAGCAGATTACTGCCCTCTGGTGGATTATCGGTGTAATGCATGTATATAATTGGATACATTGGGTTTTTCAGGGAAAAAATTGTCACAATGCTCATGTAGAGGGCTCAAAAACTCATGTATCATATATGATACGTTTGGCGTTATAGGGTTAATGTTCTTTGAGCCAGGGCGGTAGGCGAGGTGGAAATTGTAAGGCTCGAAAAACAAGGCCCAGCGGGCCTGTCTGGGGTTAACCTGCTTGGCTGAACGAAGGTGAATCAAGTTCTGGTGATCAGTCCATATGAGAAATGGTTCACGGGCCCCCAAGAGCCAATGACGCCACTCCTCTAGGGCCCATTTAATGGCTAGCAGCTCTCGGTCGCCAACGCCATACCTCTGTTGGGTCTCGGAAAACTTCCGCAAGAAATAACAGCAGGGGTGTAATTTGTCATCAGGACCTCTTTGGGAAAGAACAGCCCCTGCACCCACATTAGAGGCGTCTACCTCTACCACGAAGGGCCTCTCAGGGTCGGGGTGCAACAGTATGAGAGCCGAGGTGAACAGGCGGAGAAGGTGTCGGAAGGATCGGACAGCCTCGGGAGGGAGGCTAAAGGGCCGAGGCTGGTTAGACGGTTTGGTGAGGGAGGTAAGGGGTGCTGCGACAGAGCTGAAACCCCGAATAAACCGCCGGTAAAAATTTGCAAACCCCAGGAAGCTCTGTAACTGTCTCAGACTGGACGGCAGAGGCCACTCAGCGACTGCCCGGACTTTCTGGGGGTCCATGGCCAACCCGTCAGAGGACATGATGTACCCGAGGAAGGAAACAGAATGCTGGTGAAAGGTACATTTCTCCAGCTTGCAAAACAACTTGTTCTCCAGGAGTCTGCTCAGCACTGATCTGACATGATGGGTATGCTCTTCCATGGAGCGGGAGTATATCAAAATGTCGTCTAAGTAAACGAACACCCAGCGCCCCAACATATCCCGGAGGACATCGTTGACAAAGTGCTGGAAGACGGCAGGACTGTTGCAAAGGCCAAACGGCATCACCAAATACTCGTACATTCCGGTGGGGGTGACGAATGCCGTCTTCCACTCGTCCCCCTCCCTAATACGCACCAAGTTGTAGGCGCTACGGAGGTCCAGCTTAGAGAAAACGGTGGCGCGTGAGAGAGAGTCGAGGGCGGTAGAGATGAGCGGAAGAGGGTAGCGGTTTTTTACCGTCATCCTATTTAGGGCCCGGTAATCTATGCAGGGGCGAAGCTCTCCATCTTTCTTTTTAACAAAAAAGAATCCTGCAGCCGCTGACGAAGTAGACGGCCTAATGGAACCATTCTGAAGGGCCTCAGCCACATACTCCTCCATGGCTCTCGTCTCTCAAAATAAGACCCAGAACTGAGAGACAGAGAGTAAAATAACACACACACAACAGATATCTGTTTCACACTGGACGCACCTGCAGATGGGAGCCAGAAAAGATCAGACTCGCTTCTCTACAAGGGTGTACCATTTTTATTAAAGAAGAACAAAGAAAATATCACATGACTCATCTCCCCTCCCCTACATCTTAACAGGTCAAACATTTTCTCCAGGTCTCCTGACCTGGTTTTATAGCCGTACCATGAACTAGAGTTATAACCCATCCTCCCTGCTTTTAGTTCCTATCTTTGCCCAAGAGTTTTATTACTTAAAACCTTACCCCCATAAAATACTGGTAAACAGTCATGTTTTACTACCCTGAATAATATAACCAGGCCTATTTACCTCTAAACGCTTACTAAAGATATATTTAAAACATATGTACTGCATAATAAAAAATAGCCCCAAAAAAGTAGAATACAACAAATCCCTCTTTCAATCTATTTTCAAATAGATTGATCACTCCTCTGTACTTCTCCTTCAGGCTCCATGTGAGGGAGTAACAGATATTGACCTTGCATATTATCACCAACAGCTTTTTCAATACACTTTGTGAGTAATGAACGTATACAAGGAATACAGCAACATCCACATAACACCATAGTTGACACAAATACTGCTAAAGAAACCATTATAGACATTGCCAGAGTCTTCCATTTACCAAACATATTATTTAACAAATCGTCCCTCTTTCTAACATGATTATTCAAAGTGAGAAGAGTCTGGTCTCCTGTGGGATCATAAGTAAATATTGCTACTGGCATAATTAATGTAACAGGTGCACACAATCCTGTCCAATTACTAGGTAAAATGGAGCGGAGGATTTTTCCTCCACACCACCACCAGATATCAGCACGAGCCTGAAAAGATTTAAGGAAAGTTTGGATTGAATTACAATATGTAATGTTGACTGAACCCACTAGTTTATTTCCAGTCTTACCATTTTTGAAACAAGTAAAATTATTTGGAGCTACATTACTATCAAAGAAGGGTGGGGTAGCTCTGTTATCAGCTATAGGGAATAATTTTTCCCAGTTACTACAATCTTTTACTGGATTTTCACTAGATAGCAGGGAAACCAGACAAGTTGTGTTGAGCTCAAAAGGTGCAGGGACCACCTTGAGAACAGGTCGGGCTCCCATGCACACAACACAGTCCTGTCTCGCTTCTTGTCCTGCATGTTCTACCATAAGCAACCAATTATTAGTGGAGCCTCCCACACCTGTCATCATTTCAAAGTAATCGTCCACAGATGGTTCTTCTTTAATTATACTACCTCTTGCTGCTGAGGCCTGATTTTGACTTACTGAGGTGGAAACATTAAGAGAGTCTTGGCATATTGTAATAGGAAATTGAACATCTTTCCCCCCTTTATAAACCCAAATTATAAAGAGAGTACAGCCTTCCCCCTTCTGGAGATATTTTAAGGGGAGGAGATCACTCTTAGTTAAATTAACCGTAAGAAGTAATTTATCTGCAGTCTTATCCAATTTAACCAAGGGACGCATGTGTTTTGCAAAAGCTGTAGTGGTGTACCTTCTCCAGTCATATCCTAGGGGATCAGCAATTAAAGTGGACCAACTAGTATCTTTTTGATCATTTGTTATGTACCACAAGGGGTAGGTTTTATATTTACTTGCTTGTTGTCCCTTATAAACCAATGTATTTAAGGGAATAGTAATCACTGCAGATCGTCCTTTTGGTATACAAAATTGAGAAAATCCATGATGTGCCTCGGAAGTGCCGCACCGTGAAGAGGGAGATGGTTTAGCCATTAAGTTTCTTCTCTGTCTAATTGAGTGAACTCCAACCTGCGTTTGATTTGTAGAACTATTATAGGGCCATTCACCACAACAGTAAAAGATAATATTGACCAATAACACCATGCAAAAACCTGTGGCGCACAGCACCTTCTTATTTCCCCAAAGATGCATATTTCTGTCTGTGGTGTGATCCTATGTTTATTTTATCCAAAAAAGAAGGGTGCCTGTTTTTCTTTATCTTTACCTTTAAGCAATATATATATATATATTTTAATTTATTATTATTATTTTTTATGTTTTAACCTAATTCTCAATATTCTTTTAGTACAAAGCAAACTCTAGCAATTGTCACCAACCCCAACAACATCCTACAAAAACCACATCATAATGAAAAAAAGAATAAGTAAAACAAAAATTAGTAGTCAGTCAACCTGATTATAATTTAAACACCCCTTAAAATGTTTTAGCTTATTAATAAAAAGTTTTATGAAACCGTAAAAACTGAATATTAAGAAAAAATCCTACAAATTAACTACTTAAAAATTCTTTGACACCCTCTTAGGCAGTGTCTAACAATCTGCACCTGTAAATAAAAATTGGTTAAACAACCTGTAAAATACAAGAAAAATGATTAATAAGTGTTCAGTCTTTATTATTTTCTTCTCTAGTCTTCGCTCTTGTTTATTTCTCTGGCAGCAGGCGGCTACAAGAGTGATGAAATGATTCAGTACAGTGGACTCTTTATTTTTCCCAATGTTACTGTCATTTATGCAGATCGCCCTCACTGAAATGACAGTTACTTCATTAACTGAACATTTCCCCCAGTAAACACAAATGCACAGACAGGCCCCGCCTCCAATAGCTTCCCCCACCAATTGTGAGGTGGTTAAAACCTGCTGTGAAATGTGTTAGATTTCTTGCGATCTTTTCTCTTTGGTATAATCCCTCTTCGAGAAAAGCAAGTCCAAATTGCTTATCTCGCCCAATTTTGGCACATATAGATTACACTGGATGATTACAGCAACCCCAACCAACCTTCTGGGTGGGCCAGGCCCCGCCTCCTGGCTTCGGCAGTCGACACCGCCTAGTCAGAACCGACACCACCCACTGCAAAGAGATTCCCACAGGTCAGCAGAGAGCTGCTGCAGCGTGAGGGACAGGAGGGGGGTCGGGGGCAGGAGCACACTGGGACCAGTGAAACCAAGTAGAACCCTTTCCCCGCAGCTGGACAGCATGGGTTGTACGAGCAGCAACCTGGAACGGGCCAGACCACCTGGGCTCCTGCCACTTTCTCTTATACACCTTCAGCCAAACTCGCCCAGCCTCGGAAGCAGACGCCGCAGGTCCCTGCACGTCACGGGGAGCCGGAAGGAAGGAGGAGACCAGGCCCTTCAGCTGCTGATGATCACTGCGAGGGTCCATCCGATGCTCCCACTAAAGGAAGCATTAAATCAGGGCCCCCACATACCCCCAGTGGTAACTTAGATCTGGTATTCTTAAATGGCCCCTCACTCTCCTCGTCCACCAACGTCTGCACATTGTCAACCTGTACAACTGCTGCACATTCATCACGTTGACTGGGGCTGGCACTCCCTGGAAGGTCTGCAGCTTGCCCCCGTACCACAGATGCTAATCTTTCCTGATCCTGCAGCACCTCATCCATCTGTCGCTGAACTTTAGTTAACCTGTGTTCGTGCTGCTCCATCTCGTCCATCAATTTAGCATTATACGCCAAGAACAATTTATCAGTGTCCTGTTCTGCTTTGTTGCTAACTAATTTTAGTAGCTGTCGCTCTTCCTCCCCAGTGTGTTCAACAATCCCTTTATCGGTGACTTCAAAACGCAATTTATAATCTTGTCCCTCATCTTTTACCTTTAGATCACCCTGTGGTTTATTAGTCAATGGTTTATGGGCTACAGACCTCTGTGGGAGGCCACTCCAGTGCAACACTGCACTGCTTGAAGGAAGGGGGGAAGTAGGAGAGGTGCCCATCGGGGGTGGCGCACAAGGAGATGGTGAACTCTGTGCGGCACCCTGCGTGCTTTGAAGTACAATCTGGCCATTGTCTGTCTCCAACCCCCATGAAATATGTGTTTGACCAGAGGTCGTCAACATGGGGTACATGGGCTGGTACGGGGGAGGAGTATGGTCTGCCGAAAAACTACTTTCTGCAGTAACACACAAATGATCAATACCCTGTCCCGTTAAACCCCATGTTTTCCACATTTTCTCAGCTTTTAAGTGTCTCGTTTTAGCACCAGTGATGCTCCTTGCTGTTTTAGCCTTATCTGCAAAACGCTTTCCTTCCTCAAAACACATCTGTGAGAGACTCCGCTTATCATCCCCTCGGGCGCCATGACGAGCCCACATGGCCGTCATAATGCCCTGGAACTGGTTTTTATCTTTTTTACCGGGCTTATCAACTAAAACAGAATATAGTTTAGAAGTGTATACTAACAATTGGGCATCTAAAGTGCGCCACTCCTGTCCCTGTGGAGCAGGGAGTAATTTATATTCGGCTGCCATTGAAAATTCGTAACAAAATCCAAAATGGATTAAAATTTAACAAGGTAGGTTATTTGTATTAACTCTGTAAATTATTTATTTTAATTGATAAACTATCAATTCGTAGGCCCAAATGTATCCCAATATTAATGCAGTTAACAGTAAAGGCAGGCACAGTTTTTATTTATTTAATTTTCATTTATTTCTTTTTATAGTGAAGGGGTTTATGTATTATTTAGTCATGCAACATTAACCTTAATAATGTTTTAGGCAAAGCCGAAACGAAGGAAAGTTAAAAAGGTTTATAAAGCACAGTTTATCTTATCATTATATACGGAGATTATTGCCGTTTCGTCTAAAAATCAAAGAATTCCTAATGGAGTCCGGCCGGCGGCAAAACCCGGGACGCACACTTCGCCGAATCACACGAAGAAATAGAATTCTCCCAATATAAAGCAATTTTTATTTATCATTAAAACATATACCGAAAGAAATACATTTAAAACTCGCTTTGCAACACAAAATCGTAAACAGTTTGCTCAAGAAAACTCCACCGGACTGGCGGATCAAGTCAGGCCCAATAGAACTTCCGGGTCACACCGCGGAATGAATAAGCCGGCACACAGATGGCTAATTCTTCACTACGATGCTAAACTTAACAAACCGTACTCATAAGTAAACCAACCAAAGACAAGAACAAAATGCCTCCAACAAAACCACACTTCGCCACCAATACTCGAATGACTGTTTAACCGAGCCAAATAAATACAGTTCGGAAGCTAAGCTACCAGAGATTAGCTGTAACCATGAGCAATCTAGCTCAACCGGAAGCCAAACGTGACCGCTCCGTTACAATAAAAAGTTATTTTATATATATTCTAAAGAGTTTACTACCAGTTATCCATAATAACAGTCCTATATATGTGTTAGACAATGCTTTAGACGTGTTTACGTAGTTGCACAAGGTTGAACGCCTTTATTCCAGGCGAGACACATTCACACTGTGTGTTAGCCGTAAGCTAGCTATGGTGGTACTTTAGCCGACTGAAAATGATACTCCCTTATTCCTCTACAATGTCAAGCTTCTACGCTTATTGTCTATACAAAAAGCGCGGGTATTGTCAAGGCGTTTAAGATTCGCAGAGGAATTATGGTTTTAGATTCAGTCGGTTAGTTCCCCTAAATGAGGAGTTTATATGAGGCCGGTGTGCACAGAGCTACACGGTAGCTCCCTCCCGTAACCTCCACTCCTCCAATCACACACACTCACACTAGAAAAACAAGTGCATCACTTTACAATATCATCAACCACTGACCTCAACCGGAGCCACCAAAAGCCGGACCATTAAACACTATCCAATTCACGTGGCTCAATCGTGCGTTTGGAAGATACACCGGCCTCATCAAGGGAATCCGTCTGGACAACAGAGAGCACCCAGGCCCTGCGGCTGTCCACCCTTTTCGCTTGCCAGCCTTGAAGAAACTCCGACAGCGTCCTATCGGAGGCGAGCGGCCAACTCTTAAGCCCTGGTCCGCACTTCGATCGGCCCTCAACCGAAAGAACAACACGTCAACATTAAATGGAGAACGTTTAAATCGATCAATACCTATTAATTTGGTGTTAGCGCTTTTCCAGATTGATACAAAACCACCCGGGTGTTGATTAGCAAGGATCAATCCAGTCGCTCTCCGATTCTCTGTTGAACTCAAAGAAAAAACACAAAATTACTATAATGCCACAAACACATGTATCAATCAGTTATGCCACACTCATTACTCACACTCAATCTCTCTCAGCCCTGAGAAAACCTAAAACCAAATTAATGCCCGCATCCTCCACCATTTTGGCGGCTCCGTAACCCATGTTCTCGGCAACTCGCTTCTTACTCAGAAAGGTGGGGGCGCCGAACTCCAAAACCCCGGCGGGAAGTGTTTCAAAATAAGACCCAGAACTGAGAGACAGAGAGTAAAATAACACACACACAACAGATATCTGTTTCACACTGGACGCACCTGCAGATGGGAGCCAGAAAAGATCTGACTCGCTTCTCTACAAGGGTGTACCATTTTTATTAAAGAAGAACAAAGAAAATATCACATGACTCATCTCCCCTCCCCTACATCTTAACAGGTCAAACATTTTCTCCAGGTCTCCTGACCTGGTTTTATAGCCGTACCATGAGCTAGAGTTATAACCCATCCTCCCTGCTTTTAGTTCCTATCTTTGCCCAAGAGTTTTATTACTTAAAACCTTACCCCCATAAAATACTGGTAAACAGTCATGTTTTACTACCCTGAATAATATAACCAGGCCTATTTACCTCTAAACGCTTACTAAAGATATATTTAAAACATATGTACTGCATAATAAAAAATAGCCCCAAAAAAGTAGAATACAACAGACCCCAGTTTAAAATGCGGCAAGATGACCAAGAAATATGGGGGTCATGGCGGGAAAACCAAGGGTAGCCCAGTATAAGTGGGGTGGAGCCAGCAGAAACTACCAGGAACCGAATCTGCTCGTGATGGCTGCCTATGGACATGTGTACAGATTGGGTCTGGTGTTGGACTGGATAGGGTTGTAGGGGGCGACCATCCACTGAGGTGACAGGGATGAAGTGGTTAATAGGTGAGAGAGGGACTCCAAGCCGATGGGCCAGGTCCTGATCAATGAAGTTTGCAGCCGCTCCGGTGTCAAGAAGAGCTAATAATGGAAATTGCTGGTGTTCGAGGTGGAAAGTGACTTTGGAGTTGGAAGCGGGTAGGGGCGGCAGAGGGATTAGGACCAGGTAGAACTCCCCCAAGGTCTACCTGGTCTCTTCGTTTCCCTGGCGTAGTGGGCATTTAGAGAGGCGATGTTTAGGTGAGCCGCAATAGGCGCAAAGCCCCTCACGCCAACGCCGATCGCGCTCTTCTTTAGAGAGTCTTCCAATCTGCATTGGCTCCTCAGTAGAGGAACCGGGCAAATCAGCAGGAAAACCTCCCGAAGCCAAGGGAGGAGGAAGGGTAGAGGATCGGGGAGATCTAAAAGACCTGAACCGACGCGACTCCGGTCGGGGACGAAGCAGGACACGCTGATCGATTTTGAGAGCTAGATCGACAGTAGCATCTAAGGTCTTTGGAGCTTCATGGCCAATCATCTCATCTCTAATATAGCCTTCTAATCCCTCCATAAAGACGGATCGCAGGGCAGCGTCCCCCCAATTCAGCTTGGCGGCCAGGGTACGGAATTCTGAAACGAAATGGCAAACGGACTGATCTCCCTGACGTAGGTGGAGGAGCTGGGACTCCAAATCCACCTCGCTACTGGGTGGAACAAAGGTCTTCTTCAGCTCCTCAACAAACACTGTAAATTGATTACAGGCTGTGGACTTAGAGTAATAAAGGGCGGCAGCCCATTCCTGGGCTCGGCCAGAAAGAAGGGAAGTCAATAAGGCCACTTTAGAGCGCTCTGTTGAATACTTAGTTGGCTGGCATTCAAAAATCATCTCTAACGTGGCGAGCAACGCGTCGGGCCGGCCGTCGACTCCATTCCACTTTTCCGGTAATCCAATCCGGGGTTCCTCGCTGCCCGGCGCGCACTGACGCTGCAGCGTGGTGACGGAGGCGGAAAGCTGGAGAAGCATCTCGGTCAGGGCTTCCAGCTTGGAACTTTGGCGATCGACAACGCCACGGAGGTATAATACCTCGGACCTAAGCCGCTCGAATTCCGCTGGGTCTACTTTTGCAGGCTCTGACATCCTGTCAGGATCACGGCCTGATAGACCGATAGGAGTGTTGCGTGCGGCTGAGACCCAAGCGTGGTGATAGACGAGCGAGGGAAGGACAGTAGCACGCGGTTTAGTATAGTAATCCCTGAACGTGAGGACTGATCTGTCGAGAAAGCTGGGATTACAAGATCTAACGAGACGGTAGGATCGGGTGATTGTGAGGATTGGGAAATCCGCTACACCCGGGAACTAGCGATGCTTGGAAGCACAGCTGCGGAGCTCGGGACATGTAAAAAGTGATGTCAGAGCGGCGAGCTGGTGAGTAGCTCCTCCTTAAATGGGAAATCCTCCAGATCACATGACCGCCGTCTGACACGCCCCTTACCTCATGAACACAGAGTGTTACAGGTTTAGGTCGAACCAGTTTTAATCAGTTACAACAGTTCAAATTTTATATTACCATTTACCTTTGTGCATTATTTTCCCCCGAGGCTTTTATTGATTACTGCAAATGTAACAGCTGTAACTCACTGAGTACAGCACACCCATTTAATCGGCTATAAAATTAATATGGATTCAGGTTAGAAAATACTCAAATATTAGATTGATGAAGTAAATACAGTCAGATGTAATTTCCATCTCTCACATGAATTTGAAGGATTGCTTTGAAAAACCAGCATAATTAATCAAATAGACTAAAGAATGTTTATTCATATTTGCAGGAAAAATATCATTAACACAGTTGGAAATTTGTTCCAGCAAATATGTTTTCAAAAATGATGTAGGAATGATGTAGGAATTTATTCTCCAGTAAATCACTGAGTCACGTTTAGATAATTAATCATTATTATATTATCACCATTAAAACTATAGCAAGTTTTCAAGATAATATAGTTTATTTTAAACATTAAATCTGACTCATATGCACCAATCTAGATCATAATAATCATCCATCATTCATTATGCTTTAAATTGGAATATTCTCTGTTTTATTTGATCTATTCCAAACTCACAGGACCACTGTATTGTTATAATTGATGGCCCCTAAAAAACATTTCAGGTATATTAATATTTACTTAAAACAGTGAGACGACTTCCCTTTAATTACAAAGTCAGGTGCCTTATATTAAGACTCACTTATAACTTCCTGTGTTCCTGTGTTCACCTGTGTGACAAAACCGACAGATTTCTAAGATCAAACCTTCCCTGACCTCTTGCCCCTTATCCTGGAAGGAGAAACAGAATACTTCACAGCTTGAGATCAATTCAGTAATTTTCCAAAGAAAATTTCTAATAAGGCCCACTAACTGCTCTGACGCTGGAATGTTCGCCAGATAAGATTAGTATTTATCTTTTTTCCATTTATTTAAAACCTAAGTAGCCTAAGGACCAGTCATCTTTATTTTAATGTTACCCACCAGAAACCTAAAGTTTTATTTTTTTAGTTGTGTTCAAATTATAGCCTAAACAATGTTGTTTTACTATTGCTTCTCACAGCAAAGTCTTGTTATTTTTTTAGTCTCGCGATTGTTTACATTAGCGCCTTGCAAGCTGATAAAAGAAATTCGTCCTTCACAGCTGTGGCGAAATCTAAGCAGTGTTACTGTAAAGATCCAAGTTACTTTAGTTAATGTTCACAGATCTAAGATTTATTACTTTCTTACAACAAACCCCAAAATACAAGGAAACAATTCAGCCCCAATTGTCCCAGAAAGAAAGGAAAATATTTTTTGACTGTCAGTCAGCTTAGCCAAAAACAAGTCAGTCAGGGTATAATTCACAACCTACTCTAAATGCCCCAATCAACTTTGCTATTTGTTCTAGTCGTAAAATAGGAACGTTTCTAAGTTAGTGCACACAAGCTGCGACAGCTAAGGAAACTTGTACTTAGTGTAATAACAATTCCATCAAATAACGTTCAACCAAAATGAAATAAAATGTGGACTCTCCTGACAGAAAGCATTAGGAGAGAAAAGAAAATACTTCTTGACCATTTACCAGGTAACTCCCCAGAAGACAAATGATCAGTTCACTCTCTTGCAGATGTGCAACACAGTCTTTAAGCTCTGATTAGACTAAACTCACCGGATGACGAATCATCACCTTATCAGAGCCGTAGCAGTTTCGTTGTCTGCTTTACCCCATCTGTCTAAAACAAACAAATTTGGTTTAGTTGCACATCAACTTTCCCTCACAAATTACAACACAATAACAGAACAATTAGATCAACATAGAATCAGAAATTATGGCATGCTTCCATCGAGACCCCTTTCGCTCTAAGGGTCCTCTGGCAGAAACAAAACAAAAACAAAACAAGATTTACTTTCCTAAGGGAGTGTGTATGTGTGTGTGTTACATAAGCAGGTGTCACAGAGATAAAATACAGCTACATCAGTCGGCAAGCATTTCTTAATTGCATTTGAGCTGTGTGTATTTTTGTCCTGCCTGAATTTCACTGGGTCATCTGCAGGCTGGCCGGCCCAGGGCCCCCCCCCCCCCCCTCACGATCCAGCTAATCACCATGTTCCAGGGACCACAGCCCCCAAATAACTGATCTCCTGAGCAAGAGTTTTCCCCTCTTCCCACTGGTCAGCCCGCATTCAGGCGGGAGTCTGGCCTCCGCCTTCGTTATGGCTGCGAAACCCCTTATTCCAAGGGTGGGGGGGGTAGGACTAGGGCTCCTTGTGGCCCTCCCCAGGCACCGCTGGACCGAAGGCAGGGGTCCCAACCAGCCTGAAGAAAAACACAGGACAACTCAGCGAAACTCATCGGCAGTTCTACAATGGAATGTGTAACAATAACTGTGCGTGTGTGTGACATTCTCCATTATACCAAGTCATCAAACAAATGATCTTAATGCTCAAACACTCCAGTTCTGGAAGAAGCAAACAAGAGTAAATAAAAGAGAAATAAACAAAACCACATAAATGAACCACAAATAAATAACATAACTTCTAGATTTTCTTTCAGATTATCCAAATTCCTCCCCTGGGCCCATTAATTCTTTTATTTCTTTTTTTCTTTCTATCGACATATTGGACTGTCTGGAGGTGAAGTGTTGCTAGATTACAGACGCAATTGTCTGCCTGTGTACCCAGTTCCCATGAAGGACGTCTCCCCCATCGCTTTCTAGTTTCCTTGAGTGAAACAAAAGCCTAAAAAACCCTCGTTGGAAAATTATCAATCAATTTAATTAATTGACCACTTGTCCAACTGCCGTGCTCCCAGATAAAACCCGGAGCAAAAACCCGATACTTTCTTTAACATTGATTAAATAATTAACCATACAATTATATATAAGTATATATATTATATTAAGTAATCAATCAATCAATCAACCGCGTGTAAGTAAATAAACACGAAACTGCTAGCAAGTATTTCACCTCCTGAGAGTGCATATAAAATTCTGTTATCACTATTTATTTAAAAGGACTCAGTCTTACCAGGTTCTGTCTCAGGCGACGGCAGGGCCGACAGAGACGCTTCAAGGCCTCCATCTCCCAAACAGTTACTGGAGGTAAGAGGCTGGGAAAAAATTTCCCAGGACGCTAGCAACTCCCTTGACCCTGTCCCTGCCGGTCCATTCCGTTCGCTGAGGCTACGTTGTTGCGCCAAGTGTTATGGCAAAAAATAGTATCTCAGGGTTTCCATAATAAAGAAGACTTAAGTCCCAGAAGGCGTTTAAGTATTTAATTCAAACATGTCTGGCCAGACCATGGAGGGGACAGAGTTACTCGTGCATCACCCTAACCAACCTTTCTAACTAACCGCTTAAATAGTTTTCAGCAATCATTGTTTATCTCTGTAGATGTCTTCTCCAACCTTCACGCCCCACCTCCAGAGTAACCGCTTCATGCGAGTCATAGCAACGCATAAAGCAGCTCATCCGAAGGCCAGACTGTTATCTTACTGCCCCGGCGTCTGTCTCTCTGGTGACCTAACACATATATCTTTCTCATAACATTAAGCTGGAACAATAAGCTTGTCATTTCCTTAGATGCATTCACTAAACAGAGAATATACACTTAATTCCTAATTGCATAACAATTTTCCACCACACATACATGTGAATTTTTTGAAAGATTAAAAAGTTGGATAAAATCACACTTCAGGAGCTCAGACTGCTGCTTACGAATGTCATTGGTGCCAATGTGAATTATAATTTTACTCACACATGTATGCATTTAAATGAGCTCCGGGATCTTTCCTGCAATGTCCATCACTGTGGCTCCAGGGAAAAACAGAGTGAGGGCTCCTCTCATCCTTATGTTCCTGACAATGAAATGATGAGTCTGGTGGGAGGTGCCTCTGTGCGCTATTAACATCCAATTTCTTTGTCTGTCTATGTAGACTGGGTGATTGAGGTTTCCTGTTAAGTTCTTTAAAACCTTAAAAAAGCTTTTTGCATCCAGGAAATTGACTTGTTCTGAAACAGGTAACCTCTTTTTTATACTGTCTTCATTAAAATCTTTTAAGTAACTCTTAAAATCCTATGTGTGGTAAGACCTTTTATATGTAAGGTTTATCCTACTAACCTCGTTATTCCCCCGTCACCACACGAAGCCTATTCTTTCAGAACAAATAATTACTTGTGCTTCCGAGCAACATTTCTGAAGCAACATGCGATTTTTTTCTTTAAAAGTGGGTTCTAATAACTCAGGCCTTAAGGATTTTTTAATTGAAATTTTTAATTATTTATTTCATGTCATCAGGTCACAAACTGCATGCTTTTCATTTTCCAAAATCATAAAACTCATAAATCACTTGACTTTTAAATTTTTTTTGTTTTGCTTGAATATAAAATCTAAGAATGGAATAAAAGCTATTTAATTTGACCACAAAACAAACAGTTTTTCTAGAGCTGATATTTCTAATGAAAAGTCCTTTGTAAAAATTTTGATAGAATTCAAAAATCTGTCAGAAGTACAACTATTAGATTTTTGGCCCAAATACAGTGGGACAAAAAAAGTATTTAGCAGCCATGATTGTGCAAGTTGTCCCATTTAAAAAGATGAGAGGTCAGTAATTGTTATAATAGGTGCACTTCAACTGTAAGAGACAGAATGTAAAAAAATTCCAGGATATCCCATTTTATGATTTTTTAAGAATATTTTTGTATAATGGTTCAGAGTAAGTATTTGGTCAATAACAAAAGTTATCCTGAATTCTTTGTAATGTAGCCTTGGTTGGCAATGACAGTGGTCAAACATTTCCTGTAGGACTTCACCAGTTTTGGACACACTGTAGCTGATATTTTGGCCCATTCTTCCATGCAGATCTTCTCTAGAGCTGTGATATTTTGGGGCGGTCACTGGGTAACAGACTTTCAACTGCCTCCACAGATTCTCTGTTGGATTTAGGTCTGGAGTAGGGCTAGGCCACTCCAGAACATTGAAATTATTTTTACATAGCCACTCATTGTTTGGGGTGTTAGGGATCATTGTCATGCTGGTGCATGTTCTCTGGCAAACTTTAGATGGTCCTGAACATGTGCTGGCCTAAGCAGGGGGATATTCAAGATTTTAATCCATGATCTCATAGTGTGTTACTAATAGTAACCTTTGTTACTCTTGTCCCATGTCACGAACTACCAGGACAACAGCAGTAGTTGTAAGTCTTTATTTAAGCACACACTCAAATCCAGAACCAACTGGCAGATGGAGGAGAACTGGAAACAGGACCAGCTTCTCCTGGATGGTAGGTGGGACCTGATCGCCTTCTGAGTCGTTGTTGCCTCTGTTACTCAGTGTTTACCCTGGTAATGGATGCCTTGGCCTTAATCCAAGCCGCCTAGATGCGCTGCACAAGCTGTTGGCCTGAAGGAACCTCTACTTCAACCTCCTGATGGCTGAAGATGGGAGGTAGGTATCCGTAGCAGGTCTCAAACTATGAAAGATTGGTGGCAGAAGAAACCTGGAGGTTAATCGACACTTCAGCCCAGAGTAGGTGATGTGGCCAGGAACCGGGAAGGGATGAGGTGAAGCACCGGAGGTATTCCCCCACCTGCTGGTTGGTCTCCAGATTGAGGGCTGAGGAAGGACTGCAGAAGACGCCGATCAGCCTACAGAACGCCTTCCAAAACCTGGAGGCGAACTGAGGTCCTTGATCGAAGACCACATCACGGGGAAAGCCATGGAGCCATACAACATCTTGGAGGAGGAGTTTGGCGGTGCTTTTGGCGGAGGACTTTGTTTTCTCTCAATGTTTTTCTCCCCATAGAAGCTACACCAGGTCAAGTATCCTGCTTAGCTGCAATTCCCTGTTGGACAGGGGGCATCCCAAAACTGAGCATCCCCCGTGTCCTGTTATCAACTTTTTACTTTCTTTAATATAGAAAGTACTCTAACATCAGTTCTTTTTGTTTGTTCTGTGTTTCTGCTCTGTCTTCTCGAACCCCCAGATGGTCATGGCAGATGGCTGCTCGTATTGAGCCAGGTTCTGCTGGAGGTTTCTTCCTGTTAAAGGGGAGTTTTTCTTCTCCACTGTCGCTACATGCATGCTCAGTATGAGGGATTGTTGTGTTTGGATTCTTTATCAAGGGGGCGTAACTGCCAGTCAATGACTCAATGCAATGTTGAGACAGGACAGCCCTCCTGCCAAGGCCTTGATTTCCACTGTAAATTGAGCTGATGGGTCAGGATGAATGAGGATGGGTGCTTTGACAAACTTTTTCTTGAGAATTTGAATGCTCTGAGCTTCCAGGGTCCACAGGAAAGGCATTTTTACTGAAGAAAACATACAGAGCCGCTCCTGAATTGTGTCGTGGTGCGAACCACAGAAAGCATTGGAGCTGCTTCCTGGGGCCCAGGAAGGGACCACTCCTCCACAGCTTTGGTCTTGGAAGGATCTGCCTTCACCTATCCACTCTCAAAAATGAAACCCAGGAAACTTATAGATGGAACATGAACATCACATTTTTCAGCTTTTACATATAATCTGTTCTCTTCCAGCTGTTGAAGAACCTGGTGAACAATGATTTCTATGGTCTTCAAGGCTGATGAAGTAAAACAGGATGTCATCCAGATAGACAAAGGCGAACTTGTGGAGAAAATCACAAAGGATGTCGCTGATCAAATTCTGAAAGACAGCAGGGGCATTAGTGAGACCAAACAGCATGACAAGATGTTCAAAATATGTGTTTTGAAGCTGTTTTCCACTCGTCCCTCTTCTGGATGTGAACGAGGTGGTATGCGTTTCTGAGGTCAAGTTTTGAAAAAATAGTTGCTTTTTGGACTAGTTCAAAAGCAGACAACATTAGATTAAGAGAATATTTTTATTACTATTATTTGATTGAGTCCTGTGTAATCATTTCTGATAATGGGCGTATGATTCCCTGCCTTAATCGTTAATGAATGTTTCCATGGGTGCACGTTTTTTCCATGAAATGTTAAACAAATGACCAGAAGGAAAGAGGGGCTTCAGGAAGAAGATCAATACAGCAATTGTAGGGCCGATGTGGTGGTATAGACAGAACTAAATCTTTACTGAAAACTTCATGCAGGTCATCATATTCTTTAGGGATGTTAGAGTCTGCCATCTGGAGGTTGAGGGATGATCTGGGGTATGGCGTGGCTGCCAAGAAGGGCTGAATAAAGGCAGTGCTGACGGCAAAACAGGCTCCACAACTCAAGGCAATTTCTGTACCAGTTGATATGAGAATTATGGATGGACAACTAGAGGAAACCAAGGACAAATGGACAGTCCTTGATTGGGAAAACCACAAGTTGCAGGGTTTGATAATGAGTACCGGAAACAATGGAAAAAATGTTGAATCTGGTGAGTTATGGTTGTCATGGAATTGCCATCCAGGGCTGTGACACGAATGGGAGAATCGAGAATCTGAAGGGGTAACTTGCACTACTAAATATTTTCAGGGTGGATGAGATTTTGTTCAGAATCAGAATTAACTAAGGAAATTAATGAAAAAAAGCTTATGATTTATACAAATGGGAGATGGAAAAGTGAACCAGATGTTATTTTTGTTATTAGGAGCGCCCATCAGTACCCCTAGGTTTACTGACGGACAAGGTATTTTGGGCGGAGCCACCATGTTTGTCCTATCATTACAAACATGGTAGAAGGCTCCTTTAAGAAATAAAATGTATTTTTCAAGCCACTTCATCAAGCGCCCCTCAATGTGTTGTTAAGTTTAGTGTTGACAAAGGTGAATATAATTGTTATAATAAAAATAATTTTGTCTTTCAAAGGCAAATGAATTATTGTAATAAATGTTTCTGCTGATGAATCATGTGGTATAATTTTAATGTTTACTTTCAGCTCTAATCAATGTGTGTATTTTCAGAGAAACTGGACAACTACAGAGGAGTAAGATATAATGCTGTCGGATTCTGTTTGAACCGCTTTATCAATAGGGTGGAAAAATCCCAATCCGCTGGACGGCTCCGGAGGCCATTGCATACAGAAAGTTCTCTTCCTCCAGTGATGTGTGGAGCTACGGAGTGGTCATGTGGGAAGTGATGTCCTATGGAGAGCGGCCGTACTGGAATCTTACCAACAGAGACGTGAGCATTGTTTGCTAAATAAAACATTATTAAGAGTAATAATAATAATAATAATACTTCCCTCTATCACTGCCAAAGAAAACACTCATGTCGTGCTTTGTTGAAAATTTGTAGGTTATTAAGTCGGTGGAGGAGGGCTACAGGCTGCCTGCTCCTATGGGCTGCCCTGCTGCTCTACACACACTCATGCTGGACTGCTGGCAAAAAGATCGCAATGAGAGGCCGCGCTTTTGCCAGATTGTCACTGTTCTTGACAAGCTAATCCGCAACCCAGAGAACCTGAAGTCCATGGACACTCTCTGCAGGTCGGTTAGAAACTCATTGAATCCCTGTTTGCAGGCATTGGCCTATTGTGCAACACATCAAGGTTACTTTTGATTTAATTTTGATCAGACACTGTGCCAGAATTTCATCAAATATTAGTTTAAGTGATTAGTAGATTAAGTTTCCAGTCAGAGCAAAGATACCACCTACAAGTGTCCGAGAAGATGATTTTCTGGACAATATATGCTGACAAAATGTAAGGCTACTATGTGTCCTACTGTGAGAGGCAAAGTAAATCCAGTATCAATTGTTTACTGTCAAATATGGATGCTTTGGGATAAAGTTGCAGATCATGTCTTGTTAATTTTCCATTAAGCTCGTCTTTGATAAACTTGTCTGCATTGACTCAAACCCTTGCTGTGAAATTGACATTTATTTACAGTAAATCTGGTTGCAGGTTTGAGAGAACACACTGTCTGAAGCTGGACTTTGCTGAAATGATTCAGTGCAAATACTAGGTCCTGGAGAGTTATTGTTGTGTGAGAATTGTGTAGCAGTAGAAAATAAAATCAATGATAGAAACAGAAGAGAGCAGAAGGATTTTTTTTTTCTTGTATTAATCTATCCAAGGCAGCTTTCGTGCAACCACTGATGCTAACCTTCTCTTTATCATTCTAACATCTGTTGATTCTGTCTCAGGTACATGCACACTTCAAAGCTTACTTATTCCCCTGTCACTATACTTCTTTGTCACTTTTTCCTCCTCTGTTTCTTTCTTTTTCATCTCATGTTTTTTATTTTTACCAATTTACCCTCCTCTGGCATTCTTGCTCCCATAACTGAAACCTTTTTCTTTGCTCTTTGCTACAGCTTAAGCAGTCCTCCTTTAATGGAGAGAGCTATCCCTGACTTCAGTAGCTGTAACTCAGTAGACGAGTGGCTGGACACCATAAAGATGGGACGATACAAAGAACACTTTGCAGCAGGAGGCTACCACACTTTGGGACACGTCATAAGCATGAAGCAAGGGTGAGTGATCACTATAATGGAGAGGGGTAACAGCTGTTAGCGGTTGACTTGAGTTCACTGTAAACCTCTGAAAGCAGATATGAGGAGCTTTTAGGACTAAGGAATTGCTGTTAGCCAATCAGAGGCAAGACATTTGCATATTAAGAATATTATTGAGTAAGCGACCTCCTCAGACAAACTGAAACCTCCTGAAACAGAAGCGAGAAAGCATGTTTTACACAGAAAACCACTCACAAGGCATTCCTTCAAACTAGAGACCATAGAAAATTTATTGAAAAAAAACGAATGAATGAGACCTTTAAACAGGATTAAAAAGACACAAGTCACAAAGTTGACCCAAATAGCCAAAAGATGAAAGCTAAATATAATGAAGACATACATTAAGAAATAAGAACAAATCCATTGTCCTTCATTGAAAAATATGCTTTCTTAAATGTCCTGAGCAAAGTCAGCTATTCACACTATGACAGTCTTAGAAAGTCTAAAACTCCTTATGTTTGTTCTCTGCAAAAGATAAGATTAACCAATACTGACCACGTGTGGGATGGAGGAACACTTAATTTTACATTCTGAAAAATTAATCCCATTAAAAAGTGGATTAAGCTTCAACACAATGCTCGCAGGTGCTAACAAAACTGTTATTGTTGAATAAATAAATAAATTGCTTCCTATGATTTTCACAAAACTGTTAACCCCATGTTGCCTAAAAAAGACAAGATGAGCTCCTTCCAATCTTTTGCATGGCATTAAGAAGTTGTCACGCTGCCCTATTCACGCCTCATTGTCTTCACCTGTCTGTCCAATCAACCACACCTGATCCTACTCACCTCCTGCCTTCATTACCCATCACTTCCTTTCACTCCGGGCCGGATCATACTACTACTAACTATTGATGTCTTGTGTGCCTTCCCTGCTGTCTCGTTCCTGCCCGATGTCCAGTCTCTCTGTTCCTGCCGTCGTCCTCTTCTTCATCATCATCATCACCATCACCTCCACCTTTAATAAACACCCTGCACTTCTTCACATCTGCGTTTGGGTCCATACTTCACACGCATCCCTGACAGAAGTCACCAGTCGAGCCGGCCATGTTTGGCATTTGTGTGAGTTTTCAGGAATAAAGGAAAAAATAAATTAGCAGATCCATTGGAGGAGCTCATCATCCAGATTTGGTCTTGTTGATTGTCAATGATAAAGAAAAAAGTGGAGGATTCAGCCCAGAACTACAAAGCAGGACTTGGTCAATGACCTGAAGAGACCACACTACGCCATTATGGATTAAAATATTCAAGCATGGTTAGCACATATCCAGACCCATATAAAGTTTTCCAATGACCATCTGGATAATCTAGAGGTGGCATAGCAGAAGGTAATGTGGTGAGATGAGACCAAAATGTAACTTTCTGGCATAATCTCCACTCGCCATGTTTGGAGGAAGAAAAAGGATTAGTATATTCCCAAAACCGTCATCCTAACCGTGGCATGGCGGCGGAACCATGGTGGTGCTTTTCTGTAAAGGGGACAGGATGACTGCACTATATTGAGGAGAGGATAGATGGGGCCATGTATTGCGAGATTTTTGCAACAACCAGCTTCCCTCAGTAAGCACTGAAGATGGGTCATGGCTGGGAAAATGACCCAAAACACACAGCCAGGGCATCTAACGAGAGGCTCTGTAAGAAGCATTTCAAGATCCTGATGTGGCTTAACCATTTACCAGACCTGAACCCAATAGAAAATCTTTGGAGGGGGGCTGAACTTCCTTGTTGCCCTGCGACAGCCTCAAAACCTGAAAGATCTGGAAAAGATCTGTGGGGAAGAGTGAGCTAAATTCCTGCTGGAGTGTTTGCAAACCTAGTTAAGAACTACAGGACACATCTGACCTCTCTAGTTGGAAACAAAGTTTTCTGTAGGTTTCTGTACCGAATATTACATTCTTTTTTCTATCTTATCAAATACTTATTTCATGCTATATAATGCAAACTATTTGAAAATCAAAATCGTTGACAAAGGGCAACCTTGGCGGAGTCCAACTCTCACTGGAAACGAGCAGACTTACAACCAGCAATGTGAACCAAGCTCTGACACCGATTGTACAGGGACATAACAGCCTGTATGAAATCAACCCCAGCCTGTTCTCCGAGGAAGAAAAAACAAAAGAAACTCCGACACAGAGAAACCTCTGAACCCAGAACTGCCGCTTCTGCTAAAAGTAAACAAAAGAGGTTTCAGCCAAAAACAAGAGATATTTCTCCACCTGGAATCCCGCTGAAAAACAGATTCGCAGCCCTGAGTTCCCAGAAAGATGACGCATCCCCCACTCAAAGCCACCAGGAGAAACCCAGCCGCATCAAACGGACACATAAAGTAAGAGCGCCCCCAGCAAAGACTGTTATCATACAAGACGGATCAATTAATGGAATTGAGGCTTTTTGTAGCAAGAATACCAAAGTTTATAGCTGCTACAAAAATACAGTGAGAGAAATATCAGAAAAAATCCCAAAAATCTTGGACCAACATCCTGCTTTGGAAAAGCTCGTCATTCACGCTGGATTAGCAGATATCGCGATGAGACAATCAGAGATTCTGAAGAGAGACTTTTCTGATCTCCTACAGAGACTTGATGGACTTAACGTAAACATCCTCATGAGCGGACCAGTCCCTGAAGGGAATGATGAAAGATTTAGCAGACTCCGCATGCTCCATAAATGGTTGAAGAAACAATCAGCTGAGAAGTCGTTCACATTTATTAATAATTTCAAAGTATTTGGAAGTGCTAATCATCTGTTTAAAGCAGGAATGCGCTATTTGAACAGGTCCGGAGTAAGGCTGTTGGCAGCAAACATTTTTTCTTATCAACATCAGAAAGCAAAACACTTGCTCCCAAAAGCTGACCTTGAGGCGCCCATGGATATCAGAGAACAAAAACAGCAAGTCATGATGACACCACAGGACCGAACAGATAAACAACCATCAGAGATTAAGTCTTCATCTTCCTGTGACTCAGCCACATCAAATGAGTCTCCATTTAGAAACTTTACAGACAGACTGAATGAGCAAATCAAACTTGGGACACAATTAACACCTAAACTTAGACTACACCAAACGCCTGGGACTAGTGTCCATAAGCCTGGGAGCTTCCCCCCACTGATTATTACAGATATCTGATATTTGAGGGAACCGGGCAATAAATCCACCCCTACCGTCTCCCAGAATTCACCCGGCACCCCTGAGGCTATATCAGTGATTATCAGCCGCAGGAAACATAAACCGTTAACCACACGCTCTCATATTAAACAAAATCTCAAATTGATAACTTGTCGGAAGGCTCAGCTGCCCGTCATCACAATACTTAAGTTAGCTTTATTAAACATTAGATCTCTATCCGGAAAGTCTTTTCTTATCAATGACTTCATCACTGAGCATAATTTACACGCCCTTTTTTTATCAGAAACTTGGCTAGATGAAAATAACGAAACAACTTCATTAATAGAATCCAGTCCTCCAAATTATAATTTCTTAAGCGAGAACAGAAAACACAAACGAGGCGGAGGTGTAGCCACCATCTTTCACAACTCAATGAACTTTAAAAAGGTAACTCTGGGCGCGTTTGAATCTTTTGAATACCTAGCCACCCAGATAAATGAGCCTAACAAAGCGTTATTTCTAAGTTTATATAAACCACCGAAACTTAACTCTAACTTCTTTAATGACTTCAATGACCTTCTTTCTGTAATATGTATCGACTATGACCAACTAATCATCGTGGGGGACTTTAACATCCATACCGACAACCCCCAAGATAGACAAGCAAAAACATTAGATGATACTCTCCACAACTTCGGACTGATCCAGCATGTCAAACAACCAACACACAATAAAGGACACACTCTGGACTTAATTATCAGCAAAGGTTTAAATATTTCTGACATCTCTGTAATTAATATTGCATTATCTGACCATTTCTGTGTTTTCTTTCAAAGTACCATCTCTGCTAAATTATCCAGCCACAGTAAGACCACTATAAAAAAGCGTTTTCTAGGGGACAGTTCAGTAGAAACGTTTAAACGTATTTATCCTTCCACCACATCCCCCTCATCTCCCAACTCAAACTCAGTAAATAAGTTGGTAGATAATTTCCTTGCGAAAATCTCAGACATCATGGATTCCATTGCTCCAACTAAAGTGAAAGTAGTCTCAGGTAGAAAGAAGTCTCCGTGGACAAGTAATCCACTGGTACGTAGTGAAAAAAGAGAGTGTCGACGAGCCGAGAGAAAATGGCGGAAAACTCGACTCCAGGTTCACTATGAGATCTACAAAGAGAGACTGAATAGATATCAGCTAACTATAAAAGATGCTAGGGAATCGTTCTTTTCTGAAATCATCAACAGAAACATTAATAACGCACGGACTCTATTTGCAACAGTGGAAAGACTAACTAATCCTTTAGTGACAGTAGCCCCAGAACTAAACTCTACCAGGGCCTGCAATGAATTTGCCAGCTTTTTCACTGAAAAGATTCTAACAATTAGACGGTCAATCTGTACCTCAATATCGAACCCACAACCAGTGCCATCCCCAATCAACAACAATGTAGAGAAAATGTCTGAATTCCACGAATTAAACCAGACCTTGAAAAAATCATTATCCAATTAAGCTCCTCCTCCTGCTATCTTGATATCCTACCCACAGCTTTTCTAAAGAAAGTTCTTCCTGTTATTGGTTCTGATCTTGTTCAAATAGTGAACTCATCACTGCTATCAGGTGTCTTCCCTCAGGCTTTAAAAACAGCAGTTATTAAACCACTGCTAAAGAAGAAAAATCTGGACAACACGTTACTGCAGAACTACAGGCCAATCTCTAATCTCCCATTCATCAGTAAGATTATTGAAAAAGCTGTGTTTCAGCAGTTAAATGGCTTCATAACAACGACAAACCGTTTTGATGCTTTTCAGTCTGGTTTCCGCGCTCACCACAGCACCGAGACTGTCCTCGTCAAAGTATTTAATGACATCCGCATAAATACAGACTGTGGAAGAACCACAGTGCTGGTTCTGTTGGACCTCAGTGCAGCATTTGACACTGTTGATCATGATATTTTATTGGAACGACTGGAGAGCTGGGTCGGACTCTCTGGTACAGTACTTGGCTGGTTCGAGTCTTACCTAAAGAACAGGGACTTCTATGTTTCAATAGGAAACTTTTCATCAGAACGAACAGAAATCACATGTGGGGTGCCCCAGGGCTCCATCCTGGGGCCCCTCTTATTTAATATCTACATGCTCCCACTAGGCAAGATTATAGCGACCAATAACATTAGCTACCATAACTATGCGGATGACACTCAGCTCTACATTACAATGTCACCAGGTGACTCTGAACCCATTCAAACCCTAAATCAATGCATTGACCAAATAAATGGATGGATGTGCCATAACTTTCTCCAGCTGAATAGAAACAAAACTGAAGTGATTATTTTTGGACCCAAGGAGGAACGATCAAGAGTCAGCACACAGCTTCAATTAATACAGCTAGAAACTACTGATCAGGTTCGTAACCTAGGTGTAGTAATGGACTCAGACCTGAACCTCCAGGGTCACATAAAGGCAATAACAAGGTCAGCGTTCTATCACTTGAAGAACATTTCTAGGATTAAAGGACTGATTTTGCAACACGACCTAGAAAAACTCATCCATGCGTTTATCTTTAGTCGGATTGATTACTGCAACAGCATCTTGACAGGTCTGCCTAAAAAGTCAATCAGACAGCTGCAGCTGATCCAGAACGCTGCCGCTCGCGTCCTCACTAGAACCAGGAAAGTAGAGCACATCACCCCTGTTCTAAAGTCCTTACACTGGCTCCCTGTAGCTCAGAGAATAGACTTTAAAATACTTTTACTAGTTTATAAATCATTACATGGCTTAGCACCAAAATATGTTGAAGACCTGTTGTCATGGTACCAACCACCAAGACCACTCAGGTCCTCCAACTCTAGCCTACTAAACATCCCTAGACTCAGAACTAAACATGGAGAAGCAGCTTTGAGTTTCTATGCTCCCCTTATCTGGAACAGACTTCCTGACGAGTGCAGAGCTGCTGAAACTCTGAACTGCTTTAAATCGAGACTAAAAACCCATCTGTTTAGAATTGCCTTTGAGTAAATGCTTGATGTCATATGTATGAAATGTGTTCATGCTCTCTTGCTTTTTTTTTATTTTTCTCTTGCTTTATTGTGTATCATGTATAATGTGTGTTTCTTTTATGTGTTTCTTTTAAATCACCAAATCATGTAAAGCACCTTGAATTGCCCTGCTGTTGAAAGTGTGCTATACAAATAAAATTGCCTTGCCTTGCCTTGCCTTGTATCAAGGGGCCCGGTTCCCCATACTCCCGGAGAACCTGCTACAGGACTCCCCGAGGGACATGGTCGAACGCCTTCTCCAAGTCCACAAAAAACATGTAGACCGGTTGGACGAACTCCCATGCACCCTCCAGGACCCTGCTTTGGGTGTACAGCTGTTCCAGTGTTTTACCCACCTCAGTGACCTTAGTGCCAGTGATTGGAGAGCCTGACCCAAATTCCTCAGACTCCGCTTCCAGATTGGAAGGCGTGCTGGTTGGATTGAGGAGGTCTTCAAACTACTTAATCCACTGACCCAGGATGTCCTGAGTCGAGGTCAGCACCACACGCCGCAGAAGTCCATGGCCTCACCGAACTGCTCCCGTGCCTGAGTTGTTGCCTTAGCGAGCAGCCGAGCCACACTCCAATTGTCCTGCCAGTAGCTATAATCTGCTTCCGGGGTACCACAGGCCAAAGAAAACTGATAGGACTCCAGCTTGACAGAATCCCTCACCACCTGTGTCCACCAGCGGGTTTGAAGGTTGCCACTGCGACAGGTACCAACCAACTTACAGCCACAGCTCCAAGCATGGCACCGAACATGGCCCACTCGGTTTCAATGTCCCCCGCCTCTCCTGGGATGTGTTCTGTCGGAGGAAAGAGTTGAAGCTCCTTGTGACAGAAGACTCCACCAGACGTTCCCAGCAGACCCTCACAATAATTTTGGGCCAGCCAGGTCTGACCGGCATCATTCCAGGTCTCACTGTTATTGCCCTTAACGTGAGCGTTAAAGTCCCCCAGCAGAACAAGGGAGTCCCCAGGAGGAGCACACTCCAGCACCCCCTCAAAGGACTCCAGAAAGGGATGGTTATCTGATCTGCTAAACAGCAGTTGGGGTGACGGGTCCTGACTTTAGGCGAGAAGCAAAGTCAGGGTAAGAGGCTACCCTCTCATTCACTGTGATAAACTCCAAGGTACAGGCGCTGATATGGGGGGGAACAATTATGCCCACCTCTGCTTGGGACCTCTCAACAGGGGCAACTCCAGAATGAACTCCAGAAAGAATTAATTATTCAATTCAAAAAATACTTTATTGATCCCAGAGGGAAATTAAGTGTTGTTGTAGCTCATCTAATTAATTCTTTAAGGAGCTGTTGTAGATAATGATGGCTGTGGGCAGGAAGAATTTCTTGTTGTGGTCTGTATTGCAGTAAAACTGAAGAAGCCTCTGACTGAAGACACTCATCTTAAGAAAGCATCTTGCTGCAAACCTTGAAGGACCTAAGATTCTCAAGAAGTACAGTCTGCTCTGTCCCTTCGTAGGTGGTTTCACTGTTCAGTCTCCAGTCCAATCTGTTGTCAAGGTGAACTCAGAGGTATTTATACTCCTCAACCACCTTCACTTCTTCTCCCATTAAGAAAACAGTGTTTGGCTTATCCCTGTTTCTTCTGAAATCTACAATCATCTCCTTTGTTTTATTCACATTCAAAGTAAGACGATTGTTTCCACACCTTGCGGTCCACTAGCTCTCTGTATTCAGCTTCTTGTCCATCTCTGATACACCCGACAATTGCAGAGTCATCTGAGTATTTCTGCATATGACAGGTCTCTGATTTGCACTGGAAGTCTGAGGTGTACAGAGTGAAGAGGAATGGTGAGAGTACGATCCCCTGTGGTGCTTCTGTGCTGCTGACCACCTGGTTTGACACACAATTCTTCAGTTTTACAAACTGTGGTCTGTTTGTTAGGTAGTCATTGATCAAGACGATTGTTTTGGGTTCCACCTGTGTTTTCAACAGTTTCTGACAAAGCAAGTCAGGCTCAATTGTGTTAAATGCACTGGAGAAATCAAAGAACATGATCCTCACAGTGCTGCCTGTCTTGTCCAGATGACAGTGTGTTGATTGAAGCAGGTGAATGATGGCATCTTCAACTCCAACTCCACAGCGATAAGCAAACTGCAGCGGTGCTGATATGTTCTTGTTTGCTTACTCATGAGTGCCAACAGGAGTCTCTCCAGGACCTTCATTATGTGGAATGTCAGGACAACACGTCTATAGTCATTGATGACTGATGGGTGAGTTCTCTTTGGTACTGGAACAAGGCAGGATGTCTTCCACAACACTGGAACCTTCTCCTGAGTTAGGCTAAGGTTGAAGAGGTGCTGCAGAATCCCACAGAGCTGCTCTGCACATGCCTTCAGGACTCTGGGGCTGACACCATCTGGACCTGCAGCCTTGTTCCTGTTCATTTTCTCCAGCTGCTTCTACACCTGACTTTTGGAGACAGACAAGTGGGAGGGGGAGGCAAATGGGGTAGCAGCATTTCCTGACTTGGCTGAAGTCACTTGTGGAATCAGAAGAGGCCATGGCTGAGGTGAAGGATAAAACATCCGAGGTGTAACAGGAAAGCTGTTGCTCAGAGGAGAGTGGGATATCTGATTGCCTGGGGAGAGGACAGGAGAATGCTGAGCTAGTTTCTGAACCTGTTGAAGAGTGTGTTCAGTTCATTGGCTCTGTCCAAACTTCCATCTATCCAATCCTTCCTGTCCTTAAAGCCTTTGATTATTTTAATTCCTTACCAGACATCTCTGATATTGTTCCTCTGTAGTTTGTTCTCCAGCTTCTCCCTGTATGCCTCTTTGCTGTCTTTGGTCTTGAACTTAAGTTGCTTCTGTATACTCTTCAGTAATTCCCTGTCTCCCTCCCCGATGAAGGCTTTTTTCTTCTTCTTTTCTTCTTCTTTTATTTATTATTATTATTATTATTATTATTATTATTATTATTATTATTTTATTTTCTATTTTCTATATATTTTTATTTATATTTTCTATGTTCACTTATATGAGCTACAACAACACTTAATTTCCATCTGGGATCAAAAAGTATTTTTGAATTTGAATTAGAATTGTTGGGTGTATCAGAGATGGACAAGAAGCTTAATACAGAGAGCTGGTGGACCGCTTTGTGACATGGTGTGAAAACAATCGTCTTACCTTGAATGTGAACAAAACAAAAGAGATGATTGTAGATTTCAGAAGAAACAGAAACAAACACTGTTTCCATCATGGATGAAGAAGTGGAGGTGGTTGAAGAGTATAAATACCTCGGAGTTCACCTGGACAACAGACTGGACTGGAGGCGCAACAGTGAAGCCATCTACAAGAAGGGACAGAGTAGGCTGTGCTTCTTAAAGAAGCTTAGGTCTCTAAAGGTTTACAGCAAAAGGCTGCAAATTCTTCTACAACTCTGTTGTAGATAGTGTAATGTCTTCAGCCGTCGTTTGTTTGGTTAGCAGCATCAGAGCCAGGGACTTAAAAAGGCGAAACAACCTGATGGGGGACGACTGTGCAACATCTGGAGATGATGATGCATTCTTCTTAAAATCAAAATAATTATAGACAACCCTGAACATCCTCTTCATCAGACTATCCTGCAACAACAGAGTGTCTTCAATTGAAGGATTCTTCAGTTTCGCTGCAACACTGACTACTACAGGAAATCTTTCCTTCCCACAGCCATCATGATCTACAACAACTCCTTAAAGAATTAATTGTATGAGCTACAACAACACTTAATTTCCCTCTGGGATCAATAACGTATTTTTGAATTTGAATTGAATTACAAAGTATTGAAGGGAACTTTTGTTATTGACCAAATACTTATTTTCTGCACCATTATACAAATAAATTCTTTGAAAATCATACAATGTGATTTCCTACATTTCTTGAAAATTATAGACCTCTCAATTTTGTAAAGTGGGACAACTTGCAAAATCAATGGCTGCCAAATACTTTTTTACCTAACTGTATATGAAAACATCACTGCAGCCTATTCTGTTTATGTGGAAATGCAGACTACCTTCTGTCGCAAGATTTCAAGCTATGTTTCAGGAAACATCCATGCTTGCTCAGCCAGACAGCATCAATGGGTTGGACTTAATTTTAGATTAACAATGTTGGTTGAAGCAAGGCTCACAGATCTGATCATCATTTATGTATCCAATTTTATTAATATTGCCTATGTTTACCACAAAACTTGCTGACTGATGCAAACCAACAGGACGATAAATGTTTTTAGTCTAGTCCCAGATGTTTTAAGTCTAGTGTTTCACTCACCAGCCACAGCCTTGCTGCTTAATCACACAGAACAGGCGGGGTTGGTACCAGATTTGCTGTGTAGTTAAAGATTTATCATCTTTTTGGGTATTCCAAAAAAAAGAAAGAAAAATTCCATCGTAAGGGAATATCCATCAAAATATGGTTGATAACAACCTGCTAAACCGTTTCCAAAGCCCATGTGTGAGCAGTACCAGAAACTATGTCACGTTCAGATCCCCACAGGAGCTCTGATTAGCATGAATGTCTCTTTTAAGTTTCACCATATAGTGCTTGGCAGGGTTAAAAATTGGGGCGCAATGTAGTTTGTCCGGCCCCTCTTCTAACGAGGCTGCTTTGTACAAGCACAAAGCTGCATAGCGCCAAACCATATATTAAATTTAGCAATATTTTTAAGACTAACAGAAACCAATGGATCATAGAAAAATTCTCAAAAAAACTGTTGCAATTCTTCAGCTTTTCAAAGAGAGAGGTAAGAAATTATCTTTGTAAAGTGAAATGATGCACAAAACCAAACACTGGCTTATGCATAATTTTCTTTAGCTCTCCTGTTGGTAGCAAACTAGTTAGTAATTTTTCATGAATTTCATTATTCCGGATACTTACTAATATAAAGTAACAAAATAACTTTTAAATTACAGAGCAGGCACAGTCATAAAATAATAAAAAATATATACAGGCTATGAAATAGCAATGTTGGGTATAAAATTTGTTTTATGTTGTTCTTTTCTGTAGATTTTTATTATTATTGTTTAGGTCTGATAATTTCTTTGAGTACCTCCTGCAAAACTCCACAGTATTTCCCATTTGAGAAGTGCTGCTTTAGACAGGAAGGCTGCATGCTTCCATTCTTGTTGTTGAACATGTTCATTTATTTTTGTTGCCCACTTGTTTGTATTACATCATTGTAATACAAACAACTATAAATACAAATGTATACATAAATACATGTATATGTGTGACTTGTTTTCTGTAGGTTTGTTGCACACTGATTGGATTTAATAATTCTGTAGAAGTAAGCAAAGATGTGCTCCAGACAGAGAAGGGGCCAACAGCAGCAGAGGTGTTCAACTCAAACATGGAAATTGGTCACAGTTATCTAAATAAAATATTGTTGTGATAACAAAGTAAACACTTTTGTAAAACTCTTGATACATCATTAATGGATGTAGCCTAATTGTTTAATAAAGATATTTAGTTTGTATTTTATATTATTAGTTTATAATAGTCATTTATAATAGGTACTTTGCACACCTAATTTGAATGTCATGATTTTGTAGAGGGTAGGAAAGATGACATAAAGAAAGGAGCCTGCAGGAACAGTAGCTGTAGCTGCAGCACCAGCAGTATCATTAGGCATGTGAACTGGTAACATTTAATTATTTTAACATAGTGTTATAGATAATGAATCAGAAGAGGTCTTAATTCCAATTATCATAATTACATATTAGGGTACATATTAAAATATAGATAGAAGTAAATCCGAAACTGGTCAATAACAGTGCATCATAGAAAACATAATAAAGGAAATAAGTAAAGTCCGTTTAATTTTGACAGCTTTTGATGTATATGACAGAGATAATTTAAGGTAGTCCATATTTCTTCGAAGCAGAAAAAGCTCTTTAAGGTATGATCCAGAAGGTAACTTAAGCAACGGCCAACAAATGGAATCTGAAATAAACTAAAGAAGGATATGATATGACATGATATGATATAATATGATAAGGAATCTTTGTTTCTGATATATATAGCAGAAAAATAATAACAAAAGAGTGTCAATCATCATTCCTTTTGTTAAAAATTTGGAACCAGAAAGCATGAAATTTGCTTCTGTTTGCCGTGATTGTGTCCAGGCCTAGCCATACTTCACACTTGTGTGTCAGACACACCGCATCATGGTGTTCCTGGTGTCTTTCCCAGCCAGCTAGTCTCACATCCCTTGATCACATCCTAAAGCCAGGAAGTCAACAAACCCTTACATAAATCAGCCATAAACGGATGTGGCTACCTCCCTTGGTGGCTCAGTGTTAGGTTAAACTCTCATTGTCCTCTGCCCTTTCAGAAAGGAAGCTGAGGCAGCAAAAAGATTATTTGAAAGAAGCTGAAGAAAGAGCAAAACTCAGCAGCTGGAACTTTACTGAGGCCAACCTAAACTAAATCAAGTGCTGCTTTCACTCTAGTGGGCCTGGTTCTTTGTGTCATGCAGTCATGTTGGGGCTAGCTGGTTCAACTGGACCTTCCTTGTCTGTTTTTATTTTTCCAATATCGGCAGTTGGGGCAGATGTTGCAATTGTTTTAGAGTCTGCATCAGATATATACAAGTATATATATATAAAAAAAGAATATTGTAAAAAAAATTCCATGTTGTTCATCACTCGTTTCATCAAGTGAAACTCATATTATAGATTTATTACACAAAAAAGTAAATATTTCAAGCGTTTTGATGATTATGGCTTACAAATAGCTAAATCCTGAAATTACTGTCTCAGAATATTTCAATATTACTTAAGATTAAACAAAGGATATTTTAAATTCCTCAGAAAAGTTGCTTCATTTTAATACGATCAATACCTGATTGGTGCTCCTTTTGCATGAATGACATGGCATGGAGGTGATTTGCCTGTGGTTTTACTAAGAAGCTCTGAAAGCTCAGGTTGCTTTGATTGCAGCTTTCAAGTCATCTGTTGTTGGGTCTGGTGTCTGCCATCTTCCTCTTGACACCATAGATTCTCTTCGGGGTTCAGGTCAGGTAAATCAAGCAGATTAACACCGTAGTTATTGAACCGGCTTTTGGGATCTTTGTCACTTTGGGCAGATCCAAAGTCCTGCAGGAAAATAAAATCAGCATCTCCATAAAGCTTGTCAGCAGAAGGAAGCATGAAGTGCTCTAAAACTTCCTGCTAGATGGCTGCGTTGACTGTGGACTGCAGCAAACCCTGTGGACACCAGCAGATGACATGTCACCCCAGATCATCACTGGCTCTGAAGCTTTACAGTGGACTTCAAGCAACGACTCCAGCCTCAGTCCTTGTGAAGCTTCCAAAGATTCTTGAATGGATTTTGATTGACAATCCTCTCAAGCCTGCAGTTATCCCTGTGTCTGGTGCACCTTTTCTTAAATGTTTTTCTTCCACTCAACTTTATATGAAATTGAAACAAATTTATATGCATGGATACAGCACTCTATGAACAACCAGTATCTTTAGCAATGGCCTTTTGTGGCTTCCCCTAATTGTGGAGGGTGTCAGTGACTCTCTTCTGGACAGCTGTCCAGTCAGCAGTCTTCCCCATGATTGTGTCCTACTGACCCAGATGGAAAGCCGATTTAGAGGCTCAGGAAACCTTTACAGTTTTTTTGAGTTAATCACCTGATTAGTGTGTGACACCATAACTTCACAATATTTAACTTTTTCACAATATTTAAATTTTCTGAGACACGGAAGTTTGGGTTTGTATCACCACTAAGCCATGATAATCAACATTACAAGAATTAAACGCTTGAAATATTTCACTCTATGTGTAATGAATCTATATGATATGAGTGTGACTTTCTGAAATGAGCGACAAAAAAGAAATTCAACTTAAATTCAGTTAATTTTTATAACACCAATTCAAAACACCTAATCTCAAAACATCTTCCCAAAAAAGGTGAATTTAATCCAATATTAAACTGTTTGATTCAGATTCTTTTATTGTCATTGTAAAAGAAAAATGCAAAGAAATATTTTCTCCATAGTAAATTTTTTTTAGTTATACCTATACATGGAATGCGGACTGTCAGGGATGTGTGTGGAGTATGGACCCAAATGCAGACGCTGAAGGAAGGTGCAGGATGTTTATTAAAGGAGGCGGTGAAGGTGATGGTGATGATGATGAAGAAGACGACGACAGGAACGGAGAGACTGGACATCGGGCAGGAACGAGACAGCAGGGAAGGCACACGAGACATCAATAGTGATAGTATGATCCGGCACTGAGTGAAGGGAAGTGATGGGTAATGAAGGCAGGAGGTGAGTAGGATCAGGTGTGAATGACTTGAGACAGGTGCAGACAATGAGGAGTGAATAGGGCAGCGTAACAGGACCCCCCCCCCCCTTTAAAGGCGAATTCCAGACGCCGTGGAGAGAGGAGCAAGAAAGAAAAAGGAAAAAAAAACAAAGCACCCTTCCCAGGGTGGGTGGAGGGGGCCCACGGAAGGAGAGCCCCGAGTCTTTCTGGGTACGCACCTGGAAGTCTGGTGGACGACCAGGTGGGCGGCCCCTGAGGACCTGGAGGTCGGGCGGACGGCCCCGGTGGCGTCTTCTGGCTGGACGGAGGTCGGGCGGACGGCCCCGGTGGCGTCCTCTGGCTTGACGGAGGTCCGGAGGACGACCCGGATGGCGTCCTCTGGCTGGACGGAGGTCCGGAGGCTCGGACGCCGGCTGAGACAAAGAGTCTGGAGGCTCGGACGCCGGCTGAGGCGAAGAGCCTGGAGGCTCGGACGCCTGCCGAGACGAAGAATCTGGATGCTCGGACGCCGGCTGAGACGAAGAATCTGGAGGCTCGGACGCCGGCTGAGACGAAGAATCTGGAGGCTCGGACGATGGGGACGGGTCCTCCTTGACCCTCCCTGGGAGCTCTAGCGACGGGGACGGGTCCTCCCTGACCCTCCCTGGGAGCTCTAGCGACAGGGACGGGTCCTCCCTGACCCTCCCTGGGAGCTCCAGCAACCCATGGGGAAATGTCGGTTGCTGGAGAGCTGCCGCTGTGACTGCTAAGAATACAGCAGCCACAATAACGGCAGGTTCTGGGACTGGAGCTGGAATGGGCTCACGGACTGGAGCTGGAACGGGTTCACGGACTGGAGCTGGAACAGGCTCTGGGACTGACCCGGAAGCAGCCCCACCTCGGCGGCGTCGCTGCCTGTTGTGAGTCGGCAGAGGAGGCTCATGCCGTCGAGGACCAGTCCCTGGGGAACAGAACGCCAACCTTGTGCCGACGAACGCGGACCGCTGCTCTGAGTCGTCATCCACCTTGGATGTTGCGTTGGCCGACGCAGTCAGACAGGGAGAGACTGAGCAGGCGAGCGGGGGTGCTGCGTCAGTCAGTGGATGATCCGATGAGGAAGCAGCGGCCGTGCAGGCAGCCAGTGAAGGTGCGGCGCTTCGCTCCCCGCTCCCGGAAACAGTCCCGGCGGCGCAGCGGGACCTCCGGCGGCGGCCAGATACTGGAGACGGAGAGGGCGGACCGATGATCTGATCCAACGCCTCCTGGTGAACCCTCTTCGTCTCGCTCCACAGCGCGGCGAGATCCGGAGCGGAGAACACCCTCTTGAAGTGAGGGAGCACTCCAAGGATTTCCTCAGCTCCAGAGACCCGCACAGGAAGGTGAGGAGAGGCAGCGAGTTTGGCCAGGTTTGCCCAGACGTCCTGGCACAGGGCGGCGATCTCCCGGGCGAGTGCTGGGTCCATGTTTAAGGCCGGATCATTCTGTCAGGGATGTGTGTGGAGTATGGACCCAAATGCAGACGCTGAAGGAAGGTGCAGGATGTTTATTAAAGGAGGCGGTGAAGGTGATGATGATGAAGAAGACGACGACAGGAATGGAGAGACTGGACATCGGGCAGGAACGAGACAGCAGGGAGGGCACACAAGACATCAATAGTGATAGTATGATCCGGCACTGAGTGAAGGGAAGTGATGGGTAATGAAGGCAGGAGGTGAGTAGGATCAAGTGTGAATGATTTGAGACAGGTGCAGACAATGAGGAGTGAATAGGGCAGCGTGACACGGACGCTGTTTGTTGTAAGGGTATATTTTATCTAGTTAAATCCTTAATTACATCTGAATTGCAAAACAAACTTTTAAAATTGAATGTGCCATTTTGTTTTATAGAAGGTGAACTATTTGTTACATGAGTTTGAGTAATTATCAGTATTAGTCTGCTTGTTTAAATATAACATTAAAAGGTCTCAAAAAGAACCAAGATTCCTAGAATAAAGGTATTCAAGAACAAATATTGATTGTTGATTTGTCTTTATGTCACCCAGGGATATCCAGAGGCTCGGTGTGACGCTGATGGGTCATCAGAAGAAGATCATGACCAGTGTCCAACTAATGAGAGCACAAGTCCTCAACAAGAGTGTTCCATCGGTCCACGTATAACTCCAAAGCTGAGGTTACTAACTGAATTACAGACCCAGGCTTTTGTCAGGCCAAGAAGGACGTCTTGAAAAAAAAGACAGCAGATAAATGGGAGAAGATGTGATCTATGAACTTTCCTAGATTTTTACTTGACAATTTAAGAACAAAACATAAAAGGATCACCGATGGAGTGATAAAACATGACATCTTTGGGACCTACCTTTCTTTTTACTTCTTACTGAACTAAATTTTATCTCTCGTTTAAGAATGAAAAGACTGCCTTAATTATGACATTTTAAGTTTGTTGTCTACAATGAAAATAATAATTTATCGTGAATATATCAGAGTAGTATGATTTACAGTCCCAGGGAAGAGCCTCAGCCCTGTGATGATGTACCAGGGGCCGTATTTTTTAATGTTCTGATGACACTGTAGAAAGGCAGCAATAACTATGAAAGAAAACGGCTCAGAATGAGAGGGGGTGGAACATAAATTAAGGCTCACCTGAGGTGCCAGATTATCTCCAGCTGTGGAAAAGACCTACTTCACCCCAGGCTTTTAATTCCAACAACTGGCTCTTGTGTCAAATGTACTTCTACCCTACATGTATGACCTCGGCCAGTTTGCAGCTGCATGGCGCACAACTGCTGTACTTAGAAGATGTGTGTAACTCAACTATAGTGCACTTTATTCTACAATCTTACTGTATTCAAGTTGCTTTCCAATTGAGACTCAAATGTCCTCACAGCCACAATTGAACACACAGCGCTAGCTAAGGAATTTGGTGATTTATCAAATCTTTATTTTCCAGACAAAAAGAAGCAAATCTAAAAGTAAAAGCGAGCAACACTCAGACAGTTGGGAGATCCTTGGTTTTCTTTCGTTTGTGTAATGGGGAAAAAATCTGTGGCCAGCTTGCTGAATAAGGGATTTCAAGTCTACCTCACATTCTCAGTAGGAGACAGATCTGGACTGCAGGCAGGCCAGTTAAGCACAATATTATTGTCTGATATTTTGCAACAGAAATAACCATAAAACTCCTGAGAAAAAACGTTGTCTTGGTTTCAGCGTGTTTCCAAAGTTTCAATATCTGCATTCAGTTATGCATGCTGTACCATTCCATAATATCTGAGATGTTGACTTTTCCATGTTATATTTTTTGGGGGATTTAGATCTAGTATTAACACATGTCCTCGCTAATACAGATAAAAACAGAAAAACATAGAACAATCCTAAACATCAAGCATTAAAATCCATGCTGAGAAATCAGATGTCAGTTATCAAATTTCTATGTAAATTAAAACATAGCAACTTCACAGAGTGGCTGTCACCTGAATAACAAAGAAAGTACAAGTCTAATGATGTTTTTTTTTTTACACATTACAGATATAGTGATATGATTATTGGCGAAAAAGAATTTCATTCAGGGTTTCCAATTACCCTCATGACCATATATTTTGAAAATCAAGCACCTAGGCATGCAGACTGTATTCCTTGTGCCCATAGATTGCCAACTTTCTCCAGTCAGTAGCTGCAGACCTCCAGATTTTGTGTGGCCATCGGATGAGACAAAGAGTAGCGCACAGAGAGCTTTGTGTATTGGAATGGCAAAGCAGATGCATCCAAGCCTTACATCACGAAGTGCAATGGAAAGCATGGGCGGCAGTGGTCTAAGGCAGTGGTTCCCAACCTTGGGTCCGTAACCCCCCAAAGGGGTCCCCAGAGATCCCAAGGGGACCCCACAATTTTCTGTGTTGAGGTTACCTAAATTATATTTGTAAATAAAACATTTATACAAGAGAAGACCAAAAGAAAATTGTCTGAATAGTCTACAGTGTAAAACAAGAAGAATAAGAACAAAACCTACAACTGCAATTTATTTTTTGCAAATAAAAGTCTGGAATTAATCACTTTTAATGGGTGTATGCAGGTATGAGTGGGGGTTGGGGGTCCCAGGTTGTCTTGGACACAGGCAAAGAGATCCTCAAAGAAAAAAGGTTGGAAATCACTGGTCTAAGGAACGTTGGCCTCTAGAGCAGTGCAGACACTTTCTCTTGAGTAACAAATCACTGCTCTCTGTCTGGCTTGTCAATGAACTTGGCAATTGCCAGAAGAACTATACTTGTCTGACAGTACAGTGTCAACTGTGAAACTGTTTGAAATGTTATGGTGATGCTTTTTATGCTTTTTTTCTGGATTTTGGCTGGGCCCCTATGTTCCAGTGAAAGAAACTCTTCATACTTTAGCATTCCGTGAAATTTTGACAGGCTTGCACAGAGTCCTGGTCTCAACCTAGCAGAACGTCTTTAGATAAATTAGAGCAGAGACTGATAACCAGGGCTTCTCATCCAACATCACTCTTAGGGGGTTTCTACCCAAAACGAACTAGTGCTAGTTCAGTGCTGGTGCCAGAGCCTGTGCTTAGTCTGTTTTTAACCTGTTCTTTTAAAGAACCGGCCGCTTTTCCACTGACATGGGACCTATTCGGCAGTGCACCATAGCATCATCTAAAGCGTTGTAATGCAACTCTATACGCTCACATTAGGAGAAGAAAACAGGAAGCGCGAAAACCGAGAGATTTTAACAATGAAGGAGTTCATCGTCCACTGCTCTAGTGCTTCCACACTTTGCTGGATTTGCAAAGATTTGCACATAATATGTTCTTTGTTATGTCCATTGTTACGAATGAAAATGACTGTTGAGTGTTTTGCCCCACTATTCTAAGCTTTTGTAATCCCACCAGACACCTTGGTAGACATCATATGGGCAAGGGAGAAAGCTGTTCCTCATAAGCACGAGCTCTGGCCCAGCAAAGAGTTGCATAAGAACCAGTTTGGAACCATGAAGCAGGTGCTTTGGCAGTGGAAAAAAAAATAACTGGCTCCAAGTCAGGCTCTGTCACCGAACTAGCACTGGCTCCAGCTCAGTGGAAAAAGGCCCTCTCTGACCTCAGAAATGTGCTTCTGGAAGAATGGTCAAAAAATTCCATAAACACCCTTGATACTATTGTAGTAGCAACAGGTGAACTAGCATTATAATAAATTAAAGTGGTCCTATTGTTAAATCTGAAGGCTATAAACAAGCGCCAAAGCAATGTGGGGCAAACAGGGACCAATATCCTTTATATTATAATATAATAATTATAATAATTTAAAATCTTAGCATATCTTTTTAATCAGTACAAACAGTAAATGACATGATTGTCACAATGTAGATTATTAAACAGCTTTCAACACATATCACAAACTAAAGTGTTTTTTTTTTCATTAGTTGAAAATAAAACTACTTTCTTTGCCTCTCTCCCAATTGTCTTTGGAGTGTTATGGTGCTAGAAAAGAAGAAAATGATTCTAACTCTAGATTTTCTATACTAAGCATCATTTTCTTTTTTTGTAAATACAATTGATTACATTTCCTTTATAGGTTTGTCTGGTATATAAAGGCTCAGATAAATTATTAATATTACTTATTGTTGAATTGAAAAAAAACCCTTTTAAAACAAGGTTTGTAAATAAATTGTTAGATTTTATATTGAATATACAAACATGCAATACAATGTGTGTAAAAAGCACATCATTCGACAATGTTAAACAGTTTCATGGAATCCATAGTTAAAGGGATGTTTTTTTTATTACAACAATATTTGATTCAGGAATAAATTCAATGTAAGCATATTTTTATTGAAAAACATTTTACTTTACTAAAAAAAGTAGTTTCAGCAATAGTTTGAATCCTGGCATTGCTTTTTGGATGGAGTTTGCATGTTCTCCCTCATAGATATATGGGTTCTCTGCGGCTACTCCAGCTTCCCTGCACTGTCAAAAAACATGCAATTGTTTTTTCTAAATCACCTTAGGGAGTGAGTGTGTGTGCAATGGACTTATGATTTGTCTAAAATGTTACCCTTGTACAGTACAAAACAATTTTGCTCCCTTACCGATTTCTTCTGGGATTTTTTTGTGTCACTTTTCAGATAATTAAACATATTTTAATACCAGATAATCTGGCTAAATACATAAAGCAGTTTTATAATGATAACAATTAATAAATTTGAAAAGGAAAAAAGGCTATCCACACCAACCTGGCTGTATGTAAAAATCAAGTTTATGCAGCCTACAAGAGACACACACTACAACAACAAATTTTATATAGTAAAGTTTTCCAAGATAAAAAAAAATTATTTTTGAAAAAATGTTTTTTTCTTGTAACTGACATGCCCAAGTACAAAAAACCCATCTTAAACAACTTTAAAAGGATAGATAGAAAGGTCCAAGCTCTAATGCTTGATTATTAAAAAGGAAGTTTACTTAAATGAAAATTTTTGTGTTCAACCTGAAAGCTCTTCAAATTTACTGAGAAATTATAAAACATAGGGCATTGAGGTTCAGAAAATTGAGACAGATTGCGACACAAACTAATCATAGGGCAAAAATGTGTACTTGGTGTTATTTCTCTACACACCAGGTGTGTCATCACAGCAACAAAATGCAAAAAGCAAAGGTCTCCCTGATAGTATCCACCATTTAAACTGAAAGTTTTGTTTTGTTTGTTGGGAGTTAGCATATAAAGAAGCACAAGTATGGGAATGCAATAGTCAGATCAGTTAAGTGAAATTCCAAACCAATCTAAATTCCTCAAAAACGGAAAAACGATATTTCCAAACAATGTAGTCAATGGTTTTCTCAACATCAAGAGTAACTATATATTAAGGAAGCTCCTCTGTAGCTGAATAAACAATATTAAATAACATTCACATAATTAACTTGAATGTCTATAGAATGTCTATAGAATGTCTATTCATAATAAAGATTATATTTATTTATAATCTCCTTTTTTAGCATTGTGATGAACTCTCAGTGAATGAAGAAGGAAATTAAACTGGTTTGCAGTTTGAGTATTGGAGGCAAGAATACCTTTCTTTAAAAATTCTGCTGCTGCAAACGCTTTAGAACCTGGATACTAACTAGACTCCAGCAAGGAAACAGCTGATGGACATGTGATGAACTTTTAAGAAAATGGAGCAGCTTCTGTCAGTCCGATGTATGATACCCCACAATTCACACACAATTCAACCAGAAAACCATTAATTATTGAGTCCCATTTGCTTATTGAAGTAATGTTACAGAACTAAAACTAGATCTAGGCAGCAGTTTACAATTGCCCCCAATTGTAAGGGAGTTTTATAAAGAAAAAGATAACAGTCAAAAACCCTGACATCAGTTTTGTGCGTAAACATTTGCTGGATACCATTTGTTTTATAATGTATATATCTGTTCTGAGTTGTTTAAGATAAGAGAGGACCGTATTTCTCCTAATATTACGCTCAACAATTTGGGGTTTGTAAAAACTGATGAATTGATGTGGAATGGTAACATTGCAATTTAAACAGAGACTCTTATGATAAAGTGACGTGTGATGAAAACTACTGTAAGGTTAAAGTGATTATGGCCAATAGTCTATTCCCCGCCAAGACAGCAGCTAAAAGAAAGTTAAAAAAACATTTTTCACACCAAATGTAAATGTAAGTTAACAGTGAGGAAAAACAATCAAACTTTGCAAAACAAAAGGGACATACTGGCATAGTATTGATACAAATCCTAACCTAAAGGTAAATTGAAGAATAATAAGTCATGATAGTAATATTAAATTGATGTTCAGTTCATTCTCTACAACAGTTACCTTACATTGATCAGGATGACTCAAGAAGCAGTCCTTTTAAAGATGGTCTCTGCAAGGTGTGAGTCGTTGGCCTCATCACAAAGCTGACTCAATTCCTGGTTCTGCAGGGCAGTTCTATGTGAGGCCGTTCTTTTTGAAGACTGACAAATGTTTTCCTGAGACCTGATGCCTTTTTATCTAAGGACTGATGTCTGAGGCTGTTTTCTCTGAGGTCTGACAGATGTGTTCTTGAGACCTGAGGATGTCCTAAAATGTACACTGTACTCATGGCTGACAACATCCAGGTAGTCTTTCAAAATACAAATGGGATGGCCTAGAGGTTCAAGATCCCTGTTGGTTGTGTCTGTCTAATAAGGAAAATCTTGTTCTGATGTAAGCAAATGATAACTGGGTATGGATGCTGAAAGGATAGCTGTTTAGCTGTCAGAGAGCAGTGTGGTCTCTTGACCTCTTTGGGTGAAGAAGGCATTTGTGACGCAAACATCTCAAACAGCAAACTGGAGAAAAATTCAGTGTGACTAGCACCCTTTAGTAGATGCTGATATTTACCTAGATGTGCAGGTTTTGGTGCCTGCTTGATGCCCTTTAGGTCAGGCGCTTTTGTCTTTAGTTTATCATTGTTGACTCATGTTGGTAAAGACATTCTCAAGCTCCTAAAATTGATAATTGTAGTCCGCTGTGGTAGTTACTATGCAGGAAAAATCTAACAGGGTCATCTACTGGTATATGCAGCCCATCCAACTTCGAGTTAATGGTACTGAAAGAAGGTCTGAATTCAGAGGCCAGGTTGTCAAGATGCTGTGTGTGGTGTCCCGAATTAGTCTTAGATCTACTTTTTTTCCTCATAAAAAAATAGAACTGGACAAAAGTAAAATGGTAGTAAAGAGTTTCTATGAATTATTATTCTATCAGCATGACGACCCAAAATCATGAGCCTCTATTTATGTAATTTCTGAATTTTATCAGGAGGAATTACATATTCAAACAGGACCAGGTTGGTTGGAATATTTTTCTTTCCTTAAAGAAATAAAATCATGATTTGAAAATAGTATTTTAATAACCCAGGTTATCTTTGTCTGTTGTTAACATTTGTTTGACGATCTAAAACATGTTCCTGTGTCTTAGCTCATAGCTGGCTCACTCAGACACATTAGCTAACATTATAGTTGCTTAAACAAATTACTAATTTGTTGTGTAATTTACCTAGCACTTAAAATATTAGAATGAAAGTAAATCATAAGAAATTGTGATTTTTAAAAAACAAATAATTTCTGAGTTTTTGAGCCAGACAATTACTTTTCTAATGACGCCTACTGTCTCAAATATGGCTGTCCCTGTCCCACAAAGCATTTCCTTTTTGCTAAATTTGGACAAATTCATTCTGTACTCCATTTCTAAATGCTTCTCAAAGTAACAGATAATTGATACATTTTGAAACAGAAATATCCCAAATTACATTGTCAATATTTCTGCTCAGTTTCTTACATGTTATTTTGTAACGACCTGTATTCGGAAATATTACACTGCATATTTTCTGCATAAAGTTTACACCACAATATCTGGTTGATGTGTAATATTGCACTGTCCAGTATTTTGCCAAATTTAGACATGTTCCATTTATCTCAGAAGTTAGAGGTCAGATCTGGAAATGACCACATACAAACATACAAATTTGATTGTGTTTTTGTTGCATATCGAAATAAAAAACTTTGATGTGGTTTTATTGTGGTCTTAACTGCAATTAGCAATACAAATAATTAAGGTATTTCGGTCAATTTCTTGTGTTAAATTTCTGAAGGAATATGTCCACAAATTGAGGCTGAACAGTATCATATGTGTCATAGTTCTAATGAAACATAAAACATCAGATTTGCTAATAAATACCTGCCATGGGGTCAATAGTGGAAACTGATGTTCGAGCCATATTAGCAACCTCCAGATGTCCTTTTCAGAATTCTGTCTTCGGGTGTCGTTCTTACTGTAATTCTGAATAGGAATTAGGAATTGGTGGTAAAATATAAATTTTTGGATGTGTTGTGTTTTTTTTTTCTCGTAGGAGTGTTTCACAACTGGAGGTCTTTTTTTAGACAAAATGTTATTGCATCTCAAACTTTTGGAAGTAAATTCAGGATCAGTACTGATGATTTTTAGATGATCCAAGAGTAAATACAGTGCCTATAAAAAGATGTCAGCCACTTGATGTTTTGCCACTTTGATTGCCTTCACAAATCAGTCATGATCAACAAAATTCAGCTTTAAAAAAGTACAAAACACAGTGAAATAAAAATATATACCGTAAGTGATTGGATAAATATTCACCCTCTTTAAAGTAACGGACATAGTTTAACCGAGGTCCAGCCAATCGGTGCGTGTAGTCTTACAATTAGCAGAATAGAGATCACCTGAGTGCAGTGTCCTCAAATGACTGTAGTATAAATACACCTGTGTCTGGAAGGTCCATTCACTGGTTAATCAGTATTCCTGGCTACCATTACAGCATGATGACAAAAGAACGCTCAATACAAATCAGAAAAAAGCTTATTGAAAAGTATAAATCAGGTGATGGATACAAGCTGAGTCACACAATCTGAGTGACCATGCAAGAAGGAGACTAGCCAAAGAGGTCACCAGGACACCTATGAATATGCTGAAGGAGTTACAAGCTTCAGCAGCTGAGATGGGACAGACTGTGCATACAACAATTTAATTGATAAGTGGCAATGGAAAAACCACTGTTGAAGAAAGAGTATGCCAAAAGGCATGTGGGAAGCCCCATGGTCAAGTGGAAGACAGCTGGTGGTCTGATGAGATCAAAATGGAACTTTTTGGCTATCAGACAAGACGCTATGTTTAGCAGATATCAAACACCGCACATCAACACAAACACAACATCCCCGCTCTGAAGTATGGTGTTGACAGACCCGTGCTGTGGGGATGCTGCTCTGCAGCAGGCCCTGTAAGGCTTGCAAACATAGAAGATAAAATTAATGTATCCTGAAGGACAATTTGTCTCCTTCAGCAAGAGAACTACAGCTTCAGAGAACATTTGTTTTCTAGCAAGACAACAACCCATAACAACCAGCTAAAGCTACAGAGAAATTGTTTGAAAACAATAAGGTGGATGTTCTGTGCCCCAGTCAAAGCCCAGACCTCAATACTATAGAGAATTTTGTGGCATAACTTGAAAAGGGCTATTCACAGCTGATCCACATGCAACCTGACAGACCTAGAAAAGTTTTGTGACGAAGAATGGAGGAAAATTGCAGTGTCCAGATCAGTAAGCCTGATGAAGACCTATCCACACAGACTCTGTACTGTGATTGCAGCCAAAGGCGCATCTACCAAATACTGACTTGAAGTGGGTAAATATTTATGGAATAACTTGTAATGTCAAATATTTCATTTAATGGTCATATTTTTGTAGAGCTCAGTATTTACTTTGACAATGAAATAAGTTTATCCAATGTTATCTGCCTACCATTATTATTGGAGGTAAAATGTAATATCAGAAAATATCGGTATCGGCTTTTACTTTTTTAATGACGCAGCTTTAATGCCGTACTGTCATACCATTCACATATTATACATCGAACTCTACAGCTGCTTTTCCTCTCACTCAAAATTTCAAAATATAACTGATCCGAGGTATAGTTTTTGAGATATGTTTGTTTGTTTTTCATATGCAAAATATCCTGTGGCTTCTGCATTTTTAGGTCAACCTTGAACTTTTAGGTAAATGTAAAATTAGCAGTATTGATTAATATTTGTATTGGAAATGAAGATTTAGACTATATCAGTATATGAGATTTTGGTAAAATAAAAAAGCTGATATTGAACATCCTTACATCAAAGGGTGTTTTTGCAAATTCTTTAGTAAAAAAAAATAAGTTTTTTGTTGATCATGAAACATTTTTAAAATCTATAAAAATAGCAAAACATCCAAAGAAGTGAATACTTTTTATAGACACTGGATCTGCAGACATAGATCTGTGGGACTTTGAGGTATAGCATGGCACATAAGCTGCAAAGATTGTAAAATAAAGGGTTACTTTGAAATATACTCGTATGATTTCCCTCAGTCCTGATAAAAGGAAACAAAGAACATGCCAGTAGAATGTTTGCAAATTAAAACCTTTGCCTAAACTTATAAGCTCATCCAATTTGTGCCAATAGGAGAATGTCTTTTTTTCTTGTGCACCTCGGTAGAACTCTCTGTAGTTGGTTGATGCTGATTTGATTAGAGATAACTTTATTATTATTAACTTGATCATTTCTTGTATTATACTGATTTTACGACTGGTTTCTGACTTGTATTTTATTTTGGATGCTATTAAAGACACGGGGCTTGAACTGTAAATCCATATTTTATAAAGTTAGGATATGTTTTTGCTAGATAAATTGATTTATAATGTATACAGGATATTCAGTCACTGGAAGGAATAGAAAAGCCCTATTTGTTCACATTTCATTATTTATTCAGAGTTTTTTGTTTTATAAACCGTTCAACTCTGAAGTGATTTATTGTCATTGATGAGTCATCCTTGTTTCTAATGATAAATCATAAATGTGCCAACTGTTCATAAGGACACAATAAAGGAATGTTTGTCTGTGTGTGACTGCAACATTGAACCTACAACTATTTCTACTGCAATTAGAACATGGACTCTTCATGGCCTGCACACTGAGGAATATAGTCAATTTCCAACTAAAATTATTCCGAAACACCTAAAGAAAGTAAAATAATTTCACATCACAACGTTGTACATGCAGTTGAAACCAGATGTTGACTTACACTTTTTCGGGAGAATTGTTTGTAACTCATCTAAGTAGAAGTGCCCCCCAAACACAATCCTTATCATTTGGTGGCATTGTCTCTAAACTGTATGGTGTGGGTCAAATATTTTGGGTATTATTCCAATAGCTTCAATAATTTAATGGAATTTTGTCCCATTCTTTCTTGCAGAACTAGAATAAGTGAGTCAGGTTTATCAACTGGCTTGCTTACACACATCTTTTGAGCCCTGCCTACATATTTTCCATGGGAGTGAGATCAGGGCTTTTTTGATGATATTCAATATGTTTACATACACATCTAAATCAAATGTTGGCAATAATCAGACTAATAGCTTAACCAGCGTGGGAGCCTTTATCCCAGGTTACATGTCACTCAGAAAATCTAATTATTGAATGAAGTGCGTTTTACTCATGCACCCTTTCATGTTGGAATTCTTCTGATAGGCCTAGTGCGTCACAGAGATAGTTAACAAATGCTGGCAGCAATGAAGCAGATGGAGTAAAAGCAGGATATGCACAATGAGCGAAGAAATGGAAGCCAATGCTGCAGCACAGTACATTTCATAAGAACTGCACTCTTTGATTGTGTTACATGAGTTGTTGCTGAAGTGTTGTTGTGTATGGGTGTTTTTTATTCCTGCATCCGCGGTTATGTCACTTTCTATAAAAAGCCTGGCTAAGGTGAGGTTGGAGTTATATGCAGAGGAATTTTCTAAATGCATTATCTGGGTACATTAGTCCAATTAAGAGAAATCCAGTTTGGTTCAACTTTAGCCTGACACGCATTTCAAAAGTACGACTTAAGTCGGATTAATGCAATAATTCGGCTTTCTCTGAATGCATGTAAACGCACTTATTGCGTTTGTTGTGATTTACCTACTTTGTGACTAATTTAGAGGTATTTATTAGAATCATTGTTCGTTTAAAAGACCCATTTGAGCCTAAGATGTAACTTCCTGGCTGATGTTTTAAGATGTTACTTAAATGTTTCCACATAATTTTCTATCCTTATGACTAATAAAAGTGCTACAGTCCCTCCTGCAGCAAAACAACACCACATCATTATGCTACCAAACCTGTACTTCACTTTTAGAATATTTTATTTTCATCAGATGTCAGGTCTTGTCTCCCTGACTCCATTTGCAAATTGCAATCTATTTTTATGTTGCTTTTGGGGTAATGACTTCTTACACTAATTAATTTCACACCAAATCACGTTGGACACAAAACCCATCTAGTTCCTGAACAGTATGACAGCCTGACATCCCCACACTATGTATGCTTCGATATAATTGTGTAAACAGATACATATGAACATGTTGGATAAACCAGGATGAATCAGACATCTGAAAGTCCACCATTCCCTTCCCGATGTCTTGCCTAATTTTCTTTCATGATGTCACACAAGGAAGGACTGTGTTTGAGGTGTGCCATAAAAGATATCTACTGTCAGGTTCTGTGGATTTTTGTTAGTTTTACTTCCACTTAATTTCCTTCCCCTCTGTACCCTATCTGCTTTCTTGTGTTTGCTCCCTCCTGTTGTGTTTTACCTAGTGCTTTTCCTTTTCATGTTAGATTATTCCTTGTCTTTATTAGTTTATTCTGGCACTTCCTTGTTTCTGTTTCTTCTTCTTGCTCTTAGATATTTTCACCTTTTGTTTGTGTCCTCATTTGTTTCCTTAGTTTATTCCCTCTAGATAGTTTACAAATTAATTTTTTTCTTCTGTTTTCCAGTGTTTCCTTTAGATTCCCTTCCAGACATATTATCTTTAGTTTCTAGTTTCTTAAGAGTTTTCTGTCTCCATAACCATTCTACCTCTCTTCCCAGCTGTTAATTGTTTCCACCTGCTCTCTCCCTCTCACTTCCTCATTTCCTCCCCAGTATAAATCCCTCTTTCATTCAGTCACTAGTCGCTGGTCTGTTCTCATTCTTCCCTTCCTGGTTCCTGCCTTCCCTGTTCATCTCTGGTCTGTCTTCCCTGTCTTCCCTCGTTCCCTGATCTCCATGTTCCTTGGTTTCCTCTTTATTACTTGTAAGTTTGTAATTTAT